>JBBDHG010000030.1:875000-1480000 GCA_037951165.1 Lophius americanus | reverse complement strand
CCCTTTCCCTCCTCATAGGACCTTTCCCTCCTCATAGGACCTTTCCCTCCTCATAAGACCCTTTCCCTCCTCATAGGACCTTTCCCTCCTCATAGGACCTTTCCCTCCTCATAAGACCTTTCCCTCCTCATAAGACCCTTTCCCTCCTCATAGGACCCTTTCCCTCCTCATAGGACCTTTCCCTCCTCATAAGACCTTTCCCTCCTCATAAGACCTTTCCCTCCTCATAAGACCCTTTCCCTCCTCATAAGACCCTTTCCCTCCTTAAAGGACCCTTTCCCTCCTCATAAGACCTTTCCCTTCTCACAAGATCCCTTCCTCATAAGATTTCTCCTCCTCATAAGATCTTCTCCTCCTCATGATTACATCTTTTTCTCGGCAGGACGAGACCTCACCCCGCATTGAGACCATTTTCTTATAATAGTGACTTCAAGAAGGTGACAAGATTGTCTCTAGTTCAGAGATCCTCTCGGATAGTTACGCAATCATTACAAGTCATTCTGAAATTTTCAAGCATTACAAGATCTTTTCCTAGGGTTATAATTTCGGTATTTTTGAAGTTAGGAGTCTGTTTTTTATTTTTGATGGTATCATGACGCTCTTCTAACATGTCGGTTGTCTGATTCTGGGAGAGGTTGTAAGTCTTTTTGCTTCGACTGCAGCTTTTTCCTTCACGCGAACATCTCAGACCAGATGAACACCTGAACTCTCTCTTATGTCTCCACATTTAAGTTCGGGACGTTCATCAAGCTGCAGGTGGAAGAGGGCAAAGGTCGTATAAAGCCTGGAATGATAATGGAGCAGGTCATCGCTGACATGTTCACCAACCAGGACCGGAATAAAGATGGAAAGATCACGGCTGAAGAACTCAAACTGAAGGTAGACGAGGACTTGGAGCAGATGAGCCACGATGAGCTGTGATGAGGACAGAGGATTCCATTCGCTCTCAGGGATAAAACCCAACGCCTTCAGAAACACCCGAGAGACGTTTTGCCCACTTCCTGTACAGCATTTAAGATGACGCCTGTAAAAATGGACCTCTGTGTTGAATGTTTGATTTTGATTTTTATATTTCAGAAAACTAAACAAGCACCTTCGTTTGTCCATGAGTGGAATAAAATGTTTGGAAGAGAAGATGCTTCAGCACAGATTCCTTCACAGAATAGACTTTAGGAGCACCTTTAAAAGGGCAGGAAACAAGATAACCTTCACAGGAAATCAAGGCTTCTTCGGCAGCAGCACCTCTAATGATGGCTAATAATGTCTCAAATATTCTGGCCGTTTATAAATGCCTGTATTCAAATTAACCTGGAAACACTGCTGTTTGATTAAAAATAAACTACAGGTAGTATGAATATAATGGGGGTCCGCTAGAGGAACAGAACCGAGGGGGAAGAGGATAATATTCTAGTAGACAATCTTTAATTAATTTGTAATTTCACTGGACGAAAGCACATATTGGTCAGGATCAGATCTCTAAATACGAGAATAAAACGACTCCCACTGAGTTAGCAACTTTTTAAAAAGGCCTTCAGAATGTGTCACATGTATGTCAGAAAATCTGATTGTTTTTAGAGAACAGTAAGTTTTTTTATACTTATTCCAAAAAATTTACTACTTTTATATTGGAAAATATTGGAATCTGGTTTTTTGTAAAATTTTGCAAGTTTTTATGTCAGACCATCCAAATTTTGACTGAATTAAATCTATGAGAAGTCTTTTTTTAAATCCGCGTTTTCTCGCAAAGGAATTGCCGTCACCTCAGAATATTCCATTTTATTCTAGTAAATATAAGTAAGTACGTATTTTTCCTCACAAATCTTAGTCCAGTTCAGTCCCAGCACAGATGGGGATTTTTGAAAACCCGATTTTTTTATTAAAGTTTCTTCTGGTAAATTTCCTTCATTAACATACAATAATATCCAATTTGTTTCCTGATAATTTTCCACTTAAATCGCCACGAAAATCAAAGTTTTTTCCAGTTTCTTCATAATCTTCCCATCAATTTTCCACTTTATTTTAAACCCTCGGTAATATGACCACCAGAATCTCCCGGAATGTCAAAGTCATTTTCTTGTAAATGTACTGCAGTAATCACAGACTATCAGTACATTTTTACTCTTCTTTTCCAACGCAACTGGTCTTGGATCTGCTCCAGGTTTCTGCCCGTTTTTCCCCTCTACCGTCGCCAAGTGCCGTTCACGGAAGAATTTTCGGGTTTTCTGTAGGACAATGAGGTTCGGCCTGGACCCGCTCTTTTTTGGGAAGCACCTTAGACAACAGCTGTTGTGAAAGTAAATTAAATCTGGTTTTATTTTTGAATCCTTCCTTGTACTAAATATGATTATTTATGTCCACAAAATGTTTAAGTGAATGCACTGTTATTTCTTGGACATCTGATTGTAGTGATTTGAGAATATCATTTGTATTAACAATATTCCTCAATAGAGAATAAAAAAACAAACATTAATAAAACAAACTTTAAGTTAGTCCGACCTTATCGTTGAGGAAACCGATTGTAAGGAGGTTCTGGTGCTCAGACACACTGTCTCCTAAGGAGTCTGCCAGCAGAAGCTCTCGGGTCGAACCTGCAGCTCTGTGTGTCACCGCGCCCTCCCCCTTATTGAAGGTGTGCATTCCATCCTGGAGGAGCTGGACCACCTTTGGAACCTGAATATGCTGCAGGTACCACATCATCATGGTACCGGTAGAGATAAGCACAATAACAAAATGTAAAACTAGAGGAAAATCAGTCATGAAGGATGAAGAGAGAGAGAGATAGTCTGTGGCCACCACCTGCAGAACCAGAATCTTTTAGTGAGTTGGGTCTCCTCTACACATTGTGGCACTTTCATTTGAACTAAAGCAGATGAAACTGATTCACAATCGCTTAAAGCTTCCAAACTGGACGGACCCCAAAGACCCAAGTTTAACTGACGTTGTGTTAGTCTGTTAGGATTGAATGTTCCCCTAATATTTTTAGCCGCTTCCTTAAATGTATGATAAAGAAAACCGGCTAATTTTAGCAGTGATGGCTGACCTTGGCTAGGGCCAGGGCCTTATCTTGATGATTCTGGGCTTGCAGCGGTGAACCTGCTGGACTCAAACGGTGCTTCAGGTCTCTTCCAGTCACTCAGGGATTTTGTCTTCCTACCTCTTCAGCAATCTGGGGGCTGCTGCTGATAACTTCCTATTCCTGTCATGCTAAATCGATTAACTAGTTAGGATCAGCGTCACACTGGACACTTCCCACAATAACACGGTCTGAAAACCTGCTGTGGTCAAACTCACCGTCTGGTCAAACAGTCAGAGTCTATGTAGTTGGAGATGATTGATGACTAGGTTCTGCTGGATCACCGCCTGCAGGACGTCTCCAACACCGGCAGAGAAGATCAAAAGAGGAACCTGCTGCTCCTCCAGGTGGTCAAAGAACAGTTTGTGACCATCCGGAAAGGGTCACACACTCCAGGTTCACACAGTGAAAAAGAATCCAGGTTCACCAGTGGGATAGTAGATGTTCATCAGCTCCAGAATCTACGACGAGACAAAAAACATACCGAACAGCTTCAGATCTCTGGACGGAGCTGGAGCCTGTAGACTAAATCCAGTTTAAACTGAATCAGTCATCTATTGAATGACCAGCAGGACATTGCATTTTTAGTGCAGTCTTCAGTCACCAGCAACCGGTTGTCCTGGACGTCTGCAGGCCGACGTCAGACCAAAACAGAAGACAGAAGGAGGAAAAATAATTCCCTGCTGTGTGTGTGTGTGTGTATCTGTGTGTGTGTGTGTATTTGTGTGTGTGGATGTGTCTGTCTGTGGGTCATTGCTGTGCGTGGTGGGAATAATCTTGCCGTTGTGTTCAAATTTATTAAGAGTCGTGTCGATGTCTGAGATGATCCGAGGAAACAAACAGCAAAAACTCCTCCCCTTTTTCATAGTCATACCTGAAACGAAATAATAATGATAATAATAAATAATAATGTATCCTTTATTAATCACAGTCAGTCATACAAACTACAAACCAGTGAAATTATTTCTCTGTATTTGACCCAGCCATTAGTGCATACCAAACATTCAGAATCCTTCTGGACCCTCTGCAGGAAGAGAGTCGGGCGTGATCCAGGTACCACTGGGCCCCTTATCACCTGCATGTAAGCGCAGGTCTGACCTTTCCTACCTTTCTCACACCGCAGAAGAAACCGCTGCATAAATCTCACATTATTACGATACAATACAACTCGATTGTATGAAATTCATTTGACATCTTTGGGCGGTTCTGACAGTTCTAGACAGACAGTCACAGATCAGACAATTATCATAAACACTCAAACCCCAGCAGACAAACACGAACAACCAGACCTATTCGAGTGATTTTTGTCAATTGAGGGTTACTTCCTGTTGGCAACAAGATGCTTTATCGCTGTAACTGGATATTGTCATATGGGCGTCTTGGTCCCGTCCTCTCATCCATCATAAGCACAGGGGGATTATTATGCGGGACCTAGAGTTTAGGAATCCGATCACTACCTTAGGAAGAGCGATGATCGGGTCACATCTCTAGAATAAGTTTGTTCCTAGGTAAGTAAAACATGCAAAATTTGCAAAAAATGTTTTTTAAAAACTCGCTAAATTAAAAATGTCCAACCTCCAGGTGAGGGTCCTGGCTTCATATTCACGTTCCCAAACCGTTCATCAAAAACTCAAACTTTTGATATATTTCAAACCCTTAAGGTCTTAACTAGTCAGTCACCAAGTTTGGAGTCGATCAGGCCAAAACTCTACAAATCTCACATTTAGGCTAAAGTGGCCGACATCCTGTAAGGTTTAGCCCGAATTATGTGCAAATACAGAATAGTTATGCAAACATCCTGGCTTTTCAGCACCGGATGGATAATAACAGTTTTATAACTTCAATGTCACGTGAATAACATTAGAAACTCGTCTACCAACAACTGATGTGAACACACTGGAAGTGAAATACACTAGGAGTAATAGAAATGACGTCGCAGTCTTCACAGGCCGATCAAAGCAAAGCTTTAGAAATAGTGCAATAATAAAACGCATAATAAAATGGATAAAATAACAGAAAATGTTCAGTCACAGAAAGCTATTATCTTAGAAATTATAATTATTTGTCCATCAGAAAAAGATACATTTCACTTAATTCCGGGTATACATGTGCAATTTCTCAAAGAAAGAATATACAGTTTACAAGATCAGCCCTCTCCCTTTTCTGAAGGTTGGGAAGAAGCTGTTGCCATGGAAATGTAAAAAATATATGTGTATCTCCTCAATTCCAACATAAGGGTGGTGTGTGTATAGAATAATTTAAAAAAAACGCAAATACTTAAATTACATTTCTGGCAAACACTTGTAATACAAGATTAAGTGTTTGTCAGGTAAATAATTTAATAAAATATTAACGAGGAAAAACGAGTAGCTAAATCTACAAACTAAAAGAATAATAACAACACAGAAAAAAAAATTGAACCCAATTAAATGTATGCACAACTTAAATTAATCAAAGTGAGAGAATACTATGCCACCGAGTTAAGAACGACAGCTATGCATACTTGCTGTTTTATATATTTTAAGATAATGCAAATGAGCTCCAGCAGCTGGCCTGCAGTATCTTTAGTGTCCACCAGAGGGCATCCACGTCCTACAGCCACGCTGCTTCATTATATACATCAAATGAATCATTATCATTTGTTTCCACAGACACGTTTATGTTTCCATAGATACAACTATTGTGTTTGGGGCCATTAGGGAAACAAAAGTAAAAGCTGCAGACCCAAGAGAAGGAGGTAATAATCCAAGAAAATTAAGATATTTCATCTCAGAATCCTAAATTTATTGAAGAGTAAATGTGAATCAGTTCAATCAGCCAACAATCTGGGAATCTGGGAGTCCCTAGCCTTCACAAATGTAGGTCAACACATTTTTTATGATTATTATTGACTCTATTTTCTTAAATTTGTTTAAAAGTTTGTGCTTGTTAGGCGTGTCATTTTTTATTTTTTATTTTTTTTATTTTTAGCACGCTGGTCCTGAGAAACAATTCCGTTCCCCTATATAAATGATGCATTGACAATCATGAGCTTATAATTCTTCCTCACCTCGGTCTTCGTCACCTGATCCAGGGGATTTGGCATAGCTGCAGGATTAAATTATTTGTGGAACATTTTATTTTCCAGGGCGTACATAGTAATATAGTCCATTAGAGAGAGAATGAAATTGGTGAAGTCCGACTGTCGGGTTAGATGGTCATGCAAACATTTGACGTGTTTTCCAAGTCTATGTTTCAGTGTGTTTAACTCCTCCCAAACCTGTTCTGCTCATTGGTTATTTTAAGCTTAGACACGCCTGAATGACTGAATGACATAACCAAAAATTAGCTTAAAACAGCTCCACACCTATTAGGTGTATTTCCAGGTGTATTGACTTTATTATCGATTAATGACGAGTCGACTGCGATTACATTTCTCCAAATAAATCTGAGTAGGCATTCAACTGTTGAGCTCATTTTATGATGAATATTGCACACAAAGAAAACTTAAACACAGATCGACATAATAAAGTGCAAAAGTCAAACTCACTTAAAGCTCTATTTGCACCGGACGAGAATTAGAGTTTCAGCGACTCTAATTTTCCTGTGATTTAGAGATTTTTTTAAAACGTCCACGTCTGTTTTTCGTGTTGCGCCTTCACACTCCAACAAACACAAATTACCACTTTGTCCCGGGTGATACTAGTCCCATTAGAATAAGGCATTATTTTGTTGAATTTCTAGGGTAACAGGCAAACAACTTAATGATGTTTGTTCCTTAACAGCTATAAGAAAATATATAAAAAGCTCCTCCTACTAATGACCCAGACAGTATTTTTGCCTTTTCTGGCTTTCAATCATGCAGAAAAGCAACTGTGTGTTTTATCTACTCAGGCGCTCCTGCATAGCAACTACTGTGGTATTCTTGGGTAGCGTTGCATGGGGTACAAACCACCTTCTTGTTATCTGCTAACTGGAAATATCCCCATACTTTTGAAGCCTTTGGTCGTGAGAAACTTTTAGTTTGAATCAAGTCCGACTCTAAAGCAACAGAGTCCGACTATGCTCGAGAAACCTCATGCAGATCCAAGACTCTGGATGGACTGCCTACTGCTATGACCGGTTGGGTTGAAAAGAGAGAGACAGAGAGAGAGAGAATGGTGGGGGGATTGTTTTTTGTGGATATAGCGAAACTGACGACACAGCGGCGAGGAACAATTGTGGGATTGCATGAGGAAGTCTGGATTGACAGTAAAGTATGTTGTTGGTACAGAGTTTGTATGAGAGCAGCATGACTGGTGAGGTGTGCACTAGCAGTGACAGATGAGTTGACGGTGAAAGCGGGCCTGCACCAAGGATAGGCTCTGAGCCCCTTCTTGTTGCTATGGTGATGGATGGGCTGACAGATGATGTTGAACTACTATGTTTGCGGATGACATTGTGATCTATAGTGAGAGCAGGGAGCAGGTGGAAGAAAACCTGTAGAGGTGGAGGTATGCGCTGGTTGGAAGAGAAACGAAGGTCAGTGGTAGCAGACCGAACACGTTTGTGAATGAAAGGGAGGCAGGTGAAACGGTGAGGATGAAAGAGTTGAGGTAAAGAAGGTGCAGGATTTTAAATACTTGGGATCAATGTTTCTGAGCAGCGGTGAGTGTGGAAAAGAGGTGAAGATGTAAGTGCAGACAGAGTGGAGTGGGTGGAAGATAGTGTCAATAGTTATGTGTGACAGAAGAGTGACAGCAGGAGTGAAGGGAAAGGTTTACAAGATGGTAGTGAGAGCAGATCTGCAGGATGGTTTTGAGATGGTGGCACTGACCAAAAGACAGGATGCAGAGGTGGAGGAGGCAGAGTTGAAGATGTTCAGATGTTCTCTGGGACTGACAGGGATGGACAGGATTAGAAACGAGTAAATTAGAGGGACAGTCCAGGTCAGACGTTATGGAAGATAAATAGACAGACAGACAGACAGACAGACCACCGATGTGGTGGCGTGCTCGATGCTTGTTAACCTGCTCCGGTACTCTGTCAGTGGAATTCTTCATAAAGCTCGTATTGTGACCGGCGAAATACCTCAAATTTTGCTACACAAGGCAAACGACAATGCCGACGTCACAAAGGAAACAAAGCCAAGGCGGTAATAAAACTTTTCAATCCAAGCTTCCAAACTTTGCATCACCACGCGCCACCAACACTATTGCTAGCATCCAGGATATGGACACCGAAGTGGCTGAGGCTAGCTTGGATCTAGGGGGTACAGAGGGGGATATTAATATCGCTACGGCGGTAACAGAGGCAGAAATAAAGATCTCAGCGGCGTAGGACACATCACCTCGTTCCAAGCAAAATTACAAGCCGTGGAAATTAAAAGTCAAGACTTGGAGGAAAAATGATTGAACCTGGAAACGAGGTCAAGGCAATCAAACTTGAGGCTCGTTAATTTACCTGTGGGGGCGGAGGGCGAGGATACGTGCGCTTTTCTGTGGAGATGGCAGCCGAATGCACTAGAGATGGTCGGTCCAAAGTGACATTCATGATCTCACACCTCTCCGGACGCGCAGACGTGGGCGACGGAGGAGTGGGCCCGGAAATCCCAGGTGTGCCAGTCTCTGCAGGTTTTTACTGTTTCAGAGGAGTCTATACAAAGTGCCAGATTGTCCCTGGAGGAGAGATAGCTCCGCCTTCTGGAGGGACGCTGCCTTTACTGTGCTCACCTGGATCACTTCTTAGCCCGATGCCCATTGAAGGACAAGAGTTCTTCAGGGATGAAGAAACTGCTGAGTCGAAATATCTCTTCTGAATTGACACAATCTTTACTTCCGGTTCAATAATTGTTCCCACCCAGACTTTTTCATATCAGGCTTTGAAAAATTTTCAAAGCCTTTGAAGCTTCATGTTATGGAGTTTAGCTAAATAACCGAGTCTCAAGGTATCCACTCCACCCAAGGCTATTGAAGCCAGTGCTCTTGATGGTCGGTTCCTATACCGGATTACTCATCGCACGCAACCATCAATCTCTTGGTAGCAGGTAATCACAGAGAAGACATCTGTTTCACCCTCATTGACTCTCCTACTCATGCCACCCCTCTTGGATTACCATGGTTAAAAAAACAAAATCCCCACATGGACTGGAGTACTGGTGAGATCATCTCCTGGAGTAAGAACTGCTTAGTATCCTGCTGTAGACCACCTATATCCACCATCAGTTGTTTGTCAAGGCAGAGAACATGGGGCATAGAGAGGAGGGTGAGAGAGAGGAGGGTGAGAGAGAGGAGGGTGAGAGAGAGGAGGGTGAGAGAGGCAGATAGGAATATTCCAGTGCCGGAGGTTTGTCCTCCAAATTGGCTGTTTGCCCAGCATCGCTGCACTCTCAGGTCATCAACTGGACTCACATCTCCCTCCTTCTGTGCCACCCTGGAGGACTTTGTAGCTGCTTGTCCTGTTTGTGCCCGAAACAAGACCTCCCGCCGCCCTCCTTCTCCTGCTCCAGCTGCTCTCTGTGCCGCGTCGCCCCTGGTCGGACATCTCTCTGGACTTTGTTACAGGCTTACCTTCTCCTGAAGGTAACACCACCATCCTCACTGTCGTGGATAGATTCTCCAAGATGGTCCATTTTATTTCTCTGCCTAAACTTCCCTCTGCCAAGGAGACGGCGGAGGTAGTGTTGTCCCATGTGTTCCGTCTCCATGGTCCCATTGTTTACTGTTGCTCCTCCACTCTGATTGTGCCGTCTGATTGTAAACCCCTGCGTCTTGTTAATCCCTGCCTCCCAGTATATTCAATCTATGCTCCCCTCTCCACCTGTGCCAGATTGTGTTGTTCCCTTGTGCTAACCTTTCCAGCGTGATTCCTCGTGTTCCCTGTGATTTATGGTTCTGACCTCTGCCCGTGGACCAAACGTTGTATTTTGCCGGCCCCCTTGGTTATCGTTTGCCTGCCTTTACCTAGTAAAGAGACTGATTCACTAGATGTTGTGAAGGTCGTGTTTTGGATCCTAACTGTGGTACCAGCTTGACAGGAGCGACAATCCATTAGTTCGTGAAAGAAAATAATCTGATAGACACCCGGAGGGATAATAATCCCATGGATTTAAAGTTCTCGTATTACTGCGGTGTACACCACTCATATTCATCAATCCATTTCTTTCTGATATCAGAAGAATTAAAATACAGGACTAAAAAGATGCACCTATGATGCCATTCCAATTTCTGATCATGCTCAAAATTCATTCGTATAACAGGACTCGAAGTTGGCGTTTCAAACAAAAAATGGTTAGGTGACCCAGGTATTGTCTCCCTCCTAGATGAACCAATACAATTGTACTTTTGAACCAAATACAACAGAAACCTCAGAATGTATGAGATGGGAAGCCTTCAAGGCCTTCATTGGGGGTCAAATAATCAGTATAACTAGCTCTGAGGCGAGAGAGACGTTTCAAAAGGCCAAAACACACAAACTACCGTTTAACAGGATTTAACTACTAGTGAGTGAACACCGCCAATAAGGGTCTGCAAATTGCTGGCCTGGCGCATCAAGCAGTTTCAGAGCGAAAGAGGCTTCCTTTTTATTACAGAACGAACTTGGAGAAACTGTAATAGACCCAACGGAAATAAATGAAACTTTTAGGAAATACTATGAAAAACTTCACAGTTCAGAAATAACTCAGGACAAGGTTGGGCTAAGGAACTTTCTAGATTGGTGTTACTCATTGCGCGTCGCCACATACGATTCCTCAAACCTCAAGTAGTGGCTCGCATTTCAGGTAAAATTATAGCTCTGATAATGCAGCCAGAACAATTAGGCCTATTTCATTTAAGTACCACGAACAACTTCACTTTCAATACCCACGATGGCGGTATTGTGAAAAGGGCAATAGCAATGTGGACACAAAAATATCTTTAGCAACACTGCACAGTTGTGGAGTAGCGGCGGTTTGGCTTCTTCTCCATCTCATGCTATCCAAGTACGGTACATTGACGATCAAAATGGATTACCAACGCCAATGTTTTTGTTTATATGCCACACTAATTTATGTACAAATAATCTTTTTTTATGGCCGGTAGTAGTTCCCCATTTCGCCACATGGCGGCAACCTAACCTTACTTAGCTGGAATATCAGAAATTTAGGGACCAGCTTAAAGAGAGTAAATGTTTTTTCCCACTTAAAATCCTTATCTGGGGACATTGTTTCAATGTAATAAGCTCATATAAAACACACTGAGCAGTGGAGGTGGAAATGTAGTTGGATATCACAGATATATCAGTCAACCTTTTCTTCTGAGGCCAGAGGTGTAGTCATATTAATCCGTAGAAATGTCCCATTTAAACATAGTTCAACCATCTCTGACTCTGACTTTCTTAAACATATATGCAGCCAATTTTGACGATCCTGGATTTTTTAGGAACGTTTTGAACCTTATCCCAGATTTATCAACCACTCACTTAATTGCAGGAGGTGACTACAATACTAGTCTAGAATGCTTTATTGATAGGTTCTCCACTCGTCCTGCTACTCCTAATTCAACCAACACCCAGAATAATCCAATTGGTTCTATGAATCTTGTTGATATCTGGCGGTTACAAAACCCGACCAACAGATTACTCTTTTTTTTCCGCCTGTGCATAAATCGTATACAAGAATTGACTATTTTCTAATAGATGCTAAATTAACTTCAGATATAACTTCTACCAAATACCACAACATTTTAATTTCTGATCAACGCCCGGTAAATGCCCGACCAAAAAATAGATTTTAGTAGAGCAAAGCCCATATTTGTTAGGAACTCTCCTGGGGTTTAGCTTGGACCCAAAATAAAAAAATTCAACGAGCCCGGTCCGGCAAACCTATACTGTCCGGTGGACGACCTGAAGGCAGGACCGGAGTGACCACTCTGGGGCCTCGATGAGGAGTGTGCTTTGGAAGGCGACCCCGGTCACTATGAGGAGATCGCTAGTGGAGGCGAACCCGGTAACGAGGAGGCAAACCAGGTCACAAGGAGGAAGTCGCTCTTTTAAGGAAAACCAGCTCACGAGGAGGAGGTCGCCCATGGAGGCAAACGGGTTTACGGGAGGAGGAGGTCGCTCTTTTGACGGGAGGTGACGGGAGGAATCACGAGAGGAGTCGGGAGAAGAATCACAGGAAGACTGGGTAGAGGAGTCTTGGGATAGTTGTGCGCCGAATTTATAAGAATTCCAAGCTGGTCCTCCACGGCGCTGGGCAGCGGTGAGGACGAAGAGCTGGGCAGCGGTGAGGACGAAGAGCTGGGCAGCGGTGAAGACGAAGAGCTGGGCAGCGGTGAGGACGAAGAGCTGGGCAGCGGTGAAGACGAAGAGCTGGGCAGCGGTGAGGACGAAGAGCTGGGCGGCGGTGAGGACGAAGAGCTGGGCGGCGATGAAGGTCGGCGCCGGCCTCGCCTCTTTTTGGGAACCGGTTTATTGCCAGCCGGTTTCCCTCAAAAAGAGAGCCCTGCTCAGCATCAACCTCAGGAACCCTACCGGCTCCCTCAGGTGATGATGGTGGCTGAGGGTTAGCGGGTAGGAGGCCAGCGGACTTCGGAGCCGCAGCAGACAGAGGACTAGCCGACTGGTGGCTAGCAGACACGGGGGCTGGAGCAGGAGAAAAACCAACAGGCCGGGGGCCGAGAACATGCCGGCAGCGCGTCCGGATTCTCCACAAAGGTCTTTAACCATTCTAGCAGGAAATCCCTACATTCTTTTGACCCTTCTGTCTCTCCAACTTGCCCGAACTGTAAATCAGCTGAGGGAACCCTGGGCCACCTCTTTTGGTCTTCCCCAAAGCTAAACAAGTTCTGGTCAGATATTTTTAAGTGCTTTTCTGAAGTATGTAACTGTGATATTACACCGGATCCTTGCACTGCCATTTTAAACGGGACCCGACATCTAACACCTCTATTCCACTTGTAACGAAAGACAATACAATATGACATGGTTAATGCAAAAAGGAATATTTTAACCCTTTGGAAATGTGAAGATGTTCCTTCTTTTGAAACCTGGCTAGCAGAAATAACCAACTTATTACACATGGAAAGGGTTCGATAAAATGTTTCTCTCAGCTCACCCTTTCTGTCTTATTTATCCAGATTGGCCTAAAGTGTTTGTGTGTATGGATGTAGGTTTGTACATATAGATGTGTGTATAGGCTGCTTCATATGGGTATAGACATCCATTCAGTGGCTGGTGCCGATTGTTCTGCTAATTGTATTACTTTGAATCCTATAAGAGCATGTTTTTGTTTTTGTTTTGTTTATTGGCCTCATTTTGTTTTTGTTTGTTTCTTTGTTTTTCCCATTTCTTTATCTCTGAGGGTGGGGGTAGGGGGGCTGGTGATTCCTTTGTAGTTGTGATGTATTTTTACAAAACTGAAAATAAAATGTAAAAATAAAATATGGGAAAAAAAGAAAGAGCCATGTGATGTGAAGGTGGATGGGGTCAGAGGAGGCGCCCCCCTGCGTTCAGGGACATGAACATAGAAACTTTTTCGTCCTTGTTTGTGGGACCACCGAGCTATGTTTTTTTTACCGTTGGTTTGGACCCAGCTCAGATTAAAGACAGTCAATGTTTTGGAAAGTTCCCTTCATCGGTGCTCCTGCAGCTCAGACGAATTATTCTGAGTTACAAAACTATTGAAATAACTTAATTTTTGAAAAAAGAAAATGTAAAAAAAAAATCCTTCTGCTCACATATAAAACCCTTAACGGTCAGGCACCAACATATCTGAAGGAGCAAACTATTTCATATTGTCCAACCAGAACACTGCGCTCCCAGCATGCAGGGTTAGTCCCTAGAGTCTCAAGAAGTAAAATGGGATCAGCCATCAGGCTCCTCTTAAAACGTTCCTTTATGATAAAGTTTATAATTAAGGCTGGCATGAACTAGCTCTTAGCTATGCTGCTATGGGTTTAGACTGCTAGGGGATCTCCCATGATGCACTGAGCTTTTCTCTCTTCCTCTCTCACTGTCCTTCTTTATACACCCCACTCACTTTAATGCATGTTACTGGATTAAAGCATGTTACTGGATTAAAGCATGTTACTGGATTAAAGCATGTTACTGGATTAATGCATGTTACTGGACTAATGCATGTTAGTGGATTAATGCATGTTAGTGGATTAATGTATGTTACTTGTTAAAGCATGTTACTGGATTAAAGCATGTTACTGGATTAATGCATGTTAGTGGATTAATGCATGTTACTGGACTAATGCATGTTAGTGGATTCATGCATGTTAGTGGATTAATGTATGTTACTGGATTAATGCATGTTACTGGATTAATGTATGTTACTTGTTAAAGCATGTTACTGGATTAAAGCATGTTACTGGATTAATGCATGTTACTGGATTAATGCATGTTACTGGATAAATGTATGTTACTGGATTAAAGCATGTTACTGGATTAAAGCATGTTAGTGGATTAATGCATGTTACTGGATTAATGCCTGTTACTGGATTAATGCATGTTAGTGGATTAATGCATGTTACTGGATTAATGTATGTTACTGGTTTAAAGCATGTTACTGGATTAAAGCATGTTAGTGGATTAATGCATGTTACTGGATTAATGCATGTTACTGGATTAAAGCATGTTAGTGGATTAATGCATGTTACTGGATTAAAGCATGTTAGTGGCTAATGTATGTTACTGGATGAATGCATGTTAGTGGATTAATGCATGTTACTGGATTAAAGCATGTTAGTGGATTAATGCATGTTACTGGATTAAAGCATGTTAGTGGCTAATGTATGTTACTGGATGAATGCATGTTACTGGATTAAAGCATGTTAGTGGATTAATGCATGTTACTGGATTAAAGCATGTTAGTGGATTAAAGCATGTTAGTGGATTAATGCATGTTACTGGATGAATGCATGTTACTGGATGAATGCATGTTAGTGGATTAATGCATGTTACTAACTTGACTTCTTCCCTGGAGCCTTTGTGCTTAGTCACCCTGTAAGGTCCAATTGCTGGTGATTGCATCTGCTGCGGTGGACCTGCTGGATGTCCACTGGTTTCAAGATGCTCATGATGATGATTACTATTATAATAATAATAATTATTATTGTATGGTATTTACCCATAAGCTATTGCTAAATGTTGCATTACTATTAAAGTTATTATCAACCTGGGTCTTTGTTTTGCCACCAAAACACGCCGACCCATTAACTCATGGACTCAAGGAGACCTTGGATGTGTGCTCTGGTACTCTGGTTTAATTTAATTGCACATAATGCTCCGTTATTCTGTTATTCTGTATTCTGTAACATACTCTGCTGCTGTAACACTGCAATTTCCCCATTGTGAGACTAATAAAGGTTATCTTATCTTACCTGATACAAGACATCAGGAGCAACCAACGTTTTCCCCGCAGAACATGGTTCAAAGCGTCACACAACCTCCCCCTTGTTTGTCTACTTCCCACACAAGCACATGATGTAGAGAAAAAGTGATCGATCAACCGATCAACAGATTAACTTCTTCCATTGCTCTGTGGTCTATTTCTGCTGGTGCTGGTGGGTCCATTGTAGTACCTTTCAGCAGTGGACAAGGGTCATAAGTCACTCTGACCGGTCTATGGCTATGCATAGCACGCTGTGACGTCGCTGTGTGTTCTGAGACCTTTCTATCAGAACCAGCACGAACTTTATCAGCAATTTTGCTACAGAAGATTGTGTGTGGGATCAGACAACACAGGTTGGTACCGGCACCGCACACGCATCAATGAGATTTGGTCACCCATGAACCTGGTTGTTGGCCTAAGACCCCTTGAACAGGTAGATGACGTGCAAACCAGTTGTGAGCTAGTCTACCAGTAGATAGTAGTATTTCCCATAAATCACATTTGCTGTGTCCAAACTTGCTTCAATTTTTGCTGTTTAGTTTGTTTCAAAACAAACACTGCCACAGTTTACCTACGGAAATGATGTCCCAAGGTTCGACCGCATGAGTCTGAAAAATACATTTAGCTTAATTCAGCTAAATGAAAACGATTGATTTACGGCAATACCTGTTTGTTCCTGCTGGAAGCTACTTTAAAATGTTAAAGTAGCTGGAAGCTACTTTAACATGACCCCCGTCAAAGTTACATTTATTACACCAGTGCTGGAAGCTACTTTAAAATGTTAAAGTAGCTTCCTGTGCTGTGCTGTGTTTCTCTGTTGCTTCCTCTCTGCCATTTTCAGAAGCTTGACAAGTCTTGAATCCAAAAGTCTGTTTCATCATGATTGTCGGATGTGTGACTGATTGCTCAGTCGGTATGTAAATCCCTAAAATGGAACTACTGGAGGATGCATAATGAATGTCTGTGGAAACTGGTGCTAACAAGGTATCATTTATCTTGGTTCAATAAAGGCACTACTGGATTTTGCCTTCAACAGTCTGTTTTGGACTATGGGCTTCACTGAACCTGTTTTGCCTGTTCTTGGAATCTACCTCGGCAAACTGGTTTTGAATGCATGTATGAAAAAGTTACATGACATTCTTGTTACTGTAGTTGCAGTATATGAACTGTAGGGGGAATCATTTAGTGACCCCGTCAAAGTTACATTTATTACACCAGTGAATTGGTATTTAGTCAAATAATTCTTGCAGTCGCTTCTCAACTTTTTCCGTTGAGGGTCAAAAAGTTGTAGCGGAACTAAAACTAAAAATACAAATAATAAAAGGAATTTAATTAAAAAAAAAAAAACCTTTGCCTTTTCTCACTCTTTACATTTTAATTCTTTATTGCTTTTACAAAAAATGACCCAGTACTATTATTTGTCTCGGTCTTCAGGAGGGGAGGCTTGGTAAAAACCTCCAGCCTGATCAGGGTGAAGCCGTTCTCCTTCAGACTATCACACACAAGGGACTCGCTCAGTGGGACCACAGGGATTTTGGCCTCAGGTCCCACTAAATAGAAATCCTCTTCCATGGCACCCATGAGCAAAAGATGACCTCCGGACCGCAGGAGTGTCCCAATGTGGCCCAGCGCTTTTTTATAGCCGGCCAGGTCCGAACAGGCTGCCTCCAGGCAGAAGCAGGACAAGACACAGTCTGCTCCTGCTGAAGGGAGAACATTGTGGTCCTGCAGAGGCCGAGGGCGGTGCACATCAACGTGGAGGACATCCTTGACAACCTGACGTAGTCTGGCAGCTTTGTCTGTCCACTCTGAAGGTCTGGAAGAGTGGAGAGCGGCCATTAAATAACATAACAGAGCTACTGATTTAATCTGGAATATTTCAGTTGTGACTCCTTTGAAACTCAGAGCTAGCTTTTCGGACTTCGTATCAGAGAAAGTGGAGTGGTTCTGATTGAAGAAACCTGTTATCTTCATTGGTAAGTAAGAGTTAAGCCTCACCTAAATGACATGCCCCAAAAAAAAAACTTAAATCAATTTCACAACTATCAGGTGGATTTACATCCCCTCATGGACAATAAGACCAAAAGTAATTCATCTTAAGAGTCTATAACATTTTACCTGTTACTATGTGTGAGTGAGTAGTAGGCCGTCCACCCTGAGGCTATATAAATAAAGACTGATTGACTGTAAAGCGACCAAGTCAACCAACAGCCAGTTGGGGAACGAATAAAATATCTTGAGCAGGCCAATTATTACTTAGCTTTCCAAGATTGTAGTGAGATGGTTATGAATCGGTGGAACTAACCAAAAGACAGGAGGCAGACTTGAAGGTGTAAAGAGTTTCCTTGGGATTAACAAGGATCAAGAGATTCCAGATTGAGATGGTGTGGATGATCCGCTGTGGTGTCTCCTACAGAGAACAGCCGAATGAAGAAGAAGAAGTTTTCAAAGCTGTACCTTCGTCCCTCCAGCTTGCAGACCTGCTGCAGGTAGGTTGTCCAATCCTTTTTGCTGCCCCCTTCATTCTTGAGCCAGAGTCTTAGCTCCTGCCTGTTGACCTCCAGGAAGTCTGTGAGGATCACTTTGTTGAAAATCTCACAGGCACTCATTATCTGGTACACGGTCGGTCCCGACCCAATGTCCACGAGCTGCCCACCACTCATATCACCTGGAAAGATTGAGGAAACACAGAGAGGAAGAGGGAGAATGTTCCGATTGGGTATTAAGACGCATGGAAAGCTGTGACGGCAGGATGCCTTTCAGTTCTGATCACTCAGATCACATTCAGACGTGAGGCGGACACATATGGCTTCCTTCTTTTAGCAGCACTATTGTGTCCTGGGCAAGACTGAAGAACATCATACTGGACCGATGTCTGCTGAACTAACAAGACGCCAGAACAAATGACAGAATTGATTACACGCCGTACGGTGAACATTTGGCTACTGGTACCCCAGACACTCACTCCCCCCTGTGATTTTCTTATGATCGGTTCACAACCGACTTTACCCCCCAGCACCCCACAGAGTCAAAGACTCTGTAGTAACTCAGAGTCTCAGCTCTTCTGTGAACCAGAGTTTTAGTTCACAGAAGAGCTGCCTCCATTCTGGAGTGTCTGGCTGACACCTGTTTCTGGTTACCCGCTTCACCTCACTACTGTGTTGGACTGTTTCAGACACTCAGTTGGTGGAAACCTGCTTCCTTGATGGTTAACTGTGCAGTAGGTCATCCAGTGAGTGGAAACTCCAAAGGTCATTTGTTGTCTGTCAGATCTGCAAATTCAACACAACTCACATTTCAATTCTTTATTAGTCCCACATACCACAGTTGACCTGTATCACATCTCTGTGATTATATTTTCCTTCACTATCCTAGAAATAAACTAAATTGTTTATAGTTATCTTGTGTTGAGATCCACCAGTGTTTCTTCTTACCCTCGTTGAAAGCTCGATGCAGGCATTCCAGTTTCAATGCCACATTGCTGCCCTTTCTATAAAG
This sequence comes from Lophius americanus, assembly GCA_037951165.1. Taxonomy (NCBI): domain Eukaryota; kingdom Metazoa; phylum Chordata; class Actinopteri; order Lophiiformes; family Lophiidae; genus Lophius; species Lophius americanus. Next base: position 1,461,092 of record JBBDHG010000030.1, on the reverse strand, counting down.
GTCCTCCGGTTTCGGAGAGCAGAAGTTCTGAAGATAAAATTCGGGATCAAATTTCTGATAGCTGGTTGCCATGGCTCCTATTTCGCTTTCTGTCGTCTTCTCTTCCATCCTTCAAACCTCTGTTTAGACTTCAGGTGCTCTGTTATCCCATCAGCCGCTTTATAGTCCCGAGTATCATTGGCTGTTTGCTCACGGTTTTTCTGTGCAGCTACTTAGCATTTGTTCTGTACACTCCATGCCCTGTGGCAAGTCACTGTGTTTTGATTGAGATTACGCTTAGTTTCCAGATGCGATCCTCTCCTCCCATTGGTTCTGCGGTAAGCATACGTCATTTCCCGTTTATTGCACCTGACGAACTGTTACACACTATGCTATTAGAGGCCAACTTATTTAAAAAGTTCCCTTTATCGAGAGCAATTTAAACTGAAGCACTCACCTACCCACTCATATTTAGACATTTCTGATAAATCTGCGCTTTGTTTATTTTGAAACACCTAGCCGTTAGCCGCTACATATATAAGTTAGATATGGCTTCCCTCACTCCTCCTCTGTGTGTCTTATGTTTAGCTACTCCTCCAATAATAAAGATATTTGTAATAAATGTAATTTATTTGTAGCCCTGGAAGCGAGGCTCACTGAATTGGAGACGCGGTTCCGTACCATGGAAAATACCCTACTAGCTGTAGCTAGCCAGCCCCCTGTAGCCGGTGCGGACCGACCTGTTTTAGCTCCTCCTAGCCGCCCCCTAGCAGCTCCCGAGCAGCCGGGAAAACAGGGTGACTGTGCGAAGAAGGCATCGCCCGAAACACCAGCCCACAGTTCACCAGCCTGTTCATGTTTCGAACCGATTTTCCCCGCTGAGAAAACAACTCTGATCATTGGCATTTCCATTAAGTTAGCGACACCAGCGACCATAGTCAAGTGCATTCCTGGGGCCGGAGCGGACGACGTGGAATCTTATTTAAAACTGCTGGCTAAAGATAAACGTAAATATAGAAATATAGTCATTCATGTCGGCGGTAATGACACCCGGTTACGCCAATCGGAGGTCACAAAAATTAATGTTCAATCGGTGTGTGATTTTGCCAAAACTATGTCGGACTCCGTAGTTTTCTCCGGACCCCTCCCCAATCTGACCAGCGATGACATGTTTAGCCGCATGTCATCGTTCAACCGCTGGTTGTGGAGGTGGTGTCCAGCAAACGACGTGGGCCTGGTAGAAAATTGGCAAACTTTCTGGGGAAAGCCTGGTGTGATTAGGAGAGACGGTATCCATCCCACTTTGGATGGAGCTGCGCTCTTATCTAGGAATGTAACGGAGATTATTAGACGTGACGTCACAGCGTTGAGAGCAGGAAGCAGAGTCGCAGTCTTAACGCCTCTCTGCGCCCCTTTAGAGTCACCAGCCCCAAACCCGTAGAGACTGTGTCTGTCCCCCGAACACCTTCATCATTCAAGTCAGATTATAAAACCATTTTACACAAAAACCTAAAACAAATTTAAATATCCAAGAATGTAGTTAAAAATGAATATATAATAAATTGTGGACTCCTGAATATTAGATCTCTAATATCCAAAAGAGTTTTAGTAAATGATCTTATTCTAGATCATCATATTGACCTATTCTGTCTGACAGAGACCTGGCTGTGTGAGGCGGGATATGTTAGTTTAAATGAATCTAGCCCCGCTACTCATATTAATACTCACATACCTGGAAGCACCGGCCGAGGAGGTGGAGTTGCAGCCATATTCAACTCAAGTTTACCAATAAATCCTAAACCCAAACCTGACTGTAACTCATTTGAAAGTCTTACTCTCAGTCTTACAAACCCAACCTGGAAGCATCAACCGGCATTCTTATTTGTCATAGTGTATCGGGCTCCTGGCCCATACTCTGAATTTTTAAACGAGTTCTCAATTTTTTTTATCAAACCTAGTTCTTAAGACAGATAAAATAATCATACTAGGTGACTTTAACATTCACATAGATGAAGACAGAGAGAGTCTCGGTGCTGCGTTTAACTTAATATTAGACTGTGTTGGTTTCAGTCAGTGTGTTAAGGAGCCCACTCACTGTTTTAATCACACTTTGGATTTAGTCCTGACTTACGGCATTGATATTCAAAAACTAGTAGTTCATCCACAGAATCCTCTGCTATCCGACCACTGTTTGATAACTTTTGAATTTGCAATGCTAAATCACTCGCCAACAGAAAAATCTTTCTACGCTAGAAATATATCTGAAGAAGCTGTAATAAAATGTAAAGAATCTTTTCCATCAGCCCTGAATTCAGTTGCATGTCTCAACTTAAAAGAATCTGACTCTAACGTCAGTCCTGGGCAAATTGATTATTTCGTCGATAGGGCTGCAAGCTCACTGAGATCAACTCTGGACACTATCGCCCCCCTAAAAAAGAAGAGTGTGAAACAGAGGAGAGCAGCTCCATGGTTTAACAACCTGACTCCAAACCTCAAACAAACAACTCATAAGCTAGAAAGAAAATGGCGACACACCAAACTTGTTGAGTCCCGATTAGCCTGGCAAGATAGCGTTAAAAAATATAAGAGAGCCATCCGCAGCGCCAGAGCGGCCCGTTACTCTGCACTGATAGAGGAAAATAAAAACAACCCCAGGTTTTTGTTCAGCACTGTAGCCAGGCTGACTGACAGTCAGAGTTCTATGGAGCCCCGTATTCCTAGAACCCTTAGTAGCGATGACTTCATGAGTTTCTTTAATGACAAAATTATAAGTATTAGGGACAAGATCCATAACCTCCGGCCTTCAATTGGTTCTAGTTTACACCCCAGGACTACGTGCTTGGAAAAAACAGATAGACCTGGAGCAGATCTAGACCGATTTATTCCCATTGATCTGAAACAATTAACTTCCCTTATTTCCTTATCCAAAACAACAACCTGTCTCCTAGACCCTATCCCAACTAGTCTACATAAAGAAAGTTTACCCTTAGTCAGCAACTGTCTATTAGAAATCATAAATCTGTCTTTAAATTCAGGCCACATACCAAAGTCCTTTAAAATAGCCATAATCAAACCGCTGCTTAAAAAACCGACTCTTGATCCAGAGGCTTTAGAAGATTATAGGCCGATATCTAACCTTCCCTTCCTCTCTAAATCTTAGAGAAAGTGGTAGCCGAACAATTGTGTGATTTTTCTGCGTAAGAATAGTTTATTTGAGGATTTCCAATCAGGTTTTAGAGTTCACCATACTACAGAAACAGCACTGGTCAAAGATATAAACAACCTTTTAATGGCATCTGATGAGGGACTGGCCTCTGTTCTGGTCTTGTTGGATCTTATTCCTGCATTTGATACTATTGACCAACAATTCTAATACAAAGACTTGAAAACCTAGTTGGCATCAATGACACTGAATTAAATTGGTTTAAGTCATATTTATGTGGCAGATCTCAGTATGTATCTGTTAACAATGAATCCTCCATGCATAGTAAAGTTACCCACGGAGTTCCCCAGGGATCTGTGCTTGGACCAATATTATTAACTATATTTGCTCCCGTTAGGCAACATTATCAGGAAACACTCCATAAACTTTCACTGTTATGCTGCTGACACACAATTGTACTTATCAATGAAACCAAGTGAATGTAGTCACTTATCCAACTTAGAGGCGTGTCTTAAAGACATTAAGACCTGGATGACCTGCAACTTTTTATTATTAAATTCAGGTAAAATGGAAGTTATTGTGCTGGGACCCAAACACCTTAGAAACAATTTATCTGATGATATATCTACTCTGGATTATATGACCTTGGCCTCCAGCACCACTGTGAGGAACCTGGGAGTTATCTTTGATCAGGATATGACCTTTGACTCACACATAAAATAGATTTCTAGGACTGCCTTTTTTCATCTGTGTAATATTTCTAAAATACGACACATTCTGTCACAAAAATATGCAGAAAAGTTAATTCATGCATTTGTTACTTCCAGGCTGGATTACTGTAATGCCCTACTAGCAGGTAGTCCCAATAAGTCTCTGAAGCCCCTCCAGCTGACCCAGAACGCTGCTGCACGGGTGCTGACCAGAACCAGGTTAAGAGATCATATCTCTCCTGTATTAGCTTCCCTTCATTGGCTCCCAGTAAAATCCAGAATTGAATTCAAAATCCTTCTGCTCACGTACAAAGTCCTTAACGGTCAGAACCAACGTATCTGAAGAAGCTCATAGTGCCATATTGTCCAGTCAGAACTCTGAGCTCCCAGTATGCAGGGTTACTTGTAGTCCCTGGAGTCTCCAGAAGTAGAATGGGAGCCAGAGCTTTCAGCTATCAGGCTCCTCTCCTGTGGAAACATCTTCAAATCTGGGTTCAGGGGGTAGAAACCCTCTCTACATTTAAAAGTAGGCTTAAAACTTTCCTTTATGATAAAGTTTATAATTAAGGCTGGCATAAGCTAGCTCTTAGCTATGCCGCTATAGGTTTAGACTGCTAGGGGATCTCCCATGATGCACTGAGCTTTTCTCTCTTCCACGCTCACTGTCCCTCTTTATACACCCCTCTGACTTTAATGCATGTTAAATGGTTTAATGCATGTTAAATGGTTTAATGCATGTTAAATGGTTTAATGCATTTTAATGGAGTAAATGCATGTTACTGGATTATTGGATGTTACTGGATTATTGGATGTTAACCACTGGCTTTTTCCATAACAGACCCATGACTTTTTCTTCATCAGATATTGAAACCATGAACAACTTATTCTACAATTGTTCATTTTCTAGTTCCTTTTGGTTGGACATCCATAACTGGTTATCCCTAATGATTGAAGGTATGCCGCCATTTATGCAGATTGACATTTTCTACTTTGTGGATAATCGAAAGGGAAACATTTCTGATTCGGTAAATTTGATTATTTGGTTGGGGAAAGGAAATACTCACACGTGCGAGCGGAACGGAATCAATCCCTCTTTTCCGATATTCCGGCACAGCTTCACCAACTACTTCAAAAGCCTCAAGAAGATAATAAATATGATCAAAATGACTGAAAATATATACAAATGAATCCCGTAATCCTTGCTATTGTAATTTACCATGCCTTTCCCTTGTGTGCTCCTTAGTCTTCTTAAATGCTTTTGATTTGATTTATTTTATCTTTTCATTTGATTAGCATTTTCTTTTGTACAATGTTTATCTTAATACATGGAATAATCATTTAAAAATGTTCACTAATTTCAGTCCACCACTGTGTTTAAAACATTTGCCATATTTGTTTTAATGTCCATTCTTATATCCTGTATAAAGTTCTTTTTTGAGTAAAATTAATCCAAAAAAATAAAACAGGTCTGATGACAACTTCTGACCACCTAGTTACCTAAGACCCCTAACTCCCTCTTTTTTTTAACAGGACTTTATTGTAAGTTTGCAAACAGCTACAACTTACAAGAACAAAAACTGCGTGGCATCAATCTTGGTAACAAAGAAAAAAAAAGTATTATAGAGTGCAGAGAAATATAAAATTCAAATATAAATAAAAATAATAATAAAAATATTTAACAGATTCAAAACACAAATAATTGTCAGACATAAGCATGAGTAACGTTATATTAGATCACAATAGTATAAAAAGCTACGTGTATGGACATAAAATAAGGAAATAATAAGGAAATAAAGTCAGTACAACCAATTATATAAAGGGAGAGTACAATTAAAAAATAAAACGTACTTATAACATTCGGGTGTGCGAGGGGTGAAACCTGAATTATGGATCAGCTGCTGATGGAAGAATTCTAACAAACTAAAGATTCTTTGTGTTTTTTCATTATCAATGAGCCGCAGTGACTTCAAATCCAAACTGAAGTCATTTAAAAAAAAAACAAGACTGAGAATATCACAAAATCTTTGGAATGTTGAGCCAGATGGAACGATGGAATTTTAGTTTGGGTCCATCCATAAATGTATCGTACAACATCACATGAAAAGAATAGATGGTCTGTGGGCTCTATGTCATTATCACAGAGTGAGCATTTATCATCATTAATATTGAATGGTAATCTAGATCATTCTTTAGAGGGATATATGTTGTTCAGGATTTCAAAGTGTGTTTCTGTGGTCCGGCGGGGATTTTGGAAATTTTAAGTACATTGTTCTTCATTTGTGAATGGAATCTTTTTTTTAAGACGTCGTTTTTGTTTTGTGTACCTGGAAATAATTGTTCTCCAAGACAATTTCTTATAAAACAATTAGTAATAATAATAATTAGGTTTGTGGAAGAGCTTTGCGTAATTCATGAATTCTGATTCGGCAGGTTTAAAACTATGTTTAGCACAAAATTGATCATTATCCAATAATCTTGCACTCTCATCCATTAGTTCAGAAACAGACCAAATATTCTCCTCATGCCAATCATTATAAAAGAAAGATTTGTTGGTGTGGAGTAAATATCTATTCTTCCATAGTTTCATGGTGGGCTGTGAGAAGTTTCATTCATTTTGAAATATGCAGTAAGTAAGAGTTGCAATCCTCGCATTTTACTAAATAGGTGGTTGGGAACACAGAACCAGAATGAGCTGCTGTGTTTGATCCGCAATTTTAACCAGTTTATCTTTAAAGTCCCATAATTGATTGAGTAAATACATATATACATATATATAATATGGATTTACAGTCTATAATTTTGTTTTGAGTATTTAGTGGCTGGTTTTGTTTCTGGTCCTCACCCCGGGACCCCAAAATAGTAATTCTCTCCCAGGGCACCAATTTGCAGGAGGTGGCCTCCAGGCCTCAGGAAACTCCCAATGTGGCGTAGAGCTCTGGTGAAGGCAGGAAGGTCTGGACTAGAGGCCTCCAGACAGAAGCAGGAAAGCAGACAGTCGGCCCCGGCTGGAGGAACAGAATCTTGGGCCAGAGGCTGAGGGCGGTGAATATCAACGGGGATGACGTCCGAGACGTAATCTGGCAGCTTTCTGGGTCCAATCTGAAGGCCTGATAGAGACGAGCTTGACAAACATTAAATAATGTAAAATAGCTTAAACTCACCTTAAAGCTGCATCAGTGTTGCTAGCTGTATTAAAAGCTCACAGCTATTGCTAAGAATTCAGAATGAGCAGAATGGTTCTGGGTAAAATGATAACTTGACAAAAGCACAAGATTACAACTCTGTTAAATTAATTTTGCTGGACTTGGCTCATAGTGCAGGGGCAACTAACTGTTAGCTTGCTCAGGAGCCAGTGAACATAGACTAATAACTTGAAATCAAGTATCGAGGTGGTTTGTGGGGTTCCTTTATGGACTGATGTTGTAGCTGCTGTTAGATAGTCATCACACGTGTGATTTGCTGCCTTGCTAGCCAAAAACCCAGCTAGTTAATCACACTGGTACTGCAGTCCCTATCATCAAAGTAATAATAATAATAATAATAATTATACATTTAATTTATAAAGCAATTTACATTTGGATCAAATCTCATAGTGCTACAAAGTAAAAGCAGATAAAAGCATCAATAAAAAAATTAAATAACAACTATATAAAAGCCTGACCAAAAAGCAGCATTGTTAATTAAAGTTATAGGTTCTGCTAAAAAGGAAAGTTTTAAGTCCTTTTTTAAATGTATCAGTCGTCTGTGGAGCCCTGAGATGGTCAGGGAGGGCATTCCACATATGAGGGGCAGCAGAACAGAAGGCCCGATTACCCATGGTGCTGAGCTTAGTCCGGGGAAGGAGGAGGCGGTATTAGTGGGTAGAACGGAGGGATCGTGTTGAGGTCAGTGGGGTGAGTAGTTCTTTTAGGTAGGGGGGTGCGTTACCATGGATACACTGGTGAGTGAGGAGAGAGATCTTATAATCAATCCTGGTGGAGATATGAAGGGAATGAAGAACAGGGGTGATGTGTTCATGTTCACGAAATCTCATCAGGATCCTTGCAGCACTGTTTTGAACATACTGTAGTCTTTGAAGACTTTTATCAGGGATCCCGATGAGAAGTGCGTTACAGTAATCCAGTCTGGAGGAGACGAACGCGTGAACCAGCTTTTCAGCATCACTCAAGGTGAGTGAAGAACGGAGTTTGGAAATATTTCTGAGATGGTGAAAGGACATCTTGCAGATGTGTTTGATGTGGGATTCAAAAGTGAGTTGAGGGTCAAATCTTACACCGAGGTTGGTGACTGATGAAGAGAGGGGAATGTCGTGACCAGAGAAGGTAATACTGGTTATGGAGGAAGACTGGGTCTGATGTGGGCGGCCAATTAAAATTGCTTCGGTTTTGGAGCTGTTCAACTGGAGAAAGTTGTTTTTCATCCACACCTTTATCTCCTCCAGACAAGCGCGGAGAGTTGACAGGGGAGATGATGATGACGATGATGATGGAGAGGCTGAGGAGGAACATGTGTCAGTTTTTATGTAGATTTGCGTGTCATCAGCGTAACAATAGAATGAGAGTCCATATCGAATGACGACACGGCCAAGGGGGAGCATGTATGGTATGAAGAGAATTGGGCCAAGGACGGATCCCTGGGAGGCCCCACAGGTGACGGTGTGTGTCCGGGACTTTGAACTTCCAAGGGAAAAGTATTTTGTTCTGTCATTGAGGTAGGATTGAAACCAATTTAGGTCAGTGGCAGTGAGTCCAATGCTGTGATGTAGGCGATGTAGGAGTATTCCATGATCAACTGTGTCGAAGGCAGCAGACAAATCAAGGAGAATCAGGAGGCAAGGTGAACCAGCATCTGCTGCCATCCGTAGGTCATTTGTACTCTAGTACTCTAAGCAGAGCTGGTTCTGTGCTGTTGGCGGTGCGGAAACGAGACTGAAAGGTTTCAAAGAGGTTGTTGTATTCCTCTTCTGTCATTTCTGTAAGTGGGGGAGTTTGTGGTTTAAGAAGATGATTGATAGTGGAAAACAGCTGCTTAGAATTTCCAAGACTGGATTTGATGATGTTGGAGTAGAACAGTGACCTTAGTGAGGGGGGACACAAGCGACAATTCCATGGAGACGGCCTTGTGGTCGGACACACCCATATCGTACACAAGAAGATTGCTGAGAGGAGCAGAGTCAGGGATGACAAGATCCAGAGTGTGTCCCATAGTGAGGGTGGGGACATCGACAAGTTGCCTGAGATTAAAACAATCCAGTAGTTGGAGAAATTCGGAAGCAAAACGACATGCAGGGGAGTCGACATGAATGTTCATATCTCCAAGTACTAAAATATTTGCAGAGGTTATGTAAAATTTCGACAAAAGGTTGTACATCTCAGAGATGAAGGCTGGGTTTTGTTTGGGTGGCCGGTAGATTAGAAGTATGGTCATGGAGAAAGGGGATTTACAATTAAATACCAGGCATTCAAAAGAAGAGATCTCATGTAAGGGCAGTGGATACAAGTCCAAATCACTGCGGTAGATGACAGACAGACAGACCACCACCACCACCAGTGCTGCGGGCTTTCTGGAGGTAACAGTAACCGGCAGGACAGGTCTCATTCAGGACAGAAAAATCATCTGGTCGTTGCCGGGTTTCTGTAAGGCACATAACGTCCAGACATTTCTCCAGGATGTGGTCATGTATGAGGCATGATTTGTTTGTGAGAGATTGTGAATTAAAGAGTTGGATTTTAATACTAGATGGAGCAGTGAGTCTCTGTATTGGCCGAAGAAGACTGAAATCCCATCCACGTTTTCTAACCCGCACAGTGGATGACTTTATCGAGGAAAGTCTAGTGAAACTAATGGGAAAAGAGACAACATTCTGATGACGCGTCTGAGATGCAACAGTGCGCACGTCAGACCAAAAGGAAGGTATGGAGTTATGGGGAAAAAAAATAAAGTGTGCTCCTTCTTAGCTTTGGGGTCCGATACCTTTTTCTGTCCCACTCAGGCAACCCTTTTCATGACTAATCGACCATGCTCTGCGTCAGCTACTTGCACTACGAGTGCACATAAAGCACATTTATTGCTCAATATTGCGATTCAAGTTGGAGTGGAGTGTAGTTATACTGCAGATAGGATGCAGGATCAAATCCCTGGTAGGTGACCGCCATGGCCGCTATTCCGCTCTCTGTCACCTGCTCTGCCATTCTAGAACTCTCTGTTGAGCCTTCAGTTGCACTGCTGCCTCATCAGCCTTATATACCTGCCTATACCTGTGTGTTTACTTGTGTTATTTGTGCTCAAGGGCTAATAACCCTACCCATTAAGACTGATAACGTTTGTTTTGCTCTCACTCCCAGCTCTGAGGCTCTGATTCAGTCACATTACACTTAGTCACCAACAGAAGACCTAATAACTCCTATCATGGCCTTCAAGTACTCTGCCCACCGATCAGAGGGGTATAAAGAGTTTGGTCTAGACCTGCTCTTTCTGGAAAGCACCTTGAGACAACTGTTGTTGTGAATTGGCGCTATATAAATAAAGATTGATTGATTGATTGATCCATATCTCCAACTTCAGTCTGCAGGGCTAAATGTTATTGAAGATCAGGTTTGTCTCAGGGTGAAACAGGATGTTGACAAAGCAGAGCAAACACGTAACGTACATGTAACCCGGGGCGACGGTCGCTCAGTTGGTTAAGCTGTTGTTTACTTACCTGAAGGTTATTGTTTCTATCCCCGCCCACTGAGGTCCACATTTCAAAGTGTCCTTGAGTAACATACTGCTCTCAATGGCTGTTCCATTGGTGTGTGAATGATGGTGTGAAGGGTTGGCGCTCCTGATGAACAGGTGGTGCCTTGCATGGCAGCCGCTATCATCACTGTATGAACCTTATTGTGAATGGGTGAATGCTGACTCGTGTTGTAAAACCACTTTGAGTGGTGGAGCAGACTAGAAAAGCACTTCATAAGTACAGTCCATTTAACATTTAAATGTACCATTCCAATATTAACCAGTATGACACATAAAGTATAAATATCGTCCTAGAAGCTAAGAATGGGTAAATAAACCTTTTACCAACTCAATCCTTTCACATTCTGTATCCTTGTGTTTGCATTTGGATTTTAGCTGTTTAAGATTCCAGCCGTTAACGGCTTAACTGAAGTAGATGCACTGAATTAACCTAAACCAAGAAATACCCACTGAAAAAATTCATTCTGAATATATACTGGAGTGGGACTAGGTTTGTTTGTTCTCCCTCAGGCAGAACAAGCAAACCTAGTTTGTTTGCTTGTTTGCTTAAATTTGCTTGAGCAACTTTACCCAAACTTAAGCAAATGTTTCAGTGAAAGTTTTCCACAGTATTTTAGTAAAGAAAAGAAAACTCCTTAAATTTAGTAAATTATGAACAATTAGATTAAAATGTTGGTTAATTGTGTTTCATATGCACCAAATTTGGACTAAATAAGACCAACGGTTGAGAATTTAGGTCTGGCCCCCGTGGGCGTTTCATGAAGTCTGATATTGGTACATCACATTTCAAGTAATATGCAATTTTAAAAAAAGAAATCGGCTTAGGATGTGCATGCGCATTGTTTTAAGAATCAGAAAATTTGACCGTAAGCCAACTTACGGAGTAGATCAGCAATAGACCAGCATGGAGAGGCTCAGCTTACTTAATAGTGACTCAGATGATATTTGATCTCATAATTACAATAATTAACATAATTGAAACTGAACTTTTCTGAACGTCCGAGCAGTTTTGTCCGTGCCATGCCAATTATCTGCAAATGTGACCAATAGTCTTAGTTACCAGCCAATGTTGGTAAACATGGCCATCTCAAACGTTGATCCTGCCACTTCTTGGAAGTTTCCTATTATTGTTGTATGATAGACAAGCATAGGAAATGATCCTCGTCCACATGAATACAGAGAAATCATTGAAAAAGAGGCATAGCGTACACTTTGGTGGAGTTTCTGTCAACTTAGCTATGCTGCTATATGTTTATACTGCTAGGGGATCTCCCATAATGCACTGAGCTTCTCTCTTCCTCTCTCACTGTCCCTCTTTATACATCCCACTCACTTTAATGCACGTCACTGGATTAATACATGTTAAATAGATTAATGCATTTTCTAATGGAGTAAATGCATGTTACTAACTTGACTTCTTCCCTGGAGTCTTTGTGTTTTCTCACCTGTAAGGTCACATGGTCGGTGATTGCATCTGCTGCTGTGGACCTGCTCGATGTCCACTGATCACAAGATGCTCATGATGATGATGATTATTGTTATCAATATTATTATTATGGTATATTATTTCCCCATAAGCTATCACTATATGTTACATTAATATTAATGTTATTATCAACCTGGGATCCCTGCTGCTGCTGCGTCCCGACCATGGAGATGTTGGAGAAAGTGGATTGTAGCTGATATCTTTGCTGCTTTTCCCCCGTCTGTATCTCTCCTCACCTGTGTCTCTCTCTTTCTGTCTCTCACTCTCTTTTTTCTCAAACCCGACCGGTCATGGCAGTGGGCCGTCCACCCTGAGTCTTGGATCTGCTCGAGGTTTCTGCCCGTTAAAGGGCAGTTTTTTCTCACCATTGTCGCCAAGTGCTGCTCAAGGAGGAATTTGTTGGGTCCTGTAGATAATTATATAAAGAGTCTGGTCTAGACCTACTCTTTCAGGAAAACACCTTGAGACAACTGTTGTTGTGAATTGGCGCTATATAAATAAAGATTGATTGATTGATTGATTGAACTTACTGGAATACGCCCCATCTAATATGGGGTCCTGCTAAAGTATAGTGTACCAGGGCCAAGTAAAACATGTTCTCAGTGGCAGTTTGATCCAGCCAAGAATGCCCATTGTTTCTGATTCTGACTGAATTTGAAGACACCAAGACACTGTCAAAATGAAGGCTATTGAGTATGGGAAGCTAAAAATGACTCTTATCGTAGATGATGTGGTTCTGTTGGCTTCATTAGTCTGTGACCCAAAGCAGCACTTGATAGCGACATAAGACTTACCTGCCTATTTAACAGTTAATGCACGTTCAAGCCCATCATGAGATCTAGGTGGTGTCTGAGATCAAGAGTACCAGTAGATTAAATGGACTTCTTTACGGGTTGGATGGTTAGGAGAAATAGAAAAACGGGTTAGGAGCTGCAGCAAGGAGCTCAGAGTGGAGCTGCTGTTCCTTCACATTGAGAGAAACCATTTGAGGAGGTGCTTCCATTGTCTGATTTGGATGCCTTCTAGACCCCTCCATTTGTTTTGGGTCTACCCTTTAAGGTTTGACCCAGAACCACCTATGGAATGTTTTCTGACTTTGGGATCTCAGGTGATCCTGAATCTGCCTTTTCGCCTGGATCCACGTCAAACTTTGACCTTTGAACCAAGATACACAGAATTTAATCAAAGACACAAATGTGGGCCATCACAAATATCTTAATCTCACCCCTTCTAGAAACAGGATGTTTTAAATCGCTCATGATCTGTTTGATACTTTCTGAGACATTTTCCTCCTCCACGGTGAGGGTAAAATTTCAATGCGGGACGTGTCCTCTCTCTGCAGAACACCATTCTTTATCTCTCTGCCTCTTGATACTTTCAAATGGGAGACGGACACAAACATGATCTTTATTGTGTTTACAAGGCCCTGCAGACTGATGATGGAGATATGGAGAGCTCCTGAGAGGTGGGTGGAGGACCTGAAAGCCATGTGGAGGGTTTATTATTGTGTCTAGTGTCGGTTGAAGCCGCTGATCCGGTAGCAACAGCGCCTCGGGGCTGGGGCATGAGCAGAATAAATGTTATCAACCATAAAAACAGGATTATTACCTAAGCCTTGGAACCAGAAGCACTGGACCAGGCAGGTATTTAAGGGTGGTGCGGCAGCAGTTCATCTGAAGGCTCAACACCGGTTCCAGGATGGAAGAGAAGACGCATGAGAGCGAAATAGCAGCCTTGGCAGTCACCTACCAGGGGTTTGATCCTGCATTCTATCTGCAGTGTAACTACACTGAACCGCGGGCGGACTTTGAGAGGAAGGACAGCATTGTCCCATGGAAGCTGGCGTGTCTACATCGAGCTTTCACTGAAGGTAAGGAGTCCACTTTACTTATTTTTCATGTAGAAATTCAGCCCAAAGAGTTACAGGCAGGGAGTGAAGGAAAGATGGATAAACAGGCATTGAAAGAAATTCAACAATAAGAAAAAACATGAATTCTTCAGTGTGAGAAGATGAGGAGGTTGATTCCTCACAAGTTTTATCAATGTCTTTTGGACAAAATGCTAACATACGGAGGATCTGAAAGATATAAAAGGTACATATAAAGATCAGCCGTAACATAATTACCTGTGATGGTGAAGTCAAAATCACATCGATTGTTTTGTTACCATGGTTACCTGTCAGTGGGGGGGTGGGTCTTTCAGGAGGCAGGTGAACATTTTGTCCTGTAGTTGATTTTGGAAGCAGGAAAAATGATCAAACATGAGGATCTGAGAGACTTTGACAAGGACCAGATTGTGATATCTGGACAACTGTGTCAGAACGTCTCCAGAACTTGCAGCTCTTGTTGGTTGTCTCCACAGCAGTGGTTAGCAACAACTGTTACGTCCCTGTCATGGTCTAAGGAAGGACAATAGGTGAACTGGGGACCGGCTCATTTATATTGCAATGCAGACTTTAAATTCAGATTTATAGTTTAAGTCAATTTATTTTACAAGAAAACTAAATGTGACAAAGCTCATAAATACTGCTGTAACATCGCTTTTTCACACGTCAAACAACAATGAACCCAGTTTTTTTACTAGCCGATTGAGAGCAAAAGACAGTAAAAGGATTGGTGTCAGATGATCCACAGAGAAGAAGAAAAAGATTGAGCCTCATGTGAGTCAATCAGAAAAGAGTCATGGTGAAGGAAGGTATTAACGGTGAAAAGGTGACCCTATCAGAAAATAGCAGGTTTGAGAATGGAGTTTAGTTCAACAGGAAGTCTGCTCTCAAGATCTTAACAGTCCCCTCCTCCTCTCTGTTGGTCCTCAATCTTGGCAGGTGATGTGAGCGGTGAGCTGCTAGTGGACATTGGTTCGGGTCCCACCCTGTATCAGGTGCTGAGTGGCTGTGAGGTTTTCAACCGGGTGATCCTCACAGATTTCCTGGAGGCCAACAGGAAGGAGCTGAGCTTCTGGCTCCAGGACAAGGGAGGCTCCAGCCTCGACTGGACCCCCTTTCTTCAACACGTCTGCCAGCTGGAAGGACGACGGTACAACGCTTTAACTCTAACCCTGGTAGTTCCGTGATCCTTCAGTAAAGGATTGAAATGTGTGTGTGAGGTCGATTCTACCAGCTGGGATATAAGGATGTTTTTTGTTGGCTTTCATGTTGCAACTATACTTATTTTATTTAAATTTTTGGGTACATAATATTAAATAGAGGCTCAATGTGAACCGATGTGGGGTTTTTTCTTTTCTTCGTCACCACACAGTGATGCGACCGATGCATCAGTAGATACAGTATGTTATGTAATGTATTGATCGATCTCGTCTCTATCAGGCCTTCAGAGTGGACCCAGAAAGCTGCCAGACTACGTCAGGTTGTCTCGGACGTCATCCCCGTTGATATTCACCGCCCTCAGCCTCTGGCCCAAGATGCTCTTCCTCCAGCCGGGGCCGACTGTCTGGTTTCCTGCTTCTGTCTGGAGGCCTCTAGTCCAGACCTTCCTGCCTTCACCAGAGCTCTACGCCACATTGGGGGGCTCCTGAAGCCTGGAGGCCACCTGCTGCAAATTGGTGCCCTGGGAGAGAATTACTATTTAGGGGGTCCTGGGGTGAAGATCCCTGTTACCCCGCTGAACGAGGCCCAGGTATGTGAGAGTCTGAAGGAAAGCGGCTTCACCCTGATCAGACTGGAGGTTTACACGCTGCCCCAGGACATGAGGGTGGGGGTGGATGATGTCACCGGTGTCTTCTTTGCAAAGGCAAGAAAGGATTAAATGGTAGGGAGGGAGAAAAGGCACAGGATTAGGAGACTTAATCCAGCCTGACAGTTTTATCTGAACTCAAGCAAAAAGTATTTTGCTTTTAAGGGTATTACCATTTATTTTTACTTGTGACGCTAATCAAAAAACAAACAAACTCTACAAAAAATTGTTTATTCCCAACAAACAAAACAAACAGTTTGTATCAATGTTTTTGAGTTATCGCGATTAGTTAAAAAAATGTTTTTCATCCAACAAAAAGATCGAGAGGAGACAATTCCATTTTTCTCAACAACCAAACTATCGTTGAATTAACTTAACTTTAACTTAACATTTGCTTTTACTTTAATTATCATCACAAGTTTTTAAGATGACTTGAATCAAAAATATGTGGCAAGGAAAAGGAGTCAGGTAAAGAATCAGCTTTAAATATGGTAAGATGGACATCTTACCACCAAATATGACTAGCTACATGTATCCATGCAACATACATTAATTAGCCATAACATTATAACCAGTGACGGAAACTGTTCATGCTGGTTCTGTGACATCATAGAGAACTGGTCTGACATTTAAAGACGTCTTACATAAACTTGGATAAGTTAAAACTTATCTAAGACTTTATTAATCCAAACAGGAAATTTAATGGAGAAACATGTCTTTTGATGGTTATGATTTGTTCTTGTGATTCCTATTCGATCCCTGATCCTTGACGCCTCTTTACTGTTTCCTGTTTTACCTGAAGGCTTATTGTCATTCTTGTCATTTTACCCTCATCATGCGCCACTGTTTTTTGGATTTGGACTTTGTTGGCCTGTTTGAACTGATTCTTGATTATGACCGTCACATGAATATTCAATATGGATTTTGATATCCATTAATAAAGAACTTAACTGTGCCCTGATCTGATTCTGACTCCCGTCTGCTTGCGGCCCCAGCTGTTTTTCTGTATCGTGAAAAGCTCAGTCCTCTGGTTTCTTAAATGTCCAGTTAAAAATGTTCAACTCAAAAAAACAAGGTGAATGGCGCAAGTTATGCGTAATCCTGTCACTCCATTGGCCCAGTGTCAATGTGCAACTACTCTTGCATTCAGACATGGAAACGTTCCCACCGTATTTGGTGTGGCGGTACCGGGTCCAGGAAAATACATCCACGGCGCCCCCTTGAAAATGTCAGAGAGGCAGCCTTTGCCGTGTGTTTCAGCGTGAGGTACGAACATCTGTACCTCTGCAACATGTGGAGGTCTCTCGGAGTCAAGTGACACAAGTAACATGAATTTGCATCATTCATCATCCGGTCACGTTGTGTTCAGCGTGAGCATCACGAGTGCAGAAATCTGGTGATTCATATTCTTCTTAGATGAGGACATCATTGCCATCTTCTTCTTTTTTCTTTAAAGCTCCCCCAAGTGAGTAAAATATGAACTACTACAGCGAGATAGGATATTTACCAGATACATCTAATATGAATCGACATCGAGTCGATTCATATTAGACAAATTTGGACATCATCAGATATTTAGGAAGTTTTTGCGTAAAAACAGGATTTTTTTTTTCCCCATAGTGAGCAAAATATCAACTATTAGTGTGAAAAAAAAAAATATACACAAAATAGATCTAATGTGCACGACTATTCAATAAAACAATTAAAGTCATTGTCTTCTTTCGTTAAATTCCGTGCAAAATACCCAAACCCAGTGGTATTTCTTTAAAAAATCAATATAATCCAGAATAAATTAACGTAAGAAACACTAAAATCATGGTTTTATTAATGACCAACAAAGAGCATCACTCATGTACAGGAAGGTAAAGAATGGTCCATTTGAAATAAACACATCTAACCCATCATCTCTGAACCGATCATGGCTGCTGATGGAGTCGGAGAATTAAACCAGATAAACAGAGCCGTATCATCCTGATTAGCTGGATTAGTGTGATATGATTTAATCCGATCTGCTGTTGTGACTATAATTCTCCATCCTTCTGTGACTTCCTGCTTCCAACGCAGAGCAGAATGAGCAGGAGGTTTGGTTCTGGATTAAATCCCAGTCCAGTTTGGTTCTGTACTCACTCTCTATTTTATCATGTAATAAAAACACAACAATGAGTAATGTTTCCCCTCTGACATCACTCCAGAAAGAGAAAATACAATCTTACACATGAAATCTGCATAACATGATGTGAAGTGAAAATCCCATTAGTCCCTCCAGGATGTTCATCCGATCTCCGCGCATTCTCCACGACCTTATCACCGCACATGATCTTAGTTCCCAGCAAGTTTCACCAAGAATAGCAGACCCCCATGTTGAGCTCCCCTGGGTGGAACTGTCGAATCTCCAGCTGCTCTCTCTAGATTGTTCTGACATGTTTCAGCACCAGGGTTCTGCAGACAGAAAGGGGCGTGTCCAGAAGGAGTCTCTGGGGTGGCACTGCCCCTCTTCCAGCTTGGTCTTATTCATGAAGTATACAGGCTTTATATACAGTATTTGCTGTAATGTGATTTATTTTCTCATGTTAGGTGAAATTTCTAGGTTAATTAAAGGGAAACTAGAAATACATTTCAACTAGAGTTTCACTATTTTGCATAATTAGTGAGTCAGTCAGCATTTATTTAATCCTCGTCGCCCATAGCAAATTCAGGACTACTTGTGAAAATTGTCTGTCATGTTTGGTGTGAATGTAGCATCAGATCCAAAAGTCAGGGGTTCCAATGTTTGCACATGTCCCACTCTACAACTAAATTTCATCAAAATCCATCAAATAGCTGACCGAACGTTTCCTGGATCCTGCATCTGCCCGTTTGAGCAGAGTTCTTCATGTGACATGTCCGACCCTTCTACAAGGTTCCAGAGAAATCCATCAAAGGGTTTATAAATCATGGATGGAAATGAGGAGAAAAGCCCAATCTCAAATAATCCTGTGTCTTTATCTTTGTCCTCTCAGTTTATTCAGATGTGTAATCCCTCTGGGGGACCGACGGACGGCAACAACTTCACCTCCATGGGGGAGGTAAACAACAACCATGTGGAACACCCACAGCTGGCTTGGCTTCATTAAGGCCGCAAAACATTTCCTGAATCAACAACTTGATCCCGATCCCCCTCAAATGTTATCACAACTTCCCCAGTCCCTAGACTACCTCGCCTTGGCGTTTCAACATTGTTAGATAGTGAATAGAAAACCAGCCGATCAGGATGAAAACCATCTGGGTGGAGGTGATCTAAGATTCTCTATTGCTGGTGATTAAAGTAGATGTGAAATGCAAAGGTTCCTTTAACTGATGGAAAGAAACTATGAAAGCACTTCTATTCTACTGAGGGCACTGGACCACCCCAGCCTAAAAACATCTGGACACGCCCCTGGAAACATGTTTGGTATTTCTTATGATATAATACAAATAAAGGATTTTAAAATCAGATGTTTCACACGTGGATGTTCTCCAAACGTTCTCCAGGAGGAAGCGTCAGACAAACTGCTGGTCCCTATCATTCCCATTGCCTGTCTTCCTCCAAGCACACACACATATCCCAACAACACACACTCCCACATTTAGCCATCAGTGCACAAACACGTTTGGACCACATGTGCCAGTCTGTTCCGTTGCTTCTTCTGTCATTCTCCTTTCCCCTCCTCTCTTTCTTTAGCCTCCATTGTGTCTCCATGGCGACAGCTGAGAGCAGCGCCTCCTGTCAAGGTGTCTTGCGGATCCTCGAGAGATTCTCCTCCTCCCCTTCGATCTGACAGGAAGCACATTTCTTACATGTGAGCGCTGCATTAGTGGCTCAACTTGTCTTCATGAGTAGTTCCAGTGTGACTCACCTGCAGCGGAGAATGTCGGCCGGCTCTCATCTCCTTCTTCCTCCTCCTCCTCCCCAGAAGATGACTCTTCTTTGTCCACAGATGACATGTCTAAGGAGGACAGGTGGGCCTGGGCCATCCTCTGGACGGCTGGAAACCAGGAGAACCAATCAGTGTCACAGACAGAGGAAGTACTGGTGGATGGAGGAGGCATTATTAATGTTTTTATTTATTTAAATCGATAGAATTTCCATTGATTTTGAGTCGTGTTTTGGCCCATAAATTTATGGAATGATTGACGGAGCATTGGCCAGGAAAGATAGAATGAATGTTAGTGTGAATTTAGTCCTGAGGAAATGATGGAATGTGCCACAGTGAGAAATAGGAAAATCTGAAATTAAAAAAAACAAACAGTCTAATATTATGAGAACCTAATAACTCATTTTGTGGGCAACAAATGTACAGTTTATTTAAAAAATAAGAAAAGGAGAGAAAATATTAAAAGAATACTATTCTATACATATTTAAGAAATAAAGTCCTAAAATGATGAATAATAAAATCAACATTTTATACTGAAAAAAAAGTCATATTACAAGAATTAAGCAGTAATTTTTTTGAATAAAAAGCTCACAGAATTACAAGAATAGTACTTGTAATACTGTTGTCACAGTATTACAAAAATAAAGTTGAAATTTAACAAGAAAGAAAATCACGAGGATATAATTTCAAGAAAAAGATAAGATATTTCAAGAATGGAGCTGTCATGTTTGGAAGAAAAAAAAGGCAAAATTTCCTGAACAAAAAGTTTTACTTTTATGAGGAGGAAGTTTCGAAATTGAATATCAAAATATGAGGCAATTTTGATAGAACATCCCGTCCTGTCTATAGAATTATAGTTTTATCAGAAAAAGAGACCTAATCTTTCGAAAATTAAATCTGAATTTTACAAAAAAAGATATCACAAAAATATGAGAAAAACATTCAACCAGTATGACCTTAAATCACCAGTTCTGGGACTATAAAACAAAACCAGATTCATCAATACTTTTTTTACTAGTTATTTTTTATTTCTAGGCAATTAGACCAAACACAGGAAAAGCAGTTTGTGTGTGTGTGTTAGGATGTGTATGTGTCTGTGTCTGTGTGTTAGGATGTGTATGTGTGTGTAGGTGTGTGAGTGTGTGTATAGGTGTGTGTGTTTGTTTATTTGTGCGTGTGTATGTGTGTGTAGGTGTGTGAGTGTGTGTATAGGTGTGTGTGTTGGTTTGTGTACGTGTGTGATTGTGTGTATAGATATGTGTGTTTGTTTCTTTGTGCGTTTGTATGTGCGTGTGTGCGTGCTTGTGTGTGAGAGTGTGTACATGTGTGTGTTGGTATCTGCGTGTGTGTGTGTGAGGACATTGGGTATGGTTGGTGAAAAGGTCTGATTTGACATCATACCATTACTACACGTTATATGTGTGTATATATTATTTCAAATAGTTACGTTCGCGTGTCTGTATGTACATGTGTGTGTGTAAATCTACACTGCTGAAGGAGGTGTGGTCCATATCTTTTTCGGAATGTCCCAAAACACAGAGGGGCGTGTGTTTGTGTGTGTGTGCGTATGAGTGTGTGTGAGCTGTGAGATTAGGAACACAGACAGCTGTGACTTTACTCTGGATCATCCTGGATTATGAGATGTGCACACATCTGTGGAGTGCTCACTCACACACACATTCACATACACGGACACACTCCCCTCTGTGTTTTGGGACATTCCACGCAGATATGGACCACACGTCCATCAACAGGGCAGAATTACGTCTCCTAAACTGTGTGTCAGTTTTTATGTAACTGACAGAGGACGTGCCGTTGATGGCGCCGTCTTTACCTTTCAGCGATGGTGGCTGGTACGTGGTCATGTGAACCATTTTGGATTTCAAGGCGCTTTTGTCCCCAAGAACCCACTGAAGAGAAATAATAACATGAATCATGGGATATTCTTCACATGTAGTTTTATACCAGTGAAGTTTTCAGAACCGTCGTAGCCGGCTTAGGTGAAGGACCCTGGTTGTCCTTAGGGTGACCCTAAAGGGGCGAAGATTTGTAATGTCCCACAGGAGCTTTGTCTCTTTTTATAACTCCTTTGCATTTTTAAACAACTGCTTCAAGAAAAGGCAGGACATTCTAGGAAGAAAAAGATACAAGCCCACCCTTAAAAAATACCCGTATGTCTTACAGTTGACATTTTCTGTATTTTTAAGTCAACGTGAAGATTCGGTAGATTTCTTACCAGAAAAAACAGGCCGTGTTGTCAAATCTATGATGCTTTCATAAAGTTACAAAAACTTATTTCAGTGCATTTAACATGTTAGACAGGACAGCAGGCAGTGGTTTCCTTGAGTGTGACATGCAAATGTTAGCTGTAGCGTTGGCCCCCTGGTGGACTGAGAAGGTGCTGCAAGCCGGCATCCAGTGGTCATTTTAGTGATTGTAAAATACTTAATATTAAATATCTAGATTTTCAAGAAATAATCAAACAAAATCATATTATTTAGATTGTATGTTTTTCCTCATATATCTGATATGATTTCTTTTTGTTTTTTTTAATCCCACCAAACATTTTGTGTGTACTTTCTATTCCGTATTGTATATTGAGCTACATGATCTTGTGATTTAAAAAAAAAAGAAGAATACATGACAGAGTTATGAGCCCCGCTGTGGCGGATTGCAATAAATGCACCAGAAGGCATGGTTTGAAAGATGTGCACGTGTTAATCGGTTTCAACCTTCAAATTAAATGTTCTTTTATGATGATGTGGTTTTCGGGTTGGTTAATGTGAATTTCTTTGCATATGTGGCGTCAAGGACATGGGCTTAATAATGAACTTAATTTCTTATTTGCTGCTTTATGAATTGTTAAGCGTTTGTAATCCAACAATCCTTTTTTCCTCTCTTTATATCTCGCTTGTCATTGTTGGACTGTTTTGACTGCTTCCAGCCTTAATTCATCCTGACTCCAGCTGCCGGTCTTGATTATATGTTACGCTGCATTTGGGTCCTCCATCTTACTGACTCTTAAACATCTGTTAACCATCCAGAGTTGGCTCTGAGGTAAATTTATGTTTTCGGTGTGCACCCACTCACTCTCATCTCAACTACTCTGCTGCCTCGAATGCAAAAATGCAATACTTCCCAGCATGCCCTTCTTCTCAAACCCCCACAGAACGAGCCTGAGTACTCGGCCTAGACTGAAATTATTCATATTTTATGTACAGCTGTTTATTAAGTGACCGACCCACCTGGTGATGACCGATGTCTTCTTCTGGTGACGGTGGGTCAGTCAGTCTGAAGAGCGTGGCTGGTGTCGGCCTCCGACGTCGAATCTTAGCAGAGATATAAAGTTAAAAAAAAAAGAAAGATATTATAACCCTGAAAAGTGCCCAATCCACTGCCTTGTAAATGCCCCTAATTGAAGTCCTCAAATTAAAAGTGACATTATGTCGACTTTAATGTGAGTAAAGTGATATCAGCTACTAGAATAAAGCACGATGTGTTGAAGATAGATCTCCCCGAGTTGATTCCTATGAACCAGATTTAGACTCAATCAGATCAAAGGTTGAGAAATTATGGCCTATAACTTTTGCAGTTAAAGCTCCCCCTAGTGGCAGAAATATGCAACCAACCTTTGCAACAAAACAAACAATCCAGCGCTCACACTAAGGTCTGTGGGGGAATAAAATAGATACATAGAAAATGAACAATGAAATATTTTAGGGAGACAGTGTTTTTCGTTTTCTTTTTAAAACAAAAGCTACCCTGAATGAGTAGAATTTGAACTATAAGAGTAAAACACAATGTATAGAAGATATATCTCCTCGAGTTGGCAGGAACTTGGGCCCAAAAAGCTTTAGAGATAAAAACTCCCCCTAGTGTAAACTTAAAAATGAGCCATCAAATAGTTTTCGAGTTATTAAAAAGAACCCCGTCTATAAATACATTAAGGCATCAGTAGGCCCCACGTGTTTTTATCATAATGATACACGGTGTTAAGAACACATTAAAAACTGCGACTATTGTATAAATCCTTAACGTTCAAGACATACTTGACCTACTTAGGTCTCCATCCCTTCAAGGGCGCATTGCATGTCGCGCTGTAGTTGGTCGTGGTTTTCGTAGCATTGGTGAGAGAACAATCGTTGTAACGCCGCATTATACTGCTTTATAAATACTTTCCAGTCCAAGTGCAGTAGGGGAAGATAAGTAAGTCTCCACAGCTTCCACAGAGATAAGAAGAGGGGAAAACAGACTGAAGACGCCTGTGGAAGTACACAACTTCCAAAGGATCCTCCTCTGTCTTCTTGTCACTTCTCTCCCCATGATACAGTGTAGCCATTTGACGTGACTACCCAGAATGCATTACCTCGGCGACCTGCGAATTAAATAATTTTGACGATTCTTTTATATCCCGGACTTTTCAGGGATATAACGATAATTTGATAAGAATCTTGGTTATGATAGAAGGCTAATAAAAGTATTGTAATAGAAGAATTTATGCAATATCAAATAAATAAAAATATAATGGTAGATTGTGATAATTATATTTAGAAAAATGCCAGTTATTTGAGAAATGTAAAGTAAATGATATAAAAAGAAAGAAATGAATGTTATTCAATTATTTTATTCATTAAATAAAATAATTTAATAACAATAGCTTTATAATTAAAATGACATGTAAATAAAGTAAAAGATAAATAAAGAATTAATAAAAAAATAACAATCATAAACAAGATCATTTAAAAACAGTAGTAACTCCATTATTGTCAGTTTTTATAGATATATAATCTAAATAAAATAAAAGCTCAATAAAGAAAATTACTTAAAAAAAAGAGAAATAAATACAAATAATACATGAATTAGTAAAACGAGATCAATTCAATTATAATAATTCAATAATTATGTCAGGATTCATTGTAAGGTCATAAAAAACTACATTTTTGTTCATCAATCACAGCTCCTCTTTAACTAATTTAACTAATTTAATAATAACGATGAAACAATACAAGAATAAACAGCAAGTAATTTGGTTACATTGTTTCCAATAATAGTCATAATTGTCTATTTTCATGAAATAAATCCATCTTTAACCTTTGATTATTCACGATAGAGTCATGACACGGACTCTCCTGTTATGAAACAAACTACACTCCTCTCCGTGTGCATTTTTCTGACACGGCGGTAGTGAGGCTGTGAGAGGGACGAGTAACTGCCAGAGAGAGTGGGCATGGAGTGCGTGGGCAGCTTCCAGCGTGGTCCGACTCTGAAGCTCCTGCTTCATAAATATTCATGGCTCCACGCCAGAGTTAAACCCGCTGTTGTGGAGGAGGAAATATGTATTACAGAGCATCCAATTAGACGTTCGGTGTGTACACTTGACCACAACACAAACACAAGTCTCAGTGAGAAAAGCGGAGCAGGTGTCAGAGATGGTGACCTATTCAGAGTGTTGGTCAACATGGCCGCCAGAAGGTGGAGGAGGCTGGTTGTTCCTGTGAATACCAGCGAATGCTCCGTATGATGAAAGCTGTGCATCTAAATATAGTGGATACGCGCTGCAGTTCTTTAACATCAACTAAATGGATTCAAAGAACTGTATCGTGTTTCTAAATGTATCTGCCAAAACCGCTGACAGGTGAAGTAAGAGTAACGATGATTATCTGGTTACCATGGTTACCTGTCAGCGGGTGGGATGCATTAGACAATAGCTGAACACTTTGTCTTGAAGTTGATGTTGGAAGCAGGAAAAATCGACCAGCATGACTGTGTGAGAGACTTCGACAAGGACCAGATTATGATGACATTGACGACTGGGTCAGAACATCTCCAGATCTGCAGGTCTTGTTGGGTATTCCTTGTCTGAAGTGGTTAGAACCTACCAGAGTGGTCTATGAAGGACCACCAGTGACGTGGGGAGTGAAGGCTAGCCCATGTCTTCTGTTCCCAAAGAAGAGCTAGTCTTTGGAGACAATTTTGTGATTTATCGTAAAATACTGGCAGCTATGATTTCCAGAGTTTTATGGTAAAAAATACAAAGACAATATGCAAAATATTACATTAAAAGTCCATTTAGAAGACAGATCTACTGTAAAAGTAATTACGGCATTACATAAAATGACAGTAAATAACAATAATTTCAGACTTTATTTCTAATTATGCACAGTTAATATTTAGTTTTTGTAGAAATGAAGGTATTCTCATGTTAAAAGATTTCTGTTGTGAATTTAACTCTACAGTCTAAAAATTGTCAGTAAAAGTTACCATTAATAGTTGTTAGGCGCACCGGTAAAAGGCGGTCAAATTGAAAACAGTAGTCGTTATGGCGAAATTACCCTAAATCAAGAAACAGAGATTAACTTTAATCTTAATACTAAAAGATGTATAAAACACAGAATTGCACTGTGAAAACCTAAACTATTGGTACAAATAACAAGAAAATACCATAATATCACAAACGTTACCATAAAACTAACACTATTATTCTGTCCAAAATATATAGTTTACTGGTATGTACATTTGAAGTGACCGCAAAAAGACCTTTTCCATTTAAATGTATTATTATTATTATTATTACGAGAGCAAACCTTAATATCAACAGATACTAAATGTTAATCGTATAAAAATGTAAAAGTCAGAACTCAAATGATGTAAGAAGATCTTCTTTCTTTATGTTTACAGTAATTAACCATAATGTCTTTTACATGGTCACTGTATTTTCTATGCTGAAATTCTGGGTACCACAGCTGGCGATATATACCGTAAGTTCTACAGAGAATTACACAGGATTTTTTATGCAGTGCTCTACAAACTGCTGAAAATGTTAATGCTGGTTGTGCTATTAACGTATCAGAACACTATGTTAGGCAGGGGGTTTTAATGTTATGGCTGAGTGGAGTATGTGAGAACATATAAACTACTGGATTGCAGCATTTGCCGAAAACTGGGCATTCTTTTGGCCATGCCAGCTCAACAGAATTTCATCAAATTCTGTTGAGCTGTTGGGTCTCTACCCAACAACCGGACTCTGGTCTGACAGAAAGATCCAGATCAAACTGATCCAGGGTTGGGTACAGTTACGCTGTGAATGCACTTTTCTAGACGGCTTTGAACCTTTGGACCGATTACAGGATTTACGGCAGGCTACCGTCACATATATTCCTGCCAACCCTGTTCAACAGACCAGCTTCAGACGCAGGACGTCGGCTCCAGGGTCTCACACACATGCCAAAATCAACAGATATTCCAGAAGCTGATTGAAATCTAAGGTTCTTGGACTCCACATATCCACGGTGAGACACATTATCTACACATGGAGAACACCTGGAACAAGAGAGGACCTTCACAGACAGTGGACCACCTTCCAAAATTCCATCAAAAAGACTTTGTAGGTTCATTCCGGAAGTCAGAGAAAATCAAAAGAGAACATCCAAGGAGCTGTAGGTTTCTCTCACCTAAATAAAGGTCAGAGGTCTTGGCTCAACTATTCCAAAGACACTGGGCTTAAATGGATTCATGATGAGGAACTTCTCGGAGACAGGGTCTCTTGTCTATCTAGTACAAACCAAACTCTGTATTCCACACGAAGGACATCAGACCTACGGTCAGACATGGAGGCGCAGTGGAATGTCGGGATGATGCTTTTCTGCTTCTGGACCTGAACAACTCGCCATCATTTGGGAAAACATGAATTTTGCTGAGGGGGAGAGTCAGGTCATCAGTCTGTAAATCCCCCTCTTAATGTCTCCCAGTGGAAGTCTGGTGCTGAACCCCAGGAGATGCTGTGGAGGGACCTGAGAATATCAGCTCATGCTCCCGTTCCCTCAAATGGTGTTGCACTGAAGCAGTTCTGCAAAGAAGTGTGGGCCAAAATTCCTCCACAGTGATGTCAGAGACTGACCTCCAAGTTATCAGAGGGGTTCGGTTCTGAAGGAGAATGTCAGATCATCGGTCTGAGAGGACAGAGGAGTTCATCATGCCTCTCTCTGCATAGCGAGACATGCGAGTGAAATTAAGGACCCTGCTCTGAGAGCGTAAATCCCTGCCGGTGTTCATGGAGTCACTCGGGGAATAATCCCGCAGTAGATTTGTAGATAAATGAAACCCACTGTCGCCGTTTGACCTTTTGTTTCACGTTGATGATTAGATAACATCTCGTCTGACAGGAAATAAAACCTCGGTGCGGGGGTCATCTGTTGGAACAGACAACATTTCTCTGTCTAATCATCCAACAAATATTGTCGTGACACAGTGTAAAAATTAATCAGTTTAATTTAAGTCTTTTTTTCCATATGTTTTATGTTCCTACCAACAAAATCTGTAATTTAGACGTAATAATATTTTCATGGTAATAACATGCTTGTTGCACTGTGGTGTTTTTCTGTTGTTGTTACATTATTTTATCAGAAGTTTGTATTTGTCCCTATAAAATTCTGTTCTAAACATTTTCTGACTTTGATAAATGATGTTATTTACTGCTTCTTGGGTTAGGATAATTAATTGTTTTTACTGCTGTTTTTAATTTTACTGTCTCTTCTTACCGTTTCATAATTTTTTATCGCAGCCTTAATGAACAATTTTACTGCGTATCTAGTTACCGTAGAAACAACGGTATGCTCTTGCTAAATGGTTAGACTTTTTTCACTGTATATTTAAATGTACACAAACAGAATAATACTTTAACAGTAGTGATTTGCTAGAGTCATTATGGCATTTTTTAATGTAACAAAAAGGAAAAAAAAGATTTTATTTTCACAGTAAAATTCAGTTTATTCTAAATATTCTGACTGTCAATAATAAATCGAATTACTGTTTTTTTATTTGAGATACCTTTCTGTATCTACTGCTACAATCATATATATATATATATATATATAAATATATATATATATATATATATGTATATATATGGTTTTGAATTTTTACAGTCTTTCATTGTTGCTATTTGACCGCTTTTTTCTCCATAGTTCCCACAGGTATTTTTTGCAGTGTATAATGACGTGTGAGGAGGAGTGAGCATTAGTGCGGTTAGCTCCTTGCCTTCGTCCTCCTCACCCTTGATTGGGTCGCCCGTCACAGCTAATCTCTTTTTTTAATCACGCAGCTGTTTTTCTCCTTCTTCCCCTCCTACACGTTTTCTTTTCCACATTCATGCTGATGTTATTTGGAAAGAGCATGTCTGAACATCAGGAGGCCTAGTTAACCTCTGTGTGGGCAGCACATACGTCCTCTATCGGTGGGAAGGGGTTGCGGGGGTCAAACCTGGATGAACAGAAACGTTGGAGTGAATAATAACGCTGGAGTGAATAATTGATGAGCGTTAGGAGGTGGCGGTGGAAGATTACAGCCAGCATTAATGAAAGTTCAATCTCCAGTCTGGTTTGGAGGAATCAGCGACTCTGAAGAGCTGATCTGACTATAATCAGGTGATTCAAGCCCAATTACAATGTGGTCAATAACTCAGCCAGAGAGGGGTCACAAGCCAGTGTACTTTAAGTGCCGGTCACTAACCTGGATATATGGGGAGGGTTGTGTGAGGAAGGGAATCCGGTGCAAAATCTAAGCCAAATCCATATGCCGAACACTAAACCGAATTAGAAACTAGCTCGCTAGGGGCCCAGGTTAACAAACACCGTTGCTGGTACTGTTGGCCAGCAGGGTACTGGCCTATGGACGAAAACAGGTCAGACGCTGTGGCGACCGCCGAAAGACGAAGAAATCAACCCACCAGTTTACCAATGTACCAACCAACCAATTTACCAATGTACCAAGCAACCAACCAAGAAATCAACCTATCAACAGGCCAACCAACCTACCAGTTTACCTGTGCACCAATCAACCTAAAAACAAATTGACCAGCCAAAAAAATGACTAATCAACCAACCCACCTGCCAAACAACCAACCAACCAGACAACCAACCAACCAACTAACCAAACAACCAACCACTTGTGAGATCAAGCTATTATTTTGCGTTATTATATTGAAACAAATCAATATATTCTGAAAACAGAATATTTTTATGAAGCCAAGATTTGGTAATTAATTCTTATCTTGTAAGAACAAATGAATATTGTGGGAAAGACCTTTTATGTCCCAAAAGGTTTTTATGGAATCAAATTGATATCTTGAGGAAACTCATTATCCTGTCAGAATAAGTTAATTCTTGTGGGAACAAATTAACTTTTTGATACAAATTCTCATCTTGATGAAATTCTATTATTATTTCTGTGTGACTTCTTGAGGAGACAAACTATTCCTGTTCCCGCTGCTGCATCTCATGGATGTCCATTGGATTGTCTTCAGCTCTAGATGCATTTGGAATGAACTGACTGATGTTTTAGTTTTGCAGAAAGTCCCGCCCCCCTCCTCCTCCTCCTGAAATCTGACTAACCTTCTATATTTAGTCTCACGGATGTGGTAAAGCACATAATCTCATTTTTTAATATTACTAACTGCTTTATCCATCCTCCTCCTCCGCTTCCTCCTCTGGGAAGCTTCATCACTTTAAGGCTTCACAGAGACTCAGATTTAATCCTCGGAAACGTCAGCGTCGGTGATTGACAGGTGATGTAACCTGGCAGGAAGCGGGGAACTCGTGTGTACGTTAAAGCCATGAGGGAAGTAACAATAATCTATATACATACAAACACATACAAACACATACAAACACATACAAACACATACAAACACATACAGACACATACAGACACATACAGACACATACAAACACACACAAACACATACAAACACATACAAACACACACAAACACACACAAACACATACAAACACATACCAACACATACAAACACATACAAACACATACAAACACATACAAACACATACAAACACATACAAACACATACAAACACATACAAACACATACAGACACATACAAACACATACAAACACATACAAACACATACAAACACATACAAACACACACAAACACATACAAACACACACAAACACATACAGACACATACAAACACACACAAACACATACAGACACATACAGACACATACAAACACACACAAACACATACAAACACACACAAACACATACAAACACATACAAACACACACAAACACATACAAACACACACAAACACACACAAACACATACAGACACATACAAACACATACAAACACATACAAACACATACAGACACATACAAACACATACAAACACATACAAACACATACAAACACATACAGACACATACAAACACACACAAACACATACAGACACATACAAACACATACAAACACATACAGACACATACAGACACATACAAACACATACAAACACATACAAACACACACAAACACACACAAACACATACAGACACATACAAACACATACAAACACATACAAACACATACAGACACATACAAACACATACAAACACATACAAACACATACAAACACATACAGACACATACAAACACACACAAACACATACAGACACATACAAACACATACAAACACATACAGACACATACAGACACATACAAACACACACAAACACATACAAACACATACAGACACATACAAACACATACAAACACACACAAACACATACAAACACATACAAACACACACAAACACATACAAACACATACAAACACATACAAACACATACAGACACATACAAACACATACAAACACATACAAACACATACAAACACACACAAACACATACAAACACATACAAACACACACAAACACACACAAACACAGAAACACATTCCTCCACCTCCATCCGTGGTCTCACCATCTCCACCTGACCAGGGTCCAGCTGGGTGGGCACTGGAGAAGGTACTGAGAACTGGATCTTTCTGCGTGCGTCCTTGTCCACCTCTCGTTCCATCAGGTTTGTCTGCGAGGGCAGCAGAGGGTCCATCCAGCCACTCCAGGTCCAGGTGCAGGTCCAGGTGCAGGTCCAGGTGCAGGTCCAGGTGCAGGTCCAGGTGCAGGTCCAGGTGCAGGTCCAGGTGCAGGTCCAGGTGCAGGTCCAGGTGCAGGTCCAGGTGCAGGTCCAGGGAGCCCTCCTCCTCTGTGGTAAGACTAGGTCTGTAGAATAAAGCTGTTTTTTCTGTCAGTGAGTAGAAGCGTCTATCTGTCCCAGCAGTCATCTCCATATGAGCGCGCTCAGTCTGCGTCCTCCTCCTCCTCCTCTTCCTCCTCCTCCTCCTCCTCTCTCTCTGTCTCTCTCTCTCTCTCTCTCTCTCCCTGTGTCTGTGCCTGCCACTCACTCTGCACCCATTCCAACATGTGCCTCTTTCCTCCTCACATGATGAAGAGGATAGAGAATTTCTTTTGAAAGTTACAAGCAGGCATTTAACAAACCACATTAATGAATAGATGAATAGCAAAATAAAAACAAACACAAATAGACACCAAAAATAAAAGTGAATCTCTGCAGGGTTTTAATCAGTCTGGAACTCAATTATCCAGTGATTCTAAAAACACACTCTTTTAATTATTAACCTTTATTTAAAAGTCACAAAGCCTTGTTGATAAAATATACCTATAATTAGAGTATGGGCAAATATATCGTTTGGATAAATTGACACAGCAAGGGACCCGTGGTTCCCAAGTAATGTTTTGGGAACATTTTGGCGCCCAAAGTTTCCAGCCACTGTGCCTCTAGAGAAGAGTTTAACCTTTAGATAATCATGGTGGAGGTGAAGGTGCGTACGATCTCTCTGTGTTCACGTGGGTTCCCCATCCAGCCCCCTCCCATTATCCAAAAACTTATGATAGAGGTGGACTGGTCATCAGGCGAAAAGGACTGGTTGTGTGTCTCCATGTCTCGGCCTTGTGACGAACTCTGGCCTGTCCGCACTCTTATCCCAAATCAGTTGACTTTCTTAGAAAACTGGGCGTATGCTGATGTCCCCTACAGCAAGGGTATATCCCCGAAAAGCCCCCAATCAAATTGAATGTGAGTTATGTCCGAAAAAAATTAACATTAATGTACTCCTCCCTCAGTCATTGGATTTTTGGGGGGTTGATCACACTCTAAAGATCTGCGAACACATCACTCGTAGGAAAAATGTCCGTATATTGTATATACCTTCAAAAAGCAAGGCCATTCGTCTCCACATGTCCCCCCAGTGTAATTAGAAAATTAAGCCCCCGGACAATGTTTATGATAAGACAATATTTATCTTATCATAATCTAGGAGAAAGCCCCCAATGTGATGAGGTAAACCAAACAGGAATCAGTCATTTCCATTGAAAGGTGTAATAATTCAGGTAATATTTGTATTTGTATTTTAACAAACCACCCCCAAAGTCTTTACTCAAACTACTTCAAATTTGGTGACGGAGCTTTTCGGACCATAAGGATTAAAAGTGATCAAGCTATTGTGTTTTTAATATCTTGCTCAAGGACACGTTGACTGCAGTGGGCAGGGATTGAACCACTGACCTTCAGATAAGTGGATAACTGCTCTACCAACTGAGCCACCGTCACCCCGGATGGAACAGGTTATTATCTTCTGGGACAAGATAACGTTAAGTGGGAACAGGATATTATCTTCTGGGAACACGATAACGTTAAGT
Organism: Lophius americanus; assembly: GCA_037951165.1. Taxonomy (NCBI): domain Eukaryota; kingdom Metazoa; phylum Chordata; class Actinopteri; order Lophiiformes; family Lophiidae; genus Lophius; species Lophius americanus. The sequence continues at coordinate 1,427,861 of JBBDHG010000030.1, read as the reverse complement.
GGGAACAGGTTATTATCATTTAGGAATAAGATAAGGTTAAGTGGGAACAGGTTATTATCTTCTGGGAACACGATAACGTTAAGTGGGAACAGGTTATTATCATTTAGGAATAAGATAAGGTTAAGTGGGAACAGGTTATTATCTTCTGGGACAAGATAACGTTAAGTGGGAACAGGATATTATCTTCTGGGAACACGATAACGTTAAGTGGGAACAGGTTATTATCATTTAGGAATAAGATAATGTTAAGTGGGAACAGGTTATTATCTTCTGGGAACAAGATAATGTTACTTGAGAACAGGTTATTATCTTCTGGGAACAAGATAATGTTACTTGAGAACAGGTTATTATCATCTAGGAACAAGATAACGTTAAGTGGGAACATGTTATTATCTTCTGGGAACAAGATAATGTCATGTGGGAATAGGTTATTCTTCTGGCAGCAATTGCTCCTACTCTAGCTGCACTTCTTTGTCTGATGCCACGTCAACATTCCAGATCAATTCCAATATTGCGGATTTGGTGATTCCAAATATTTATGAAAAACTCGCTATTGAGATGAAATAGATGTTCATAGTACAGACTGGCTTATGTTTGCACTCCTTCTTCTTCTTCTTCCTCATTCGAGTGTTCGCTTTAGGGGTCGCCACAGCAGATCATTTGTCTCCATCTTATTTATTATACTTTATTGCTACTGGTTCCTGTTTCTGCTCCAACTCCCACATATTTCTTCAGGATAAGTAATAATCTATCATATCAAAAATTCTACTGTCGTTGATATTCTCAGCTCAAGAGATTCGTATCCAGTGAGAGATACAAAACATACAGGACTGCTGTATTCTACAGTTCTACTGGATAATGTGTTTATTTGAAGATGCAGCCCCGAGAGAAGGCGCTATTAAATTCCTGTTCTCGGTGATTGTCAGCCGATGCATCGCTTTTCTGTTCAGATATGTACCAAGTAGTCAGTGATCGTCATGGCAACAGTTTCTCCTCAGATTGCGGGGTAAGCATGATGTGCATGTGGCGTGTTTGTAGGCAGAAGTTTGAGGAGGTTTCTCAAAGAGAGAGAGAGAGAGAGAGAGAGAGAGAGAGAGAGAGAGAGAGAGAATGGTGAAATCTCTGACTGAGGTTTTAGGATGTGTCTGAACACTGATGAGGCTCCAGTTTCTACAAGACAGCATCATCTGTGTTAATTCAACACCTACGCCAAAAATATATATATATATTTAAGGCGTTTGCTAAAGCATGTTTTAAGGAAACTATTTGACACTTATTACATTTATTGAATAGGACAATCCCAGCAGCCAAATACCTCCTACACTGTGGCCCTTTTGACACGTGGTGTCCCCCAAGGCTCTGTCCTTGGCCCCTTACTCTCTAGCATATTCCTGTTTCCACTGAGTCATATTATAAACAGACACACTCTTTTAAGGAAGAAATTGAGACTCAACCAAACTAGTACAACCAAACAGCTGAGGAGGACATTAAAGGGTTATGCCAACACTTTTAGAGTGTCAACACTAGATGGGGTAAAACTACGATTTAGACACTGTTAAACACTTACAGGCCATCCTACCACCAGTAGGGTTCGATAATTCATGCCCATTCCCTCTGAGCTGACCACAGGTTTATCCTACACCGTGATTGAACTAAATCTGTTTTGTCCATGTCGTCGCTTTTGTTTTGATTTTTGTTGTTGTGCTTTTTGTTTTTGTTTTTTGTTGTAGTGTTTTTCAGCAATTCTGTTGGATGATGTCGTTGTCGTAACAGCAAAAAAATACCCTTTTAAAGTTGTTACATATTTGGGAAAAAAATATTTATATTAAAAAAGTACAAATGAATAATTGAACTATTATACATCTACTTTATACACATATTTAATGTAAATTATAATGATTTTATTCCTTTATTTAAATTGCTTGTTATTTGTATTTCTAATAATAATTAAAATAAATAAAAAATAATTCAATGAAAATACAATAATTAATATATTTAATATAAACTAACCGAATATCTATCTTTATTTAGATTGTATTATTAAGTTTTAATAAATACAAGCATTTAATTAATATGAATAAAAGAAATAATTTTTATTCAATTTAGTAATTGAAATATTTTTTTTTAATCTTCAAAATTTCATCAAATTAATGTAAAACGATATAATTATTATTGTTTAATGAAATTTTTAATAATCGTTTAGATACTTTGAATTAATAAATGTTTCTATTGGGAAAAAAATGTGTCCAAAATATATCCCAATTTAAAAATCAATGCATATTAAAATATGAAAAGAAACATTTTTATTTTCATGCACACAATGTGCAGGAAAAGGACATGTTATGCTAAATATTTGTAATAATATGTGTTTCTTCTCAAATCTATAAAGCCAAAAACAAAGAAGAGCTAGAAACAAATGCCTAGATATCTCACTGAATACAGAAATGTGAAAAGACCGAGTCCTGGTGAAATCCCAGATCCACCTCCGAACTGAGGAGAATTTAACAAAGTTTCCGGATCTCTCCTGATGAAAGCGGAGTCTGAAATTAAATGTCCATCCTTGAAATAAAAAACAGTATTTCCAGTTGAGCTGATGTCTTTGAAAAATTAAAGCGTGCTTTTGAGAAGGAAATATTTCCAACAACAGATGGAATAAGTTTGAATCCCTCAATACAGCCCCTCAGATTAACCTCATGATGAGCGGCAGAAAATTAATCTATAAGATTAATGTTTTCTAACAAGAAAATATACAGAAATACACATTTCTGTGGGTTTTTTGATATGGCCACTAGAGGGCGCCAACAGCCCTCCACTTGAGCCTGACTAACCTGAAAACTATTACTCAAACAACATGAAAAAAATAAGAATTTAACTACCGGAATAATACTATATATTATATTTAGAACAAATAACAGTATTTCAATACTTTCTTCAAATATCCCATTGAAAAACATTAAGATGTATTAAGGATAAATACTGATCCAAATCATCACAAACAAAAACAGAGGAATGTTTGAATGATTCAGAAATTAGATCATGATTACAGAAATAAACATTTACTATTTAAGGGGTCGACTGTATTAAACAAATAGCAATAAGAGGCTGACAGTGGAGTTTTAGTGGATTAACATTAGGCGAAAAGATCAAAGCTAAAAACTCACCCATTATTTTGAGATGTTATTTCATTATTTTGAGGTACTAAATCCTTATTTTGAGGTAATGGATCATATTTTTGAGTTTCTAACGTTTTACTTTGAAATACTATATCATTATTTTGAGATACCAACCCCTTACTTTGAGATGAAATATCATTATTGTGACATATTGAATCATTGTTTTTCAGATACTTAATCGTTGTTTTGAGTAACTAACTATTTACTTTGAGATACTATCTCATGATTTTGAGATGCTAAATTATTGTTTGGTGATAGTAACTCATTATTTTGATATACTAAACCCTTATTTTCAGATGGTATCTCATTATCTTTAAACACTCAATTGTTGTTTTGAGACACTAACTCGTCATTTCAGACACTAACTCGTTGTTTTGAGATAGTTGATCATTATAATGACTCTCCAAATCTTTTTTTTCTATAATATTGGCAGAGATTAGCCTCCATACTCCAAACAGTCAAATATTAGCAACTCATTACATAAACCACTGGAGGTACAGCAGTGACGTCACGCTCTCGCTCTCCGTTCCTGCACTGGTGTTTGTTCACCAGTAGATGTCGGACGCATCATGTGAGAATATCTGCTGAGAGAAACAACCACAAAAACATATCATGTTTCACATGACCAGACATTTGGGATGTAAAGTGCCATGACTGTTTTTTGTTAAACTATCATTATTTCATTATTTCCTTTACATTTAATCATCAAATAAAATCTGAAAAATTAATGCAATCATTGGGTCTTTATAAAAGTCTTTTTTGCAAATGTATATATATATATATATATATATATATATGATATATATGTGATATATATATATATATATCACATATATATATATATATCACGCTTTTTTGGGGGGGGGGGGGGGGGTTAACTATTAGATGTAGTGGAAGGAATGTCATAATCTTTGGTAACATAATATTACAACAGCCTATAAAGAAAATAAGCATAACAAATTATTATCAACCACATTCTGTATCATTACAATGTAAGCGTTTAAAATGAAAGGCAATTGCTAGATCCTTAAATTAGCTATTTAATATAATATAATTATGGTTACATAAAAGGGTCATTCTTTATAAGATTTGAAAATACTTTGGTTTTCCCTTTTCTGAACGTAGAAATTAAATAATTTCTATTAAAGAACTTTTGCTTTGCAAACGGTTCACTTTGAGTCATCTTAGACTTATTTTTAGTTATCTATCCTTTTTAATTAGACAGACAGACACGACAAACAAACAGACAGGAAGACAGACAGGTGTTTCTGTACATCAGAATGCGTCGAGTAAATAATCACAAAGTAGATATTACAGGTAATAATTGCTCACTGAACCTTTTGGGTATCACTTGTGACGTGTTCTTATACAAAACCAAAGAATAATGGTTTTGTCACGTTTTTTAAACCCATGTCTCGCCCACAGAGAATAAAAAAAATTAAAAACTAACCAGGATGTGAAATAAAAAACTTTAATGAGCGAAAGAAGGGCAGTTTCTACATCTGTTTGCATGGAGTTTACACAAATATAATATTATATTAATAATTATCCCTTTCATTGAAGTACAATCTTTTCATTACTTCATTCTCAGGCCGTGAAACGCTCACTGATGGCGTTTTCGCTCAGATAGATAAAATCCAAAATGGCTTACTTCCTGTTGGGAGTAAGTCACGACTCGAAGAGACTTTGTGTCCATTTCTGTGAAACAGGTTGCTTTTTAGGATGCGTTGAGGAGAGCGTTCTTAGCGGCCCTTAAAAGATCATTGAAGGATTTTTGTCAAAGCTTGACGTAATTCAAAATGGACGACTTCCTGTTGGGTTTAGGTCGTGCCTCCAGGAGACGTTTCTGTCGCTCTGGGTCTGATACGTATGAATTTCATTAAAAATTGAAAATTACCACTCTCTAAAGTCGCTAAAGAGAGTCGTTGCAGTCAAAAGGGCTCAGGCCCTAGAAGGTTCATGACAACACTTTCTTTGAAGGGGGAAAACGCCAAGATGGCTGACTTCCTGTTGGGTGTGAGTCAGCATATCAGATATATCTATCTATATATCTATCTATATATATATATATATATATATATATAATTTAGGGTAAAACAGGCCGCTGTGGTTCCCAGAATCAGGAGAAGCGGTGACCACATAGAACACATCACACTAAAATACCATGAAAAGATAAGATATACTGTAAACTTGTTTACAAGGACATTACAATAAGAGTAAATTACAATAAATGCATACTAGTACAAAACGATGATACAAAATGTAATACATAATAAACTCCGGTATAATCATAACAGCTTGTTTCAGTACACTGTAAACATTGTACATTAAAATAATGGTTAAAAAAACCCTCAAATGGCTTCAGTAAGAGATGATATAATTCAAAAGAGTAGATTAGAGTAGTAGAGAGTTAATATTTTTAGAAATCAGAATATGTTGACGACTAGATTTTACAGTGGAAATACAGAAAAGTATCATAAGGTCAAAAGCGAGTAATTACCTTTAAAGTATTATTCTTTCTTAATTACAGATTTTGCTGGTATACATGGAAATATGAAGTTAAAACCCTTTAACGATTTAGCAGGAACTTCTGTCATCGCAAACACAATAATCAACTAATATTTTTTATTATTTATATATATTCTTTTCTCAATAACACCTTTAAAAAAATGTCCACTGGTGTTTGGCAGTTAATCATTCATTTTTTTACAGCATAGATTTGTATAAAAACATTGGTTTATGTCACAGCCAAAGCATGTGCATATATCTCCCCCTAGTGGACAGAGGTGTTTTTGTTTTTTGCTAATATCCCTGTCCTCCTCATCCTCTCCCCCCAAAAAAACTGCTTAGAATAATATGAACGAAATATGGTGTTTCTTTCAAATCTGATTCAGGAGTTCTAAAACTGATTCACTGATTATTTGTTTTCTGGTGTTTTTGTAAAATAATGACGTTTGAGCCCTTTTCTCTAAAATCTAGAACTATTGTAACTTTTTTCTGACAAATAGTAACGGGTACAATGTTACTGAAACTCCGCCTACATGATTTTCGGCCTTACCTGTCCACGGACACCAAAGTGATGCAAACACACCTGGTGTTTGTGGAGATATTTTAAGTTTATTTTGGGGCATGTATTTCAGGTGAGGCTTCACTTCACTTCAGACTGTAAACATTTTAACAACAATTATTCGATTCACTCCACGTGTGACGCAGTCCTGCCACGCAATCCGCCTCAACCCCATTGACGTTCTGTAACGTGGTTCTGTTGGGCCTTAAAATGATGGAGGCAGTTCTCTCTCAGCCTTTGTGTTTTTCTTGTCCTCCTCCGTCTCTGCAGTCTGCGCAGACGCCACCTTTGGCACGAGCTCACCCGCGGGCACCCGTGCCAGGCCTGGCACCCAGTACCAAGACTTGCTGCTTGGCTCTGCTCGATGGACTCGTTTAAGCAATTGCACCCTGACTCTGATCTTTATGGGTACCTTTCTCATCCCAGACCATTGTGTTCTCTCATTTTCAGATTTCTTCGATTTTGGGGGAAAAACTGGGTTTTTACTCTGACAGTCATGTAAAAATAAGGATGAATAAATGAAGTCATAGTACAATAAATGATTAATTATCAAATCTGCTATAAGGGGATTGCTTTTTAAACCGTCCGTGTGAGCTTAAACCCATTTTTTCCCAGAGATGGAGCCTCCTTTTCCTCCTTTATCCATTTTCTCTTTCTACTCGGTGACAGATGGCGAGTCCCTCTCTCTCCCCGGGGAGGGAGTCAGTCGAACGCGGCCGCATGTCAATCACCGGCTCTCATGTGATGGCTCTTGCCAATGACGTGCCAGCCATATGGGCCTGGCATCAGAGCTGGTATGTAACCCACCCAGTCCTGCTTCTGAGGAGCCACACGGATCCGTCCGCGCGTCAGGGCGCAGGAGAGAGAGGAGTCGGAGCGAGTGGCGGGCGAGGAGGAGAGAGAGTAGTGAGAGCTGAGCGCATGCAGGGTGGATGTGGATGTGATGCCCACCAGGGGAGAGATGGTGTAAACAAACCGAGCTCCAGAGGAGGTAGGTCGATCATCTCCTATTCGATCGCTTATCGATCAGGAGGGTTTTTGTGGGAGGGGGTAGGAATAATGGGCAATTGTCCAGGAGATTACCACCGCTTCTATCGAATAATGGTCAGTTAAATCGATTAATCCTTAGAAATTCGGTATCCTTTGGGCACTTCTCCGGTCCGCACGTGTTTTATTTCGTTCTATTTTAATTAGAAAATGGTGCGAAATAAAAGCTAAAAGATGCGCGCGCATGTTCCAAGGCTCGGGGGGGGGGGGGGTGGGGGTTTGAATCGAATTCTCCACAGAGACCCACCGGCTAATTGACAACGTATTGGTTGCATTTAATTACATTATATTTGCAAGAATTAGGGCAGACTTTGGACTTTAGTCACAGCTGAGCCCAGTTTGGTGGATAGAATTAACCCTTGAGCCTCATGGGGACATTTTTCTCCTCAGGTTTTTTTTTATTATAATTATTGGCTGTGATAATGGTGAGTTTTTGAAAATATTGAGTGGAATTTCTGGAATCTTATAATCATATCAAAAAACATTTTTTTACGATTTTCTTTTCCATGCTGTATTTTCCACGGTTTGGCAGGTAACAGTGAAATTTTAAAAAAAAATGTTTTTTTAAATATATATATATATATATATATATATATATATATATATATATATATATATATATATATATATATATATATATATATATATACACACACACATACACACACATATATATATATAAATATATATATGTAAGTGTGAGTGTTTGTGTGTCGGTTTCTACATATGTCTTTATATATAGAAACATATTTTATATATTTTAATTACATGTAACATCTCCATGCATCAGGATTACTAAATCATTACCTAAACAAACTACTATACCTAATCTGATGCATATTTGTCATTAAAAGATGAATGAAACAAGAGAATATGATATTTATGTAATAGTTCTGATGAACTTTTTTTGTTTTAAATACATTTCCCCTTCAAAAGAATACAATTTCCTGTTAATGAAATGAAACTACTTATGAAAACCAGTTTTGGTCAATTTCAACCAGTTGAATTCTTTCTTGTCGTACAATGAGACATATTTTCACCCTGTTCATATACAATAGATTCAATGATTACATTTGATTTTTATATTAAATAACAGATTTTTGTTGAATGCATGAAATTTAAAAATATATACATTTTCAAATTATAATTATTTAAATAATATAAACTGGATGTATGACTTCAAGAATAAACTATGATTGCATTCATTTCATTAAAGTTTCAAGTGCAGCAGTTAAAATTCCTCAAATGGACACATCACAACCGTCTTTTAAAGGGGTAAAAAACCCAAAATACATCCAATATTTGATAGTTATGATCTGCACCGGTGTTTGTTACTGGCGGTGTGCCCATCAAAGTGTTAAATAATACGAATGTATAATATTTTGTGACAGTTTCAGGAGGAGGACATTTATGGCCTCTACGGTGTTGAAAGGTTTTTTTTTTTTTTATATTATACTAGAAAAATGTAATAGTTAATCAAAATTAATGTTATTGCTATCATTATTATGTCTCACAATTAGCTAATTTAAAAAAACAAAAACAACTTTACCCTTAGCGTATGGTGACTCAATTATTTCTAGTAATTTTGTCTTTTAAAATAAGAGGGGCATCGTGTAAAAAAAAGTGGAAGATGTGAGTAAAGAAGTGAAGCAAGTCAACTTTTCTCACTTTAATTTAATTATCTAGGTAGAAAATTTAATTAGCTTTAACATATGTATCATTAAAAAGGGCCTTGTTAATACTAAATGTATGTTTAAAAATTTTTTAGCGCAGAAAATAACCCTGCAGAAGAATGTTAGTTTAGGCGTAACTGTATTTTTGGTATTTCTGTCACATCAGTCTGTTTCTGACATGTTGTGCAGAATTTTGCACATTTTTAATGAGATAAATCATCCAAAACAGGAAAAGTTTTTGCTCATTCAGTGTGTCCCACAGCCGCAGACCACGACCCCTCATAGAAAAAAGTCATAGGTTTGTTGACTTCACCAAATTTTATTAAGTCAACTGGTTCCATGAATTTGTTTTAATAGATCTAGATGTACTTATAAATTATGTACAACAAAATTAAAAAAAAAAGTTTTAAAATTAATTTATTTTCTGGATTAGTTGACTTAATAAAGTTAAGTAAATTCAATGAACACATCTTTTTTTTCGATACTCCGGTGCACGCGCAGGCCCCAACTGTGGCATGAAAATAATCCCATTGTTATTTATGAACACTTTGGTGGGGTTATATCCGTTATTTGTTTGTTCTTCTGTTTTACTTCCTTTCAGACACTCGTCTAAAATATTTTGGCAAATCCTTCTACATTCTCTCACACGCTTGAACGTGCACACGCACAACCAAATGCACGCACACACAGATCATGCAACAGATGCAAAATATATTTCTGTAATTTCTATAACAGAACGACGGGAAATTGGATGCATCAGACTTAAAAATGTTATTTCTAAGGCCTTGTTTTTGCCGTTCATTAATTGGTTTCTGAATAAAACGTGGATATTGAGAATATTTCTATTTTAAGTAAGGTGATAAATAATTTTCTTTTGATAATTATGTAGTTCTGACAGTTGCTTTTTGGGTGTTCGGTCAATGTTTTAGGGACAGGTCTCTGGTCTTTCAGCTAAAACATCACCTTAAACTCATTTCATTTTATGGATTATTTCCAGAATAATAATTGCAATTTGTCTCCTGCGGCCTCTTGAAAGCACCTCCGGCTGCGTCAGTCCATCTAAATCTTCCTGTCCCCCCTCTTCTAACCCCGATCCCATTCCTGCAGGTTGGCACCATGTTGAGCCGTCTGTTCAGCGAGGTGCTGCCGGAGGTCCAGAGGCTCGCGGCGGACTGGGCCCAGGATCCCGACCACTGCAAGGCCAAGGACGACGAACACGAGCCGTGCCCACTGGGGGACGACGAGCTGGACGAGCCGCTGGAAGGCAGCAGCCGCGCAGAGTCCGAAATGGCCGGAGACGATGATGATGAGATGGAGGAGGAGGAAGAAGAAGATGAGGAGGAGGAGGAAGAGGAGGAAGAGGACGGTGCTGACAAACCCAAGAAGCGCGGCCCAAAGAAGCGGAAAATGACGGCGGCGCGCGTGCAGCGCTCCAAGGTGCGCCGCATGAAAGCGAACGCACGGGAGCGCACGCGCATGCACGACTTGAATTCCGCGCTGGACAATTTGCGCAAAGTCGTTCCCTGCTATTCCAAGACGCAGAAGCTCTCCAAGATCGAGACCCTGAGACTCGCCAAGAACTACATCCTGGCGCTCGGGGAGATTTTACGCAACGGGAAAAGACCGGATGTGGTGGCGTACGTGCAGATGCTGTGTAAGGGTCTGTCCCAACCCACCACTAACCTGGTGGCGGGGTGTCTGCAGCTCAACACCAGGAACTTCCTGACCGAACCGTGCTCGGATGCGGCGCGCTTCCACATGCCCACCTCCCCTTTTTCCGTGAACCCCTACTCCTACCGGTGCGCGCGCCTCTCCAGCCCCCACTACCAGACAGGAGCCGGGGCCCTAAACCTGAGGGGCCACTCCTACGGCTCTGGCTACGAGTCCGTGTACCCCCCAGGTGGAACGTCCCCGGACTACAACAGCCCGGATTATGAGGCTCAGCACAGCCCACCCTTGTGCGTGAACGGCGGGAGGCAGCAGGACCCCGCTGAGGACAGGAACTATCATTACTCTATGCATTACTCCGGACTGTCTAGACCTGGACACAGCCTCAACTTTGGGCCATCGGGTGCGCGCACTGGAGGCGCGCTCACGGAAAACGTCCCACCTTTCCATGATGCGCAGTTGCACCACGACAGGGCGCCCCCCTATGAGGACCTCAACGCCTTTTTCCACAACTGAGACCCCTTCAGCCCCTAATCTATTATTGGTCCGTTGAAGGCAATTATGTAATTTTTTGGAAAAAAGGAGGCTAGGATGATGGATTTTCCCATGATGCACCTGTGTTCTGATGTCATCCCTATGCTGTAATGTACTTCCTGTCAAAGTGTCCAGTAAGAATCAGACTAACTGATCGGATCTGTAAGCAATCAAACGTGTTAAAACAAGAAAATAAATAAAATGTTTTATAACGGTCTGAAATGTTTCCGAGCCTCAGCTCAAAAATAAACCCTTCACCCTAATAAAAACATTTTCAACTCGAGTCAGCAGGACCATCGGAGGAACTTTTAATCTGAATAACCTGAATGAAAAACAGTGGACGGCTCCAGTGACATGTTTTTGTATCGTTTCAGATACTTTTTCTAAAGGTATTAGCTTTAAAAGTCATTGATTTTAGCTTGAATTCTGGTGAAATTATTTTAATTCTAAACTCTAAAAGCAGAAAAATCGTTGATTAACTTAAAATAATTGCTTCAGCTGGTTACAAACAATTAAACAAAGTAATTTTCGTGAGTATAATTTATTGATTTAAATTAATAATTTGTGCGTTACCAGTTGGAGTCTTTTTTCTTAAGTTCATCAACAATTCCCTTTTTTGAAGTGTACCTAATATTTCACTTAAATATGAAACCCTGAGATATATTAAGAATTTATGTAGCTGATAATTAGACAACACTAAACATATTTAATTTCATTCATGGATCAAACGCCTGTCTGGGCCTGCTGTGTCGGAAACGAAAGGAGAACAGTGAGATTTAAATTTTAGGCCTAATTTAAAGGCTAATTAGATTTAAGAAAAATACTTATAAATGAAGGTAATTTGACAACTTGGTTGATTCAACTCAACACTGACTTTTAGGCTCTCAAGAAATAAAATATATAAATCAAAATAATCAGCAAAACAGATATTAAAAATTAAATAAAGGAATATTTTTTGGACCATATTTAATCCAAACCACGTTTCAGCATGGACTTCATTTAGATTTATCATCATTTGTACTACAAAATATTTATAATAATAACAATTATAATCATTTATTTCAAAATATAGAATCAGTGAGAATTACATTTGCATATTATTCAGCTGGACCAGGGACTTATAATAATCTAGAAATATGTTGATATTAATTAATTTCATATTGTAAATTGTAATGAGGCAATTCTTTTTTTTTATATTCAATAACTTCAAATTATTGATCTAATTTATTTGCAAATTCGGATTTTTTTTGCTTACCATCAAAATTATTTGAGTTTATAGTGCAGGACGAGCAAAATGTGCAAGAGCTGCACATCTGGATTTAAGCGATGCCGAGGCTGCAGAAGCAGAGCAAAATGATTTAACACAGGATCTAAAAAGAAGGTATTTAGTTGATGATCAAAATCTGTTTTATTTTCTGTTGAGTTATGTTAGACTCTAAAACTTAGGATACATTTACAATAATCAGTAAATAACATGAGGGGGGGGGAAGCCCCGGTCACTCAGAGAAATGCTGCAGTCAAAAAATATACTTCCAAACGAAGGTTCTGTATTTGTTCTGGGGAGCTTAGTCTGAATAGACTTATTAAAGTAAAGACTTTTTCAACGTTTTTAGGTGAATAAAGAAAATTATAAAGTCCAATTTGTGTCAAAATGTAAAGAAAACGTGGATAAAGGAGTGAATTCATGATTTACTTTGATTGAAAATAAATTATTCCTAAATCTAAAATTTCCACCAACTCTTCTTGAGCCATGTTTAAATGATATATTTGCCTGTTTGTCTCTGCTGGATCATATCGTTGGTGATTTCTCAGTGGGATCTCAATCCAGGTTTGGACCACGGCCCAGAGTCCCATGTGTTGCTGCAGACATCCAGAAGAAATCAGCACTGAGCCGACGGAAACAGGAAAGACTGAATGTGCATTTTTCTCTTTCATTTAATTTACTGCAGCAAAATCAGGTGAGTTATTTCAAACACAGACTTTATAATGATAATAATAATAATAATAATAACACCTTTTCTTTGTAGTGCACTTTTCATTCAATGAATCTCAAGAGTGCCATACACAGAACCAATGAAAACCCTCCAATAATAAATGCCACTTAAATCTCAATATAATATAATATAATTTAATGTAATATCATGTAATATAATCCAGCATAATATAATGTAAATCTCAAATTTTCAGTGCACTGCAAAAATCTGTATAATTTACAGTAAAATGTCTGTATCGGTTAATGTTAATGTTTTCACAGTAAGATTTTCCACACATAAAAAAACTAAAGTTACTTACTCATCATTGATTTATGGTAATAAACTGTATTATTACTGTTTTGAATTTTACTTTATTACTCTTGTCATTTTTACTGATCATTTTTACAGTTTGGTAAGTGCATTTGAATTTAAAATAAAAATAAACTTCAACTATTAAGAGCCGACCTCATTTTCACAGAAACAAAATGTTAACAGTGCAAATCTGTGAAATTCTGTTGATTTCATGTTTTGTTGATGTTGATACGTTATATATATGTATATATTATATATGTATATATATACGTATATATATACATATATATTTACATATATATATATATATATATATATATATATATATATATATATATATATACATCTTATATACATCTTGTGTAGGCTGATCAGAAACTTGTTTTATTTTGTTTTCTCTATGCATGATTCATTGGAGGACTGTTAGTCTGCACATCGTAGACTGATTGTCTCATTCCTGTTGCTGGCTACTCGTAGCTGAAGGAAGAATGGCTTCCAAGCATTGCCGCCCTTACCAGGCCATCATGATGATGGCAGTATTAGTATTAGTATCAGTATTGCCCACCTTGTTGGGAGTACTACTCTCGATAGCCGACATTGAGAGCCAAGGCTATGGAAATTCCCCCGGTTGGAGAGCATTTGTAGGGACAGGAGCGTAGAGCAGTCTGCTGCAGACTCGGCTAAGTATGGAGCTAGAGCAAATGATTGCAGTATCCAATTTCAGAAGCGTCCCCATCCCTTTTCTCCTGCTGACGGATGCAATTACAAGAGTAGATGTCAGTTTGTTTATAGGTCTATGCCTAGACTTTCTCTCTTTGTTTGTTTCTCTCACCAGAGAAAGAGCGATAGAGGGTTACGAAGTTGGTCACCCTAGCAGAGCCATCTCATTTAGGAATGAAGTCACCGGCTGGCCTTAGAAGCTCTGGCTGTGGGCCTTTCCCCATCTGGCATGTCTCAGAGCAGTGTATATTCTGGGGGGGAGAGAACCAGTAGCAATTTGGAAGAGCTCTGACCACTCTATTAGCATCACTGGAGACAGCCCACTGCAAGAATAGTTTTTTTCCTCATGGAATTGAAGATACCCAGGTTGTTACAACGAGCTGTTAATAACTCCCAGGTTGCCAGCTATTCGTTCCCAGCAATCTCGATCTGCGACTAACCCTGGCCTCTGCCGGTTAGGGTAGATCTCCTATCCCAAGCAAGTTGTCGGACTTGGAACCCCATGTGGAGAGTGTTCTCTGAATGTTGTGACAGCAGACAAACCAATCCTTTCAGATTCCCTACTCACTGGGTTCTACGTTCCTTCAATCACTGCTGACTCAGGTAGACAATCAAGCACCTTTAAAGGTTATGTAGTGGCCATTACTTTCTCCAGTGAGGCAAAGGGAGGAGTGCCAGTCAGGAGACATCCTTCGTTGTCTCAGTTCTTTAAGGAAGCAAACCGGCTGCAGCCAGGCATTACGTTAAGAGGTCCGTCTAGGGATCTCCCCAGGGTGCTGAGGTCGCTCGCTCAACTTCCTCACGGGGTTGGTTGGACAGGCAAACATAATAATAATACTGATTCATCACTGTGGCCGGATCCTGTGTTCCTCCTGACGGTAACGGCCTCCCAGACACTGAGCCAAGTGATAGAAATGAGTTCCTTCCATCCGGAGTCAGAGCCTGATTGTTGGGAAGTAGACCTTCAGTCATTGTATCCACTGACAGTGCAAACCGCTTACTTGTTCATACTCACAGATGTTTTTGTGTTATGATGGGAAAAGACGTGGCCCCCCACAACGTCTGTCAAACTGGGTGATTGACACTGTTTCTTAAACTTTCTCAAAAGTTGTGGCTACTTCCTGGGCTTGTTTTAAGAGGGGTACCACTAGCAGAGATCCGTATGGCAGCATCACGGAGAACTCTAGATACTTTTTCCTGTTTTAACAGGGTTAACATCGAAACACTGACACCTTCCAGGAAGTGGTCATTTATGATACAAGTGTTTTATGCTTTATTAAACAACTATAAAAACACGACTTACTTCTTCAAGACATGCTTCCATATAAGTATTTTTTGTTTCAGATTAGACCTATCAGGACATTACATTAAATGACAATAAGTTACTGTATATTTAGAAACATGCATTGTTTTTTTAATGAATACACATTCTTACATAGAGATCAGCATTATTTAACAAATACATTATACCTTATTTGTTGAAATTAAGGTATGTTTTGATAAATTGGGAACATTTTATATTACAGAAGAAGTGTTATACAGAAGAATAACACTTTTATAGTACTTTGACAGTAAACTGGTTTTTGACATAATGGTATGGTATGGTATGAAATACATGGTATTAATTTCATCAAGAGTTTATATTTTCAAAGCAAAATTGTGTCTTTTGCAAAGACAGTGAAAATGAAAGTTATTTATTGCTTCTTCATTTACGGTAATTGCATGAAAAAACTAAAGTGATACAAGGTACACTGTAAAAATAAATCAGGGTAACTCTCACTAAAACACTGGGAGATGTGGTGGAACAGAACATTAAAGTAGGCTTTTTTGAAACAACTGTAAATTGTGCATCAATTCAGAAGTGTTGTTTATTTAAAGTTTTAATTACCGATAAATACGTTTTGTTATGAAACTGTCTTGTTACATATCTGCTATTTTGCTTTTATGCAAATCTTAACTTAATCTCACTCGGTTTTCTTTAAGAAATAAACATTTCTAGTCTATCTATCTCTTAAATATGGCTTTATTTTCTATTTATTAAGCCATGACAGCATTAAAACTTCAAGTTTATTGTGGAAAGTATTTATATTTAAGTCGAAAAATGTTATCAAATCTGAAATCCATCAAACATTTTTAGCTGAAATCCTCAAACAAACATCCTGCCACAAGATTTACCGTATACTGGACCATCCTCAGAGTAATCAATTATTACAACCAGGATATTGGTAGAAAGTCGACAAATTTATTGATTCAATTCTGATATTTAAAGGGACTTGGAGAAAAAGCCTGGCTACTTTCTCCTACCGCTGCTGACTTCTGTCTGATTCATGAATTCATGATGTCATTTTCTTCCACTAGATACAAAAATGCATTAACACCGGTGTGAGTGGCTCGGTGTTTAAAATGAGCTTAAAATGATAGAATATTCTAGTGTTTTGCAGTATAGACTCATCATGTCATCCTGGCTGACTTCAGTCTTTCTGAGATCTTTCCATATACTAGAATTAGTCCACTTAAGTCCACATGAAGGCCGGACCTCAGAGGATGGAGGTGAGTTCATGTCCCCAAATCTCTGTTGGTTTTTTAGTGCATGCCGACGGCTGGCGCAGGAGGTGATGACACCGTGCCAAGTCGCTAAATGTCTAAGCACCAGTAAAGCCAGAGACCGGCAGTGACCCGGTGCCAGCTGTGCCACGTGGCCCCCATTCGGCCCCTGCCAAAGTGGCCCTTGTGGGAGGATCCTGGTATTTCTTTGCTAATTCACTCAGCATCTGTTCATTATTCTGCAAAAGCACCAAAACACAGGCTTTTTCTTGCGCTTCAGGCACGGCGTGTTTCTCTGCACAAATTTACCTCAAAAGAATTTTTGCGACAAATCCCTAATTTAAAAATTCAAAATGATGATTCTTATTATAAGAATGACAATAATATACAGACTTAAACGCTAAATAGCTTCTACATTGTCATATGAATTAATATCTGGGGCTTGGAGATACATGCCATCCTCCACAGGCGATGATGTCATCATGATGCAACACTCAGCCTATGTCTGCGACAAATGGCCTTAAAATTGATTAATCTGGATCTTATTCCAGCATAATTGTCCAAATTAAGGTTTTAGAAATTGCCGCACAATTACAGTAATGGAATAATCCGGAACCGATCTGCCCACTGTGTCCGTCAACCTCCATCTGGACAGATTTAACTCCCATTTGTCATATTAGGGACACATTCATGGGATTACTTTGGGATTATCTGGAATAGAAATATTTCATGGGAATAATCAGCTTCATAATCATGAGAGGAAAGAGGTCCAGACGGAAACCTCAAAAAAGTCCTGTTTGTATTAAAAATGATGTGTCTTTAGATGATGATATAAAAGGCTCCTTTCAGCTGTTTTATAACAAAAATAATTATCAAAATAATTAATTAGTAAGTTTATATTTTGTTATTTTGTTATATTTCTTGATTTTAAGATGTTTCTTTATTTTGAGACACAAAGTCATAATTATAATATTTTATATCTTAGATTTGTGATATTTGGTCTCATCACTGATGGGGGACACCGGGCACTACAGAAAAAAACTGACACAGGACTTTGTGGACTGATGCCAGCAGAACCACCTCGAGATCAACGCGGGGAAATCTAAAGAACTGGTGCTACACACACACACACACCAACAACGCTGCATTCCAAAGGGGGGGGGTTTGGAGTGCAGGGGGCACTCCTTAAGACTTTTTCTGACATTGTGGGGGCATCAGCCATCTTCTAGGCGGTGGTCTGCTGGGGCAGACGGGGAAGGACTGGACAGAGTGATCACGGAGGCGAGCTCTGTTCTGGGATGCCCCCACGACCCCGTGGACATGCTGGGAGAAAGGAACATGACGACAAATCTGTCATCCAAGCTGGACAATACAGTTACTCCCACCCCATGAATGACACCCTGAGATCTCTGGAGGTTCTCCTTCAGCGACAGACTGCTTTACCCCAAGTACGTGAAGGAGCGCCATCGCAGGTCCGTCCTGTCTGCAACTGTCAGACTCTAATCAGCACCGCTGCCAGTTACCCCACACCCACCAGTAACTGTCAAGGACTGATGATGACTATACATTACAAACAACACGATATATATATATATATACGTACAATATTAACATGGCATTCCACGTATTTCTACCACTGTGTTTGTATTTATATCTCCTTGCTTATTTGTTCTCGTTTTTTTATTCTCCCTCTAAATGCATTTGCCTGATACCGATTGATTTGTTTCCCACTATTCCCGTTTATTTGACCCTGCTGCTGTAACACTGTAAATGTCTCTGTTGTGGGACTAATAACGGTAAATCTTATCTAATCATGTTCAGTTTGTGATATTAAAACAAAATGTATAAATACCATCTCGTTATTTCCAGATAATAAGTTATGATTTTGATAAACGATTCATTCCCATTCTTTTGAGGTATTTAGTCAATTTAAAAAAAAAATTTTGGTTGACCACATTTTGAGTCACTATCTCTTATTGAAAAATGTGAGCCACTTTATTGAAGCCTTTTATAATATGACCCAGAGGCAGCATGTAAAGGCTAAAGAGTAAGGGGCCAAGGATGGAGCCCTGGGGGACACCACAGCTCAAAGGAGGGGCGTTAATGGTTAAAGCAAAAGTCTTATTTGATATGTAGGAATTATTTTGTGTTTATATTAAAGCATGTGTTGACTTACTAAACATAATCATGTAACTTGATACAACAAAAATAAAGTCTTATAAGCATCACATTTTGTTTTTTTAAAATATGCTTTACTACAATTTTAATAAGACTAATTCAACCTTTTGCTATTTTCTGTAAACTACAAAATGTCATTAAGAGATCATTTCAGAAGTCTGATTGTTCACAAACATGTCTGACCGTACAGTTTTTTAATTTTAAAGGCTAAATTAATACAAATTATGTAATTGTCTCATTATTCTGAGATATTAAGTTAAAATCTTCTGCTATCTCATTATTCTAATATCCATCCAGCTGATTTCTTCATCACCTTGAGAAAGCTTCTTCTTTTTTCTACATGCAGTTGGTGGGCGTGGTCTTCTGTATTAATGTGATGTATGAACAACGTTTCACTTGTTTCATGTTGACCTGAACAGGAACAGAGAACATTACTCGGCTGATCTTGTCTGACGGCACACGGATAATTCTGGGATTCTGGGATTCACCTCCACCACAACGGGCATTGGGCGCCCCGCGTCCTGCCCCCTTACCATCCGGCCTGAGAGCCACCCTCAGATCTGAGAGAAGAGATGACCCACTGCATCTGTGCAAAAGAAAATGGCATGTTGTTTTCCAAATCCCTGCTTGTGACTAAATGTGTTTATGACAAAGGACCATGTAGAAGGCGTGTGTGCGGCGAGCTCAGGAGGATAAGTCAAGTTTGTGTGTGTGTGTGTGTGTGTGTGTGAGTGTATGTATGAATAAGTGTGCGTGTCTATGTGTGTGTGTGTGTGTATGAATGAGTGTGTGTGAGCGTGTGTACGTGTTTGTGTGTGTGCGTGTGTGAATGAATGAGTATATGTGTGTGTGTGTGTGCGTGTGTGTATGAATGAGTGTGTGTGTTTGCGTGTTTGTGTGTGTATGTGTAGGGAGGTTGTTGTCACTCTGCACAGATGGTGGAAGTATTTTTATTTATTTATTTATTTATTTTGGAGGGGGTGAGGAAATGAGGAGAAGGGAGAAGCGATGGTTGCGGCGTCTGATGCTGTCATGCCACGGTCATGCGGGCAGCAGTAATTGGCCTCCATATTGAGGGGAGCTGCGGTGCTGCAGGGTGGGCAAACTCCCAGCTGGACCTGTCAGATGGTATTCAATCCAGCTCATTGCCCTCGTTCCTTTGCTCCTTCTTCCTCTCCATCTCTGGCATGTCCCCCCTCCCTCCCAACCTTACCCCTCCCACCTTTTCCTCACCCTGCATACTTCATCCCACACACAAACTTATTCTTCTTTTCTCCACACAGCATTCCTCTTCTCACTTTTCTCCATTCCAGTTTTCTCACCAGTGGTCCGATCTATCTCACAGCTTCTTAGAGTACATCACACCCTCGACGGACTCCCTGTCACTACTCACCCACGTGCACACACACTTCCTGTGTGATGCAGTTGGTTCTCTTTCCATCGAGGAACTTTCAGCAACAACATCGAAGCACTTCCAATAACTGGAGATCAGTCTCTGACATCACTGTGGTGGAATTTTGTGTGCAGACCTGTTCTAGTGCAGCCACAATGGAGGGTTTTTCTTTTCAGGTCCCAACACAGCATGTCAGTGGAGTTCAGGTCCAGACTTTGACTGGGACCCATTCAGAGGTGGACTTTCTCTCTTCTGCATGGGATTATTCTGATACCTGACATTCTCCTTCAGAGAGCAGAATCCATGTTTCCCTCCATTACGGCGTGTCCTCCTTTTATGGTTTTCTTCTCTTGAGTGGTTTCTCCCTCCCTCTTTCCGTCGTCTGGATATTTGTTTTCCCATATCTAGTCAAGCCGTGCCCTGAAAACCCTGGTTGCCGCATCCACTCTTCATCAGAACGTCATTTAGCTGGCTCACTTTTCAAGTCTTTCTTATGTAGGTTCTTGCTGCCGCTCACCTTTTTTTCCTTGTGTCAGACCCTCAGTGAATCTGACTTTCCTGCCCCCCCCCCCCCCCCCCCCCCCCCACAGGTCCTGCCTTCAAACAGCTCTCAGCCGTAATCCTCAAGCCAGTACGGCGTCCAACGTCCTCATCGGCCGGTCCAATCAATCAAACATCGGCAGACAAGATGTTCCATCTTCGATTTCAGTCTGTTAATTTTTTTGTTCTTATCAAGAAAATATTCTGGAAGAATGATTTACATATTTTATTTGTTTGGAGCATGTTTGGTTTTATATCACTGGAAAATTACCATAAAACCACAAATTGTTTGGTCAAACATATTTTAATTTGTCAGAAAAAATTCCGACTTTCAGGCCAACATTCTGCATTTCATGGAAAATAATCAATTTTAATTACGTTAGCTGAATGACTTGGTGAAGCAAATTTTTTAGAAAACTATGTAACCCCTTTTTTTGCTTATTTTAATCTGATTAATTGGGTTTAGTAAGTCCTCATATGCCAATTTGTCCAAAATCTTAGCTTTGGAATAGAACATTCTCAGTAAAGCCTCCTCCGCGGTGGCCCCTTTGACAACTGTTTGGATGAGCTCATTTTGAGTCTTTACTGCTTATTGAAAAATGTGACTGACCCTGTTTATAAACTGTCCCAATGGCAGCATATATATGGTAAATAGTAAGGGGCCAAGAATGGAGCCCTGGGGCACATCACAAGTCAAAGGGGCCACCAGGGAGGGGTGAAATTTAAAAAAAACTAAATACATGATTTACCAATTTACCAATTTAATTAGATTAGATGTGCTAATCTAATTAAATTGCCCTACTTTCCTATTATTCATTTTTGCTGTTTAAGAAAATTCTTGACCAGACTTTTATTTATTCATTTTAAGGTAAATTTAGGGTCTAAGATATTGAATGAAAAAGTTAAAGTTATTTGAATTTGAATTGATAAAATTCAATGAATTTTATCAATTCAATTTTTTATCAATTCCAAATTTATTCATTTATTTTGAATGAATAAATTAAGAAGTATATTAGAAGTATATTATATAGTTATATTATAACTGTAGAAGTATATTATAGTATATTAGAAGTATATTATAGTTTTTTGGTGAGGACATTAAAAGGATATACAAGATGCTTCCCGTTGATGTTATAAAGAGATTAAATAAGAAATAGAGAGGATTTAAATGTTTTGATGCTTTAAATGCATTCATGGAGACAAGATATTCAGGCCATTTTGTCCTATAGAATACACGTAGAAAGAGCAGGAACATTGAGTTTGGTTTGGATTTTAGGGAAAGAAAGTCCTGAGAGAGAAACTTCTCATGCTTTTTTTAAATGATAAAGGTCTAGGGATCCACTGGAAGCAGAACCAGTAGCCCTAAACCTAAGAATATGCCCGAGGTGGAGTCTACAAATGGACAATACTGACCAACTAACTCAGACAAACAATAATCGACGATGGAGAAGAAGAGCATCAAATTAGTGATAAACCTCAGGGCTCAGTGGTGGACAGTATCCCTGGATGAAAATATCACTCAGACATGAAGGTTATAGCAACCGTTCACCTTTTTTGACTTCGGAGGAAAGGAAAGAGTTGATTCAAAAACGACTTAAGGTTCAAAATAAGAATTATAAAATAATATAGAATTACCGTTTACATTATAAAATAATTACATTTTATTTCTTTTTAAATAAAATGTAATTTTAGATACTTATTCTACATCTATGTATTATTTTATTCAAATATTCCACTGCTTCTGTCAAATGACGACCATTCCTAGCGCCACACGTCGGTAAAGGAATGTTTTCCCACTGGGTAATTTAATCTGAGCTTTCAGATGAATGAGATCCTGCAGTAAGTTTGGATATAGATTTATAAAAACTGATTTTAAGAGGAGAATCTCCTCAGATCAAAGTAAGAGTGTTATTAAATGAAACTCTCAAGAAAAATGGTGCATTTTCACTGCAGTGATGAAATTGTTCTCGTCCTTCGTGGGGAGTCGGCGCCGCCATCTCCTGCGTCTCTTTCTGCTCGGAGGATTCAGTGTGGGGTTGTAATGGACTAATGAACAGCTGTCGCAGAATTTAAACACACACACACACACACACACACACACACACACACACACACACACACACGCTCTCTACCATAGTGTTCCTCACAAATGCCGATAGTTACACACACACACATGCATGTCTTTACTTACCGCTACCCACATGTCTGACTTTGTGTGGTCCTGACCTCTAAGTGTTTGTGTTTGACCTTCTGTGTTTTTATACATATGTAACACTTGTTTGTCAAATAAATAGTCTTCGATTTAAATTAAAAAGTTACAGAAAATGGCTGTAAATAAAAGCTAGGCCTATGCTTTCCTCACCAACAGCCGGGCCGTGTCCCTGAAAAGCTTTCCCATTTCCTCTGATTGAATTACTAGAATTAAATGTGAAGTTATGTCCAAAAAACAGTGTATTTTGTAAAAAAAAGAAAAAAAAGAAAGAAAAACAAGTGAAATATGAACTATTGGGGTAGATTTTATCATGTAAAAGATGGATCTCTGCAATTCCACACAAACACACACACACACACACACACACACACACACACACGCACCAAATTTGGACTAAATCCTACAAACAGCTGAGAAATTACTGGTCCAAAACTTTTGAAGCTATAGCTTCCCCTACGGTTAGAATGATACGACTGACCTTTCCCAAAATCAATCCAGTTCTTCCTTGCACTAAGGTATATGTAGGTAGAAATTTTGAGAATGATCCATGAAATATTTTAAATATTTTAGATGTTTTCAAGGTAGATCTCTTTATGTCGGCTCATATACCTCAAAATTTGGACGGAATAGAACCAATTGTTAGGAAGATATGTCTGAAAAACGTTTTTTTTCACTGAAATCCACCCTGTTGTGACTAAAATATGAACTATTAGAGTATATTACAATGCATACGAGATAGATCTCTCTGTGCAGCAAATCCCAACCAAATCGGTCCAACGATTGAGAAATTATTGATGAAACGACATTAGAGCTAAAGCTCCCCCTAGTGTCAGAAATATACAACTAAACTTCCACTTCTTCCTTGCACTAATGTCTTTGCGAGTACATCATTTGAAAATTTATGATACAGTTTTTGAGTTATCGCGTTAATACGAAGGATCTGGGGCGCGGCGGCGGAGACATTCCATTATTTAACCGACTTTCTGGGGAATAACCGTGATTATCAGACTGTAAGATCAACAATGACCTTGGATTGAAGCAAATGTTCTTGCTTTAAGCGTAGAGGTCTTTATTTCAAAATGTAGCTTCTGTCTAACATTGAGCCTTATTCAAAGAGAAAACCCACATTTACCGATTATAAGCACATTTTCCTGCGAATACAGAAAATAACTATCAAATACTTATTTTTGTGTCAAGGAAAATGCATCTGTTTTTAGTCTGGCCAAACTTATTTTAAGATATGCGTGTTGTTGTTTTTTAAGGGAAAATCTTTTGATTTGATTTAAAAAAAAATTCTAGAAGCAACATTTGCAAAATCTTGATGTGTTCATATCATGTCATCACATCTGGATTGTGAAAGACTTTTCAAGAAGCCAAACTCCAGCTCCGCTTTATAATTTACAACTGACAAACAACTGGCAGATAATTAGCTAATAATGTCATTAGCATAAAATCAACTGATGCTATATGTCACTGCCTGAGTCGCCGACACGCCGCCCTCCTCCTCGGATGCTGAAAGAAGTCAACAAAATGGAGTTTGTGTGTGTGTGTGTGTGTATGTGTGTGTGTGTTTGTGTGTCCAGAGAGGACATCTTCAGATTAAAAGAGAGCATCAGAAGAGGAACGCACAGAGGGGCTCTCACCTCATTGGGGGGCAAGAGAGACCTCATATAGAGACATGTTGCATATGCACACATGTGTGTGAGGACGTAAACACCGGAGCTGTGAAATATTCTGTAAAACATGCTGATGTAGGAGGAACTCATGATGGTGTTATGCTAACAGTTCAAATGCACATTCTTAAAATGCTTCATCAACACTTAAAAACTGCAATTTAGACGGATTTACACTGATAGTAGAAATTTGGTGGATTTTAAATTTGGTAGTAGAAATAGATAGTAAATAGCATAAATAGTAGAAATGGTTAAGTTGGTTGGTCGGTTATTTGGTCGCTTTATTTGGTTATTTGGCGATTTTAGTTGGTTGTTTGGTTGGTTGGTTGATTGTTTGGTTAGTTGGTTGATTGGTTGATTGGTTGATTGGTTGGTTGGTTGATTGTTTGGTTAGTTGGTTGATTGGTTGGTTGGTTGATTTTTTTGTTTGGTTAGTTGGTTGGTTGGTTGGTTGGTTGTTTGGTTGGTTGGTTGATTGTTTGGTTAGTTGGTTGATTGGTTGGTTGATTGGTTGGTTGGTTGATTTTTTTGTTCGGTTAGTTTGTTGGTTGGTTGTTTGGTTGGTTGATTGTTTGGTTAGTTGGTTGATTGGTTGGTTGATTTTTTTGTTTGGTTAGTTTGTTGGTTGGTTGGTTGTTTGGTTGATTGTTTGGTTGTTTGGTTGTTTTGTTGGTTGGTTGCTTGATGGCTAAGTTAGTTGGTTGATTGGTTAGTGGTCATCAGATTACACAAAAAACTACAGTAAAAGAAACCATGAAACTTGGAGGGAGGACTGTTATGTTGATCGTTGTCTTCTTGCTTAGTTGTTTGCTCCATTGGTTGCTTTTAATTAAATGCATTTCTGTGAAACTTGGAGGGAGGATTGGTTGTTTTGTGTTTTTTTTTGCTTGATTGTTGGTTGTTTACTTAGTTGGCTAGTTGGTTGTTTGGGTTTTGAGCCAGAATAGACTGCAGTAAACGTTGATCCAGATCCAGATAAAGAGCTGGATCTGTTGGGCCTACGTAGATGGAAGGCCATGACAGAGTGTCATCCTAGTTTATATAGTTTTTGGGCAAAGCAGCCATTGCAGTCAGACATCAGACTGAATGAGCGATTCTGCAGGATGAATAAATCAGCACCGTCCCCTGAATTAATCTCTCTCAAGTCCAATTTTTATTTAAGACCAGTTTGGACATCTCCATGGTAACAAGAATTCCGCAGTCGTTCCCGAGTGTATTGGTGACCAACATGAGGCTGTATACACCTGCACTCATATCCTTCCACCTGAACATACTGAACATGGGAGATAAACGTCTGTTTGACGTGAAGAACAGCGAGTGGCGGTGGCGGCGTGTTCCTCCGCTCACAAAGACTGCGTCCACTTTGAATCCGCTGCTTCCTCTTTCTTGGTGTTTCCAGTTGGCGGCGGCCAGACGCGGCAGAGTTGGCACAGCCAGAGCCGGAGTGCCAGAGGGAATGGAGCGCCACATGGTGCGTTCATGGCAGGGCCAGCTCGTGGGGGAGGGAGGCAGTGTGGGTGTGTGTGTGTGCTCTATGGGGGGGTGGGCAGGGGCGGTGGGGGGGGGGGGGGGGGGGGGGTTATGCATCTTAAATTCCATAACATCTGTTCAATAGGCAGCACCATCTCCACCACTGAAGCTGGTGTGTTTACACACAGCCATGTAATTGGGGGTTGGTGTGTGAGCATGTGTGCCGTCTGCCATGCAGAGGTGTTTTATTGGAGCGGTGAGGAGGAAGGATGAGGAGGGAGAGGTTCATCAGCATGGTCCGGAGTCGTGGATGCTCTCTGGACGTCCAGGCAGAAACGAGGTGGGCATGAAGGGTCCAAAGTCTCCTCACCTCATCACTTCCTGCTTTCACTCACACAGAGGCGTAAATACAGCCAGTCTCTAACCCCCCCCCCCCCGGTCATCCCTGCTGGCACTTTGGGGAAAAGTACCCCCCCCTCCTCCTTCCCCCATTTATGTGCCCCCCGCTCCAACCCCTTCCCCATTCGTGGCAGCGACGTCCCTCGCAGCGTGGCGCACCATCTGTTGCCCCCCCCCAATGCTCACCCCATTCCTACCTCCTCCCTCCGCCTTCCTGCATCACTCCACACAAACTCACCTCTCCAGACTGAAGAGGAGTTTAAGATGCACTCTTGGAATAAAAACAAGTATTTCTATTGGGTAGGAAGAAGTTAAATATTCTTAAACATAATCAAAAGGGTCACTTTTAGCTCAAAAATCTGCCGATATATCTTAGCAATAGTTGCTAGAAATAGCATACAATTCTAGCCACAGAGCGACTGTAGTTGACCTTAAAGGACCAGTCTTCAAATTCAACTATTTGGATTAAATGGAATATAATATTCATAAACTTAATTTTGTATATGATTAGTCAATAATATGTTTTAAATGTTAGCTTAGAGGGTGTGGGGCGGGGCCTCTTCCATGGAGGCCACCATGTTGAGTTGTCATGTATATATGTATGTGTGTACAGTTGCCTAGATTGGGCCCAGAACTTCATGGGATCCCCCCCCCCCCAGTGCCAGGTACATTTTCTCTTCCACATTGCACTGCAACTGAAGAGGTTTGTGGGCGACATGGGCCCACATGAGGTTCGGACCTCTTCTTGGGCCATTTCCCATTCATTTTACTACATAAACTTTTGTGTTTTCCATGTGTTACAACTCTAACCGTTTCTTGATTTAGGGTCACGTGAATTCATATATTTTACCACAGTTCTGACTATAATTCTGTATATTTACAGTGAGGTTGCACAGCCAGAGAGATGTTTAATATGACCAACACCTCCAGGTTAGAGGAGAAGCCATGCCAAAAGCTTAATTAAATGTTTTTTTAAAGCCGACCCCCCTTGGGGATGGCATCCTGAGGTAGGTCTGCGCCACTCAGAGGTCGGATAGTAGAATGGATCAAACAAACTTTTCCAGAATGTTATCCGATAAAGGGGCGGGGCCAGTGTGACCCCGCCCCTCAATGACATCTGATTGGATATCTGATTGGCCCTTAAATGACCCTATCCTGTCACTTGTCTTTTTTTCAAACATCTAACGGTAACAATAGGACCGGTTATGATGACATAGCACCTTGGTCACATGATGCAGCAGTTCTTTCGTTGGCAGCAGCTATGGAAAACAATTACTGATGATGACGATCACCAAGACCAAAATAGCTGTTGGTCTAAATTCCGTCACATAAAAATTCAGCCAAGTATGAAGTTAAAGTGTCTTTGCGATCAGGACATGTGCCGATAAAAAGTCTCAAAAGAATACCACAAGATAAGGGAGGATTGCCAACCGATTTTGACCCATCACGGGTTTTCCTCAGGGCGTGACTAGATGGCCCACGGCGGATTTTATGACTCCTTAAAGAGGGACGTCCTTTTCCAGATGCTAAACCCAGATATCACTGCATAAATATAACAACATAAAGGATGGAACATTATTGTCTTAGTGATAATTATACTCATAGCAATTAAAGGATACTCAATTATTTCGTCCTGTGGGTGTCTGCTGTGGATGTGGATGGGTGGGTGAGTGGGTGTGCATGTGGGTGTGTGGGTGAGAAGCGTGGACAGCAGGATGTAAGCAGCATAAGACAGATCGGCGTTGAGCTGGCCGGCGCTGTTTGTCCATTCATCTCAGGTGTTGGTGGTGGAGCTGAAGAATGACAGCTCATCCATCAGCCACAGGGGTTCTACCGAGGCTCCTGGAACAGAACCAAGAACCTTCTCCATCCATCATCTCATCTCCGCTGTCATAGTGCCTCTACATATTTAGTCAGATATTAAAATGTTCCAGGCAGGTTTAGTTTGTTGTTGTTTGTAGATGGAAGGAGAACAAAGAGGAGTGTGTTTCTGTGCGTGTGTGTTTCTGTGTGTGTGTGTGTGTGTTTGTGTGTGTGTGCGTGTGTGTGTATGTGTCTATTTGCGTGTGTGTGTTAGGAGGAGAGCGCAGGTAAGCGCCGTTGCAGCAGCTGTCGACCTAATTCCTTCTTAACGCAGTGCTTGTGCTCTGATTAAGGAAGCGATCTGGCCTTTAATTTCCTCCTGACACCGGCTAATGTTCTGTATCTCAATCGTCACTCCTGGTTCTTCCTCTCTGGATCTGATACTCTTCGGCACGGTCTAACTAACACCGAGGTGTGAGGGACATGTCACAAAATTAGAGCAATTAAAACAATCTTAAAACTCGATTCCAGACTGTCCACTATATACTCTATTTCACTAATGATGGTTTTCTTTCAGATCTAGGTGAGGGGCTTTTGAAGATATTTGAGGCCAACTCAATCGGCTACAGTTTGATCTTAGAAACTGTTTACGTGGCAACATTTTGATTAAAGCGGTCGCTGGGGATCCATAAGTCAGGCTCATGGTGTTGGTCCCGAGTCTGGATATGTGTCATATCAGGTTGAGTCATGGTGGACATCCAGTTCACCGATGCAGATGCATCACAAACATGGAGAAGAGAAAGCCACTGTTGGGAGCCCTAATCAGGATCAGCCCAAAGAATACATAATGATAGTCCATTTTATTTCAATAAGTAGAGACAGAGAATAAAGAAAAAGATGGATGTTTATTCCAACAGAAGTCTGGATATTGGTGGTGGTGGCTGATGCCTACGCTGAGACTGATGAATGAAGAAGTTAATGGATCTGTGAGGACTGGGTGGAGATGAGGAAGTGGAGGATACACACACTAGCAGCACGAAAGAGCAATGGCTACCAATCAAGGTGTGTCTCTTTGATATTGAGTAGACGTGTCGGCTCATGAGAACAGTTGATATCGACAGACGGCCCGATTGTGAAGCAGGTGTCTGCGACGGATCGTGTGTGAAAGTTGTAAAGTGGTATGAGAAGTACCAACAACATTACTGACAACATTAATTACAACATTAAAAGAGGCGATGAAAAGTAGGCACACCGCTGTGAAAGTCTCTGGCCATCAGTGGATCTGGGTTTTCTAAATAGATACGCAATTTAGGTGTTTCTATTCTAACGTTACTTTGGATGATGCTGATGTTAACGTAACGTTTCTGGTGCGTTTACAGTGCTACACGGCCTTATTAGTAACTTCACGTTTGATATTGTTGTAACGTTTTAACGTTTATCAGATTAAAACTACTTTAGGTACCGACAAGGCTTTGGTGTCGCCTTTTCCTCCCTCCCTCCCTCCCTCCCTCTCTCTCTCCCTCCTGCCTCCAGTATAGAAGTAAACATGAGTTTTCATCAACCTGTTTCTTCATTAAAAGCATCACACTAACAGAAAAAAACTGCTCTGATCACATGACAGACGCCCACCTTCTGATAAAACTGGTGATCTAATGGTCACTTTTGCGCTCGTCGCTCTTTCTGATTCAGGTAAAGAAGAAAAGTATGATGCTCATGTGTCAGGAGATAAGGTAGAACCAGACCCGGAATAGCCTGTGGTTCAGTCTACAGGTGGAAAAGGTAGACCATCCAACCAGTGATGGTGGTAAGGGCTTTAAAATTTATAATGAACCGCAGAACTCCATGTAAAAAATAAAATGTGATCTACTACTAAGATCAGAATGTAAAAGAATCAGCACTTCTGATTGAATGTCAGGAACCAAATTTCCAGGTTTGCCGACGAGAACATTTCTCTTACATTAGAAACTGTAACAGTACATCCAATCTTTTACATTGCCTCAGTTTTGCCAAAAATAAAAACTTTACGCTCCCATGATGATGTTTAGCATAGAGTAACATGTAATAATAGTAGTAATGTGCCTGTAAACAAACAAGATAGTCCCCCATTGTTTCTGATTTGATCACACTCTGGAACCCGGTTTCAAAAATGTGCATTTTCAGATTAACAAAAGACTGAACCACAACCAAAGGCTACAGTTTTATGGAGAAAGATAAACATTGTCATGGAAACCAATTGCACGTGTGAAACTTCCTCCAAACCGAGATTGGGATCAAACAGCCAGAGTTTGGTTCGACACAAAGAAGTTTCCTCAGTCCGGATCAAACTGAACCATGTTTTGGTTCTGTGATAATCTTGTTTGGATGGTTCAGACTTAAGGACCAATTATAGGAAGTAGTGGGATGTGAGAATAGGAAAAGATGAAAAAATTTGATAGTGAGAGAATCAAAAAGTGGAAAAAATGCATTAAAACGCCGAAACTTTTAGAGAGGAAGAGAGAGAGAGGGAGGATATGAGAAGACTGTCAAACGACATCACGACTTCTCTGCAGAAGATGGTCCAAAGCATCACATCGCCTCCCACGTCTTGGCTTCTTCCCATAATGCATCCTGGTGCCATCTCTATCACTCTATCACTCCATCATCTCTATCACCTTATTTCATTGCAGTCCAGTTTTGCTTTTAGCAGTGGACAGTGATGTCACTGTGTTTTCTGACTCCTTTCCATCAGAACCAGCATGACTCTTTTCAGCATTTTTTGCTACAGTAGATCTTATGTGGGGTCTGACAACACAGGTTAGCCTTCTCTCTCCACGACCATCCATCCTGGTGGTCCAGGTGTAGGTACCAATCACTGCAGACAGGAACATCAAACAAGACCTGCAGTCTCTCAGATCTTTGCTCTGGTCCATTTTTTCCTGCTTCAACTTCAAGACAAAATGTTCACCTGCTGCTTGATAAATCCCACCTCCAGACAGGTAACCATGGTGACTAGATAATCAATATTAATCACTTTACCGGCCAGTTCTTATAACGTCATGGCTGACGGCTAATAATAATGGCTAATAATAAATTCTGCCTAGCTGCCTAATTGAAAAATAATATTGTTCGATGTTTCAAACTTTCTGCCCATCCGCTGCATCACATGACCTTCCTGTCATGTCACCATGGTTACTCCTGTGCAGAGTTATAAACCGTATGTTGATGTAAAAATGAATAAATTCAGAGTATTTACTAATATTTTCAATTTTACAATCGATTTCCCAGTTTTATACTTTAGCACCACCCACATTTTTAACGGTGCATGCAGTCTTGTTTATTTTCACCTGTTCTCTTTTGTTTTCTCTCAAGTGTTGGAATAAACACGGTGCCGAGCGAGGATCCATTCGCACCAGTAAACCTGCAGTAAACACGAGGTGTTTAGCGCGCTCCTGCACGTGAAGCTCGGACCGCCATGTGGTGTGTGTGCGAGCGAGGTGCCGTTGCTAGGAGCGCCAGGTTGTTAGCAGGCAGCGGAAGCAGCAGAGGAGAAGAAAGGAGTGGAGCAATGCCAAGAAGATTCCCCCTGAGAGAGAAACATGGAGAGGCCACGCTTACATGATCACGAGTTGACCGCTGAATGGCGGCGGATGAACGTCTGAGGGGTGGGATCACCTGCATCTGTCTTCAAAATGGGAATATTATAGCAGGAAATGATAGAGAGGCAGGCGGGTGGAGATGAAAAAGAGAATCTGCTGGTGCTGCTCATCCGTCAGTCATGACATCTGACGTCACTTCCTCACCTCGGCCTCCTCCCCCGCTGCGCTTCACCTTTGTTTTCTATTTGTCGTTTTCCAATCTGCCTCTCTCTTCCCTTCCGTGTGAACAGCCTATGCAAATTAGATGGTTATTACCCCACTGCTCATCACGCCGTGCAGAGGAGACATTAATAGGCTGATGAATATGCATGTGAATTTGTTAATGAAGTTAATTATTCTGCTGAAAATGCATTTGTCTTCCAAGGACATCTTCCCCAGAATTTCAACCTGCTCCGCTCATTAGTCATGCGATATTTCATACGCAGAGCGAGGCAGTGGGAGGGAGAGGTTGTTGGAAAGTGAGCGCCATCAACACTTTAAAAAGTCTGCAGCACAAATACAGTCATCAGGGCTCACAATGGGACGCACCGTAACCTCCGCTAATAGCAAACCACATCCTGCTTTGCAGATATGGCACATTATTCCCAGAGTTTGCAGCATCATTTCCGCGGCGGCGTCGATCTCGCCGCTTATTCTCCCTAATTGCTTATTAAAACCCTCTTAAATGAACTTTTTGTGCCAACTTTCCAACACATTAATTAATTGTTGTAGCCAATTAAGTGCCGTTGTGCAAATGAGCCTCATCACAAATGGTCCTATAGGGCCGACCCCCTCCTCTCTCTCTCTCTCTCTCTCTCTTACTCAACTCCCTCCCAGCTAGTCTTCCCAGCTGCCCTTGCACTTCAAGGCACACAGCGCCAGAGAAGCAGAAACTGTGTCCTGATAATGCTTCACTGTTTTCTGGACCGTTTCCAGCCTGCAGACTTATTTGTCTCAAACTTGTGTGAAGAGCAGAAACAGACTCAGTTTTCTTATTGCTTTTGTTTAATGCGTGCAAAATTATCCACACAGAGCGAGGCTGTTGTTTGCATTGCCGGAATATTCAGGCGGACATGTTAGCATCAAACAGGATGTCTATATGCACAGCAGGTAAATCCTCAGTCCTCCATTGAGGGATGGAGGAAGAGGAGGGTAGTAACTTCAAAGAACTCGCTGAGGTTGCCAAGCTGTTCGCGCATCTCCATCCCTCGTGTCGAAGCTGGATACATACAGAGAAAATCAAATGCAGGGTTTGCCCCAGTCATCCATAACATTATAACCACCTGCTTAATATTGCGTAGACCCCTTTTTCTGCCAAAACCGTTCTGACCATGGAGTCATGGATTCCAGCAGACCTGTGAAGGTGTGCTGTGGTATCTGGTACCAAGAGAGCCTTATCCTACTGGAACAGGCCGCTGCCGTTAGGGAACATTGTTTCCATGAAGGGAGGACTTGGTCTGCAGCAATGTTTAGGTAGGTGCTACATGTCAAAGGAACATCCATATGAAAGGTAGGACCCAAGGTTTATCAGCAGAACATGGTTCCATGCATCAAAGTGTCTCCTCTCAGCCTTTCTTCTTTCCATAACACATCCTGCTATCATCTGCTCTCTAGGGCAGAAACACACACACAGGGGTCAGAGGTCACTTTGACCAGTTTGTGGCTACACAGCCCCATACACAGCGTGCATTTATGTCACTGTGTTTTCTCACACCTTTCTATTAGAACTAGTAGACTAGAAGTACTAGAACTACTTTTTCAGCAATTTATGCAACAATAGATCTTCTATGGGGTCTGAAGGTCGGTGGTACGAACCCAGGCTACTGCAGTCCACATGTCGAAATGTCCTCCAGTAAGATACTGAACCACAAGTTGCTCCCAATGGTTGTTCCATTGGTACAAATGACGGCGTGAATGTTTACCTGATGAGCAGGCGGCGCCTTGCATGGCAGCCGCTATCATCACTGTATGAATGTTTGTGTGAATGGGTGAATGCTGACTCGTGTTGTAAAAGCGCTTTGAGTCGTCTAGCAGACTAGAAAAGCGCTTATATGTACAGTCCATTTACCATTTGCAACTCACATCCTCACTCTTGACCATGTCTCCTGTTTCCTACATCAACTTCAAGACCAAATGTTCCCTTGCTGTCTAACTTATGCCACCCACTGACGGTTATTCGTGGGAACCAGATAATCAATTTTCTTTGGCTCTACCTGTCAGTGGTTATAATTTAATGGCTGTTGCAGTGTATGTAGAGTCATTGTCAAATCTCTGTAATTGTCAAATTTGGTCCAATGTGTCTCATATTAGTATTTTTTCTCCCCCTTTGGCATTCTTTATTTCTGCATGTATAAATTGTTACATGAGGAATAAATCTGCGCTATATATATATTAATATGTATGTGTCTTAGATATTTAGATTATATATGATTTTCCCTGTATTATTCAGACACACATGCACATAATAAAGCATGTATAGGTCTGTTTGTGGGTTTTTTTTGCAGTGGAAAGCTCATCAAAATATGATTTCATCGTTTTATATCCAGGCTTCTGGGTCTTTTTTGCTATCAGGCAAAACTATTTGCATAAAAATGACGTTAGAGCAGATGGCACCGAATTCAACAGACAGCTCTAATTTTGTTTGGAAGGCTACAGTCGGGAGAATCATCACTGTGGGTAGGAGAGCCTCACTGGGCTCTGTGGGATGATTTCATTTAGCCTTCTGATATCGACAAGATCTTATTGATTGGCTTTAAAGATTTCCATGACCTGATTCCCTGTAGGTTCGCTGAAATCCTCTGTCCCACCTGAAGTCCAGGTGGACAAAAGCCCGGATCGAACAGTCTGAAGACACAAAGCCGTGTGACGCTTCATCTCATCTGGCACTAGAACATGTTTGTGTTTTTGTTACTTGAAATGTATACTCAGTGTTTTTAATCTTGTATTTATTTTCTGCCTTTAAATCTGATTCTGGAACAGTTGTAGATTCAGGATTCTTTTCTTGAACAGTTATTATTGATTTTGAATTTACATCCTGTATTAGAAATTAAAATTAATAAAAAAAATTAGAGTTACTGCATTATCCACATATAAACATACATGAGAAGATATAATCCAGCTTCACACCGTGAAACAGTCCAGGTTTACACAGTGAAACAGTCCAGGTTCGCAGTGTGAAACAGTTCAGGTTCACACAGTGAAACAGTCCAGGTTCGCAAAGTGAAACAATTCATGGTCAGACAGTGAAAAAGTCCAGGTCCACACAATGAAACAGTTCAGGTTCACACAGTGAAACAGTTCGGGTTTACAGAGTGAAACAGTCCAGGTTCGCAGAGTGAAACGGTCATACAGTGAAACAGTCCAGGTTCATACAGTGAAACAGTTTACGGTCATACAGTGAAACAGTCCAGGTTCACAGAGTGAAGTAGTCCCGGGTTGCACAATGAAACAGGAGCTTTTGTCTGACCATTAGACACACATTAAAATTTCTGGATGAATAATCTCGTTATTATTTTGTCCAAAGAGTCTGGTAAATAACAGAGTTATCATGGCCGCCCTCACGAACTCCGCAGATCCTTTTTGTTAACATGATAACTCAAAAAAATTTCATGGATCATTTTCAAATATTAAATCCACATAGAGCTCTGTGAGAGGAAAAACAGGGATGATTTTGGAACTGTTCCGATGTATATTTCTAATAGTTCATATTTTACTCACTAGGTGGAGCTTTGTTAGGAAAAAATATTTTTGGGATATAACTTCTAGGTTAGCAAATATGCAAATCGAGTGCATATGAGTCGATGTAAGGAGGTCAATCTTGTATCGTGTATCCTGTTTTACTCTAATTGTTCTTATTTAACTCGCTGGAGCAGCTTTCTTACAAAACAAACCTTAGACATAACACTTTATTTGAGGAGTTTAATCAGGGGAATTGCTTGTACATACAACGCAGGGCATTAGGGACTTTTGGTGATGACAGCATAAGTTCTGTTATTATTGTTGTTTAGAAGAATCCCCAGAGGTCCTGTAGTTAGTGCACATGTCTTGTTGGAATTTGGATCCGAGTTGAATTTATTCAGGTGGGATTTGGGCCTTGGCAGAGGTTTGCACCCTTCTAGTCATTATTGTAAGGAGCTGCACATTTCTCCGTCCTAGTAGAAATAGAGTTCCAACATTGTGATTTTGACAACATACTTTGACGTCCGTTTGAATAGAGGCTGAACTTTCTTTCCTCTCTCGGCCGTGGCTCTGACACTCCCGCCCGGAGGATTAGGGAAAGTTTAGCGATGGTGCCAGCCTCAGTCTCTTCCCTCAGCACAGAGGGGGGGGGGGTCCCGCCTGGCATGGCAAGGTGAACTAGCGTCTGATTGATGGGCACGTTTTCAGCCCGCTACTGTGCTCCCCGAGGCCCGTGCCTCTCTTCCCTTTCTCCTACTGCTGTCTTGGCAGCGGTGCCCACCTCCTATTCCATGCCAGGCAGCCAGCTAAAGCTCCTGGTGGGCACATCAATTACACTGCGGCACCTCCCCTCTTTTCTCATGTCTGTCTGTTGGTCTGTCTGCCATCTCAGACAGTGCCAATCTGCTCCCTCTCCATCCCAACTGCTGCCTATAACTATATCCTGTGTGCTCCTGCTCACAAATACATCTTTGCATATGCACAAATGCAATTCAAGCACACACTCCTGCTGCCTCTGTGAAGCAGGTCAGAACGGTTGGTGGGAAAATCCTCCCAGGAGAGCACTCATTGCCACAGGCTCAGCTGCACACTGGGCTCAGGTGTGTGTGTGAGCGGGTGTGTGCTGCATTTGATGTTTCAAATGTCTTTATCTACTGCTTAATTATTACTTGGATTGTGTGACTGCTTTAAATATGTATATAGGAAGTTAAAACGTGCGCACAAATGACACTCATCCTGTCTAGAATCTGCATCCTACTGTTTTTGAAGTGGATTATCACCAATATTTTGACCTTGCTTTGGATTTTGTCTCTTAGTGGTCATTTACTTGTGGTGGTTGTGCGCCATCTGGAGTTTCCAACAGACATTGTTTTAAGGATTAGAGGATTAGATAGATAAATGCAAAAACATAATGATAATTAAATCAGAAATATTGTAGGAGGACTGAAAAACTGGGGAATTAAAACGTGTTGTATATGTGCCTTTTTCTTGAAATTATTTACAAAGCTTAATAAGTCTTAAAAAACACTTATAGTGTTCCATGACTGTGTGATGTCATGCAGATACAATACCTTCGCTATACACGTCAGAATAGGACACTTCATTTTCACTAACAGAATTGATAGAATATCCTACATTGCGAAGATGTAAACCCTTCACAGCAAGAACCAGCAAAGAACAACCTTTAAACGGTTCAGGGCTATTTGAAATTAGACAATGAGAATGGAGCACCTATCATCAAAAAAGCAAGGAATATTTCTTGGTCCCTATGAGGGCTCTTTTGATGCAGCTCTG
Source organism: Lophius americanus (assembly GCA_037951165.1). NCBI lineage: Eukaryota > Metazoa > Chordata > Actinopteri > Lophiiformes > Lophiidae > Lophius > Lophius americanus. The sequence goes on along the minus strand of JBBDHG010000030.1, from coordinate 1,390,396 downwards.
ATCATCCATCACACTCGGACTATGAGCTTTGACTGGCATAAAGAACATTTATCAGTGACCGATAAATAAGATAAAATTATTTACTGATTTAATTATTTACATTATATATGTTTTTTTTGTTTTTTTATCTGCTAGCTTCATTGGACAAAAACAGCTTCAACAGAATTTTCAACATCTGCTTGAAAATTACGGGATTGAAATAAAGAGACATAAATCAATTTTGTAGTCAGCAAATCCTCTGAAAAGTCATTTGTATTGAATTTTTCTGATTCTGTCCTTGCCTGCGAATTCTATGTTTGCAAGTCCAACCAGTATGCAAGACCTCTTCAATGAATAATAATAATTCCTTGATTTGTCTGCTGCCTTCAACACAGTTGACCATGGAATACTCTTACACCGCCTAACCACCGCTTGATAATGATCATTATCAATAAACATAGACCTGAACACTTATTTATCTATATTTTCGTGCTTAAATTAGTGTATTTAGGGATCCTCAGTATATTCATCTGTATATTGTTTACTGTGAGTTTAGTATACGCTGTTGACAATGGAATTTCTCTTGGTGGGATAAATAAAGATTGTTGAAATCAATTGATATACTTATGTATATTTATTATTTCAAAATTATTACTATAGTACCTTAAATAACAATTTAATAAAATGTTTTCATAAAGTCAAGATTTAATTTCTTCATCTCAAATTAAACCAAAGGTGAATTTGAGATTGATCATTAGAAATGAAAGTGGTTCTAAGTGTCAGCCGTAGAGAATGACGGACTACGGCAGCCTGGATGGGACAGCAGTAGAGACGAAGCGCGTAAAGTGAATCTGGAAACAATGGCGGCCGTTCCCGTCGTCTCCATGCAGAGTGGTAGCCCTGCTAGGGAACTTTCTCTGTCGCTCCAGCAGGCAGGGAACCAGTCTCATGGGGATCGAATCAAACCAGAAGACGCAACAGGTCAGAATTTACCGTACAGTTTGCCGTAAAATGCATGATTATATCTGGCTAATGACTCCAGGGAAAGATAGCTAACTTTAGCCGCTAACTTAGCCCAATCTAACCTTAAAATGTTTTTTTTCCTGTACATTTTATTATATCAATTTGATGTATTTGCATTTTTTTTTGGTAGAATATAATCAATCTAACTCGAACATGGTGTTAAATCTTATTAAGTATGAGCTAATGTTTCCTCCTCACAGTAGTACGTATGTATCCAACTTTTGACAGCTATCATCACTCACTAACTATAACGTTAATATTCCTTTATGTAAACGTTTGATATAACAGTTTACAATCGTCCTCTTTTAGGTAATGCATACTAACATTTTACCTTTAAAATACAAGGTTTTATAACCAAACGGAGTGTTGTGTTTATTTAGGTAGCAGCTAATGCTAGCTTCTAGCAGTAGTAAGCTAAAAGCTAACGTTGGCTACTAGTTAACATAATGGCTGTCTAACTGTCACAATAACAGATTATATTAATGTAAATTTCTGACATCATAATGGGAAATGCACTTATTTGGCCAAGTTGGTGTTAGCAGACAGGGTGTTGTGATTTGTTAAAATACCAAGGCTAGCAAATATGCCAATTATACCAAGTTTGTGATCTGAGAATTGGTAAGTAGACTCTTTTTGGGTACAATGAAGCCTAAGTTGTAATAAGAAAATGTGTAATTTTGACAACAAACTTAAATTACTTTTCATCCTAATTAAAATAACATAAGTTCAGGAAGAGCATCCGACATAAAACCTGTGCCAAATTAATATGAGGAACACAAACTTATATACAAACCAGTTGGGATGGTATTCTGGTAATCAAATGCCCTAACTGGTAATTATTAGCCAGAAGTGTACCAGCCTATGGATGGAAATAGCTGATCTTCTGTGGCGACCCTGAAAGAGAACAGTGGGAAAATGAAGAAGATAAGATGAGAGAAATACTTAGCTTTCATATATACTGTCCATTATGCAAGAAAACGGCTACTCAAATAATAGATAAGTAGATAAAAGAGAAGTTAATCAACATCCATGAAAGTGCAGTGCAATATATAAATTTACATTTTTTTTATAGGAAGAACTATTATATCAACAAATTTAATTTATTTTGTATTCAACAAAAAAAGACAAAGCCTTAAAGCCTTAATTATGGCCAAGTACTGCTGATCGATCAAAGTAAGACAACAGGGACCGCAGTTTGAATAGTATGTATTGTTCTTCTAACAGTAACATTTGTAAAAGCATTAATAATAACTATATTATATTAATATATTATAATAATAATAATGTATATAGCACCTTTCAAGAGACCTGAGCTTTATATAGTTGGGCACAAAAGAAAAATAATAATAAAAGAAATAGGTGGTGTGAGGTGTTTTTTGAAAATGTGTGGAGGGTGAGGCATTGTGTATTGCAGGGGGAGAGTAGGGCTGGGACGACTAACCGTAAAAGGATTGCAATCTTGATGTAGACGTACATACAATCCAATTTCGGAAGTCTGTCGATTCTGCAGCATTTTGATTCATAGCATAAGCTGCAGCAAAACTCAATAGCTTAGCAAAAACTTGCGTAAAACGAAGCTGTCCCATCAGCGCGTGTTCTGATGGGATTTGTTTATATATGCCCAGGAGGAGCACTGGAGAGTCGTTAACTTAGTTTTAGCTAAATTAAGCCCAACTTGGAATTAGAGCTTTAGAGGTCTACTGAGTAACCAGAGCGCTAATATCATGTAGCACAAGCAGAAACAGGAGTGGTATTTTCTTATCACTCCTAAGCTCATTTTTCATTTCATCTTTTTATTTCTACCCCTTTATTTCTCCGTTGTTTCATGACAACTGGTAATATTTCTCTGATATGTGCATGGTGTGGATACTTGGCCAAAGTCTCATCGGTTTCTACGTAAACCAAGGGACCGAGCTGGGTTCAGACCCAAATAAACAGAAAGTCTACCACGTTCCCGTCAGACTCGATCAATAGTCTCTTGGAGTCCCTCCGGTTTCGTATAAGTAGTTAGAAATTTGTAAGTGTTCAATTAGGGCTTTGATACATCATGGATAGCCATGTTTGGCTTTGGTCACAATTGCCATTTTAATTGCTTTCAAGATATCATAGTGAAATCCAAGTGTAACAATAAATAAAATTAATGACTCTACAGTTTCTATCTCCGAGTCAGCCTCAGTGATTTTTCAGTATTGGATGGGTTGTTTTATGCTACTATGTGCTATTGAACGTAGCATAGGTTATGTGTCGTATTTCTAGCAGTAAATTCTCATGTGGTAGCGGGGCTTAAACAATGAAGGACTTAATAAAAAGCTTGTCTTCAGCAACTACTGAAAAATAATGCAGGGAAAACCATAGTTTTGTGGGATTTTGATTTAGTTCTGGAAGCAGAGTCTAACAAAGCAGTTTGTCAATGGTAAGACACAATTTGAATATATTCATAACTGCTGACAGTGTTTAATGTAGGGTTAGACGTGCGTCGCACGTGTTGTTTTTTGTGATGACGCTGTCAGTGAGTACAGTGAGAATAGCATTATCGCAGTAAACAGACTTTTATCAGGAAGCCCTGTTTACATAACGCTGACGATGCAGGAATCCAAGGGATTTGATGATAGCCAGGCAATTTGGAGTGAAGGTTCAGGAGTTGCGTTGCAGAGTATTTTAGGAGGACCATAGCAGCCGTAGCGCTTGGCTGTATTGCTGCAAGACAGGACTGTGCTGCAACACCGCCGGCTGGAGAGATAGGATGACGGGAACAAAACAGACTGGGTGTGATCCGGGTGTAGTAAAACCAGAGTGATTAATCCTCAAATTGTTGAGTAGACGGTGGATAGCTAGCTGACAAGTGAAGTCTAGCAGAGGCAGTAGCTGATTGACGGAGATGGTTAGTACAGAGAATACTACAATGATAGCAGCACGGAGATCAGATAAGCCAGAAGCAGGAGATGACAAGTGCTGAAAACATTCCACACCAATAAGTTTGTAATACACAGCATGGAAGATCAGCTACAAAAATAAACTTTTTCCTAAAACTGTGAAGCAGTGACATACACACCAGCATCCTCACACATCTGCCATTCATGAATATTTGTAATATGGGGATATCATCATTTTACAAAGATATAATATATATTATAATATATTAACATTTTACCTTAATGTTAAAGGTAAAAGGCAAGTTGATTGCTCCAGTGTTTAGTTTTGGTAGTATGCTAATAGTTACCGTATACGACCCTCTCCAGGTAATATAACAATTTCATAATGCAGCTTTATCTAAGTTTTTGATCCTATAAATGATAAATTCACTCTTTCGGGTACCTTGAAATCCAAGTTGTAGTTGTAGTAAGCAAATAGCTAATTCTGACAACTAGCTATCATCATTGTTCTTTATTACGGTAACATTAGTAACTGCTTTACAATGAATATTTTTGATATGATCATTTGCTGCATTTAACTTAAATGACACAATAATATCAGAGGCCACTCAAAGTAGTCTTACGGCTACTGTTAACTTTTGATCATTTGAACTGATATGATTACCTTTAACCAAATAATACAAGTTGGTCCACCTGCCTGGTACCAACTTTCACATGTTTTTGGGGGAATCTTTCATTTTATTTTTGTTTGTATGTTTTCTGTGGCCTTTTCACAAAGCCATATCTCGATTTGATTGATTAATTGTGTGTGTGTGTGTGTGTGTGTGTGTGTGTGTGTGTGTGTGTGTGTGTGTGTGTGTGTGTGTGTGTGTGTGTGTGTGTGTGTGTGTGTGTGTGTGTGTGTGTGTGTGTGTGTGTGTGTGTGTGTGTGTGTGTGTGTGTGTGTGTGTGTGTGTGTGTGTGTGTGTGTGTGTGTGCGTGCGTGCGTGCGTGCGTGTGTGTGTTATTATGCATTCCAGCAAAATATGCAGTAGACTCATGTTTATTACTGATCTTGTTTACTCTTAATTTTAATAACTCGGCTTAGGTTTGAAGTAGGCCTGCTCGTTTATGGCCAAAATCATAATCTACATGAGTTTGATAATAAGATCCTAATTATTTTATTATAATATGTCATTGCTAAAGCCCCATTGTTCTGATTGACCATGGTAGCAGAGAGTCCGGCAAGCATTTTCCCTCCATCTTTCACAGTGAAAGTTATAACGCCATGTTAAAAAAATAATTGCATGAGGGATCACATACCTTAAGTCCAATAAGATCCTTTAACTGAAGACTTCTTGTTATTGGATTGGGAGAGCCTGAAACTTTCATGCCTCACGTTGTTTATTATTGGACACATGATACACACATGTGATGCCAGTAAGTCTTTGTGAACTTGATGGATGGGAAGTTCATGGTCTCTGTTGATGATGAGGATTCCCTTAGGTAAATTTTATGTGGGTTTTAGATGTTTGTCATTCAGAAACTTTTGAAGTTGAACAAGTGAGTAGTTTTACTTTGAGGGTAGGCACAACTACACGCAGCACATATAAGATGATTTGCATATTTCTTCTTATTGGTTAACATCACTTGGAAACTCTGGAAACATCAGAAGATGATGATCAACTTCGTTTGACAAGATCTTAACGTTATGTTAAATTTATTTGTTTGGACAGCATCTAGGCAGTGGTTTAAGGAGCATTTCACTCTTCTGCTATGCTGAAAACATTTCTCATGGATGAAGAACGGTGTCTTAGTTACACTAGAGCCTAATTTCATCTGCTATAGAGGTGTTAAACTAACGAAGACGCATTGATTTGCATTTTTTATGTTGTGGTTTTCCACTTGCAGCGGAAAGTAAAGCGGGTAAAGTATGCACTGAAATCTGCTCACAGAACATCCTCTGTGAATTAGTGGAATAAAAAGGAATGAGAGGAGTTAGAAACGTTTTTTTAAGGCTGTGAATGACCCTATATTTTTGAACAATGAGCATGTCTAACTTGTGTATTTTTTTTTCACTTTTTTTCTTTTTTTCAGAGACAGAGAAGCAGTGTCGCATGGCTGCGCTACTGGAGAGGCTTCAGGCCAAACACAATGCAACAAGGCCGTGGCAGGAGACCTGCAAGATTGTTCGTCAGGCCATGGTGAGACAGACACATCTCTCTACGTGAAAGACTCTCTAAACCAACAACTGGTTTTGTAAAGAACTTAACAAGGCACAATTGATCAAACAGCTGTTAAAGGCAGCTTGCTTCTCAAATTAATTAATTAGAATGGAACACATAATAAATGTTTTCGCATTGAGTAGTCCAAATCCTGCATAACCTCAACCCGGTCTGTGAATTTTAGCATGTTGATGTTCTGTTAACAAGAAGTATGGGGTAGCACAGCAGTCTCCGTTTCATATTAGTCGATCTCGTTCTCTGCTTGATGGGAAAGTATCCCTTTGAAACTCAATTTGAAGATGTTAATTCATCCGCTGCTGCAGATGAATAACAGCAATGAGAAAGAACAACAATGACTCCTGCCCCATCTTGACTTTATAACTTTTATATAGAACTCTAAGGGGAAATACAGAAGCCACACTGTAAATTGATATAGTATTTTTTCTTTCAATTCAACTCTGTATAGTCTGAAACAAATGGAATTTATAAATCAAGGAATAGAAAAGCATCTTGTGCTGAAAATGATTACGTTGTTTGAAAGTTGTATCCAAAGGAACTAGGCCGGTTTGCTTCAGGTTCTACTACCAGAATCACGATGACCTGGTTGAATAAGAATCTACACTGACAATTAATCGGTTCAAAGTGGTTTTACCCTGAACTACATTAAGGCTCTCCTCTACTGATCCACAGCCAAATTGAAGCAACTTCCGCTGCCTCTGTGGCCAACTTGATGGCCTTTCTGGTCCCTGGGATGGCCAAAATTTTGTAGTCCCTGCAAAGGGACAGGTCTGCCAACCCCCGACATCCCACTTTATTCGGCACACAAGTAGTTATCTAAGAAGTAGCGAGATAGAATACTTGTTTGTGACTGACCTCAAAGAGCATGCCCTCTTTGTCATATTCTTCTTCTGGGCGCATGTTGGCAGTCGACACCCAAATAACTGAAGCATTATTGCCACCTTATGAACGGGAGTGTGGATCGTCTGAGCATGTCTGAAAGACGGAAAAGATGTCCGGTCATGTAACCATGCGACCGAAACTGCAATTCGGAAAGGTTTAATTCAGAAAGGAGAAAGGTGGAACATGTAAACCCATCTACTGTTGATTAAAGTATTTTTATATTCCTCAGTTGTTATCGAACATCTATATTCTCGTTCTCACTCTGTCTCAGGAGAAACGCGGCGGGATGAATGCAGCAGGTCATCAGCTCTTCCTCACCTGCTTGGAGACTCTGCAGAGGGCGCTGAAAGGTGATAACACATGGGAGGTTACGGAGACATTTAGCAGGATTTCAAGGGGGGAAAGTGGCTTTTTACTCCAAAATGAAGCTGGGGAAAGACCCTCATTTTTTGATGCAGTCTCTGCCCTCTTTTTCAGTCTCATCTTTGCCCTCAATGACGGATCGTTTGGAATCCATTGCTCGGCAGAACATGTGAGTTCACATCTTTCTCCTAACTTTTTCTCTCCCAAATACATCCAGAAAAGTGTGTGTGTGTGTGTGTCTGTCTGTCTATCTTTGTACACAAATATATCAATGTCGGGGTACAATGTTAAATGTCTGTCTTACCTTTTTCTTTCCCTTCTTTACTTACTGCCTTTGTTTGCCCTGCTTCCCGTTGTGTGCACATTATATTCTTTGCACAGTATTATTTGCCATGTCCAATATGCTTCAATCGTGTTACCATGAATACATAATTTAAATGTCCAAACTTTTTTTTTTTTTGAAATATGTACAGTTAGTTGCTTCCTGCTTATTCATGCTCTGAGTCTGTATCTATGTTCATGTCTGTTTCTCCCAACCCCATAATTATTTGTTTGTATGTATTCAGTGTTCCCTCAGGATCTAGAGAAAGTGTGTGGGGTGAACCTCATATGTTCAAGGGGTGGTCCGGGGGCATGCTCACATGGAAAAAAAATTTGTTTATACCTTTTTTAAAGTTGAATGCATCTGTCTGGTTCACTTTGAGAGGAAAATTAAGAAGCTAAAGCTATGATGAACTTTGTGCTCTTAAAACATTTTTTTTTACTTTAGTGAAAAATGTAATCTAATCACCAACACATTGGTTCAATTGATAGAAATAGTGACAAGATACGAAAAGTCACAACAACAATGCTAGATAAACGAAATTTAACGCAGTTCTTACTGTTTAAAAAGAAAAAAGAAAATAATAATAATAATGGTTGACTACTTAGGGTCACCTATTGGTTCCAAATGGAATCCATAGGCAAGTCTATTTTATATGGTCCGTGAGCAAGACCCTGAACCCCAATCCGCTCCCCGGGCGCTGTAGGTAGCTGCCCACTGCTTCTCAGGGATGGGTTAAATGTAGAGAACTAATTTCGCTACATTGTTCTGCTTGTGCCACAAATAAAAGCTACTTCTCCTGATAATAATAATAATTGACTGGAGTAGGGTAAAAAAACAGCAGTTGTTACCTGTATTTAACTGGCTTATTTAGAAAGATAAAAACATTAAATTCAGGATTCCAACCTAACTTCCGGTGTTTGCCTGCTCTTCGATGGCATAAAATAACAAATATTTAACCTCATGTTTAGGTAAAAAAAAATAATTTAACTTAATTATCATTACAAACTATTTGTCCAACGTTTCATGGTGAACCAACTTTCTCCTCAAAACACTGAAAAGAATTTAACTTTAGCGATAGCCAGAGCGAGGACACTGAGCGCTCGTTAGCTAACGTTAACATTAACCAACTTAGCTTACGTTAGTTTTCAATGACGGGTTTTGCTGTCCTCTATCTATAATGATACGATTGTGTCTGGACTAGTGAATACAGTAAGAAGAATTAACGTTACTTCAAACCTCGTCGGCGTCGGTTTGGATGCGCTCATTAGCAGTTTGTTTACGAGAATCCAAAAAGCGTGCACATGGGCAGCAGGAGGGAGGGGCTGATTGACTCTGGGTGAAGGGAGATTGAAGGAGCAGCAGTGCAAAAACAAATAGTTAAACATCTTTAATGTTGAACTGTCAGAAAAGAACTGGTCGCAAAAGGATAAGGTTATTTTAGTCGCCATCTGGAACCCTGAACTACGAGATCGAACCTCTGTCCAGGATGATTGCAGTGCAGGTCCAGAAACAATTACATTGACCAAGATCAATATTTTCTGGATCCTTCGAGATAGATTTAGACTCCCCCAAAAACACAAGTTAATAAACTATTATTATTATTATATTATATAATATACCATATAGGTATTCTGACATTATAGAGTAATGGCTTTTTCCCTGTCCCCTATTATTGATTGCATCACACTGTTTATTGTTGGCCATTTGTTAACTGTGTAAACTCCATGCAACTCTGCTTTTCTTTGGAAAGCACTTTGCAAATAAAGTTATTTATTCTAAATACTATATATAAAATAATATACTTTATTCCAAACGGAATGAAACCGGTTCCTGTGTGTCTCTGATCTTTGTGTCTCGTGGGCTCAGGTTGGGCTCTCACCTCAGCCCATCAGGGACGGAGTGTTACATCACGTCAGACATGTTCTATGTGGAGGTGCAGCTGGACGCCGGTGGGCAGCTGGTAGATGTCAAGGTGGCTCACCAGGGAGAAAACCCCACGGTCAGTTTATTGTCATTGTTATAGTTCCTTGCTCAAATGTTTATGATAAATTCCATGATATTATTCTCTTCTTGATTTGTGGCTGACAGAGCTGTCCTGAGCTGATTCAGCATCTACGGTGAGTAAAAAGCCCTCCTCACAAACTGCTGAAAATGTTTTCATGTTTTCTGTTTTCGTTGAATGACGCCATCGGAGAGCTGTTTAATCTTGATGTCCTTCTGCTTCACATCAGGGAGAAGAATTTTGAAGAGTTTTCCAAACATCTGAAGGGGCTGGTTGAACTGTACAAACTCCCTGGGGACAAGTAAGAAGAATTTTCTCTTTTTGACTTAAGTGCCATGGATCCAGCTCTCCCAGACGTCACATTAACTGAATACTGGATATTTAAAAGTCCCAGACAGACGCCTCATGATTACTATTTCAGCGATGTCTGCATTATTATCTATCGTTGCTTCTGTGTTCCAGTAAGCTGAAAACCAAGATGTACATCGCTCTGCAGTCTTTGGAGCTCGATCTCACCAAGATGATGCACATGTTTAGGTAAGATGGAAAGAAAAGCTCAGTTTTAGAATCTCTTTTTTACCATTTTTTGATTGATGCATGTGTTTTGATTAATACATGTGTTTTTTTAGGTTAGCAACCAATGCTAACACAGTGGAGACGATTCTTCATGGCAGCGTGGGTTTGTTGACAGCTAGGAGTGGTGGCCATCTTGTTTCTCTTCAGTGTTACGTTTCTCCTTATGAAATATTTGAGGAGGGAATGGGTTCACAGCTAAACCTGACAGACGGCAATGGTAAGTGCTCAAAGGAATACCGGAGTTCATACATGTACAGTATAGATGAAGATGTTTATGCTGGTTATAAAATGTACAAATGTGACGTCTCCTTCCTGTGTCAACGATTGCATGATCGTCATAGTTCCTCGCACTTTGGGTGTCGGTGTTTCTGTGACAATTGAGGGAACCTCTGCAGCCGTGTACAAGCTCCCAATCGCTCCACTCATCACTGGATCCCACCCGGTGGACAACAAGGGGTAAGAAACTGTGCTCCACTTCAACAGTGTATTATTATAAACAAATTAACAATGACAGAGCAGTGAGATCTGACTAGAATCAAATTATTCTTCCTTAGATTTACAAACACAGCTGAGGTTGAGATATGCAGATTAAACTCTTTTGTAAGACTATACTGTAGTAAAATTAATTTTATTTTAGTTAACATTAAGAAGCATCCTTTAATGAATAATGTCCACGTTACTATTTTAACTCACTGGAACAGTCTATTACCTGGAGTAGGTCATTAGCGTTAACATTGAGACATTAACCGTCATGGTTTTGGTGCACGGCTTTAACTTGCTGTCGAATTTGGATGACTTACATTTCATTATTGGGGATTTTTTTTCCCGATGTCTCCTGATGCAGATTACATTAGTTTATACACAAATATACTAATTCTGTAAAACTACAAAGTATGGCTCGTCCATAAATTGTAAAAAGATGGCAGACAGATCTAATTTCTGAAGTTCAGTGAGTTCAGCATTTTAATTCATAAACTGCTGCAAAGCCAGCTCCTGTACTTTCTTCATCAGCCAATGAGAGCTTGGTGTTGGATCACGTGACGCTGAGGTGCAAAAAATGAGACCGCAGGCTAGCAAGAGACGAAGACTGGAGGAGAAAAGCTTTCTGTCTGTGTGACTGAAAAATAAAAATAAAGAAGACCGAATGAATCCTGTAAAAAAAAAAAAAAAAAAAAAGACGATGTTAATCAAAAACGTGCATTGTATGCAAAGATAGGCCACAGCAGCAGCACGACGGGCGAATAAATTCAAAGTCAAAAGTCAAACTCAAAGTGCTGCTCAAATGAAGGACAAATATAAAACCTAAAGCAAATAAAGTACGGCTCAATATCGTAACCATATTATTGCACATTAAATCTTTACCAGAACTTGTGGCACTGTCCTATTACATTTTATGTCCTATGGGGGCAGCTTTAGCTCGAACCCTCAGTCGTCCCTCAACCGCGAGACCAGAATCTGAGCCAAGCCCCTGCAGCAGCGTGCCTTGGGTCTTTCAGCAAGACCTTGAAACCTATGGGCGCTTCGCAGGGGCAGCCGACTCCCTTAGGGACTGGCAGAGACAAATTTCACAACGTTGCTCTGTAATTATGTACTGTACTGTGTAACAAGATTAGTAAAAGTTAAGATTAAATTATTAGGAGCAGAATATATTCATTCAGCACTCTCTGACACGAGACAATCTGTATTTCTTAAGCTCAGAACGGCTTTTATTGTTTGTTTCTCAGGACGCCTTCCTTCTCAACCGTGACCAACTCCAACTGCGTCGATCTGCCGGCTTGTTTTTATCTCAAAATGAACCGGCCCATGCCGTTCTCACTGTCCTTCATTCAGAGAATGGGTAACGCCACATGTGAGTAGACCCCATGACCTCTTCATGTGTCATTCATGCCAACTCCCTGATTCATTACTTTCTCCAGGACATGTTTGTATTTTTCTCTGAAAGTCCACTTAGGAATGTTCACAATCCTGTCGATCAACTCCAAATTCTCACATTCCTACATTTTTGAAATAATAACATAACAATAACTTTTATTTATATAGGACATTTAAAAACAAACCTTAAATTGAAAAAGGATCGCTCTGTTTTACTCAGCCTCACTTCTTCCTTTTGAAACAATACTTCCTTCCTGGTTTCTGAGCTGTCCGCGCACCATTTGGCGCCACCTAGTGGCCATGATGTACTATTAACATATACGTTCAGTCGCCTGATCCCACTAGAATATTTGACATAACGATAAAATACCTGGGAGGATAAAAAACATGGCTCAGGTCCTTTGCATCCTGGGGGGCCAGTGAAGACCTTTGCACAGGTTTCATCTGCTTTAACGTGTACTTAAAGGTCAATTCTTCTGTTTCCATATGTATTCTAACTTCTTTCTTTTTTTCCCACAGCAATCCCAGTTTTTGAGAGCCCACCCAGCCTATCTCCGCTTTACCAGTTAATAGTGCAGAGCCAGCTCCAGCTCCTGGAGGAGGGCAGTTCCATGCCGCTGCCATTACACAACATGCACTTCTATTCTGTGAGCAGACACGCCACACACATGAACTTATAATTGTCTGTCAGCATACAGCCTCTGCTTTTCATGGTTCCATGATTATTCAGAGGTGTTAGCAATATTCTAGAAATTATTCATTATTTTTGGCCTCATGTTCAAACTGATGTCATCATGTACGACCGTAGCGTGTATCCCTGCTGAGTGATGAAATTCCTTTAGATAGAAATATTGAGAAATTGAGTCAATATAAACCCAAATCATTGTTTGCTCATAAAAACCGGTGTCTTCATACCGTCACAGGTGTTGCCAGATCAGCTGCACTGTTACTTCCTAAATGGTGACGCTCCAGTGCAAGACGGTCGATCTCTTCAGGGGACCCTGGTGTCCAAGATCCCGTTCCGCCACCCAGCACAGGTGCCACTGTTGTTGGATATAATCCGCCACCAGGCGGCTTATAACAACCTGATCAGCAGTTGTGTGAAACGAACGTCCATCAAAGAAGGTCAGTGTCTTTTTTCTGACTTGTTTTGGTCAGACAGTTATTTGTATTCTGGACTTTTTTTTGAGTCTATCTTTGCTGCTGTTCTCTCAGACAGTGCAGGCCTGCTGCAGTTTGAAGTGTGTCCTCTGACTGACTCCAGTTTCAGCGTCTCTTTCCAGCATCCAGTCAATGAGTCATTAGTCTGTGGTGAGACTTTGCAGCATGTGTGATGATGTCCAGTGATACAAGAATATGTGCATCATGGGAGCCAGATGCAGTATCTAAATGGCCTGTCGCTTCTCTGAATTCCTTCCTGTAGTTGTCATGGAGGTGATCGACTCTAGACAGGTATCCTGCAAGTTGTATAAAGGACTGTCTGACGCGCTGATCTGCACGGATGACTTCATCACCAAAGTGGTCCAGAGGTGAGATGATGTCTGCTGATCCTAAATGAGACAAAAGGGGGAAAAAAATGCAACTGATCTTTTTTATTAATTATTTAATTCTGAATAGATCTCTCCTGATAGACAGATATACGTCCATTTTTCCGATACAATTTGGTCCCTGGCGCTTTACTGGCGCCGCAGTGTCACCTGGGGTCACTTGCATTAAACGCATAAGTAATGGCAACTTGCAAGTACACGCCCCTCTCTTCCTGGAACACTATAAATAGGGTGGTGTATTGCGGTGAATTTTCATATTGCAATAGTGTTGTGGCCTATACTACATGCAAAATTTATAATTTACAGTACGTGAACAAAACACAAATGCATCATACATTTACTATTTAAAATATTTTTATTATGCTTTGTAATGGACGTTTGTTATACATTAAGTTTTCAACCAAAAATCCTCAGGAAAATATATATATATATAAATTATATAAATTTATCGTAAGATGTGACTCTACTCAAAAAGATCATATAACAGATATTTATTTTAAGATGTTTAGAGACTCATAACTTCAGTCAGTCAACATAAATCAGACGATCTTTATTTATAGTCCCTCATCTTTGTTCGTCAGGTTCTGTTACTGTTGAGAATTTGTGTTAATTATGTTGAATCTTTCACTTTTGCAGCTCTTTTACTCTGTGTTGACAACGACTGCCACATATACAGGCTACTTAAAAAGCCTGAACCTGTTTTAAACATTTGCAAACTATCATGTTTTTATCAACTGTACCGTCGTCAGTTAATTCCTTCAACAAAAATTGCAGTTAAGTCATTATTTATGAAGCCCGGCAGCATTATGTCAACAATGTTTACAAAGGTACTGGGTTTTTGTAAAACGTAAACCTCCTACCGGTTTTATTGCGAAACCCTAAATACAAACAAATGTTTCTTTCCACTCTGGCCGTGTCTGAGTAACCAGAATTACCTAGAGATGGACTCAGATGGCTTCTATATGCTTCCTCCACTTCTGAATCAACGTCCTTCTAACTTCTGGATGAGTGACATTTGGAGTATCTCAATGCTGATAGACTATAGCGGCACACAAATTTATTGCTTGAGTTGAAAATTTCTAACTGGAGCAAATGAGGCAAGTAATGAAAATTGACATTATTTGCATTGCCTGGTACAAATTTGTGACTGCTCTTGTCTGCTCATGGCTTTGAACTGGTTTTATTGTAGTTGGATTTCACAAAAGAATTTGTGTTGCATTTAGGAATTAAACTTCTGCAGAAGCTGGAACTGTCCCGGTGTGTTAAGTCAATTATTCCAGAGCTGAACCGGCGGCATCAGGCCTAAACTCTGTTAGAGAAAAGCAGATATCCTTGATTTGCTGGAGAAAGAAGATATTTATGTGTTGGATCCTTTTCATTCTGGAAACATTTACGTCCTTTTAATTAAGTTTCTTGTTGCTTGATTATATAGTGTAGATTATTGAGTACGAAGATGTTGCAAATAGTTCAACACATTGCTCTGTTTAATTGGACTGTTCACACTCCCCAATATTTTAAGCGGATCTTCATCCTTGGTTGAAATTTATATTCCTCATTCCTTGTATGTAATGTGGAATTTAATTCTGATCATCTCTTCTTCCTTGTAGATGCATGTCAATCCCTGTAACGATGCGAGCCATTCGGAGGAAAGCGGAGACCATCCAGGCAGACACTCCCGCTCTCTCACTTATCGCACAAACGGTGGAGATCATGGTGAAAACTAACCTGCCGCCCTCTGGTAGTCCCACCTACAACATGGCGACAGGTGATGGAACTAATCCAATGGGACTGCCTGGACTCACAGAGGGCAACACACCCACTGGAGGAGGACCCCCTGGGGGATCGAATTTTCCAGGTCCAATTGCTTCTCTCTTTGGGACGTCCCGATCGGATAGGCAAGCCCAAGGAGGAGAATGTCCAGCGCAAGTTGGAGGGGTGCCTGGGCAGCAACAGTTGCAGCAACAACATCAGCATCAGCAACAGCAGACAAGCCAAGGCCATTCAGAAGATTACAACAAAGTCACCCAGAATCCCATACTGATAAGTCTGTTACAGATAACTGGGAATGTGGGTTCCAGTCCCACCTCCCAGAATGCTCCACCTCCCCACCAGACCCCACCCCCAACATCCTCCCCAGCCAGCAACACTAAGAATCATCCAATGTTGATGAACTTGTTGAAAGACAATCCCACGCAAGATTTTGCCGCACTGTATGGATCTAGTCCGTTAGAGAGGCAGAACTCTTCGGGCTCCCCCCGAACAGAGGCCATGGGTGGGACCTGCCCTGGCGGTAACACGAAAGGGAAGAAGAAGCGCCCACGGGGCACAGAAAAGGGTGGCATGTTGCCTGGCACTGCTGCAGGTGGCGGAAGTGGTGGTTTAGGTATGAAATCACAACAGGCCTCTTCAATGTCGCAGCACCACCAGCACCATCCAGTTACTCATGAGGATGACTTCCACCGTGAGCTCCTGTCCATGGATGTGGATGCATCTCAGAATTCTATCTTTGATGTCAACCTCACTGGTGATGGTCTAGATACACCCCACAGCATCACTCCAGCACCTAGCCAATGTGGAACACCGCCTTCAGGCCCCAGCATGCCTTATTCACAATCTCATGTCCAGTCTCAGCAACAGCAACCATCTGGTACCGTTCCACCTCGTATGGTCCGTCTCTCTAGCTCTGATAGCATTGGACCCGACATCACAGAAATCTTGTCAGATTTGCCTGAGCAAACGGGTAAAGGCAGCCATGGGCAGCTCCCAATGGGAGGTGGTGGCGAAGAAGGTGGACCTTTAGGGACCCCAATCCGTGACTCCTCCAGTTCAGGTCAAGGCAGCACAGTGTTCGACTCAGCTGATATTTTCAATGCCAACAGCAATGAGAACCCTTTTACGGATGCTGCTGATCTGATTGCTGAGGCAGCTGCCACAGCCGCCACTCCCAACAGTGATTCTTCTTCCACCAACTTCTTCCCTGATGCTGCTGATTTCAACCCAGACCTCCTGACCTCGGGCCATAGCTTCTCCCAGAACTTCTTTGATGACAGTTCTCCGAGTGCTGATGGGGACATGGACCTGGTCAAGGGTTTTGGCGGAAGTAGTCAGCAGAATACCCCGTCAGGAACACCTCAGAATCCCACTCCTCATGGACAGGGCACACCAGAGCCCTCGTTGAAGGACTCTTTCGATATAGGGATTGTTTTTAGCGGCAACAGTGGGGGTGGTAAACCGCTTCTGGGACAAGCTCCTGATTTAGCAGATACACATGGTGGAGGGTCCCAGAGTCCCCTTATAATTGGCCTTGGAGCAACATGTGGTGACTTTAAAAATGCAGAACCCAAAGTTAAACAGCAACAGGGACTCATGAGAACAAAGGATGAGAATGGGGGTAATGGAGGGAGCAGTTCAGGGATAGGGATGGGGAGCAGTTCAACCGAGGGCAAGCAAGTCAAGCGTAGCAGGACCCCATCCAGCGAGGGAAAGTCTAAAGAAAAGCCGCCTAAACGCAAAAAAATGGACCCTGACGGGAAGTCCCCCTCGCACAGTTCAGGGGGACGGCCATATACACCACCTAGTGGTGGCTCAGGCTCTGGTGGAAGCATAAGTGGTGGAGGATCTAAGTCTCCCGGTAGTTCAGGACGCTCGCAAACTCCTCCTGGAGGTGCCACGCCTCCAATTCCTAAAATCACTATTCAGATTGCTAAAGGTACCATAACTGGGGGGAAAACCTCATCCCATAGTGGATACACTTCGAGCAGCTCAGCCACGAGCAGCACAGGAGGTGTTGGAGGAACCAGCAGCAGTAAAAGCCATCATTCTCACTCGTCATCTTCTGGCAAGATCAAATCCAAAGAAGGCTCTACGGGACAAGGCAACAGCTCCAAGCCAGGGAGTGCAGGAATTGGTGGCGGAAGTGGGCAATCCCAATCAAAAGGCTCCTCCCAGGGAATGGGTGTTGGTAAGCCAGGATCCTCCCCAATCACCAAACATGGGCTGTCCGGGAGTGGGAGTGGAATTGGAAGCAGTAGTAAAGTGAAAACTCCGGGAGGAAAACCGTCTGGGTCTTTAATGAATCCCAACATGAAGCCCAATATCTCCCCTTCTCACTCCCGCTCCAGTAGCTCAGGCGACAAATTATCTTCCCCTATGAAAATGCAGCAATCCCAGGTTCCAGGAACGCCTCCTTCCTCAAAGGCCAAATCACCGATGGGCTCAGGGGGTGGAAGTTCTGGAGTGTCCAAGTCCTCCGGGGGGAGCATGAGCTCCCAGAAACCAATGGGTGGGAACTCCTCCTCTGGTTCCACATCCTCGTCATCATCCTCCAGCTCCTCCTCCATGACCTTCTCAGGAGGCTCGCAGTCTCAGTATGGTAGTGGTGGAGGTGGAGGAGCGTCGGGAGGAGGCAGTGGTGGAGGGGGAGGAAGCGGAGGGGCTGGGCAGAATAACGCAAATAATCCCAATGCTAAAGGAAAATCTCCCAGTCGAAACAAGAAACCTTCCCTTACAGCAGTCATAGACAAACTTAAGAGTGTAGGTGGAGGGGGGTTGGGGGAGGATGGTTGTGAGGTAGGGCCAACAGTAGGGGGATCTGGTTCAGGAGCTGCCCCTGGTGGTGGTGGTTCAGGAACTGGACCCAGTGGAAGCTCAAACATGGGTCCGTCCAAACATGCCTCGTCCTCTCAGAGTGGGGAGTATAAACGGGAGAAGTCTGACAAAGAGGCAAAGGCAAAAGTTTCTGTTTCAGGGGGCAACAGTGGGGATAAAAAGCTAATAGACTCAAAATCAGGAGGGGTGGGTGGCACCGGTTTGGCCAAAATTATCATAAGCAAACCCGATGGCGGCTCACCGAGCATCAAGGCCAAGATGACCCTTCAGAAAGCGGGAGAAGGATCCAGTGACTCAATGCGTCCCCAGATTTCTAGCCTCAAAGCGTCCCCCCTCTTCAGCGGCTCGACCCCCAAGCATGACCGCTCCTCTCCCAGCCACAGCCGCTCACCGGGCTACACACCGCTCAACCACGACAGCGAGAGCGAGTCGGGCAGCAGCTCAGTGGCCGAGAAGTCTCACCAGAACAGCCCCAGCTCAGACGACGACCAGACCATTCGGCTGCTTCCCCAGCAAGACTACATGAGCTCCGTACCCCTCAGCTCGGGGGAGAAGCACAAGAAACACAAGAAGGAGAAGAAGAAGCAGAAGGAGAGGGAACGGGAGAGGGAGAGGGACAGGGACCGTGACCGTGACCGAGACAAAGAGAAAAAGAAGTCTTCTATGTCCATGGGGCCTTCGTCACATCCCATAAAAGCAGACAGCTGGTCGCGGTCTCCGATATCGGCTTCAGATTCGTCTTTGTCCATGCTGGGTTCAGAGCGTCCATCCCGGCCCAGTCCCATGTATATCAGAAATGAAGATGATGACCTCATGGACTCTGCCCTCACTGGCAACCTTTAGTTTTCTGTCTGTCCGCTATGTTTTTAAACCAACACCTTTTAACGCAAAAGCTCCACAAATCAGAACTAGCTGATAAATGCTTGTGGATTTTAATGTAATTTTACTGCATCAGCGTATTTTATCTGAAATTTGTTTGAATGTCTGCCGTGGACGTTGTTTTCATTGTTTGTCTGTTAGCAGGACAAAACAAAATCCACTCAACTCTTCAAACAAAAGGATCGGTTTTGGGAAGGAACTACGCCTGGGTACCAAACTGTAATTTAAAGGAGCTAACAGAATCACTATGGTTGGTACCAGATTTTGGTGCCTATATAGAAGCTAGTGTCTGAGATTAGACACAAACCTTTTATGAAGCTCCTTCTCTATAGTTGCGTTCACACTGAGCGCGACCTGAGAATTCATGCTACTGGGCTTGCGCAAATGTCATCTGGGATTTGTTTTGAGAACAAGTAAAGCGAATCCCAGAATTTATTGGGGGTTTTTTTAAACTGTTTTGCTCAGTCATCAATCATGACCAAAGGAAACACAACTGCTGTTTGGTGTTTGTCGTTACGGCATAGATAGGTCTGAATTCCAGAAGCCCCTGTGTTAGAATTCAAAACATTATCTGGAGGCGGAGCAAGGCAGCTACGATAAGCTCCTCCTCCACTTTTTTGTTTTGGGGAATCGCTGGCTTTTTCTCTCTACATTGAAGACATTTTTGGTTTCTGTTGTTCTAGGTCTTTACTGCTAACTGCTTCTTAAATCTCCCCGTCGTGAA
This sequence comes from Lophius americanus, assembly GCA_037951165.1. NCBI lineage: Eukaryota > Metazoa > Chordata > Actinopteri > Lophiiformes > Lophiidae > Lophius > Lophius americanus. The sequence goes on along the minus strand of JBBDHG010000030.1, from coordinate 1,370,521 downwards.
CTGCACTTAATACATCATGAAAATGTAACAACTGCTGCCTATCTGCGTCGCATTTAAAACAGCTGTCTGAGCTGCACCTATAATCAGCACATCCGCAACTAATTAGATGCTACAGCTAATATTAGCATGTCGGTATCCAGCAGCTGCAGCTTCTTACAGTCTGATAGCTTTAGCGTAGCATTTTTACTCGCCAACCCTCAGCCGTTGACGCTAATGTTAATTATTTTTGCAGCATTCTTCTCAGCAGGTTAAATCAAATGAGGATGAAAACAGTAATTTGTGAACGGTCTGCTACAGTGTTACAACAGTTATATTCAAGTATTCCATCACTGTTTTCGTCATAACATAACAGACGAATGATGGCACCGTTTCTTATGCTTTGGATCGAGCCGACTGGACCCTGCGCACTGGCGTGTTGGTGACATCTAAATAAGATATAACTTTTATTAATTATAGAGAGGAAAAGGTACGATTGCTAAGTTTCAGGCACCAGAATTGGATCCCAACCCTAGGTAGTTCTGTGAGTCTGTCCAGTGGAACTGCTAGTTTGTAGCGTCCTCATCCAAAATCAACGTTGGAACGTATCCTTTCTTAAATCTCATAAAGGAAATCACTTCATGTGGCCTAACTTCAGGCATTTTTATTATGTTGAAATGTCTTATTACCAGTAAATACCAATTACTAATTCCTGTTCATATTCAGCACATCTGCTGCTGCTTTCAGCGTTAGAATCGACAAGACTGTTGCCATGGCAACAAGAAGTCACCATAGGTGTGAGGCGTGGTAATAACAGTGTTGTAAAGCCAGAGGGGTTCATTGTTTAGATGCCTTGTTCTCCAGAAACAGCTGGAAATTTTAATGTTTTTTAAACTGTTGATGTGTAAATTAGAGCAGATGAAGAACTGATCATGATTAATTTTTATTCATAGTCGTTTTAGAAGTTTGGAATAAACGTTTCCCTTCTGGATGTGTTTGATTGACTTCTCTTTGTTTGGAGGTCAGGGAAGATGAGGAGCACCAGGAGCAGTGTGCTGTCAGCGGCTGCTCATTAGTGAAGCAGATGCAGAAGATCGCATTTGCATTGAGCACCCCACCCACACATACCAGCCATAGCATTATAACCACCTACTAATATTATGAAGGACCCCCTTTTGCCACCAAAGCAGCTCTGACCTGTCGAGGCATGGACTCCACCAGACATATGAAGGTTTGCTGTTTTTGGCCTTCTCTCTATTATCTAAGTGTTGTATTAAAATTCTTACAAATGTCAATTTGACAAAATATAATATTGACACTATTTTGTATGTTAATATAAATTTTTTAAATTGTGTAAAACCTTTAAATGATGTTGTGTTTCCATCAGATCTAACTGGGAGAAAATAGAGTAAAGCAAAATCAAGAATTAATTTTTTTTATAAGATAAAAATACGATTTTTTTTTTTTTTTAATACCTCAGCTTTGAAGCTAGGGGGCAGCAGTGGTGCAGGCTCCAAACTGGAAGGGCTGCATGGAATTCTACAGATATAAGACAGTCACTAAAACAGTCATAAGGTCATCCAGTACGTTAAAGAGGAACATGTAGATGATCAAGAAATTTATAAACTATGTAATTGCTACTTTCGTAATGGTAAAAAGTCCTGTTTGGATCTAACCAATAACATCAATAAACAAACACACCAACCAGAAAACAAACCATATCTAAATATAAAATATTAGTCACTTCTGACGAGCCACACACGGATGTTTTTTTTTTCATAAACTTTTTAAAGTTTATTTACTATGATGATTACACATATGTATTTCCTGTAACAAAAAAATTAATAGAATATTTCAGAAAGAAAGGAAATGACCTTTGACCCATACATAGACCTGACCCGAGTTCTCACCTTTCTACAGCTCTGCTGACTGGGTGGATTTTTTTTATTTTATTTTATTTTTTTACCCCTCCAGGAACCTCTGCTGACACCATCGACCCGTGTGAATAAACACAATCTGTTACTGCTGCCTTCAGATCCGATCAGATAAACTTCCATTAATCCCGAAGGAAATATTTGCATCAGATTCCAAAATAACAGAACCAAAACACTAGCAGAATGGGGGGGGGGGGGGGAATCAAAGCGATGGCTATAAAGTGTATAAGGAGTAATACAAATGTGTCTAATAGAAGACCTACATGATACTGACGGATGGTTGTACATGATTCTAACACTGTAAAGTAATGATGCGCATGACGATGGATTTAATACATGATATTAAACATGATGTACATGGAGAATAATGAGACAATTGTGTCTGATACAAGTGCGTCTCCATGTGTTTGCAGTTAAGGTGCAGCACAGCGACTTATACGGGCGTTCTAAAAGGGACTGTTTGGAAACAGATGGCGCTATTATTTTTTCCCTGAGTTATTCAGGAGAACGCTGTTTTACTGCCAAATATTAAAAATGGCTACCATCAGTGTGACGCGAGTAGATGGTAACTGAATTTATAATATTAAGTGGTCCTGTATATGACTGTGAGAAAGGAAGTAAGAGTTATTCCCTTTTTAAATGGAGGATCTAACAGGACTTGAGTTTGGAAGGGAGATCATTAAAACGAAGAGCCTAATGTCGATACAAGATCGTTTTCATTTTTGACACGATGAACGAAAATGACATGTAATTGGTGAGATGTAAAGACTGACCTTAAGGATTAGTTTATGGAGTTACAGGACAATAACTCTCCCTCCTATATTTCCTGCTACTTTCTTTATGGTCCAGCTCACAGCTCAAACCGTCCTCTCCGAGTGTCTTTTTCATCCAGAGCAAATTCTTTCATCATTTTGAGACTCACTGCATGAAAGTCTGCAGGCCTCTATGATGTTAGCTTCAACACTGCTTGAAAATGTCATCTATTCTAAGTCGGCGTCATCGAAAGTTATTCAACTCCGAGTTTCATCACAGAAAAGTTAAACCCGGAACAACGACAGTTAAAATCAGCTTTAGCATATTTTTAGCTGTGCTAGCTGCATGACTCTGCAGAATGTTACACATGCAGGTCCTCTCGTGAATTTTACCAGTTAGGAACCCTTTTTTCTAATTAGTCCACCACCACATGAATGCACCATAATGTATGCAACAAATTACATGGTCACAAAATGTACATTCAACACTTGAATTATATTATTTTAACGTTTTTAAGAATTGACTGTAATTTTACTTTTATCCTCCATATTTTCTGTCGTGTCAAAAAAATTCTAATAATCCCACCACCACATAAAGGCACTATCATTTTAATGTTTTATTCTCTCGTTTCCTCCTGTGGTAAAGTCTTTTGCAGCAGCAGAGAAAATGTGCAGCAGTTCCTCGCTTATGGCACCCAAAGGTCCGATATCAACACTCCTCCCAGTATACATGGAAATATCTGACTCCAACTATTTCTCCTCCTTGGTCTCTATTGTAGCTACTCTGTCTCTCTCTCTCTGTGTCTCCCCCTCTCTGTCTCTTCCTGTCTCCCTCTCTTTCTCCCGATGTCTATGTTTGTCTCTCTCTCTCTCTTTCTCTGTCTCTATTTTTGTCTCTCTGTCTCCTTCTCTTTCTCAGTCTCTCCCTCTCTCTCTCCAGATCTGCCCCACAGGTAGAGGAGCTGAAGGTGGTCATAATGATGTGCTCCAATCATGGAGTTATTGTGACGTTTACGTTGGTCACATGTCAGGCATGTGAAGCTGAGTGGCGTTCGGAGCTGCAGCTCCGGCGAGCGTGGAAATGACCTCCGAGCTTATCCTGCTGATAGGGAGACAGGCGGAGGCCAGCTAGTTAAGCTTCATAGCTGTGCGCCCATTTATCGTCAGCTTTGGGAAGCAGACGGGGAGACATGAGGAAGAGACTCATGAATAAAGTTGAAAGGAGGAGGGAGGATGGGATTTTATCCTAAAATAAGGGTTCTGATATAAAGAGAGCGGATGAATCCAACATTTTGAAGATTTTCCTGTTTTTATTCTACACGTTCAATTGTTTTAACCCACGACAGGCGGAGTCAGAGTACCATTGATTATCTTTTTCCATGGGTACCAGTAAGTGGGTGAGATATTGTTTGTAGCATGGGGAACTTTCGTCCTAAGGTTGACCAAAGAAAGATCTTAGAGACTTTGACATGGTCCAAGTTGTGATGGTTAGAGGACTGGATCAGAATACGTCAGAACTGCATGTCTAGTTGGTTGCCCCTGGTCTTTAATGGTTTGAATCTACCAAAGTCGTTAAAGGAAGTTCAACCAGGGTCATTGATGGTCATGGGTTAAGGCCAGTCTCTGATCCCGCACGAGATCCAATGTAGCACAAACCGCTGACGAAAGTCATACTGGTTCTGATAGAAAGGGGAAACATTCAGGAAAAGGCGCATCTTAAGTAGTTTCGCTGTGACTAACCTTGCATCATTACGACGTTAGCAAATATTTAGTTATAAGTGAGGCCGTGTTGTGTGGTAAACTCACCGGAAATGTTACGTTGACATCAAATTCATCCGACGTAAAGTCAAAAACAGAAACTCCTCATCGTGCACTTTTATTCTGAAAATCCAGATCCATGTCAGGGCCTTCGATTCATTTACTCTCCGTGTTCTATCCTGTTCAGGATCACAGGGGCTGGAGCCTATCCCAAATCTTTAATTACTTCATTCATGCTCCATAAAAAGCGAAGTCGCTGGTTCTGGTCCACTTTGTTGTTGTGGGATTTATGCATCTGCATAAATTGACCATTGAAATGTCGTTGTCTTCAAAGTTTATCAGCACTTTTTACTTTGTTCCCACGTCCAAACCTAGTTTTCCTACTGGCGGTGGCCTCTTCCAGCGGGGTGATGCTCCCTGACACGCTGGAGAAATGGTTTGAGGAACGCAGCGACCATTCAAGGTGTTGACTTGAGCTCCAGATTCCCCTGATGTCAATCCAATTAATCGTCTGTTGGATGCACTGTCGAAGGCTCTTTCTCAAGACCTCCATAACTGTCGGGACGTCTTGGTACCAGATACCATAGCAGACCTTCAGAGGTCCAAACCGCAACAGGCCACAACGGTTTTTCTGGCCAAAAGGTTGACCCTCACAATATTACTTGTAGTTATACAAAATCAACTTCATCTGAGGAGTGATTCTGATGTTTTCTCTAGCCAAATGTAAACTTCTGGCTCCAAAATGTGATGAATTTGAAAGACTTCCCTCTCCTCTACCTCACTTCTTATTTTCCTGATTCGTCACACCATAAGATGTTTCGTGACAAGCGTACCTGCTGGACCACAGGGACCCTCAGTTTTCACATTGTCAGCAGAACCAGACACAGTTTCCCCTTCTTGTCATGAAAATGAAGAAATATGAACATCTGAATTTTTACAGCCACCAAACACACAGACACAGACACATACACACACACACGCACACTCACACACACACACACACACACACATCAAATCCACATTGAAAGATAAAAAAAAGTGGGGCATGTATTCCATATGGAGCGAGCTCACTGCGAAAAAACCTTCATAGTGATGAATAAAAAAACAAGGCTCTGGTTTTGTACATGAGCAAACATTTGCTGGTTACATCATGAAAGAGGTTTGTCTTCTAGCAGGAGTTAGTAGGTTAACGTTTGACCCAGATTCAGCATCAAAGACTTTAAATCAAGCTCCTCATTTAAATACAAACGCGTCATTAAAATAACAACCATCAAAGATGGAGACAAGTTTTCTCCTCTTCTCACTAATCTCCTCATGTCCAACGGTTCCATCATCTGAAATCACGCAGAGGCAGAAAGGGGAGCTTTTCTTCCAGAGAACGACGGCACACCCAGGCATAATGGCTCACACTCCCAGTCTCAGGTAGGAAGCAGGAGATTTGCTGCTAAAACCAGCTGCACGCGAGAAGATAACAGCAGACGCCTCTCCTCGTTGACCTTCTCATGAAAACGCTCATGAAAATCAGTCGTTAAGGCCGACTGTAATCAGGTAGGTGCAATCAAATGTTTGTGCTGAGGACGCGTAGGATACTATTTTAAAAAGGTGCTTCAGTGTCAGAAATAAGAGATAGAAGGTCCTGTCTTAAGATTTACATCACTGTGAAAAGGTATTTGACCCCATCGCTAGTTTCTTCTGTGTATCTCAGACTTAAAACTGCACAAAATGCAAGATTTAACCGGTTCTACCAAAGGGTTATAACTAGTTTTTACCTCTCATAACCACTGAGAGGTAAGGACGCCTGCTGGTGCTGGAGTGGTCCATGATCCTGGGAAGCGACGAGGTCTGGACTGGGGTTGGGATGCTCTGAAGCTCTAGGCCCATGCCGCCATCCTTCTTCCCTGTGTGGCTGCCAGCGCTCTGTCACTTTTTTTTTTTTTTTTTGCTAAATAGTAATTATTATGAGCCTAGATTTGTCAAAAAACAAAAAAGAACCTAGTTCCAGTTTTTCCATCCAGAAGACGGTACAAATATGGCGGCCTCCTTTTTTGTTTTCAGCTGATTGTACTCTAAAAAAACAAAGTTATGAATATTATATTCCATCTATTCAAAGAGATAACCATCAATTTTATACACTGTTCCTGTACGTCCACCTAAATTACCTCAAATAAAACTTCAAATAGCTGCACGACTATCTGGTGAATTTGCACAACCTTGGTGTCTATGGTCAGGTAACTCTTAAAATAATTAATTTTCACTGTCAGTAACATTGCACATGCTGTAGTTGAACTGTAAATCAGAAAAATCTGAAGGAGAATTTCATATTGGATCATGCTAAAGTCCACCTCTGAACGTCTCCGAGACAAAGTCGGGTCCTGACCACCATTGAGATGAAGTGGTGGGACCTGAGGAGATCACTTCATAATCACAAGCTGTCCAAGGAAGCTCCACTGAAGCAACTGTGTAAAGAAACCGCTGCACTCCCATCTCCTGTTCCTCCTCCCAGCAGGTTAGTTGATATCGCATGGATTGAGGGTTAAATGGATTCCTGTGTATCAGATTACTTAGTTACGCCTGAGGAAGAATCTAACGGCCCGAGACTGTGGATGATATAAACTAGGATATTATTGACCAATTTATCCAATCAATTTTCTTAGCTTACTGCTTCTCTGGTTTCTGATCATGCTCCCACACCATGTCCAATAATAAATTATTGACTTGTTCTAAGGGGCAAAATAACTGATGATGTTTCACCATGAGGATATGAAAATACATATGCGTGTGACTGTCTGTGTATATATGCATATACATACATATACATTTGGACACATGTTGTACATGGTACATAAAACATAACGCTCTTGTTTTTTTTAATTCTGCGTACTTTCTTTGAACTTAAAATTATAATCATGAACATTTTATGGCCATTCAAATGAAGAACAAATAGAGCGTCGTATGCGTAAGAGAGGCATAGGTCTCCAAATCTTGCTAAAATAAATTCTTGCACACTGACTAATTTACAAACAAATACTCTTCACTAGAACTTATTCAGGCAAATGATTTTTGTAAATAAAAAAAAATAGTTAAAAAATAATTTGCCCGATGAAGGTCTAGTACTCAGTATTTGTTTGCAAGTTAGTCAGTGTGCAGGAATTTCTTTTTTGTAAAGGGCCACTCAAATGAACATTTCAAGTGAACACATTGTCCTGAAGTTGATGATGGAAGCAGAAAAATGAGAATCCTTCATAGGGTGGCTGGGCTCAACTGTGGAAATAAGGTGAGACTCTCGAACATCTAGATGGAGCTAAGAGCGGCCACCTGTCTGTGGTTATAATGTTATGGCTGCTTGTAAACAGGTCAGACCACAGAGAAGAATACATTGATGGTGTGTACACTTCATAAGTCATATTGACTTCTATTGTATACACATCACATTAGATACAGAAACTATTTAGAGATAGGGACCGGCCCCCTCTGTCCCCTTTAAGATCCAAACCCATGAAGAAGAGATTTCATCGAACCTCTATACAAGTCAGCGGTACTCACCACGTTTATAAAGATAATCTATGCAGAATTACGGAAAACACTTCAGGAGAATTTGTTCCACTTCAGATTTACCATGGCCTGAGGCCCCAACAGCAGAAACTGGAGTCTCTTACCGACCCGCTTTGTGAATCAGCTGTCTGTCTGGACCTCCTGCTGGGAGAAATGGTGCCGATTCCTCTGGAAAGAGATCTGAAGTGAAGTTGGCAAAGATGAAGAGAGGTAACGAGAGAACAGGGGTAAAGGAATGTGGAGGATTGAGAAGAGAGTGGATGGATGGACAGGAATCATGATCATTTGAATGGATGAGGAGGTTACATGGAGTCATTTAAAGACCGCCCCCTTCAGCTCAGGGTTAATCAAATAATAATAATAAAACTGCAGGTTGGAGCTATACATAGTTTTCTGCTTATCTATCAATTTACATCTTGTGTTGTAACGACTGTGTGTGTGTGTTTGTGTGCGTGTGCATGTGCGTATGTGTGTGTGGGTGTTTGTGTGTGTGGGTGTGTGTAGTTGGATAGTGTGTTGGAAGCAAACAAAAATAGTTTCCCAAACTGGTTAATTAAAGAAGATTCTGCAAAATTGATATCATCAAGAGATCTGACAGGAGAAGAGAAGATATGAAGGTTATTTTCATTTTATCTGTTTTCTTGTTAAAGATTGATGCTGTTGTTTTTTTATTTAGTCACCAGTAGATATGGACAAACTCATATTTGGGCCCTGAGACACAATAAAAACACCTTTTTTCTCACATGCCTGACTGATAAGAGCAAAAATATTCCTATACAACTTGGAAATGGCCCGAATCACTGGTTCCATAACCACCAGCTGTGGGGTAAAGGGCAGGTCTGCGCCATGTGACAAAAAAATCTCTCACTTCGAATGCGGCTTGTTTGCTCTAATCTACTCTTCATGGCGGACAGGACAAGATAATCCAAAGTTTGGGTTCAGTTCAACGCCATGAAACACCTGCAAATACAATATTTGATAAATGTGAAGATGTACAATGTATTTAAATCTGATCTTGAACCAGGACCTAATCTTAACTGAATCCGACCTGAATTGGAATCTGATCTTGATCTGAATGTAAATTTGAAAGTGATTCTGAATCTATATACGAATCTAAAACAAAGTTAAATGAAAATGCAAAATGAACACAGTCAGAAGTAAAAAAAAACAACCCAGACTCAGCTCTACAAAGCAGGAGAAATTCTATATGTATGCAGCACTAGAACATCTGCAGTGAGGTTCAACCTTGAAAAACCTTTGCCTGCTTCTTCTTGCATATATAATAGAATAACATCCATTGAAAGCACCGTGATTAATTCTTCTCTTGAGTAGAGATGTGTTTTTGCAGGATATAATTCACATTAGACCACTTAAACTTTCCTCTCATTCCAATCAGTGGTCCAGCTTACAGAAAGCTGAGGTTGTGATGTAAACTTTGGTTTGACACATGTTGTAAGAATCTTGACAAAGGTGAATTTAAGAAAATAGTCAGTGCCTGGAATGACTAATTAGAAAAGATTTCTTAATTTTCTGGTGCCTTATTAATTTTTCTACCTTTAGAAGCCCAAATATTTACCATGTTGGCATACAAATTCATTTACACATTCTTACATTCAATTAAAAAATTTTTTTTTTTAATTCACAGTGTTTGTGAAATGTTTTCTTATATCTGCTCAGACGAGAGGCCAGAGCTCAAGACTGTTAATGCTGATGCATCAGAGTCCAGAATTAGAACCAAGCACAGTTTGGTGAGTGTGAAAGCAGGTTTTGCTGTGAGAGAAGGCTTGTAATCAGAGACAAACAGGGGGTGAGCAGAGAGGAGCTGTCCTTGGTGCTGAATCAGCCATACTCCTCTCATAGACTGCTGAGTGTGTCTGCCAGCAAGGGGCTCGTTAAGATTTTTTATCCCAGCACAAGCTTCCAATGCTTCACACTGCAGAAAAGCAGCAGGGGGTCTGTGCGCTTAGGATTACTGCATTTTCTTTCATGTGTTTATTATCCAAGAATTAGATGCACGATTAGTATGCGTTGGTATGTATCAATTCTGCGACGATTTTATATATATTGGGTGGATTCAATTTTAATTCGTCAATTTATTTTATTTACCTATGTATTTTCTTAAGACTTTCGTAAAGCTTTCAGTATAAAAAAAATAAAAAAGTTTTAGAATTGATAGTTCCATCCATTCCATATTTCATAACTTCTCAACCAATTAGAATGGTCCCTGTATATTAAGATAGGACCAATCAAAATGAGCCAAGCTCTTCATTTAGCATGAAGCATTGAGAAGAAGCCTTTGTCACGTACAATAACACAAACAGTACAACCCAGCGAAATTGGTCCAGCGCATTTAGCCCGTCCCTGAGGAGCCACGCACTCTGCAGCGCCCGGGGAGCAGATATTTTATTTATTTTAACTTTTGATTGTATTTTTTCCATTTCATTATTAGCAGTTATAAGTTAAAAATATTTTATATTTGGGGAAAAAAAGTAGAATTAACTACCCCTCCCACTTCTCCTACAGCCTCATCCCTCAGCCAATTGAGACGCGAAATGCTTATGGAAGAGAAACCTGGACCAATCAGATCGAGTCTCGCGCCTTGTCACAGCGAAATCAAAGTGGTTGTAAGAGCGCGTGTGTGAACGGATGACAGACGCTCGAGCCATCGAAGTGATGTGGGCAAACCTGCGAGATATCTTCTGTTGGAGGGAATTAAATTGACCTTTTTCTGCTTTAAAAGAATAGAAACCCCCCAGTTTGTTGACGTAACGATGTGATAAAATAATATTCCGTGGTTGTAAGCATGACTCGGTAATTGAAAGTGTGTTTTTGGACGTTTTAGCGGTGTTTAAACCTGCGGTTGTTAAGCTATCCTGACCCGCTGACACCGTGGACTCACCGGTTTGCTTCAGTTATTCTGATAAAGGATCTGTTTCCGGACAGAGATGACAGAAATCACCGAGAAGGAGAACGAACAACACAACCGGGACCTCCATCGAGCTCAGGCGACCGTGCCGAGCCATCCGGAGTCAAAGGTAAGCTCACAAACCCCGGTAAACATGGCGGCTGGCGTGATTTACCCTAATAATATATTCAAGTCAGAGGTCATACCTATAAATTAAACTGTTACTATATTAAATACTATTGTTGGTTTGATTAGGATCGTTTTTTTCATGATTAACCTTCTATTGGCATTTACACCTGATTATTACGGGTTGGTGTTTAATTGTTAACGTCCATGTGTTTTTCAGAACTAATTTAGTAAGTGGAATATAAGCAAAAGTCTAAAAAGATTAAGAAATATGAAAAGTAAAGTTTATTTAGGTTTTTAGGCCTGGCTTATGTACATAAGAAAGAAAGTGTCTGTATACATCAATAAAACTGTAATGAAAAAATTGGATAAATAGAATTCCTGTATAAACTTTATAATACTTTATGCAATGATTGAGCTTAGGATAAGCCAATCAGATTTTGGTAATAAGTAGAAGGTGCTATAATATTGTTATTAAAAGATCATATTTTTGCTTATAATCTCATCTTCTTGGTCACCGCTGTTGCAAACCGTTTACTGAAATTCACATTGTTCCAAACTACTACATAATTGAAGTAGTTTGTGCAAAGGAAGAGTCCGTTCAGTATTCTTCCTTCCCTTGGATATTATCTCAGGTTTCGTTTTTTTCCAATGTTTATTTGTTCATTGGTCGTTCTTTTATGCTGCTGTGGCACTATAATTTAGCTTAGGTAGTAATAAAGTCTCATCTCATTGTAACTTATCTCACCTTATCCCATCTCACCCAGCTTGTACATTATGATGAATTACAACAGTTGAAAGAGGGATTGTGTATATATGGGCTAGATGAGAAACCTCTGTAACCGTTCTATCAGGCAGTCGTTCAGCATCTGATCAGGTCCAGGATTCAGGCGGGTGTGGAAATCTGTTGGTACAGTTCTGTCTATGAGTCGTCTGTTCTCAGAGTAGGATTCTGTGTAACCCGTCTCATCTCATCTGCGAGTACGCGCTTTTACAGCTATTTCACTGCATATGATAGAGCACAAAAATGTCAGCTTAGCCAATTCATAAAGTCATTCATGCCTTCCTGTCTTAACATCCGAAACAAGTGCTGGTTTTTATATAGTGCATCATAGTTTGTGCAAAGAATTGCAATATAATGGTTTTTGCAATACTTGGTCTCTGTACAATGTTGTTCCTAACTGTGCACTGTTTTTATTTTGTTGTTATTGTTCATTTAAGTAAACAATGACTTAGCCCAAGGATCATTTGCCTAAAGGAATAATACAGTATCATATCATATTGTATTAATCATTGTTCTATTGTTAGTTGTTTCATGTATTTGCCTGGTGCATACTGGGAGCTCAAGTGTTCCATTCTTACCATGGTTATGAAATTAAAAATCAGTCTCTGTTTTTTGACAGAATGAGCGAGCTCCCCATCCTCAGGATCTGAGTGTGCAAAAATAAAATGAATGGCTTGATGGTTTAGGTTCCTGAGTGATTGTTGCATGTTCTAATTAGGCTAATTCTTAGGCTGCAGGTGCTGCGTAAGAACTTTAAGCTTCCTTAACTCTTGGCCTGAGAGGTCAGAGGTTGTGTGTGCGTGGGTGTGGGTGTGTACAAAGGTATCCGTCAAGCAAGATGAAGGAGAATAGGTTAAAGGAGCACTTCAACCAAAAGAAAAAATTCAGGTATCATTAAGTTATTTACAATCATAATATAATTGTCTAATAGCAATTATTCAAATGAGAATCACAGTTAAGTAAGTAAAAGCTTAATTTACATATACAGCAATTTTTCTAAAAGGAATATATAAAAAGCTTCATCTAAATAAGAAAACAAGTAATACAAACAAACAAAGCCCAACACCACAATATAATCTAAACACAGTAGATCACACACACAACACAAAATAATAACATTATTAAAACCAGAAAAAAAGCACTCGGAGGGTAAACCTCACTCAAGGTACTAGAGTACCCTAGATCTAGGAACAATTCATGCAGATTTCTCCTTTAATATCTGAGTTATTGTCAGCCTCTAAATCTACCAAACAATTAGTTTTTTCATAATCTTGCTCACAAACAAACAAACCAAAAACACACAGGAGTAAAAACATATCCTCCTTTGCAAGGCAATAACAAACCAAATGTATAGATATGAGTTTTTAGTTGTTGGTATTTTTAAACAGACTCTGATGGTTTTTCCATATTTTATGACCTATAGAGACAGCAAACGAGGGTCACCTTTGGTTTTTAGTTTGACTCCAGGAACAGCCAGTGAGCAGGAGCTGCTTGGAAGATCTGAGGGTTCAGTCTGTAGCATAGGGTTTCACTGGATCCAAAATGTAGACCGGAACTAAGCTATGAAGAGCCTTGAATGTGATTTAAGGCATCTTTAAAGGAATCCTGTACTTAACAGGCAGCCAATGCAGCAAAATTAAAATAGGCATGATGCAAGATGTCCTGCTGCGTTCGGGACCAACTGAAGTCTATTCCAGTGCGGTTTGACTCAGGCAGGTAAAAAGTGAACGGTCCCGATGGGAATAAATAAAGGTGAACTGAAAGCAATGATTGGATGTTGACTCAACATCCAATCATTGAGTAGCACTTTGAGATTTGATCCAAATGTAAAGTGCATTATAAATTAAATGTATTATTATTATTATTATTATGTGTGCAGGGTTTCTTAGCTGAAAGTAGCGAAATTGAAAAAGTTTATTTATTGAATTTGAATTTAATTTATTTCCTGTATAAGTCTACTGCGTTTATCTGAAAGCGGTTATTACTACTTACTTAGATAAAAATCTTCATACACATCTTGTATCTAGAATTGTCTTGATGTTAAACATTTTTAATAAACTGAATGATTTATTTGTGAGTTGAAAACATTCTCCAACATCTCAAGATAAGAAAACTTTTTTAAAAACCATCTTGGACTACCTGGAAACTATCTTCTATGCATTAAACTATTAAATCATATGATTACTTCACCCATTTAAATCTACAGAAGTAACAGGCCAAAACATGAATGCAGCAGTTCTGGTAATCCAAATAACAGTAAAATACTGAGGGGTACCATATCAATGCACAATAAGTACTTCTACTTTGATTTTATGAGTAGATTTTTCTGATAATGCTTTTATACTTAAGAAATGTTTTGAATGCAGTGTTTTCATTGTTTGGTATTAGTACAACTCAAGTAAAGGATCAACTTGAACCTGCTACCTTTCGATCCTTGAACAACACCCTGAACCCATTATATAATATTGTATATATTTTATATATTCATTTTTATTAATATTATATATATATAACAAACTTAATAATGACCCTAACATGCACATTACCCAAACCTGCAGTAGACAAGGTGTATTACACTTCCTTAAGAAAACTTTTAAACCCCCCCCCCCCCCCCCCATGAACGCTTCAGTTGTAGCCATGGCAAAGTGTACACAACAGTTAGAATGATATTCTATGCTATGATATTTGTTTCAAATCTGTATTTGCAAGGATTTAATACAAATGTGTACAAATACAGATTTGTATTTAATCTGTTCTATTCACTAAATGAAGCATTACAAAATCATTTCCCGGGACTGCATCACTTTTAAGTGTACTTCATAAACACTTCCGTTGTGTTGTGGTTTTTGCAGCGCTCCTGTGCTTTCAAATTGATGAAGATGTTTTATCTATTTGCATGTGTTTTCTAAAGTTGCAGTGCTATTGCCCTATTGCCCTTGTCGGCCACCGAACACATTTCATCTTTTCCTGTCCTTAACTCTGGGGATGATTAGAAAATCACTAACTAATTTCTTGTTTTATTTCACATCCAAACAGTGACACATTGTCACCTTTTTGATGTAGGGACAGAATTTCTACATCACTTAGACGTATAGCCAAAACTACTTTTGGATGAAAATAAGTGAAATAAGAGGATATGAAAAATTCATCTGAGGTTGTCCCCCTGGGATCTGCAGATGTGATGTTGCAGACTCCTGAGAATTTCAAACAAATTAGCAAGGACACTGTTTCTCTGGAGCTCTCTGGGGTCTCTTCCAGTTCGGGCCCCAAGAACAGCTGTTACAAATCCAGAGTCGGAGCTGAGCAGTTGTCATTTGTTTGACCTAAATTTACTGTATCATAAACAAGCTTTAGGATCGGCCTTAACTGCACCAACAATAACAGTCAATCAAATCAAATTGCACCAAAGCTGGTTTTTGTTGGCTGTAGGGACAAGGCAGGCCGGGTCTCTTGTTGTTTCTGTGTGACTGCAGACGACACAATGGAGCGTGGGCATTGAGGGGCTGTGTGAATTTATGAGCCAATCAACAAGCAGATGTTTGTCGTGTCTTCATAGGAGCTGGGTCATAACTCACACAAATAGCTGTCCAGACAAAAAACTGTGAGGATGAAATCCTCAGAGCTGCGTCAGCCGTGCAGCTCGCTGTTTGCCAACATCCCATATCAGTAGAAAGGCGAGCGAGAATTAATGTCTGTTACAACTGAGATAGTCTGCTGGAGGATATCTCCAGAGCCTCGCATGTTTCTTTCAGTCAGACTCAATCCTTTCACATGTCTTTGTTTTCATTTCATAACAATTTACACCTCCTGTCAGACTTCCTCCCTCTCTGAAACATTTTCTCATCTCTTCATCATGCTCTCATCTCTTTGTCTCCACCCGCCATCAACACTCAGTATTTATTACAGCGCAGACTAATTGCTTCAGTGTAATAGGATACTAATGTCACTTCTTCTACCTACAAATGGTGGGGAGGGTTTAATCACCGGGAGCCCATGTCTCCATCTATTTACATGCCGTCAATTGGAAAGTTGGTCTAACAAAGCAAGGACTGAAGGAAAAGATATTGACATTCGTCATTATATTTATGATTATTCTCATGAGTTTCCTGGTAAATTAAAGCTAGGCTTGATGGACATCCATCAAATTTGTATATGGCAAGGGCCAAAATGTAGAAAAATATGAAGCAAAATGATCATAAAGCCAGTTGTTGATGGTGAATTTTCTTTTTTGACTGTCTCATAGCAGAATCTTGATCCCAAAAGAAAGGAGAATACTCACAAAGCTCGCCGCTGTATTCACCACCTGTCAGTCTGACATAGGGTTTTGTTTTAAGACAAGGATTTAACCATACAATGTGTTGATCAATAAAGTCTGAAATATACTTTAAGAAATTAAACCAAGACCATAAAGCCTAACCCAAATCTCTTTATCTACAACTAGAAAAACAAAGAAAAGGTAGTTTCCTATAATGTCTGCCAGTGTCTCGGGAACCTAATAACACAGTTAGCGGACACTCACCTGTGAAAGTCCCACTAAGTTGGGTTGGTAGGTAGGTGGTAGCCTGTTCCCTTCCAAAAATCCCTGAAAGAATATCAGATAGACATGATCCTGTTGGTCCCATTGGAGGGAAAGGAGAGGAGGACACCCCTGTTGTTAAGAAACTTAAACACTAACAGAAATGGGCTGAGTTACGTTGGTGGCGGCAAGAATCTGGACTACTGGACACATAAAGTAAAATCTAGAGTTAGATTAACGTTCACAGATATGCTTATTAGTAGCCGGAAAGTTCAACAAATGATTAAATGACAAATTCAAAAAACTTATGCTGCGTTTTTCAATTAATCTTATCATCAGCAGATAATCAATAAAAAAAACATAATTGTGGGGGACAGTTCTAGATCCAACAGGCGCACAGTTTGACTGTACCTCTTTGTTTTTCAGCCTGGTATAATTATGAAGTCAAACGGGTTTTGTGACTATTGATCCATTATTTTGTAGAACGTTTTTAAACAGTTGCTGTGGTTGTTCGCCGTCCTCTACACTTTTTGGTTGAATTAGTCAGCAAGTCAAAGGCTGTCATCTTGACTTCTCCACTGATCCAACTCTGTTGAAGCCAGCATCCGGTTGGCTGAGCTTAAGGGTAAGCGTAAGGACTGGAACTTAGGATACACTTAACCTGGCTTTGTCCTTCAAGAAATACTGTTTTCTCCTGAATATTTCCTAAATTGTTGAACTACACCTGAAAATCCCTTCGATGTAGAGTAGAGGGGGAAATGCGTTCAGAATGAGCAGCTACATATTTGCACGTTATCCATCTTGTAAATGTTGATGGTGCAAGGCGTTTCCTGACAGACTTTCACACATTCCATTATTCTTTCTACCCTCACAAAGACGTTTTTATGAGATGAAATGGTGGAATTGGCTTCTCCCCAAATTCGTCCTCTCCTTATCTAATGGTTACTTTTCTCTCCTCTTACATTATTTAATTCCTCCTCTCTATTGATTATTCTCCTTCAAAATGAAACCCAAAACCTACTGCACTGCACCTCTCCTCATCTTTCTTCCTTTCTCATTCCTCTCTGATTTGTGTTCCTACTCTGTAGCTCTGATTGACTGGCTGGTAATGGTTCGAGTGTTTGAGAGGATGAGAGGCATTTAAGGAGGGTAGGAAAGAAGTCCTTACAGGACTGGGACAGAGGAGAGTGGTGAAATACTAGTATGAGCAGAAGAGAGTGATTCCACTCCTCACTGCTTCTCAGAGAAGATGCAACGAAATGAAAAGAAATAAATTGTAAAATTCATAATTCATTATAAAGTTTTATTGGTTTTGGATGAGTTTTGACTGACTGACTTAATCAGTAGGAAACTAATCCTCTTCAGTGAACAAACTGCCTCCTAAAGCAGTAGGGGATTTCAAGGTTATCAAACAGATTACTCCATTTCTATGAGCTCGGGTTCATATAAAATCAACCGTACACATTTTAGTACCAAGAAGCATGAAGGTATAAAGTATAAGAGATACCAGTAATCTGAAATGACAAGCTCACTGGAGAAGCTGGTGGCAACGGCTGTAACTCTGCAGCCCTGCTGAGTTGAAACCTTCAGGAAACTTTAAGGTTGTGTGTCAAATCTTTATGATATAAACATGTAATTAATTTGATAGTTGGATACGTTTAATGTAGGAGATATCCGGGCATGTAGTACTGGCAACAATCAGTAACTGGCTGTGTCTGATACTCTGAAACAGTATGTGAGATATTTTGTAGAAGTTCGCCGATGGTGGATAATCTTTGTTTCTAACAAAGATTGCAGATTGTTTAAAGAAACAGCTGAAAACAACAACGATATACCAGTGATGTATACCCAAAAATAATTTGGACCATTGAATAATAAACTCTATTTACAAATACATAATAAATTTGATGATCAAACTAACCATTCATAAATTTAGGTGGGAATAATGATTTTTTTCTTTTTACAGGCTGTTATTTACACTTTGTAAAAGCTAATTATTCCACTTTACAGGTTGAGCAGTGGAGGCAGCTCAGCTATCAACCACTTAGTATAATTTTCATTAGTCCAATAGCTGTGAACTTCGGGGGACCAAAGAGAATTATGCTATATATGATTTATTTCTGTTAAGTCGAAGGAGGCTTCGGTGCAGCCAACATTCCATTTCTGACACACAGGATAAAGGATAATTAATATTATCCTTAAACAACATCCAGAACTACTGAAATAAAAAAAATAAAAACCTGTGTATTGGTGCTAAATTCCCGGCACTGCTTCACAGATGACTGAGGTGGCATTAATCTCCTCCATTCTATAATGTCACTGTGGGTGACATTCCTGAACAAGGCTTAATTATCCAGTGTTTGTTTTCTTTCATCTGGCGATCTGCTTGAGGATCCATCCCTCACCTGCATAACTTCTGTTTCTTCTGCCAGAACGACTGACATGTTCTGCTCATCTGTGATCGAAACTGTAGTCTGCACAGCTACACAAAGGGTGGTGACAGAAAGATGGACAGTCTCCTACCAAACGTTTTCTTCGCGCTGTGACTGGTGTGCTCTGCGTTGACCCGTTTCATCGAGGATGCTCATTGAACCACTGTCCGTCATTGAGTTCTTAAATGTTCCTGATGCAACAAAGTCTTTATTTAGTATTTTCTTTAGGCTGCTGCTTTGAGACAGCTACGATTATGTAACAAAGGCAAAACAATTGAAATACTACAATGCATAGTTCTGGTCTTCAGCCCGCTAACTGGAATCAACCGGTCAAGAAACAGAACAGTTCCGCCCAGAGCCAAGTATTTGCGTACATGGGAATGTTAGTCCTCTGTAGAATAGAGATTTCACCATATTAGATTTTAATAAATTTAATTTTCACATAAATAATCATGGTTTCACGGTTTTCTCGATAATCTACACTATAGCAGGAAACACCGAGCAAAGAATGGACAAACCTTTGGTGCCCAGGATCTTTTCTCAGATTCAAAGTGCCCACTTGCTGAATATATCCACACAGTGAAAGAGCATCTGATCATAATGGTCCCTATGTTATTCGCTTCAGTTATGGGTGGTTATCATAATCTGGCTGACAGGTGTGTGTCTTGAGATCTAAATATCTCCCTTGAGTTTAACTTTGAATTTCATTACTAATATAGGTATCTCGCACATTGATAGAAGACCATAATTTCCCATGCAGACATGACTGTAGTTGTTTCCTGAGTCCGGCGTGAGTCTCTCGTTGAATCGAAGCTGTATAGTTAGCATTAGCATTTTCATTTTAGGGGCAGGCGATTGATCCATTGGCTACAAGACTGAATATAAATACTCACAAAAAATTGTTTAAAAAGTACAGGAAAGAAGTAATTCTTTTTCTTTCTATTTTTTTTACTTCAACTTGGGATAACAGGAATGGATGATTATCCTGAAGATGTTGGGACAAAGTAGATGCGTAGGAACCATTAGCAGCAACTTTCTGATGGCAGGCATTGCAGAAAGGATATTCATCATCTACCACCCAGCTGGTTATTTAGTAGATAACCAAAATGGCCGCACATTGAGGATATTATATATTTCTTTGGTGGCTAGAAATCTGGTGTTTAAGTTCCCTCTGTTGTTCCACACATTAACTTGCTGTACAGTTTGACCAAACAGACGGCATAGATATTTCTTGGCGCCTTTTCGTTTCAGAACTTTTATTTAGATATTTTGTTATCGACCTAATGGACCTGAAGACATAAGCTCCTTGGTGGTTGTGATATTAACAACAATCTAGGTGTCTTGTTCTTGAGTGATTGGAAGATGGACCATGAAATGCACGGGTTGTTTGGTGCAGCATCAGCAGTAATGGTGGTGTCGTATCAGTCCGTTGTGGTGAGGGGAGAGCTAAATTGTAAGGCAAAGCTGTCAATCTACCAGTCCATCTTCATTGCAACCCTCTCACCTATGGTCATGGTCTATGGGTAGTGGCAAAAAGAATGAGTTCATGGATTCAAACGGCTGAAATTAGCTTCCTTCGTAGGCTGACTAGGCTCAGCCTTAGAGATAAAGTAAAAACCTTAGACATCTGGAAGGAAAGGATCAAGTTGACTTGGTTCAGGTATCTGATTGAATGGCTCTAGGAGGCCATTGGAGGTTTCCAGTCATATCCAACTGGGAGGAGCCCTCTGAGTAGACCCTGTACTCTCTGGTGGGTTTATAATAATAATAATAATAATAATAATACATTTAATTTATAATGCACTTTACATTTGGATCTCACAGTGCTAGATCTCCTCTGTTCTGGGAGCTCTTTGGGATGCCCCAAGATGAGCTGGAGAGTGTTGTTGTGGAGAGGTATATCCGGATTAACCTTCTTAGCTTGCTGCCACTTTGACCGGCCCTTAGATAAGATGGATTGATGAATGATGTCAGATCTCAAATAGGTGGTGCTGACACTGGTGAAGATAAGAAAGCTTGTCATTGTATAGAATACATCAAGATTAGGAGTGATTCTCCTAGTCCCTGCATAGAAGAGCATAGGTTAAAAAAAGTAAACCAGACATATTAATCTAATTTCAATGAATTGGGCAGCCGGAAAGCTCATTGGGTTACACCACTGACTTAGATACAGGAAACTTGGGTTTGAATCCAAGTCAAAAGAGGGCGTGGCAGAAATACAGTGTGTAATCTTATGCAAGGTCCTTAGTGCTACCAGCCACATCTAGTGCCGGTCCACAGCGCGGATAAATATGCCAAATCATTATGCAGAGCTAGACGATCCACTGTGGCGACCCCTGAACAGGGAAAGAGCCGAAAGGAGTTGCTTTGGACATATTAATTACTTTTTAAGTTCAATATAGTGCACTCTCCTTACTGCAATTTGAAACTAGAACTAACAAGATCCAATTTATACAATGTAGGAAAGAACATGAACCTCATCTTTGCCTTTGAGCTATGAGAGCAGCCGTTGATTGAATTTACTGTGGGACTAGAAAAATACAAATTCATTTAAATTACAGGATGACATCAGTCTTAATACACGCTGACCCATTGCCTAGCTCCTTCATTGTACATGCAGTAATTTCAAAAGCTGAAAAGACTGACTGCTGTTCCTTCAGGATTGTGTGAAATCAGAGAGCAGTTGTAGAGCGGCCACCTCGTGCTAGCTTCTGAAGCTCCTGCTGCAGTTAAGCCTCTAAATGGTTAGATTTGGAAAAGCAAGCTGCACACTCAGGCAGGCAGGCTTTGCTCGCAAGAGGCTCACGGATCATTAAGAAACAGCCCTTCAAACAACAGCTGTATATCTGACAGCCACTTGCAGAACTGTGAGCCTGACAATGAGAGGGGTTAGAGAATAATTTATCTGGTTTCACACCTTTTCTTTTGCCTCAGCTATTAATATGTAGTTTAATCGGTCACAGAGACACTTCTGGTTCATCGTTGGCCCCCTTTCCACATGTAGAATAAAAGCTTTATTTAAGCTTGTCCTATATTTGCCCTGTTTTATTAGTAAGTTATGACATGACAGTTGTTAAAATGACCAAGCAGATGAAGATATTATTAGATCTGAATAAGTTATAATCCAGCTTTTCAAACAGAGCAGCGTTACCCAAAAAACTAACTTCACTGTTCCTCCTATTAAATATGTAGTGACAGATACATTAAATATGTTGATTTTGAGTGTGTAGGAAAAATATTCTATTTGTTCCAAACCCAATGACCAGCCAATTAGTCTGAGCGGTGAGGCATAACGACGTCTAGTAGAAAAGGTTGATTCATTAGCTTACCTAACAAGATCCAGCTGGAGGAATGCATAATGAGGTCCCCTTCAAGTTTAGGTCAGGGAAAAGGCAGAGATTAATCGCGTTCCTATGTATTAAGTAATCGTTTGAAGAGATACGAGAGATACAGCTGGGAAAATAAACCTGACTTGTCAGACATCAAGCAGATTGTTCGACCATTTTAAGTTTAAAGAGACACTAATGCTGATTTAACCCAAAAGAACCCATGGTGACAAAAGGGTTTCTTTTGAGAACTATGGCTGTGAAAATTTATGGCCCTCAATTTTGGCAACGTTGTTCATTTTGTGAGGGAAAATCAACCTCAGTTCTTACAAAATGTAACCTCAAAGAATGATAAGGACAAAAATGTCCCCCTTTCTTATCCTTAATATATCCCAAACTGTGTTAATTACAGAAAATATTCCACTTAGCATTTAGTATATAGAATATAACTGTTTTTTATGACAAAAATGCAAGAAAATAGAGGCATTATGTTAACAAAATGGGTTAACATTCTGAAAATGGTACTCCCCCCATTATAATCCTTTAAGGAGGAAATGGGTGTCGGTTCTTATGGTTTACAAAGTGGACCTGCCTATGCCTTTATAGAAACAGTCATGGTGGGATTATGATTGAGCACCTAAAATTAAAAGATAGAAAGACATGGAGACCAGCTCTAGATCCTCTTTCCTGCAGACAACAAGATGAAGTTTCAGATTTCACAGCTTCCCCACCCCCACCCCTTTTTTCACACACTCACTACTTAATCATTTATTTATCCATGCATTCTTCACAACCTATTTATGGATTCCTTCTCCAATTTCTCCGCCCTCATTTTTAGCCGCCGTAGAGCATCTGCTTAGCCCCCGCTGCAGAGGTGTGATAGAAAGGACCGGGTGTATTGTTGGGCTCTCAAAGACGGCGGCCGTTGATGAGACCCTTAGTCAAGTGGACCCTGGAGAGATTTACATTCATTAGAACTGTTCTTTTGGAGCCACTTCAATATATCCAGGTTGTAAAGAGAAAAACCACACATAAAGTAACCATAGAGGAGTGGAGATGGTAATGGAACATGCTGGCCTGCAGCAGCTCACATTAAGGAGCTTCAATTATATTTTTACTGTTTAGTACTTTTACGGAATGTGTAAAGAACATCTGTCAAATTATTTATTTTATTTATTTTTTTATTTAAATGTAACCTTTATTTAACCAGGAAAACCTCATTGAGATTAAAGATCTATTTTCCAAGAGTGTCCTGGCCAAGACGGGCAGTTAAAGTTACAAACAGACAGACAGAACTGTTAAAGTTACAGACAATCAGCAGCCATACATAAAAATAATCAATTAAGCAAATTTTCCAAAAGAATTTGATCACAATCATAAAAACTCCCATTGATCAGAAAAAACATCTACAAACAGATGTGTCTGCCTCCAAGTCCTCCAACATTCTCTTAAAGGCATCCAAAGAGACCAAGTCATGAAGTTTCAAGTCTTTTTGTAAATCATTCCAGGCAAAGGGAGAAGCAAACCTAATTGCCTTTTTTACCAGTCCAGTTCTGACCCTTGGGACAGACAGAGACAAAACATCCTGAGAACGAAGACGATAGGTTGCCGAGCTCCTCTGACTGATGAAGGTCATTAGGTAGGAAGGAAGAAGACGAAGAATAGCCTTGTAAACCAGAATACGCCAGTGTTTCAGAAGACCATCCAACCCTCATACAACAAACAGTGACGGGTGAGAGATTTGAAGTTAGTGATGAACCTCAGAGCCCCATGATAGACACAATCCAGAGCATGTAAGCTCTGAGACGAGGCATGCATGTACAAAACATCATAATAGTCCAAGACCGACATAAAAGTAGCAGCAATCAGTCTGTTATTGGATTTGAAAGAAAGGTAGGACTTAATCCTGAAATAGAAACCCAGTTTCAGTTTCAGCCTTTTTATCAGCTGATGAATATGAGGAGTAAACGTAAATTAGATTGGCTGTAAAGCCATACTGGTTCATGCGTTCAGAACTTGATTATGTATGACAGTTTGCACGATTACAGAGCCTGTTAGAGGACTAAGATAGAACAGACCTTGTTCCTGAACATTAAACAAGAGGTAGAAACACTTTGGCACATAAATCAACTGTTAGTCCTTCTTCATACAGTGTCTTTAATTAAGTATATCTAGATATTTATGTTACATAGTTGTCTACATTTAACACTAATTATTGTTGAATATGAGGCAACGTTTACGGTTCTGTTTCACTGACTTGGGTATTATTGACCATTCTATTACAACAAGAATGTCGCTTCATTACTGCACCGTTCATGTAATATATAGGTGGGTTTACATGGACAGCTTAATTCCGAATAGATTCGGAAAGGGCGCTAATCAGAAAGAAAATGTTGCATTTTTTCAAAAGAAGGCCCTTTCTTATTGAGATTTCATTCCTTTGCAAGGAAGTATTCAAAGTCCTTTCTGAAAGCCTTTCCGATAGTATGTCGCTACATGTAAACACTGTTTCGGAAAGCTCTCTGTTTGAGTTTTGTCTGCGCATGCCCAAGGTTGTGACGTAATGCTCTGGCGGAGCTTTTTCAGCAACCGCACAGCGCCGCACCACATTTTAGATATGGCAACCTCTAAACAGTACTTGTCTACATCGGAGAGTCATTTCCTCATTGCAACTTTGAAAGAGTTTAACATAGTTGGACGGATAGATGGCAAAAAGTCACTTTCGCTACAATAATGTGACATAATTTCGTCAGCACTGTAAGTTTAAAAACTTTAATACGAATATGAAGGATTAACAGATGAATATTAATTTTGTAAAATGTTGCTTGTTTACATCTTAACATCCAATACATATCCATCCAAAGAACAACCTAGAATATTAGCAATACCAAAGGAAAAAATAAATAATTCCATTGGACTATTCTATACATAATGTTGAATTATTTAATGTTTTAATCCATTTACATTATAATCATTAATTGTTTTACATTTTCATGCTTTTTTTTGGTAGTCAGCAGAGCTACTCAATATCCACTCATCCTTGGAGAACTTTAGTTAGTGAATACGCAAGTAATCCAGTTGGGTTGGATGCAAAGCAACTGGATATGTTTCACAGCTCATCCAAAAGGCTTCTTCAGTTCTAACTGGCGGCTGGGGAGTCAGGGATTTTATACCTCCAGCAGCAGATGTTTGGTACATAGAGAGTCGTTTGCAGTTGGTTTTGCAAAACTAATGAGGGAGGGTCCGAGTGGTCAGGAGTCCTTGGGAAAGAGTGGTCTTGATTGTCTGCTGCAGTCTCATGTGAGTCATTAGCATAGTGTGAGATGTGGACGATGGAGAAACCGCCTTGGGAGAGATGTTAAAACTGCATTGTATGTAGGTGATCTGTGATGGCGTAGACCCCCAACCACTTTTAAAGAGGGCCGCTCCAATTGACATAGATGGGTTCCTTAACTCCTCTCTCAAATCATCTATCCTCTCTGTCCAAAATGTCAACATTATTTTCTTCAAAAAAGTGTCCCTTGTCCTTGATATGCAAATGAACTGCTGAGACTGTCCTGATGAGCTGGCTCTCCTCTGCTGGGCCTTGCACCTTTGAAGTGGTTGTTTGGTCTCCACCATATACAGATCTGTGACTCCTTGCTGCATTGAACTGCATTGAACTGCATAAACCACATTGCTCGGTTTGTGTCTGGGTGTCTTATCTTTCGGGAGAACCAGTTTTTGTCTGAGGGTGTTACAGTGTGTAAGAATTGAACTGGGATCTTATGTTTGGAGAAAAACCTGAAGTAGCTTTTCTGAATCTCCAGCCCAGAAGGAATGACAGTGCTTTGGCACCTGTCCCTCTCTTCCCCGTTGAAGCTGTTCTTCTGTGGTTTCTTAGCAGACTCATTGAAAGCCCAGCTGGGGTAGCCGCATGTTGTCAGTACCTGTTTGATATGCATATGTTACTTCGCTTTTCCCTCTTCCATTGTTCGGATGTTATCAGCCCGGCAGTATAAGGTTTTGATAACTCCCAGCGTGTGGTGGGAGTCAAACAACAGGTATTGGTCTGTGTGTGTAGGTTTGTGGTAAACTTCAACGTTGAGTTTAGCGCCCCCCTCAACATGTACATCACCGTCACAAACACACGCTGATAACCTCCCTTTTGAAATTAATGATGTCGTTCACATGGTTGATGTGATTTCTGAAGGCCTCAACTTTTCAAGTTTTGATTTTGACCAATGTGTCTTCCCCGTTTTTGAACCAGTGGCTAGGTGTTGTCGCATGGAAGGAAGTTAGAGCCCTGGGTTTCACTTCTTCCATTTAGAGGATGGCCACAATGGTGAGATACTTGGGGCCGTAATCGTGTTTTTGTCTGAAAAAAAATATTAAGTAAAATTACAGTCTTGTACTATTTTTTTTCATGTAAACCAAATAAATATTCATATGCCATGCCAATATGTCATTATAATATTCACTACAACTTCTCATATTTAGTGATTTTACAAAAAACCTGATTAACCATCGGCTAAAATTTTGTGATGACAGCCGTAACCCCTGCAGAATCAGAGCCCATCTTGTGCCACCTTAGTCAAATTAAGTATTTTTATGCCCCTGCAGTGACAAAACAGTGCTCCAAATCATGCCCCCCATATTGATTCTCACTGATTATTTTTAAAGTTTTGATTAATAAATCCATAATAATAATTATTTATGTTCATTAGGATGGACTCACCACCTCTCGTCTTAACGGCTACCCCATAGCTGTACAATTAGCTCCGGGCGCTGGGGATTTCTGATAACCAGCTGCAATAGCACTTTAATCAATCTTCTGGATATATTAAGTACTGTCATAAAATAGTCGTAAAACACTTGGACCGTTTTGTCTGGCTGTCTTGAAGCTGGAATAGTTTAGCTAGAGAAGCTGCTGAATCACAGATCCACTGATGAACTATATAAAACGACCCACTCAAGTTTCATTCATATTTATTGTCTCAATCAAAGGAGAACCATGGATGACAGATTTTCATTGAAGTCAACTGAATATCTGTTGGAACGCTGGCTCAGGGTACCAGGAAGGTCCACTTTGCTGTGTTTGTTTATCAACCCTTGTTTCTCACAAGGTACATTATTACCATCTCAACTTTGGTGTTTTTTTTAATAATGTAAAGTTGACATCAATTCTGAGGATGCATGTTTTGGGGTAAATGTATTAGTTATTTCAACATCTGATTCTAAAGTATGTCAATAATTCACCGATTTAACAACAAAGTTAGCTCATAGCATGTTATGGGCAAAAGATGTCCCCATTGAAACTGATTAAAACTGAAATGTCTGATCACACTATCGTAAGATGGAAAGAAATTATGCATTTCATGTTGTTATGCTTTCATTTTAGAATCTTAGCTTCAAGACTGCTGTTTTGATATTTTTATATCTGAAGTTGTAATATTCGGTTGTTTGGTATTACATGCTGTTCTAAATCCTAAAATGTAATGCTGAAAAAATAAATAATTGCAATTATCTCATTTTAAAGTGATTATGTTCTCCTGAAACCTCCTCTATGGTTTTCCCCTTTTCCTCCTGCCTCGCAGATCCATTTCCAGCATCCATCTACCAATAGATCCATTATCCCTCCTTTTGACGTGTCCAAACCATCTCAGTCTGTCCTCTCTTACTTTGTTTCCAAGAACTCTAGCCTGGCCCGTCCCATTGACATGCTCTTTTCTAATCTTCTCCATCATCGTCACACCTAGGAGGATGTTTACATCTTCAACTCTACCACCTCCAGCTCTGCCTCCTGCCTTTAGGTCTGTGCCACCATATCTAAACCATACAGCAGAGAATTCCCTCTCGCTGCTGTTCTTCTGTCACAGATAACTCATGATTCTTCTCCACCCTTCCTGCACTGGCTTCTTCACCTCTCTTCTAAACTCCCTGTTGCTCTTAACAGTTGAACCAAAGTACTCAAACTCCTGCACCTTTTTCACCTCTACTCCTTAAATTCTTGCTGCTCCACCGGCTCTCCTTTCATT
The DNA here is from genome assembly GCA_037951165.1 of Lophius americanus. Taxonomy (NCBI): domain Eukaryota; kingdom Metazoa; phylum Chordata; class Actinopteri; order Lophiiformes; family Lophiidae; genus Lophius; species Lophius americanus. Next base: position 1,342,443 of record JBBDHG010000030.1, on the reverse strand, counting down.
CACACACACTTTTTCTGTCTTGCTGCAACTGGTCTTCATTCCTTTTATTTCCAGTGCATACCTCCACTTCTCCAGGTTTTCATCCACCTGCTCTCTGCTGTCACTACAGATCACAATGTCATCCGCAAACATCGTAGCCCCCGGACACTACTGCGTGACCTCAACTGTCAAACTGACCATCACCATAGCAGACAAAGGGCTCAGATCCGATCTTTGGGGTAGTCCCATCTCCACCTTGTAGCCATCCGTCACTCCTACTGCCCACCTTACTATTGTCATACTGCTCTTATACATATTCTGTACCATTCTACCATACTTCTTTGTCGCTCCAGAATTAATTGTTTAATCCTACAATTCTTCCTTTGGCACCCTTTTATATGCTTTCTCTTAATCCACAAAGACATGATGCAACTTCTTCTGGCCTTCTCAGTACTTCTCAGTCAGCACTCTCAGAGCAAACATCTCATTGGAGTGCTCTTTCTTGGCATGAAACCATACTGCCTCTCAGAAATGGTAACCACTCTTATTAACTACTCCTTCCCAGATCTTCATTGTGTGGCTCATCAGCTTTATACCCCCTTATCTGCTACAGCTCTGAACATCGCCCTTGTTCTTGAGAGGGTTCTTGACACTAGTAAACTTATCCTCCCTTCCTCAGACATCCTCTCCCCAAGATAATGTTCAACAATCTGGCTCAATACTCCACTGCCCTCTCTCCGAGACACCTCCATACCTCCATTGGTATGTCAACCATCTTTCCATTCTTCATTCTCTTCAAAGCTGCTCTCACTTTTTCCTTACTGGTACTAGAGAGAAGGGTTACATTCTTTACCCTTTTCGCTTTAATTTTCTTCATTCAAGTATTCGTTCCATCTTGCCCTCACGCTCGCCTCACCTAACCGCTGCACATCCTTCCCATCTCGATCCCTTTGCCTTGCCAATCTGTATAAATCCTTTTATACTTCCTTAGTATCCAACCTTTTCCTGCGTGTACTCTTCTGAACCTTTTTATTCCATCATACAGTCTCCTTAACTTCTTTCCCCTGTACAGATGACACACCACGTACCTTACTATCTCCCCTATCATATTTTCAATTGTTGCCCAGTAATCCAGTAGTTCTTCATTACCACCCAGAGCCAATGTCAACTCCTCCCTGAAGTTCACATCTCAGCCTTCCTTCCTCAGCTTCTAACATTAGACAGTCTGCTCTACCTTTGCTTCCTAACTCTTTTGTAACTCCAAAGTCATACTACACAGTACTACTCTATGCTGCCCAGCTACGTTCTACCCTGTCACCAAATTGTAGTCTCCTATCTCTTTAAGATGACATATTTTGCATATACTGTAGGCCACCTATGTGGTCCTACCTCCTACTCTTATGTTCACGGTGCACCTCCCTCTTTTTGAATATGTGTTCCCCACAGCCATCTCCATTCTTTTCAAAAAATCTACCACCATCTGTCCTTCGTCATTCCTGTCCTTTCCTCTGTTCCTTCACCAACATGCCTATTGAAGTCCACTCACACCACCCCCCTCTCACTCCTGAGAATACTCTCCATCACTTCATTCTACTCACTCCAGAAAGTCTCTTTCTACTCCAACTCAGAACCAACGTGTGGGGTATAACCACTAACAACCATAATCACACCTCCAGTTTCTATCTTCATACTCATCACTCTGTCTGACACGCTCTTCACCTCAAGAACACTCATCACGTACCCCTCCTTCAGAATCACCGAACCCCATTTCTCCTCCCATCCAAACCATGATTAAACCGTTTGTACTCTCCTCTGATGTTTGTAGCCTTGCTGCCTTTCCATCTGGTCTCTTGGACACACAATACATCTACTGTCCTTCTCTCCATCAAATCAGCTCGATCTCTACCTTTACATGCCATTTTGCCAACATTTAAAGTTCCTTTTCAAACTCCAACACTTGTGCTCAATTTTCTTTTTCTTCGACCAACAGTAACATAGTTTCCGCTGGTACCTGCTTGTTAACAAAGCCTGTGGCGGTCGTTGTTAACCCGGATCTGACCGATCCGCTTTGGAAATCAGTTTTGTGCTCCACATAGTGACTTGGATTAGGTTTTATATCGAATGCCCATCCTGACACAACCTTTCCCATTTATCTTGGCTTGGAACGCACACTAATACACTTGCTTGTGACCCATTTGTGGCTGTGTCAGTAAGTGTAAAATTATATTGATATATATTTATTTTAGTCAGTTTCAGGATGGGGACGTTCAAGTCTTCTAAAGTGAGGATGGTTGTTTTTTTTATCTGGTACTGAACTAAATGTGAAAATAACTCTATATCAGTGTTATTAATAATCCTCAACTCTTTCTATATTGTGTTATTTTATAAAAAATCGTAATCAGAATTTATATATGGAAAATATTTTTGTAGTGTCGTCATTGGGGACATCATGTAATCAAATTGGTATTTTAAGGGTTAAAATCCTAAACGTAAATTAATATTTAATAGTAATTATCAGGACTGATGTTGGCTTAAATTAATTAATTCAGTAAAAGTTTAAAATAATAGTTAAAATATTTTGTGGCGGTTTCAGAACGGGAACATTTGTGTCCTCTAAAGCTCCTAAACAGATTTCAAATCTAATACCCATCAGACATCAGTGTTTTTACTTATCAGAAGCAAATCCAACACTGTCTTAAGAATAAAAACAAAATAATTAACTTAGCCTCTAGTAAATGGAAAATAACTTTTTTTGTTGTTTTTTTTTTTTCTTTCATTTATTAAGTATGGGAAAAGTTGCATTTAGAGGTTTAAAATCCTTAAAATAAATGTATAATTGATAGTACTAATCAGGACTGACAGTTTAAAAAACTTATGAAAATTATTTAAATATATATAATATTTTATGGTAGCTAAAATACATTCATATCCTCGTAGAGCATATGAATAAAGCCTGACGTAATGAAGCTCTAGGGTCAAAACGGCAAAAAATGACTTCAACTTCAGACTTTTCAGAAAGTTTAGTTTTTGCAAAAGTTCAGGGAGATGTATAAAGCTATTGATTCTCAGTTGGTTGTTACCTTGTTTGTACCTCAAAGAAATTGCTCATTTTGTCCCGGACATGGAGCAAACACTGGGCTTCAGCACAGAGATTAAAGTTACGTCATACAAGTTGAAATCCTAATTGAATGGAACATCCATTACTAAAGGGTCTGGCAGTAGAGCCATTAAGGAAAGCATGGACTCAGCTCCCTGTAGGAAATGTTTGCTAGAGGACCCGTTAATGAGTCAACAGCGAGGACACTTCATCACTCAAACTAATTGGTGTGTGAATCTCTATCTGAAAAGAAGAAAAGGAGGAACCTGCTCATTGTTATTGTTTGAATTTTCTGCAAAGGTGCGAGATGGGTTATTTCAAAGGTGCTATAGACATTATAGACATGACAAAGAGGCTACTCTCACTCTTAAAGGAGCAGTAGCGTATATATACGCTAATATATATATATATTATATTATATATTTTTTTTCTTTGAACGAGTCCTTTATATCTCCACAACTAGCCTCTTCCAAGGAGGCTGCCATGTTTGTACAGTAGCCTAGAATGAAAAACAATGAGAACCCTGGCTCTATAGAGGGCTTTTCATGTTTTTAGGCTGAAGTGGCAGAAAGAGGAAGATGAAGAGGAAACCATGCGTCTCCAAACAAAAGAAGAAAAAGTAAAGGATATTGGGTAGGTTGTTGCTGGGTAACTGTTTTCAACACAGCAGGTGGTGTATGACTGCATGGTGAAATAGGATCTCCGTAAAAGTCCTCTCCCTGACAATGGCCGTCCCACATGTGGCAGGTGTCCACCGCTGTGGTGCACCTTCACCACCCTTCAGTTGTAAAGGGATGGTTTAGGGATATTGGTGTCTTTCCTCTCCGGACACAATTTTTTACGGCGGCGCCGGACTTGCTGCCCATTTCACAAGGCAGCCAACAGAGGTTTCCTCATCTCGTCCTACCACCCTAGCACACTTGGCAAGTCTGTCAACCCAAAATTTTGAAAAATCAAAATGTATTATTTGGCAAAATACAAAGCAATGGAAACTGAAACCTTGATGTCAAAGAATGGAAAGATGAAAATGCGACTCGTGAAACTGTTGAGAGGTAAACTTGTGGGTTCAGCAGAGTCTGTCCGGGTATTTCTTTGCATGAACTCTGCCTGGTGTTGTTCAGGCCCCACTGGGCACATTTTCTTCATAGTGGTACACCCTCACCACACTGGGAGGACTTGGAAAGATTCAAGGACAAAGGTGGCTCATAACCCCCTGCCCAGACCTTCCTGCTTCCTGGGTCCATGTGCTGACTGTTCACTGTGCACCCACTCCTCTTGAATAAAATTCTTTACACATTTTTTTAGAGCTCTGGTTATGAAGATCCATGCTATCCCTATCCCACTAACGGAAAGCTAATGAGCCCAGTGTAAATTTAGGGGGAACTCTTTATACCCAGAGATCTATTAGGTCCCTAACAACCTCATTCCCCCGGCCCGTCTATTGATGAATGAATCTGAATTATATTATCCCTATTATTGTAGCCGAAGTGATTGGATGGCGAGCATGTAGGAAATCGAGCGGCATTCTAGATAAACACAGTGTTTGCCATGCCTGACCAACCGCATTGAATGCGAAGGTGCAGGCCGCTCAATAAAACCAATCAAAGGTGCATTTTAAAGGGTATTGACTTGTGGAGTCTCAAGGGATTGCAAATTTGTGATCTGAGGAAAAGGGAGAAAAGCTTAATATGGAAGAAGAAAAACTAGTCTGACAAGAAAAGGATGGTCATACTAGTTAGAGGATGAGACTCATCATTCAACTAGCCACACTGTCACCTCCCACCTCGGTGTGTAAGGTATCATAAAACTCCTGTTCAGGAAAAGATCACAGTTAAAAGTCAAGGATTGGATCGGTTTTCTTATCAATGAAAATAGAGGGAAAACTATGACGCAAACTTAACTTTGCTTTTTAATTCTTAGAAATTAAATCAAAGATCTTAAACCTGTGGTCTTAAATGAAAGCATTCAAGATATTTAAACTAAGTGCTAACAGAAAATACTAAATGCAAAGTCATTTAGCTTTAAGTCAACATAAAGGGTCCACGCAGATGTGGTCAGGATAGCAGACGATGTCTAGATGTTTTCCTGTTCATAAAGATCCAACTCCATCTTCACACTGAAGTTGGTGTATGAGGGGATCTGGTTCCATGGCTCAAGCGCCTTTAGGCAATTTTTTTTGTTTTTCTCATCAACATACTTGACAGGGCCTTCATTTTTTCTGTCATGTGAATGAGCTCTGATCACGTGATCCCACAACTGCTTTTAAATTTTTCACTCTGAATCCGCACCGAGATTTAAGACATTTTTTTTAATAAAAAGTGAAATCATCGGTCAAGCTGTATTTAACACCTTCAACGTTTAATTGTTGCCCTGTTCACACTCGTGCTAAACCATGGTGGGTCATGCATACAGATTCTCTTTTGTGTGTGACACCCTGCTCTCTCTGTGTGAGCTGACAAAGGCTTTAGCCCCTGACAGTTCATCTAAAGGATAGGCAGTTTAAGGAAATGTCTGGATGTTTGTTTTAAGATGTGATTTGACAAAAATAAAATGTTGCATTAATACTTTATATACATTATATACATTTTATCCATTTTATAGCAAGCAAGTTTCTCCTCTTGCATCTTTTCCTCATTATCTGTCCTAGACAGAATGCTTCGATTGCAAATTTTAACCATGTATGGGCGTGTCTTTGACATTTCCATGCAAAACAATCATAAAACATAATCATTTTGTATCATTTGGTTTTCCCGATATCAAAATCTTGTCTTATTACAATCATCCTCAATCCTCAAACCAGATCTCTTCATGTTTGTTACACCTCCTTTCATCTTGAAACATGATTATAAGTTTAACAGTGACCATAAAGTAGCAACCGCATTGATTATTGACCATTTAAGGAATCGAAAGAGACAAACGTGAAGAATCTTCACGACAAAGAAAGACTTAATGTTGTCATTTTATCCACTTTTATATTCCTCTGCTTGTGTTTTATATAACTGTCATTCACTCCCTTTACAAATGCTTTGAATGTCTGTAAGAGACGTTGAAACTTCCTAAAGTCTGTGAATTTCACATCACATCGATTTGGTATTAATTTACGTTAGGTTTGCATGAAAATAGCCAGTCGAGAAATTTAGGTTTTATCTTTGTAATTTGGAAAACAGCCCAGTTCTTGGACATTTTCAATTTGGTACTTGTACTTTACAGGAACATTATCTCACGAAGGGTAACTGTACTCTCACTTCTGTTTTGCACACTGAGACAACATACAAAACAAACAAAATAATTTAAGTAGCAAATCCTTTCTTAATCCTTTATTTTTATTTTTAGTTGTTGATACAAATTTGATGTACACTTTTCTTGGAATCATGTTTTATTCCTCAAAGTTACCTCCATGCCTTCTGTGTTTTGTCCTGTAGTTGCAACGGCTGAAGCGCTCCCTGTCCTTCAAATCAGTCATGCGCAGCAAGAGTGTGGACAACTTTTTCCAGCGCAATAACGGTGAATCCCGCCCTTCATCAGCGCTCATCACCACACCTCCACGCCCACCATCTCCTCCCTTCTCTGAATCCCCCCCGGCCTATGAGCGCTCTCCGCCCCATTCCCCTGATGCCAGTCCCAGTCCATCATTGTCGTCACACTCTCCTTCTGTCAGTCCCTCGCTGTCCCTAACCTTCCAGCCAAAGTCTCAGGCCGAGTTGGTGCTACCAGTCAAGACTCACTGTTTCCAGGAGCATGTCTTCCGTAGATCGGCCAGCTGCCAGCGATGCAAACATATGATCCAAGGTAAGTTAGTGTGCTATTTCCTTGAAAGATAGTTGTTTCATGGAGAGGATTCAGCCATGCTGAGATGATTATGTCTGAAATATTAAAAGCTGCGTCGGTGTACCAAGACGGCTGGAGTTAATTGTTTGATTTCTGTGCAGGAAACTCCAAGCAGGGGTTGCGATGTAAAGCCTGCAAGCTTGCGGCCCACCTCTGGTGCTCGTCAGAACTCTCCCAGCAACCCTGTAACGGCAAGGTAATACCAGCACAGTCTGTCTGATGATTAAAAGCTCTCCACCACACACAGTGCACCTTCATAAGGCCAGCGGTTACACCTCACTGCTCATATAAACATATAGAGTCTCTAGAAACTATATGTTTATATGTTCCCAAAATACGAGCTAATGTCACTTGGTGTGAGACGCTCCTAAAAGTAGCAGGATCTGACAAGTCATTATTCAGATAGCTTGATAAGATGTTTTTAGCGATAATTAAGAGATTTTATCACTAACTCGGATCATTTTAGCTTAGCATTTCTAGCAGCCCAACTTTTAGCTAGCCATCCGTTCCCATCTGAAATTTCTTAACAATATAATAATTAGCTAATTTAGTCTGTGATATCGTCGGTGTGTTTGAGGTTGGGATCAACAGCTTGTGAATTGAGAACTATCAACGGGAAAATATTCCAATAATCAGTAACTGTCTTGACATCAATAACATATCACACAGGGGATTGGATAATTCTTCTTCCTCTAAAGATCAATGTTGGCTTTGGTTCAGACGTGAATGGTTTGCATTATTAAAAATGAGTCCTGCTCTTTTCTTTCAATGTATTTGTGTCCTTGGAATGTAAAATTGAAGAATACCCTCTAAACAGATGCCTCCAATGTGTATAAAATGCTAAATCACTGGTCAGGGTGACCTTTTATTAATGGATATTATTGAAAGAAATGATTCTTTGCTCATTTGGTTTTGTGCTAACCCAGCATGCATTAAATCCTGACACTGTAATTGTGTCTGTCTGTTTGTATAAGCTTTAGTCTTGGTAATGTTCTTAGCCTTAAAGCCCTCGTCTTGTTAAGAGGATGAGACCCTTCTCAGACCAGCAGAGACAAAAAGCCAGAGGTTATAAATGGCCTGTGGATTTACCAAGCATGCTAGGAAACAATAAATACCATGAGAGGAAGAAAAGGTTGAGGATGGACCTGATAAGGTTTCTACTGCTCTCCTCACATATCGCCCTCCTCTCAACTTTGAAGGGAAATCAGTATCTCCCTGTACCAGCTGGTCGAGCTAATTCGCTGTGAAATACAGTGTTTTTGTGGCGCACACAATCCGTGGAGGATATGACATGGACGGCTCTCACAAAGCCGTCGGCAGTGTCCTTCTCCATCACTGCGGTCTCATCAAAGCAAGGATTAGGCTTTTTCTCTGAAACCAGCTGGTCTTATACATATCTGAAGGCTGTGTGTGCAGATAGAGGTGGACCCTGTGTCAGGTGTGTCTTTATTTTTAGGTTCATCATTTCAATCATCTACAACGTCTCAGAGAAGAATGTAGAGGATATATGTGGTTTTATTTGTCCTGTTGTTGATAAAGAACTGGGGAAACTCTTTGGATGCATCAGGACAGAGTAGATTATTCCATGTTTAGTAGGGAAAATGTGATTTTTGTGAGTATAAAGGCGAGTCACACTACTGGCATTACTGGAGGCCGGACTGGATAAGGATGTAGCTGCTGCAGGGAGAAGAGAGCAGAGAGTCAGATAGAGTCCAGTGAAGAACAGCAGGGTGATTGGTCATGAATAAATCACAAATCCACAGTCATGGAAGGTAAGTTCACTCAATAAAGAATGAAAATTTTGGAGAGGGAAGGGGGAGGGGACACTTCCCTATCCTTAACACCATACCTGCCCATCACCTCCTCATCTCCTATATAGATACATAGATAGATATATTGATATAAAAAAAGATATATTTATATTGATATAGATATAGATATAGATGGATAGATCTATCTATTTATCTATCGATGCTATCTCGACATCTTATATGTATGAATTAAACTTTTTAGCAAAAGTATTTTTTCTTTTGAAAGTACGGTTGTTCACTTGCGTAGTGTTACTTTTTCTCGCACAGCACTGTATTTTTTACTTTTAATCGAGTCAAAGATTTTTTGTACTTTTTCCACCACTGGCGCTTTATTACAAACAATAAAAACACCAGATTTAGCTGACACAACATGCACAGCCTAGTGTTAATGTAAAGCTCCTTAATTACAAATGAATATTTATGACTCCTTCCATTTACTGAGCGTTCCCCTCTGTGACCAAAGGCTTTAAAACCTCCAGAATCAAGAAGCTTTAAATGACTTTCTGGAACATTTTGCTAATCAATGTCCACTGGATTTATAGCTGTATCACAGACTGATTGCAAAGTTGGGCCCACTGAGCTCAGCACACAACTGCCATCCATCGTCTTCCAACTGGGTGTGAGTCTCTTCTGCCATAATATGTAATATTCATCATATTTACCCTCACCTGGTGAGAGATGCCAGGCTCCAACAGTGATCCCTACCACACCTCACGATAACACCAACACACTTTCAGGTACACAAATGTCTCATGTTCATTCACTACATAAATAGTGTGGGCACTAGGCGTTAAAATGACAACATGAGTCCTAAAGCAACAATAACGGTTTCTCTCACTGCATGTAAGGCAGGATATAAAAACTGTTGTTTCTCTCTTCATCAGATGAAACAAGCATTCTAATAACATGTTATGTTTTTCTAATTCATAGATAAATGTATCAAGAATATGACTGGCAGCCTGTTGAAGCAGCTGAGCGCAGGCTCCCTGTACTCGCTGCATTTTTCTCAGAACCTGTTTGGTCTCTAAGTCAGGGGAAATGCTCGACCCCATAATAACATTACATACGGGGTTAATTCGTGTCTGTAAAGGATTCATTGTTTATTAAACATACACCGCACTGTTTTATGTCAGCAGAGGCTTTCATACGTGTTTTTTAGTGTGGAGTTGAATTTTGTGATCTCTGATAGATAAAGACGAATAAAGGATTCTTTGTTAATTCTTGTCTCAGTCCTGAGAACAAACTTCACCCTCCATTATTAACTTCAGTGTGAATAATGATCTGTCACATCATGGCTGATGAGGATATGATATACTGTATCTCCATGCTGTGTGTGCACATGTAATTAAAACATTGAAGTGTATAAACGGACTCTAACATTGAACTCGTTCTATTTTCAGTCTTACTGTAAGCCAGAAGAAATTACATAAAGCTCTTTGTATTTGCTGTTTCTGTTTAGAGATCAGTGCACTCTTTGATCACAGCTTCTGTCTGGACGCTCTAATTTTAGCTCTGAGTCAGGTTCTAAACATTTTCTTCTTTCTAAATAAAGAATCAAAGGTTGTAACAGATACTAGTTTATTATGTTCCTTAACTATTATAGCTGACTTGCCCAGGCATCAATCATAAAAGCCTGATTTAACTTACACGTCTCATCATTTAGTCACATATTCATAAACATCGATGCCACCTGGACCGCTTTGCCCCCAATCCAAACGTCCATCCCTGCAGGCGGTGAGCTCACAGTTCAGAGGCTCATTAATCCTGGTTCAGACTACTCAATAATGGGTCTTCATCGATGGTCTTTCATGTTTCAGCCTGTCAGAACCGGCGATCACTGCGTCACAGCCAGGTTTCGGTCTGATGTGTGGGAAAACTACAAGTTTGAAAGCTGCCATTCATTTATGTTGAGTGAAATAACGCTGATTAGGGGGCAGGTCAGTCGTGGCTAAAAAGCACTCTTCGGTTCAGTTTTCTTTTATTACTCTGTGGTGGTTTTCCTTCAGTGAAACATGAACATGACAAGACAGTGGTATCATTTCTGTATTTCAACAAGGCTTTCTTCTTTATCATTGTTCCACCTAGTAACCGTAAAATTCCAAATCTACTCAACGCATGTCATTCTGTCTGCCTACTGGTCAACTTCAGAACAGCTAATGCCTTGTGAAGAAAAATTATCTAAAATGCTAGACACACAGTAATGTGTTCGTAGATTATGTCAAACTTAAAGACCAGATTGTCTCAAGTTTGCAAATCTGCCCCCGTGGAAGGAACTTGGCGGCAACAACCAGCCTGTTTTAAAACCAATCAACAGTCATGTCTCAACCTGGCATAAAGTCAATTTGGAATGAGTCCAGCTGAGACAAATGGAAAAAGGTCTGACCCCCAGATGCTCACCAACACGCTGCCTTCACAAGTCTGGCTCAAAGGAGGCCCCACCCCCCCGACTCTGTTTATTCGTTAGGCGCTGCGTATCCCTCATAATGTCGCCCCCTTTTTCTTTGGACACAGACAACACAGCTTTCAGGATCACTGACGCTGTGGTTGTAGTCCACTTATGATAAAAAAGGAATGAACTGAACACTGACTGAGTGAAGATTGCATGGTTGTCACTGGAAGTTATTCACTGCTACTGTTTTTAAATACCTGCGTCAAAGAACTTAAAGATTCCAGCTGAGCAGAAACACTAAAAGAACATCAGACAGTTCTCAACTCTCTCTGATAAGAACCTGGTCCGACAGAAAAATATTACATCAGGTCACTTTTGCTCCTTCTTTGTGTCAGAGAGGAGCGTTCAAGAGGAACTTCAGCTCCCCTCTGCTCACCACTGATACTCTGGGTGTGGTCCGAGAGGCTCCGACAGCTCAGGGTGAGTGATGGGAGGCTGTACCATACATCTGTAATCTCAGGATGTCTAATTACCACGTCTGTGGCCTCGATCCTTGATACCTGACAGGCCGGCGTCCGCTGTAAAACAACATGTAATGCTCTCTTCCCTCCTGACTGTATGCAGAGGCAGGTAATGGCCATGTCGACCCTGTATATGAGGCGCTGCGCTACGGGACGTCTCTGGCTCAGATGAGTCGTTGCAGCTTCGGCAGTATTTTAGAGTCACCGTGTCATGAGGTTTGAAACACAGACAGCCGCAGTCATTCATTCCTGCTGACATTAATCGCACTGCTGACTCCGCTGGTCTCAATCATATATTTTATAGGTGGAAAAACTGCAAGACAAACTAGAAAACCAGCCCATAATGGAAGAGGAGCACATCCCCGGAAGTAAGTCAAATCATTCTTTGAGCTTCTGACTAACTGGAAGCTTTACAGACGAGAGCCACAAGGAGATGATTTATCCCTGAGTGTGTTTGCATGAGTTCAAGCTCTTTCAGTGTCGCAATAATAACAAATACAAATGATTACAATAATGCTATTGATACTAAAATCATCATTACTGGTAGACATATGCAATCTGTCACATAAAGAATACACAGTTTATAGCCCCGGTCCTCGATCCTAACCCCCAACCACCGGTCCCTGGAAAAGACTCAGTCTTAATAATAAAGTTTAAGGATCATTTCTATCACAATAACACATTGATCTTGTAGATGTATGTTGGTGCTGTATACCTCCCCCACCCTTGTCATGCACACAACTCTAACACCCTTTCAACTCCGTTTGATACTTGAGAGCAGACGTGCCAGATAAAGTACCTGAGGTTTCTTCAGAACCAGACGGACCGGAGGACGGCGAGGTTACAGGCCTCATTTAACATGTTCCAAACATGAGCTGGGACTTTAGGAGAGACTGCAGCTGGGCCCCTTTATCCCAGCTAGTGCGGATGGACCCCCTGACTTGACATTTTTTTCCGCTACAGACACAGTCAAGTACAGTTGAAGGGAAGAGAACCCACCCAAAGAGGCAGTAGAAGATAGTGATGTAGTTGTCAGGATGTTAGTGAACTACGGAGAGATAGATTACACCATAGAGGGTGTGTGTTCTCCCTGCAGTACTTTAACCTCTATCTTCAGTCCCGCGAGAGGAGATCATGTGTTTGTTCTGCTGCCACATTACCACCAACGACCTTCAGCCTTCCTTCCTCTATGAATCCCTCCATCTATTTATCATCCACACCCTCTTCTGCTTCCTCCTCACATGTATTGTATTTCTGTCTCTCTTCTCTTCTCTGCAGTGCTCACCCCTCCAGAAAGTGAGAAGGCTGATTCAGAAGACAGGGTCAGCCTGAAGGTTCGTTGTCAGCTTTTTATCCCTTCTCTCCTCTGGTGAAAATGTCAACCTCCTTCAAACTCTTCTTCTTCACTCACTTCCTCTTGAAGGAAACACATTAAAAAAAACACTCTCTCTTTCTCCCCTCTTTTGATTGTCCTTTTGGCCAGACTCCAAAGAGAGTGGGGGTTCACTCCATCCACACCTATGTGGCTCTCTACAAGTTCTTGCCTCAGGAGAAGAACGACCTGGAACTACAGTCAGTCCTTTCTGTATTACTTTCTATTCTTTGAACTTGTCTGTTTTGCAATTGGTTTAGCAATTCATTTGCAGTATTTGTTGCACATTTGATTACATTGCCAAACTCCTGTTTTGACATTACATGCACAGAAGATGAAGGAAATGCATTGTGGTACATCATATCCTGATGAAAACCAGTACTCTGAATTCATCGTGCACCCTTAGTCTAAACAATCTAATTCTCTATGAATACAAATAAGTCCAACTCCTGAAATTAAACTAAAAGTACTTTAGTTCATTTTGGATGCTGGCTAACATTTTGTTTCTCCTTCAGGCCTGGAGACGGAGTTCAAGTCACAGATGATTCCAATGAGGACTGGTGGAAGGTGGGCTAAAGGTCTTTCTATTCACATGCACAGATTTACAGGGCGCCCTTTAACCCACTTCATCAGAAATTAATCATATTCCTCTCTGGCATCTTTATGGTTGGTTAAATCATGTATATAGTATCTGGCTGCCTGTGCCTCCGCCGAGGACAAGAGTCCACTCCTGGATGACGGGCTGTTCTTTCCTCAGTCCACTTTGACTGAAGTATACACAACAGCTGCCTCGTTGTTGTTGTGGAGTTACAATCCAAATAATCACAAAGCATTATATTATACTGTATTTTAGTATTTGTTTAACTTTCAGTCGTGTCTGAAAACCAAAGTTGTCATGCCTGACTTCACAGCATGATCCGGACAGGGAGGGGATGGCTACGATAAGCTTCCTCCCCTTCATCACCCTCCTACTGGCATTTGGAGAATCCCACCGCTTTTAGGCTTTCATGTCACAGACAGTCAATTGACTTGAGCAAAGGGGAATTTGCTTCGATTAAATATTTCAGTGGAAACTATTGTAAAATCAAGAAATATCTAAAATGGAACAAAATATCGAGTGACTCCGGGTGGGGGTGCCCTAAAATAAGGTGTTCACCTATGCTATATACAAATAGACAGATATTTGTGAAATAAGTAAATAAGAATATTTCCACTTGTGAAGAAGACGGTATAGAACATTATATAATCCGTTCTTTAAGGACAGGAACCTGAGACAAACGTTCATGAAAAAAAAAAAATTCTACTCGAGGAAACACGTGGTCAATACAAAATATCTGTAAAAGCTGAATGCTGAACATTGTTCAGTGGCCCCAAACAACAGCTACCCCAGCTAATAAAAATATGCGAGGGACACAAATCTGCATTGCCCACTCAATTTCATGACTATTTGTTTCTACTCATGAATTTGTACCGCAAAATCAAATTTGCCTTGTTTCTTTTATGAGTGCAGTTTGAATGTAACTGTTTTTCTTCTACTCAAGCAGATAATGTGGAATAAATACAGGTGTTGCATGTTAACAGAAACAGATTAGAGATTTTTTCAGCCTTGCAGGAGGTTTGAGGTCTGAGCGCTTCATTATCAATGTTACCAATTAGTACAAAGGCTTTATTTCCATTTAATTGTTAATAATGATGGTTTATTACATTTCCAGGGTTTTACTGTGACATAAATGGGATGGATATTCAAAACTAATGGAGTAAACGATCATGAACAATATCATGCTCAGCCGAGGACAGCCAAAGACTCGGCTGTAAATTCAAACTCGATTTTAAGTGCCGGAAGGATATGTCAGGTTGTTACTTAGAGGCAGAGTTTAAATCAGCGTTTTCTTGTGCAACAAAAGCAGAAAATATCTATGTATATCTGTCAGCGACTCTTTGTTTGTTTGTGCATTCACCAGGGGAAAAGCAGCGACAAAGTGGGATTGTTCCCGGCCAACTTTGTGCAACGCGTCCGCCCTGGAGAGCGGGTGTGGAAAGTCACCGCTGGTTTCCACGGCAACCGAGACAAAGGCCAGATGAGTGTGAAGGAAGCTCAGGTGATGGCACACATCATTTATCCCTCACACGCACACACACAAAGAGATGGATGTCAATTAATGCTGGGATGTTGACATCTCCTTCGTCGCCCTGCAGATCTGTGTGGGGAAGAACGAGGAGATCGACGGCTTCCTGCGCCTCAGCAGCGGGAAGAAAAGAGGCCTGGTCCCTGTGAAGTATCTGCTAGAAATCTGAAGGCGCCCCTCTTCTCCTTCGCCCTCAGCTGGATGAAGAAGTGATGGAGGAATACTCAGGAGTGTTTACACCTCACTGACTGCCGACCACTCGCCTTCATCTTCTAACCTCCAAACAGCCGCAGTGAAGTTGGACCCCGCTGGTCTTCAGGGCTGTTACTTGTAGCACAACTCTACCTGGCGGACATGTAGCATCATGTTGAAAAGGATAGTGTGCAGGAAGTTGCGTGAACACACCAGCCATTTCCATGTGCCACTCCTTGATACATAAGGGAGAGGACTACCTGTCTGTGATGTCACGGACCTCGTGAGCAAAATCTCATTGTTTGCGTTTGAGAAAACAAGAAGATTTCAAATGTTTATTGTTCCAATTGATTGATGCCGGGTTCTGACTAGTGCAGTGTATAAGCTAATTAAAACCTCTTTCTCCCCTCCTGAAATGTGGTCGCTACTTAAGTTACGCTTAGTCTTAACTTTTGAAACCGTAGAGAGAAGTTTCTCCTCATGCATGTAATAAAACCCAACTCAACCTTTGATGATTTTCATTTGAAACAGTTAGTTTTTGTTGTGATTTCTGTGGATGTGTGCACGAGGATTGTTGTTGTCAAAGAATGCAGAGCTTTAACCTATCTATCTAAGCCTACGACCTGAGACCTGAGTTTAGATTTAGCTCATGACGGGTTTGGACTACAGCAGTTTGGCTGCTTGGTCTGAAGCTGCTGTTGTTTGGGATGATCTTCAGCCAGGACTGTCGGATCCAGTGTAAAACATCCAGGTTTGTTCCCAGATGATTCATGATGGCCCCTCTTCTGCAGCTCCACTCAACAACCTTAATTTGTTTTACTTTGATACAAGCCAGTTGAAAATCTGGATTTCAGTCCTGAAGTCTGAACCCGGCTGTAGATCTAGTTTTGTCCACAGGTCTGCTGCTGTAATTTGAATTTGTGTGTGTCACTAAATAATCAGGTATCATATGATGTGTGTGTTAAAACCTTCCACGTCCTGCTCAGATGAAAGTCACACATACGGAGATCTCCAGGGACTAGATCACACTATGGACCACTGGGACCTTCTTGTCCTTCATCCACTCTCTTCTACAGATTTTTACTTTAACAGATTTTAATCTGTTTAAACTGTCCCCCAGGATCTGTTTCTTGCTGTTCATCTGCATTGATGTCCTATAAACTCTGCCATACTGGTTACGTGTGGCATCACAAGGACGCGGCGCCATCTTTGCTTCTTCCTGCATGAAGGGAAAGATTCAGGAGGAAAAACCAGACTCAATGTTGTGACGGCAGTGGTCTCTCTCAGCGGATCATGTTCTGAATTTCTGCTGATGAGTCTTTGATGAATGGCAGTGAGCACACCTGATTACGTTACCTCTGTAATGGCTGCTGTTATTTAAAGGAACACTTCACCTGAAAAAGGGAAAGAAAAAAATTTTTTAGTCTGCATCATATTTCTGAAGAATTTAAGATTGAAGAATTTTCTTTTTACAAAAACACGTATAATGTTTCCTTACAAACAGGCACGGCGCCAGGAGTAGTATCAACTTTTGTTGCTTTCCTTTGACTGTTACCAACATAAATCACTGATATCAGAAGGCGACCAATGGATCTGCTTAATTAAGAGATGTTTAAAGCTTATTTTAGAGTGTTAACATTTTCAAAGAGGATATACAGTATATCCTATTATTTAGGTGTTATACAGGTTTGTATGTATTAAAATCTCCAAACATGAGTAAATAGCTCAAACCATACAAAGATGATCTACAAATATCATGTAGAAAGAGGGCTGCAATGAGCTGTCAATCATCTTTTCTTTTTTTTACTAATACAGCTACAGGCTGTTGTCAGACAATGTAAACAGCTCTCATTCTGAAAGACAGCAACATTTTTCTAGTGGAATATAGTGATTCAAAGCAGGTTCAACACCTATGAGGGATAAACATAAGCTGCATAGACGAGCACTGAAAACATCAGGGATGTAGTACTATTACACGGAATAACATGATGCTGCATCACCTTTGCCAGTTGCCATCGTCGGCAATCCTGTTTCTACAAGAAGTGTTTTGTTTTAAGGCTGAAAGTGGCCGCTGGACAATAGCAGAGGATTATGGATGAACCACCTTCCTCATTCGTAAAGATGACACAGGAGCTAGCTAACTTAGAATCCCATGGTGTGTCAAGTTACACCCCCAACATAAGAAATTCAAGATCTGATTGGTTAGAAGAAACAGTCAAAAGAATTGTCATATTTGTTTCTTCAGAGGGGGTATTTTCTCTCAGAGCAGATTTTCACCCGGAGACAGTAGTGGAGAAATCTGATTGGTTAAAACAAAGCTCTCATTTTTACGAGCTCACTGGAAGCAGCAGGAAGAGAAGTAATGAAATTATCTTTATGAACTGATGGAAACAAACTATTAAAAATACATGTTTTATTAAATTATGAAAATGCCATTTTCTGACTGACTGTGTTTAGGTCAGCAGAGAAGGCTTTGCTGACTCCAACGGTCCACTTCTCCTTCTAAGCCATATGAAGAAGTGAAGCAGTACTTCCTCTCGTCTCGTGTTCGCTATCTTTTATTATTTAGAAAGAAAGAAGAGTAATTTTAATGTTTAGGAAGTAAATGTTTAGTCAAACGTTAGAATTGCAAATTACGAAAAATATGTGTGCTCTGCCATTCTGATGGGTCAGCAGTACAAGTGGGTCCAAAAGGCCCAACCATAACGGTGAATTCTTTGTGTTGTCGTACCTCCTGGTGGCAGGTAACCACTGAGGTCACCTGCTTCCTGATATCTTTTAAAATCAGTATGGAGTCGTTTGAAGACTTGGATCACGCTGTAGGAGTTGTATGGACTCATTTTATGTTTGTTTTCTTAAATCAGGAGAAGACCCCAGACTTTCTCTTTAAATGGAATTGGGTTTGTGGTGAAGCATTCCTTAAAATAAATACAAAACAACATCAGAACATGGTTGGATTTATTGCTCTTTTGTTATGAATCATCAGACGGTTATGAATCTTCGTTTGGCAATAATTGTAAATAAAGTACTAACGGTATTTATAATATTCTATAAAGGTCCTGTACATATTCAGGCTGTGTAGCGCCGACCCAGATGTCAGCAGATATCTGAAGCCAAACAAGGGCATTCATTTGTATAATAAATATTATGTATTTATTGATTACGTGACATTGTTTATTGTCCCACTGAACTAGTAGCATCCAGCCTGTCGGCACACGTCTCTAAATACTATGCATAGCAGCTCCACTCACTGACTTTAATGTTTCACCTGTCCATGTTTACCTGAGCCTCTGCAGAGACTCCAGCGTTGTGCATCTTCGATCAGTTGGTGCCGTGTTAATCCTTAACCAGCATTCCCCACCTGAGCGCTAACGGGTTCCTCACTGATCCTCACTTCTCTCAATAAAGTTGGATGAACTGTTACACTGTTTCTCTTTTTATTTCAGAAATCATTTCTTCCTCAGTTTTGTGATTTAGATTGAAACCCCAGAAATACATGTTGTCCACCTGCAGTGTTGCATCAGAAAGCCCACCCAATCCAGAGACAAATAGATTTTGTCCCTTTGACTTGTCCAAACACATAGCAAGTCCTTAACGGTGTAAAGAGACCAGCACTAACGAAAACAAAGAGAGATAAAACCCCTAAACAGGTTCTAGGGCAACCGGCACAAAGGATGATGAAGGCACAATGTGGTAGTGGTGAAGGATGATAACGGTTAAACAAAAAGAGATCATAGCCCTGAACAGATATTTTAAAAACACCAGCACTGAGGAAAGCAAAGGTACAACGAAAAGGGATCAAAGCCTAAAACAGACCCATTACAGCGACCAGTAGTGAAGGTGATAACGGCTAAACAAATGGAGATAAAAGCCCTTAACAGGCACTTTAAAGTAGCCAGCACAGAGGATACTGAAAGTTGAAAGAAGGGTGATCAAAGTCCTCAACATAAACGTTAAACTGAACCAGCATTGAATGTGACAAAGGCCTAATTAAGGAAGAACAGGGATCAAAGACCTTAGCTAAATTTGTAGGAAAAGAACATCCATTATATCTAAATGTTACTTATTCAATCTTCATGGGAGATTGAATTAGCTTTCAAGCTCAAGTATCCTCTTCATAAGGGAGGCACGCTAATGATTATCACCTTATCACTTAGCTTAGAGGCTGGAGTGAAGATTTCATGCAGAGATCTCAAATCAAAAATGTTCTTTGCACTCTTTTGAGCATGTTTACCTGCCAAAGACGGGTTGCATGCTAGCATCTTTAGCTCAGCGGCTACAATGAAGATTGGGATTTAGAGAACTCAAATCTGATCAAGACTGCAAAAATGTGCTTCTCCTGTACATTACATCTTTAAGTCATGTTGGAGACTTACTCTCCACCGTTAGAGCGCTATGCACTCACTTTTAATAGAAAAACAAGTGTTCATGTGCTTGAGTTGTTCAGGAAAACTGCAACGCTACTTTGGTCTGCAGATATTTTCAGTCGAAGAAACTACAACTGCCTTTCCACCTGCATGATGGCGAATACAATGAGTATTATAGGTGGTGAACTGTTCCTTTAATATGTAGCCAAAACGATACTTAAATGGTGGAGTAACTAAAAGCTGCTGGGTACTTTAACCCATGATCAAATGATAAGAGATACGTACGGAGGAGTAGGTTCCCCAGAATGTTCTTAAGTCAACCCAATGAGTAACACTTGACACTGATTAGGACACAGACTGGAAGTCTGGGGGATCAGAGTAGACCGGTACCTGGAGTTTTTTAGTTTGTGTCCTTCAGTCTTCCATCATGTTTTTACTCTGGTCCAGAGTCCATACCCCGTCAGCCACACTAAATGTGATTAACGACGGGAGACTGGGCCACATATTTCACTATTTAATCAGCCGCCATCGACCCAAACGGTGACCTCATAGCTACGGCCGGTTCTGTCCACCATGTTTTTTTGTTGTTGTTTTTCTTTTTTTAGAAAAGTGTCATACATTTGGTCAGCATACAAATAATATTTACTAAATATAAAGAATAGAAAATAAGAACAGAATTAATACATGGATCAATGGGTTAAATGCAGGGAACCATTTTGGCTACGTTGTACTACTGGTATGATTATATGCGACAAATTAAGGCTTCTTCTTAAATAATGGCTTCCATCCACTCTCAATAGAAAAGTCTCCCAGCTAGCCAGAGCCCCCCACCCTCCCCTGGTTACACACCAGAAGCAAGACAAAAGGGAGAAAACAAGAAAACAACAACAAACAGAACCCTCCAGCACGGATCTATCTATCTATTAGTCCCTGGGGGTTGCGGCCCCTGCAGAGGCAACTGGGCCCTCAATACCGAGTGGGAAAATTCCCCAGGCAAGTAATCAAGCAGAGGAGACCCCATCTCAGTGAAGAACCTCTCGTTGCCCTTCACAGCCGCACCGGTTCTTCTGTGAGGAAGGACCGTGAATATTTCCCTGTACCACACGATGTGGCTTATCCTTAATCCAGCTGATCAAAATGCATTTCTGGCAAAATAGTGGCAGTTTGTCACATATTTTAAACTGTAAGTGGGTCAGAGTCACTTCTTCTGAGGAGAGACCAGGAATGAGAAGGTTGGAGTCTCTCCTAAAATATCACTCAGTTCTTGAGAAAATGAACCCCAGAACCTTTTATTTTTAATTTACATCACCATAAATAGTGGTAATGGGTTCCAGTCTTCCTTTGACACGGCCCATCTTGTTTTGTTCAGGAGAAGTCAAATATAGAAGGTGTAGAATTTTATTCTGGGTCTCTCTCAGACCGTTGTGAGTGAAGGTGGGCCGAAACATTTTGATGGCTTCCTGCCAGTCATCCTCAGTTTACTCAGTGTCGAGATCTCTCTCCCATTTCTGAGTAATGGTTGTGATCACCTATGCTATGAGAAAGGAACAAAGCATAGAAGGTGGAAATCCTGCCATACATCCAAGATGTTAGGAGGTAAAGGCCTACCTGGGGGGAAATCCTAGTTCCGTGTGAGAGGGGTCAGAAATAAGGCGCGTGCTTTTGTTTTCTGTCCGGCTTCTTGCCATGCATTATTATTTTGGAGAATGCCCTTTCTATTTCATGGGAAACTTTCTTAGACATCCATAGGGGTAACATTTACAGGGGGGGGGGTGTAACCGCTCGCACTTCGACTCCATGTCAGTCAGTCTGGACTCTATGTCCAGGCTTTGAATTAGCCTCCAGTCCTGATGTGATGTTGTCCAGTTTGGCTGCGAGCTCTTTGAATTTTTTTTCCATCATGGTAGATATTTTCTGAATGACGTTCTGAGATACGTCCACAGCGAGGGATTCAGCAACCACAGGCGCCAATGCAGCACGGTGGCTACGCCGTTAGCACGCTTTGTCGTTTCTTGGTCTTCAGGAGATTCTTTGAAGTTTTCCGATATAACAGCTTTGGATTTAGGCATACGACAGCCTAAATCTAGGCTGTCAAGCAACCTTTGGACGGTTGCAGGTTTCGAAAGTTAGTTAAATAGTCCGATATAACTCTTTAGCAGACGGAGCTCAGTAGCGACGACTGCTCAGTGTGTGGGCATCACGTGACCCCCTGTCCACCATCTTTTAAAGAGGCTTACGCTCACAGAAACCAAGACTTATTTTATTTAGAGTCACACAGTGAAATGTTCCAGGTTCACACATTGAAACAGTCCAGGTTCATAGAGTGAAATGGTCCAGGCTCATGCATTATGCATGCATATCATATCCCCCGAACATCAGGAATATTATGGAATCTTCATCGCTGCAGCAGATCCTTCGTGTTAACACGATACTCAAATTCTACACCTTCACACCTTCGTGTGAGGAAGAACTGGATTTATTGTAGCATGTTTCCGCCAACAGTGGGGAGAACCTCAAAAATTAACCGGGCCATAATTTCTCAACTGTTGGTCCGATTTTACTTTCCGATATGACTTCAGTGCGTATGGATCGCCTCGAGGGGATCTATCTTGCATACTGGATTTTAAAAATTCATATTTTACCCACTAGGGGGAGATTTTTTGCGAAAAACAGTTTTTTGACTGTTACTTCTCATCCATATGTTTGATTATGTCCAGATTGGCTCATATGAATTGTCTAAAGGAGATCTATCTATAGATGATGCCACTATAATAGTTTATATTTTTATTACGGCGACTTTTTGTGGGAAATAAAGTTTCTCATCTCTAACCTCCCAACCATAGGTCCATTTGTGTGTAAATTTAGCTCATATGAATTGACAGAAACATCTTTTAATATTTATTATTTATTACTATTCTAATTATTTATTATTTTCATTTATTACTGCGCTCAGGAAAAAAAAACAGTTCACTGTATTTATCTGCATTATGGAGTCACTATGGGATCCGATCTCAGAGCGTGTTGCTGACTTCATAGAAATAGTCAGGTTGCGTCAATATGTTCTTTTTGAGATTATTAATGACACCCATTTAATTAGAGGAGTTCAATCAGGCTTTTGCAACGCAGTGGATCGAGGGAGAGGATATAACAGCGACGTCAGCGTAGCCCTGGTTGACAAATGTTGTCAAGGCGGCATCGCTCGGGTGGTTCTGACCGAACCAAATGCCACGACAGTCCATCATGTCGATCTTTAGCATTTTAGAGAAAAAGACAACATAAAAAATATGCAAACAAACATGAAACATCTGCACTTTAACCTCATTTAATTTGTAATCTCACGCCTAAATTAATTAATACCTTTCCCTCCGCGGTGGCAGAGTCCCATCTGAGAGCGCCTCCCCGCCTTAATGACCATAAATAAGATGATTAGCTCCCTCTGAGATTAATTGGCATTGGCAGAAGCTGCTGGCGGGGAGCGTGGTTTGTGCTTCCCTGCTGCGGTGCGAGGAACATTTCTCAAATCCTGACCCAGTTCTTTTATCAGACTGGATCAAATGGGGTTTGAGTCTGCAGAGAGAGAGGGAGGCGTGTGTGCGTCTGGCAGTACATCAAGATACTTGCACATTTTGGGAAAATGCTGACTGGTGATGAGGATGGCGCTATGAGCTGACAGGAAGTTGTCCCCCCTTGAGACTCCCTTTGTGGTTCAACAGTAGAGAAGAGATTTCGTGCTTCATCCGTCAACACCATGAGACGACACTGGTTTAGTTTAGGGGTAACCATTACTAATGGAGGAGCTTGAAAGGGACCGGTCCTGAACATGTCACGCCTTCACGCCGCTCTATCCCACCCTGTGATGTTTGCATCGCCTCTGGACAGACTCACAGTCAGAGACGGGGGGAGATAGCAGGAGGAATATTACATTCTGGAATCTGGGCTGAAGTAGGACGGCGAGAAATTTCCAAGGACAGGAAGAACTAAACTCTAACTTGCTTACTTCTCAAGGTTTAAATCCCATCCCTCTCTCAGATTCATGATGTGAGTGCGTACGGAGTTGACCTCCTTGCTCAGACCGGGTCAATGCAGCAGAGGCGGAGGGCGTGACAATAATAAATGTCCCCATGGGGTAGCATGTGGCCTATGGGCGGAGTCTATGAAATGATACGCGCAGCACATTATTAGAGCAGCAGCCGTTCATCAAAGACAGAGTGGGCAGAAGGCCGACACCTTCAAATGAACTCCTTGCAGATTGTGTTGTGGATACATGTTGTAGAGTTTGTAATGGGGGGAAACAAATAGCGCGTTGGCTCCTTTGGTGCGTTGGTTGGTTGATTGGTGGGCGGGGTCTGTCCTCCAGTTCCAACACTCACAGAAGGCTCAAGCATAAGAGTTCTGCTGGAATAAATCGATAACAGCAGTTTTGATGTTTGACCTGACTTTTGTAAATACCTTCCGCTTGTTTTTACATGAGGCCAGGTTTTAGATTATGACTGTAAATACAGGGTCAATGATGTGGTGGTTGGTTGGTTGATAGGTTGATCTGTCAGTTGGTTGGTTGGCAGGGTGGTTCATGGGTGGCTGAATGGTTGGTAGGTCTGTATTTCCGTTGGCAGTTGGTTTAATGGCTGGCTGGCTGGTTGATTAGCTGGCTAGTTGGTCAGTTGGATGGTTGGCTTATTGGTTGCATGGATAGTTGCTTGAATTGTTCATTGGTTGGGTAGTTGTTTGGATAGATGTTATTTGGGTGGTTAGCTGAATTGTTCATTGATCGGTTGCCTCATTGGTTTGATGGATTGTTTATTGATTGGTTCTTGAATATGTAATGGGTCGGTTGAATGGTTTTTTGGTTGGTTGAATGGTACATTCATTGGTTGGTTAGACGGTTGGTTAGTTGGTTGGATAGTTAGTTTAATGGTTCATTGGTTGGTTGACTCATTGGTTGAATGGATTAATTGTGGAATTTTTAGTTGTATGCATGGTTGGTTGGTTTAACAGTTTATTGGTTGGTTGCATTTTACAATGGTTGTTCGTTCATTGGTTCGTTTGGTGGATGGTTGGCTGGTTGAATGTGTCATTGATTGGTAGGTTGGTTTCTTGGCTTGATGAATAGTTGGTTGGTTGAATGGATAGTTGCCAAATTTGTTCTTTAGTTGGTTGGATGGATGATTGTTCAGTTGGATGGTTGGCTGAATGGTTCATTTGTTGTTGGATGGTTGGCGGATTGGTTGGTTCCTTGTTCGGTTGATGGACGGATGATTGGCTGAATGGATGGATGGTTGGTGGAATTGTTCGCTGGATTGTTTATTGTTAGATAGTTGGTTGAATTGTCCATTGGTTAGTTGGTTGGTTGGTAGGTTGGTCTGGTCTGGACAGATTTCCTCTAAATGTGGTAGAAAGACAGGTAATGGACCGTCACGGCCCACAAACTTCCATCCATCTGTTAGATTAGCAGATCTCACTCACTACAAGAGAGTAGTGAGTGAGATCTGCTAATCTAACTGAAGAACTGGAGGAGTTCTTCACTTCCTCAAACGTCAGAGGAAGTGAAGAACTTCAACAAGAACCTAAACAGCGATGACTGACGAGGCTGTGATGAATTCAGTTGTCAATCAAATCCAGCAAAATCAGAGGTAGTGGCATCTTCAGAGATGTTCTGTGAGCATAAAGACAGTTTCTCCTTCACTAAAGTCCAACTCATTCCCGTCCAATCTGCTCCCAGATAATCTCAGAACCAGATCTGTTCCCTCTGAGCACGGTTCCTCATCTCCGGATTTAGAATACGTAACGCTGATGTCTTCTGCTATTGCATATCTTACGTTGTCGCCATCCTCAGATTCCAGCAGTGTTTACAGTTGCCCTTCAGGCCAACTGGAACATTAAAAATTAAGCAGGAACACAGAGTCGCCATATTTAATGCATGCTCTCATCTCCTGCTGCCGAGGCACAGCGTGCACAAACACTCTCAGGGAGTCCAGAGGTAGAAGACGCCACATGGAGGGCTGAGGGCTGAGGGCTGAGGGCTGAGGGCTGAACGGGACAGAAAAGTGAAGTCATGGGGGGATTTGAGCCTTTCTTTGAAGCGCGCTGCACAGGGAATGATAGATCAGAGGAGAAGCATCTACTCCTGTGCTTCTCAGGGATGAGGGTTTTAAGGCAGGCCCAGGGTGATGCACTGTTTATTCTCAAACACAACAAAAATGAATAAAAGACTTTTAATGGTCTGGATGGAGGAGCCTCAGCCTGTGCTCCTCTCATGAAAGAAACACCGTCCCACCGATTCAACCTTCGTGGAATCTGAGTCGTTCGTTGTAAAAACATGACTTTTTACCTCAAACAAGGAGGTCATGATTTCAGTCCATTTGTTTGCATGACGGCTCAAAATTGATCTGTTGTTTGTTGATTTGCTTGTTGTCGGTTGGCTGATTGGTTGGCTTCACCTGCAGGTTTGTTGAAGGTTTGGCTGACTGGTTTTGGGGGGTTGGGTTTGTTGGTTGGTTGGTGACTAGTCGCTTGGTTGGCACGTTACTCGGTTAGTGGCTTGTTTGCTGTATGGATGACCGGCAGGTTGGCTGGTTGTTTAATTAGTTGGGTGTTTGGTTGGATGGTTGCCTAGTTGTTTGGTAGGTTAGTTGGTAGGCTGGCTGGCTGGATTACTGGCAGCATATTTGTTGTTTTTTTTGTGTTGTGTGGACAGGCATTGTCCTTCTGTCCAACACTAACAAAGATTGCTCAAGGGCCAATCATAAGAATTAGGGTTTTATGTGAGTCACAGTCCTGGATTGTAGCTAAAATGCAGGAAATAGTCGGTCAGGTTCCCTCAGTCCATTTGGATCGGGCTCTATGAGAGCTGGACTCTCTGAGACTGGGCGTATCTGTTTGATTTGCTAATTTACAAATTGACCCTTGGAATCAAGGACAACGTTTGCTGGAAATGCTACTTCATCAAAGCTGAAGTTATTTTCCGTCATTTGATTGGATTCATGTTATTATAGTCTGATTTCTCCTGAGCAATCATAACCACAAGCACCTCGTTAAATCACACGGTTCTGATCAATGGGACCTTGGTCCGACTTTTCCCAGCTCCTCCAAGCAGAACAGAATCAGGAGGCTTAAAGATGCGTCTGCTAATTATTGTGCAGAAATTCTGAGAAGAGTTTCCTGGCGCGTTACATTTTGTTAAAATGACCTTGATGAAAGTTTTGTTCCAGATCGTGGAGTGAGTCCCATTTACATGGTTTGACACTCCGTTACTTTTTCTGGTGCTTCATAATAAATCTAAACCTCCTTGAGTCGTAAATTTGGGTTGACTATCATGCCGGGGGCACTCAATGAGACCTCGGCCTATTGACCCGGGAGCTTTGAGGTCCAATTTGATAATATTAATCCAGTCCATGTCCATCTTCTTCTTCTTTGTTGGTTTTTATAGGTGACGAGTTTCCTCTTCATCTTTCTGCCACTTCAACTTGAAAACGTGAAAATGTGAAAAGTCCTCTCTAGAGCCAGATTTCAGTTTGTCTGTTTAAGGAAGATGACACGCCCCCTCTGGAGAAAGACAGGACTGACTCTAAACTAACTTTAAAAAAAAGTTGTTTTTCTTTTATATATTCTTTGTTTCAGCCGATTAAACACTAATTAACCTAGATTATATTTTATTCTATTTCTTCAAACAGACACCACTAGATTTTACAAACTGCTCCTTCAAACAGAGGGACCAGATGGAAGTATCGCTGATGATCATAGTTGTTCTCTGAATTAAACCCAGAACACACCCAAAACACAACACCTCCACAGCTGCTCCACGTAGCAACACCATCAACTCACCCAACCCTCCCCTCCTCCTCTCCATCAGTGAAGACCTCTTCCTCTCCATCTCCACCCATCATGGAGCCTAAGTCGTTGTTTTCCCCCTTGACTCTGCCGCTTAGCCAAAATCAAGGAAGGTCAGGAGGCTCAATTAAGGAGCAAAGTCAGGGGGACGTGGCTATTATCTGGAGAGGAAAGTGTGTGTAATGTTTTACCCAGGATGCTTTTCTGAACGGTGATGATCAGAAAGGTTTAGAGAGCTCAGTCGGTGTTAACGCTGCTGGTGATCAATCTACAGCGAGCTGAAGAGTTCCTGTCTCCTTAATGATTAGGTCAACACTCTTTAGGTCACATTAGCGCCTTGGTGTCCTGGTTACTGCTCTGTTTCACGTTCACTCCGTCAGGACTGTCCCCTCAGGTCATTATGGTGCTTCGTACAGCGTCTGGATGCAGGATGTCTGTAAGACTCCAAAAGAGAAGCTCCTCTGCGTCAGAGAAACACAACTTTATTTAACGATTGTGGTTCAAACTGGTGGTTCACACATTTGAATTTGATGAATCCACTCATCCTCACACTCAGGACTCTGATTTTTCAATAAAAAAATTCCCAATGCACAATCCTAGATTTTAATACAAACACATTTTTATCACAGCCAAAGGCTGTGGTATCTGCATGAAGCCCACAGCCTAGTGGACATAGGTGGTATTTGCAGCAAAAATCCCTCTCTTTTTTGTGTTTAATCATAGATAACTCGCACAAAGTAACAGGTAATTGTCCCTGACACTGAAAATAAATGATTTAAGGTCTCACCTGTCCATAAATACCAAAGTTATGCAAAAGCACCTGATCGTTGTGGAGTTGTTTGATTCATTTTTGGTATGTAATTTAGGCCAGGTTCAACTCCAGATAACCGCTGTGGAGAACAGGTAAGGCTCTAACTGGTTATCAAACCTTCTACCCTGGTCAGGAAACCAGCTCTTTATCCATACTGCCAGTTTGAGGGGTCATGGGTAACTGTTCATCCAGTCTACATGTCTTTGGCGGACATGGCGAAGGCGTTGAACCAAACAGAGCATCCTGTTTGGGGGACTGCAGGAATATGGGATACCAGGCTATCAGGTTCTTGTTGGGTCAAAGCTATGTCTCAGTGAGTGTTTGACTATGCTTATCCTTTGTTTCCATGTCCTGAAAGTCTCTCAGTATATTGACAATGTGAGGACAGAGTCCGGCTTGGTGAGCTGAGAATTGTTTCTCTTTGCAGAGGACATGGTCTGCTGTCGTTTGCACACTGGAGGAGTTAAGTGGGATTCAGCTGGCAGGAGAGTCTTAAAGGCCAGAGGCTTCTGCTCCCTCCAGGCTTGAGTTGTTGCCTTAAGCGAAGGACAATAAGGATCTCAGTGTCACCTAAGTTCAGGAGTATTATATCACAGGTATGAGCTTCAGCGGGTGTCTGGGCTCAGCCTTAGAATTCCGAACATCCAGAAGACGCTCAATAAAGAGTAGCTGCTTCTTCGATTCTCCTCGAGATGGGGAATACCTCGGAATCCGCCTGGATGATGGGTGGGGTGTTCTTCATCTTAATTTCTGAGAAATGACACGTTCATTAGGAGAAACTATCAAGTTAGTCAATTTAGAATCCGCCCTTTTATCTATTCTTACCAAACTGGTGAATAACCGTCTCTCCTGACTTTAAAGGAAACACAGGAAGACTCTGAGATCAAGCTGAGGACAGGAAGTTCTTGCTTTCTCTGCGGTTGCTGTCAGACGGTTTATTGTCTCCGTACCTCAGCACAGCCTGCTCCTAAATTTTCCTGAATACAAAATACTCTACTTAAGTGGGCAGGAAAAGGACCACTCCTCTGGTTTTTCCTCTGCGGTACATTTGTGCTTCTGAAAATATAAATTTTTCAGCTTCTCCGCCTCAGCTCTTTTCCCTGCCCCATATAAATATACGCTGAGACACTTCACATCCCAGCAGCTTATTGTTTCCTCACAATGGGCTCGGTTCTATCAAATCCTCTCTTTAGTCACGTGACCACTAGGAGCCCTCTGAAAGGTCCAGGTGTGAAGAGGAAACTATTCAATTTGAAGACCTTTGTGCCTTCAAGGCGCCTTGTAGGGATGAGATGATGAGCCTGTTCTGTTTCACTAAAGACGCTTCAAACTTTCTTTTTCTCCCCGCCAGACTCCACAACCCTGTTATGAAAAATAGATGAAACAGAAGGATATTAAGAAAAACTCAAGCAAAGACCAACTACGAGAAGTCTGGTCTCCTAATGGTCTCCTTCTCCTAATGGAAGGAAGTACAGACTTTTACAGGAGGAGAGTAGAGGACAGGAAGCAGGAGGACGATCTGTTCCTTTAGATGTCGTATTGATGAAAACTGATTTCATATCAGCCCCAGATGTGCGCGCACATGTGCATGACTTCAGAACCTGACTCAGGAAAAAGATTAATTTACTGTCACATTTTATGTTTTTCCACACAAAAAGACTTAAATCAAGTTTGCGCAGGATCAAAAAAACCCATGCAGCTTCAATGAGTAACAGAACACCGTAGAGGAAACATGTTCCACTCATTATTATGCGTATAAATGATTGAAGAACAATCATGCAAAATCCATTCATTCTGGAGCAAAAGTATAAGTTCACACATTGCCCTCCCGAATTATTGTCAGAGTACTGTCACTCTTTGCAATCTTACCTTTAATTATTGGCCCCCTGTATTTGATATTTTGCTCCGCCTCCTTTTGCCACAATTGCAGCGTGTGATGGGGCCTGAGAACACATGGAGAAGATCTGTGACCGTTCCTCCTTGTGGACTCTCCTCTGCAGCACATCCCAAAGATGTTCTGGTGGGTTCATGTCAGGTGACCGGAAAGGCCATAGCAAAATCTATCTTCTGAGATATCTGAACCGTTCTTGGGTGGATTTTGCCTTGAACTTCTGATTATTTTTCTCATAATAAAATAAATCCTTTTATTCATGACATACAGCCAATACAACATAGTGAAATTCTTTTGTTACGTTTAACCCATCCCTGAGGGATGTCTTTAAACAAGAAGTCCGGTACCTTTGGAAGAAAAACAGCCCCACAGCAACATAGATCCATCACCAAACTTCACATTAGGTTTGAGGGCCTTTTCTCTTGTTCTTGCTACACTACACCCATCTTAGATGTCTGTTGCCAGAAAGCTCTACTTTGGTCTCCTCTGACCTCTGACCTTGTTCCACTGAAAGTCCCAGTGGTGTTTGTCAAACTGTAGGATCTTTAGCTTGTGTGTGGATGACAGCAGAGGTTTTCTCCTGCTACCCTCCCAAACAGCTGGCGTTGGCTGAGATGAGATGGTGGTTATGGAGACTTTCTGACCCAAAGATTCAACTGACCTTTGACTTCTCTAGCTGTAAATGTTTGAAATTCTGTAAATGTTTGAAATTCTTTTCTCAGTCCAAACATCCTTGTCACAGTGCGCTTCAGAGTTCCTAATCACCCAGTTGAACCTAAACTTATAAATGGGTCTGAAATATGCCTCAGATACCTTTTCATGAATGACCCACACTGAATCGCTCATCAGCAGGTGTAAATCTATATTTAAGATCTTAATACACCTCCCACACAAAAAGTATTTATATTTATATTTATATTTATATTTAAAGACACAGAATTGTGTCTTGATTTGAAAAAAAA
Source organism: Lophius americanus (assembly GCA_037951165.1). Taxonomy (NCBI): domain Eukaryota; kingdom Metazoa; phylum Chordata; class Actinopteri; order Lophiiformes; family Lophiidae; genus Lophius; species Lophius americanus. The sequence goes on along the minus strand of JBBDHG010000030.1, from coordinate 1,311,270 downwards.
AATCTAATCGTTAGTGTAGGAATCACTCGCTGGTGATGAATTATGACCATGATGCTTTGCAGACCTAGAGACACACACACTGTAAAAAGGTTCTACGAAATGAATCGGTTCATTAGAAAGTAACACTTTATTTAAGTCTCATGCTTGAAACCAGAATCTTGGAGCTGTTAAAATGCAATAGCTCAATTTTATGACCCGGCGTGTCCTCCAATGAACAAAATCGGTTCCCCCCATCAATTATGCAAAAGGAAATTACTGATGTCATCCAAATGGTTCTGGATGAATCAGATTGTTTGGCTTGCTTGATTTTTCTGTTCCTTCTAATGAAGGAATCCATCTGGCCTCAGTCTGAACAACCGCCACGTTTCAGACAAACGTTTGTGCTAAAGATCTTTCCACTCCTGAGGTGTTTGGTTTTTCCACAGAAAGATGAGGAAATCCTGCCAGATTAGGATTCTAATCTTAAATTATGTCTTCCGCATTTGAAGCATCACTTTTGGTTGATCTGTCAACCTCTTCCTGAAGTCTCTTCGTCTTCAGTCTTTCAGGGATGTTGTGGACAAACAAGTCTGATCCATGGAGGTTCCACCTTACAGCTTCCATGACTTTCTACAACTCGATGGGCCCATAATCGGGCTTCTAGATTGTCTTGCTACATATATTTTTTTGAAAATGCACATTACTAGATTTTAATATGAATTTAATATGTGATTTATTCGACAACCACAGTAGTGTGTGCATATAGCTCCCTCTGGTGGACATATGCTGTATTTTGCAGCAAAAAAACCCTTTCCTGGGTCAAAATACCATGTATGGCAAATTTTTTGTCCATTCTCTATCTAACTGGGCCAAATGGAGAGACTTCCTGATCCTTTCCAAGAAAAACAGTGGAGAATAACGTGAACTTTGTTGTATTTATATGATGCAGTAGTGATCAAAGGGTTTCTGAGCACATTTACGGATTATTTTATTTCATCATATAATGTTATTACAGCCTTTTTTATGTGAAATATAAATACATACATCACCCGAAGACACATATAAACAGATAAAAGTTGACTGACACTGAAAATAAGTCGTTTATGGTCTTACCTGCCAATAGACACCAAAGTTAGTAGTTGTGGAGCTGTTTGAAGTTTATTTTGGGTAAGTATTTTCATACACTAAATACACAGGTGTGTGATGTCTTAAGTTTGTTTTTGTGACATAGTTTGGTTTTTTTTTTTTGGTTATTTTTATTGACATTTTTTGAATTGATTTTGAACAATTTGAATAAAGTCTTGCACAAAAAAAAAAAACATCAGACAGGTGGTTATAATCTAATGGCTGATCTGTACATGAAGTAATTAATAGACTGGTGTGGGTCCGATAGGGATTCACGGTTGGATATCAAGTGTCTGAGTCAGAGAGGCTGTGATGTATGCTGCAGGGAAGCCATTCTCTTTTAAATAACCGAACAATAAAATAATTCATAGCGCTGCTCCGTTGGGCTTTTACGTTCCGTGTAAATGGTTCCGGGCGACATTAAAGCAGTGAGCATGAAATGAGCATCAGCTGAATGTTATATATGAGTTCGGAAGCAGGGTGAAGGCATGTGACCATGGCTGAGGCGTCTCTCTGGACATAAGATCTGACAGCCGTGTCCATCCCACTGACCTGTGACCTTTGAACCCTCATTAGAGACTTAAAGGCTGACGGAGCCAGAGACAGATTATATTGTCAATTTAGAGACTGAAGCTCTTTTCACACAGAGCAGCAGAGCTTCTCCTCTACAACGCCTTTGTTTGTCTGTTACTAGCTGCTACTTGCTACTGCTTCCACCTGCTAACTACTACAAGGTGTTAACTGCTCTTAGCTTCTGCTAAATGCTCCTAGTTGCTAACGGCTACTAGCTGCTAACTGCTTCCAGCTGCTACAATGTGTTAACTGCTACTAGTTGCTGACTGTGTCTAGCTGCTAACTGTTACTAGCTGCTTACTGCAATTAGCTGCTAACTGCTACTAGCTGTTAACTGCTACTAGCTGCTTTTCAGACTTCAGACATCAGAGCTTCACACATAATACATGATCAACACACTACGCCCACGTCGATGTAGATCTCTGGTTCAGCTCTGTTAGTACCTCGTCCTGTGTCACAGAGATGAAACAACTAATGCTGTCTTCACGCCGAACGTGATGCTAATTTTTCACATCTGGTGAAAAACTTATAAAAAGTCAATGAAAAAGTACAAACAGTCATGAATAATGACTGGACCCACTCCTGTGTACAGATGTAGAACCCACTGACGACATCATCATAATTATTATCATTATTTTCACAGGACGTTAATTACAATCACAATAATTACAACTAAAAGCAGCCTTCCTGTTTTTATAAATGACACTATTGTAATTGCTGTTTGTGTCTGTGTCTCCTCTGCCTCCCCTCTGGAATGAATCTGTTGGTCCTGGTGCTGGTGCTACCCGCTGGTGCTACCCGCTAACATCAGGTAGCAGGAGACGTGCACACGCCGGAGTCATCAGACTGGGAGGAGCTGGGAAAATGAGATAACTGTTTATACGTTTAAAAATAACTTAAATATAATTACCTCCATCTCCTCATCTCTATTGTTAGTGAAGATCCCCTGACCTCCTGAGCGTGCTCCATTTGTTCTGCATGGGTCGAAGGCCAGCTGTAATAAAGAGCTGCTCCATTTCATCTCTTTATCTAATCCCATTAAGGCTCACGCTTCAGGAAGTGGGAGCGTCTCCTGGTAATGAGGAGATACATTAAACGCCCTCTGAAACGGCTTCACCACATCCAGGCTGTTCCCTCCTCCAGCAGACCCTCAGAACTTCATGCACCATTTGGTCTTTGTGTTACACATTATGGGGAATTATGTTAATTCCACACACAAAGGAAAGAATCAGAGAGAAGTTTTTAAGAGGCAAGAAGTTACGCAAGAAGACTACATCACAAAAAAGTTCACTCTCCGACGTCACTCTGGTGGAATCTTGGCCCACTCATCTTTGCAGAACTGCCTTAGTGTAACCAATTGTGAGCCTGAACTGATATTTTCTCTTATTCCAGCACAGCGTATCAATGAGGTTCAGGTCCAAACATTGACTAGATCACTCCAGAACTTTAATTGTATTCCTTCTGAGTCATTCAGGGTTGGACTTACTCTTCTGCAGACCGATGATCTGACCTTCTCATTCACTACTTCCTGCTACAGGGCAGGTACGTAGTTCTGATCTTCTTCTAGTGGAATGCTGCGTTTGGTTTCCACAGGATATGAAAGATTGAAAGATTGATTGGGACCCCTGTCTACAAACATTTGAACTCACCACTCATCAGTCCAGAGACAAGTCTCCCAGAAACTCTGAGGGTCATCAAGGTGTGTTGTGGGTAGATATAGACCAGCCTTAATGTTCTTCTGGGTCTGCAGTGGCTTTCTCGTCGTCACCCTCCCACAATGCTATTTTAGTCCAGGGTCTTTGGATTAGTGGAGCCATGACCTCCGACCTATATTTAAGTGAGGTAATGCAGTACCTCTCACGTTTTTTTTTTTTGGGTTGTTCTGTGACTTCCTGAATGAACCTTTATCGTGCTCTTGGAGAAAGTTTGGAAGGCGGTCCACTTCTGTGAAGGTTCACTATTGTTCCGAGTCTTCTCCATTAGTAGATAATTGGTCTCACTCGGGATCTGTCAATCCCTAGAACCGAAGTAACCGCTTTGGAACCCTTCCCGGACTGCTGGATTTTAATCAACCTTCTGGAATTTCTGTTGATTTTGGCATAGTGTTCTACTCGTGAGACCTACGAACCAACTTCCCGTTTCTGAAGATGATGACTGAACAGGCATGGTAGTGATCAGATCAGGGTGGGTCCGGTCCAACTGGAACCAGTTATTAATGCCCGAGGGGGCGGTGCCTCTTTCACATGGATGCAGTTAATGTTACAGAACCTTTTTGGTTGAAGGAATAAAATGTTGATTTAAAACTGGTATTTTCTGTTTACTCAGGTTGAAGCCCCCAGTCCTCACCACTTCCAGGACGACTTCAGACATCTGACCGAGTCCAGGCCTCAATGGGTCCGGGCTGCTTTGGCAGCATGAGGGGGGGCCTGCACAATAAAAGGAAGGGAATTATATAACTGCCTTCACCAAAATTAAAACATTGAAAATAATTCATTCATCATTAAATAATAGAAGCAGAGAACAGATTAGTCGTCTTAATCTCTGAGGTTTTCCCTCAATGTCATATCAAAGTATCTGAACTCATGATGATTTCCCACAGTGGAGAAAACTGATGAGTCATGGATTTAAAGTGCATCAGTGGCACAGAGCAAGGAGGGCCTGAAACGAGTCAGGCCCAGACCTCGCGGTTCTGTTACATGCAGTCATGAACACTGAAACCAGGCCGTGTTCTACAAACTCTTCACCTCAGCAAAGAAGAACCATTAGAGGCACAGGCGTTTTTAAAATGCTTTATAATACATGAATATAGACGCAAAGTGGAAAAGCTGCTTCTATTTTTACCTCCATGAAGAAGGAGCTTTTGTCAGAGTCTGTTAGCAGGATTCCTCCAGGCGTTCCGAACGGACCTGAATGAAACCTTGAGGAGAGGATGGGTACGGCCCGAGGACGAATCCAGTAGATTCTGGTGGTGAGCCAGATCGTCATCTTAGATTAAGACTGTGTACCATTGTGATAAAGAGGCAGTTATGAGATTCAATGGATAAAGCTGCAATGCTTGGACAAAAATAACATCACCATAAGATGAAGCCAAAAAAGATCTCTGATCTGGATCAAAGAATATTCCAGATCTGGGATCCAGAATGTTTACAATTATGAGAAAAAACAATCAACAGGAAATAATGGTACAAACTGACCTCTTGGCCTCATTTGATTGTAGGTGTGACCAGTGGGGACCAACAGTTTACAATGGAACAAAATCACTTCCAGGTGTGAAAGCACAGGAGTCAGTTCTGCTGGTGTGACCCAGTAGAATCTGATGTCGGATGCTTCCATCTGCTGGACAGTTTAGGAGCTTTCTTTAGGCCAGGATCTGACGGATCCTTAAATGCGGTGGAACCAGGAGGCTTGAGCTTGAGTTTATCCTTTAATACAGTGCAGTGCGGTGAGGTTCGTGGCAGGTGAAGTTCTGACCCATTCAGAAATATATAAACCCAGTAGAGGGGCTTAAATTCACCATTGAATTGCCAGTTTGCACACTGACTACTGGTTGTGTCTCATATCTCAAATCAGAATTCTCTACACACACATTGGTGAGGTCCATATTTAGCCAAAGAAGAACGTTACATATTGATTGATAGATTAAGTTTATCATTACTTCTCTTACATTTTTTGTTTTCAAAATGTTTTCCATTATAAACAAAATAAATGATTAAAAATTATAGATCAAATTATAGGTTTATTTTTCAAATATAATAATTGGATTTTCCTGGGTTGGCTTTGATATAAAAATTTTCATTTTTGCAGTCAGAGCAAAATGTAGAAAAACGGACTTCTGTAGCGAACTTGAATTTCAGATTTTATCTCTGCATAGAGGAGAAACAGCAGAACCAGCATAAACCTGTGGGTTCAGCGCGCCCCCTTCAGTGAGGCAGAGGTACTGCCGCCTCACCTCCTGCTTTTTCATTAGTTTTATGTCGGATCAGCACGACTAAATATCCTCCAAACATACGTGAAATACATGACCTGTTCTATGGAAAGTGAGGTCATATGATAAAAGTGTTTACAAACCTTACATTGATGACAAACAGTGAGAGAGCAAAAGGCACGTGCTGAAGTTTGTGAGGGACTGTGAATCTGAGATGAGGCTCCGCTCATAACTTCCTCACCACGAACCTCTCCACTCTATTTGAACAGGACATACACAAATGTATCGATTTTCATTACAAAAGACGAATGGATTGTCATATAGAAATAACATTTATAGCACATACCAGTAGACAAATGGATTTTTATTTTATAATTATTTGTTCATTAACCTTTCATGATGACAGGCTTTATTACCGCTGGCCTGCTTTAATTTAACATTCCACCCTTATGACACACAGCTAGGATAAACAAACCATGGTGACAACAAATGTCCCTTTTGGATTAAAAAGCTGCCTTCGGTGTTTCAGGGACGCTGATCTAACTGCATGATTTGTGGTTTACCCCAATCCAAACCATGTGTATAAGTTTTACTGAGAACTATAATGATCCATGGTGCAGGAGCAGGATACATCAGCAGTCCCCTGCTACCAGGACCCAACGTAATGATTCAAGAAAAATAAACACCGACTCTAAACCATTTTAAGATAATTAATATCAGATTAACTACCACTGGCCAAAAAAAAAGAAAAATCCTTCAAATACCACAAGCATAATTGTCAAATACAAATACACCATTGTGTGGTGATCTGTCAATCAATAGGGCTGTCAGATAGCAAGAAAATAAGCCCCTCCCACTGGTTCAGTGTCATTGAAGTTCAATGATTATTGTCATGCAAGGGAATTTGGCGTTCTCTATTTAATATCACCTAAAGGTTTAGATGTTGTTTATATGCTGAACAGCCATAACATTCTGTCAATTGACAGGTGAAGTTGGGGTAGTGATAACGTAAATATATATAAGCCCCCTTCGAGACCCACGGAAACTTTACATAAGTTTGGCACAAAAGAAAAATATGATGATTATCTGGTTACCCGTCATTGGGTGGGATATAGAATATAAAGTGTGAGTTTAAAATGACCGAGGTCTCCTCTAGTTCTGGTGCCTCTGACCTCCTCACAAATGGAAGAGGGGACAAACTTTTTAGGAGAGGAGGCAAGGAAAAGAATCCGGGATATCCACACAAACATAGGAGAACCATGATGTAATCTCCCAAGACAAACATCTTTTGGATATCGCTGAACACTGAAGGTCCATTTGAAGGTAAAAAAACAGCCAACAATCCCTTTACTCAAATTTATTAGGAAATATTTGAATCTACAATGAAAAACATTTAGTTCAGATTCACTTTTTTGTAGTTTCCTCCTCCTTTAACAAGTTCTTAATGATCTCCTCTTTCTTGGCCAGGAGGCGCTCCTCTCTGCGTTTGCGGGCCTCCTTGGTCTTGTTGCGGCGAGCCTCAGCCTGGTCACTGCAGCGAGGAAGGGAAAAGTTAATTTAATGGTGAATGAAGCTCACAGAAATTATGTTTAGGAGCTTTGGCACAGTAATGAGAAAAAACTTACGACAGGAGCTTCCTGCGGGCCTTGTCTGCCTTCAGTTTGTGGATGTGCTCCATCAGGATGCGTTTGTTCTTGAAGACGTTACCCTTGGCTCTCAGGTATAAGCTGTGGTACCTGGACCGACACAAAACACAGTCTTAGAGCAAAAAGTCGCCATCTCAAACTTGAATCATAACCGAGCCAAAGTTCACTTGCGGTTAGGTTCACACTTACATGTGCCTGTCGATTTTCTTGGACTCCCTGTAGCGACGAAGGAGACGACGCAGGATTCTCATGCGGCGCATCCAAATCAGCTTCTCAGGCATACGGGCGTTGGCCGTTCCCTTTCTCTTACCTGATGGGAGGAACATTTGAGTTAATAAGAGAAAGGTTCAACAGTCGTGCTCAAAATAAATTGAGGAAATTCAACTTTTAACCAAAGAAACAAAAACAAATCCAAAAGTGAGAAAAGTGACCTCTTCAGTGCTTCGTTCTTGGTGTAAAAGGTTTGGTGAAAATCATTAAAGTTATTTAGTTGTGCTGCAAATGTAAATTCATGTTCTTTCATGAAATGTGGAAAAGGAAACTGTACCCACCATAACCCATGTGACGTCCCTTGCGGCGTGCCAACGTGTTCTTGCGGCAGCGAGCGCGGGAATGAACCGTCACAGGTTTTCTGATGATCAGACCATCCTTCACCAGCTTTCGGATCTGCTGGCCTGCGGTACAAACAAACATGAGGATGGTCTGTGGAAGGTCACACATACAGATAGACAACACCGACCACAACAAGCCAACAACTCACGGGAGTTTGCGTTTGCAATCTCATTGGTCTCATTTGGGTCCAGCCACACCTTCTTCTTGCCGCAGCGTAGGACGCTGGATGCCAAGCGCTTCTGGAGCCTGAGCATGCTGCAGGAATAATGGGAACATAAAGTTTTAAAATGATGTAATAGATTTCCTATTACATATAAAGCATACGTCACTAGTCAGAGACCGAGTCACTTTACATCTTGTCTGGAGTTTCATGCAGTTTGTTTGTTTGTCACATATAAGCTTCATGGATTTCTGTTTTATGGTTGCCTTTTAAGACTTAGTTGTACATCGTTTTGCTTTTTTGAACTTTGCAACAGCATGAAGGTGCCCCAATGAGCATTGCCGTGCTCATGGCCCACCAGAAAGGAGGAAAACACTCAAAGAGTTCCGACACTCCTACCGCTTTTGGTCCAGACTGACAGTTCAGTTTGATCCGAACAAAAATCCCACGCCTCGCCCGGAACAAGGTCTGAATCAAACAGGCAGACTTTGGTCAAACAAAAATAAGGATTAGTCTCGGTCAAACCAACCCAACTATGGTTCTGTTACGTGTAAAACGTAACTGGTTCTGACTTTCATACTAATTAAAAAGGAGTTAAAGGAGACTTCCATCGCTGATGAACAGAAGGAGACAAACAAGCGTGAGAAGGAAGAAGGTAAAATTGAGCCGCTGTGGCACATGGGGAGACAGGGTATTCAATGATGATATGATCTGGTGAAGAAATAAAAAATACTGTGGATAAAAACACCCAAGTTTTAATTAGAGTGATGTCACTGGAAAGTTATGAAACCACAGCAGATTATAAAGCTGTGTGATATCATCAGGAAAAGTGGTGCATCTTTAAATGACATGGATTATTTTATTTTCATGATGACCTGGACAGTATTCTGGCCTCACGCCAAAAAAGCTGGACCACTCTGAGTTTTCTCCGGTTTCACAATCAAGGTTGTCTACTGGTGCATGGCAGAAAACAAGCCAAACAAGAGGATTGAGCTTGAATTTGGCTCTGCTGGTCATCATTTAATTATAATCTTGGTGGTGAGACGATTATCCACTCTACACTAAAGTCGATCCTCCAGGTTCACTACAAATTTTCAGGCCAAATAGATGACAGGAAAAATTCTCCAGTTTTCTGATCAAACAAATAAAAAAATCTTTAAATTAAACTTTCAAGTGTGAAAGCACCCTAAGACATGATTTCAACACATGGTATTGTGCGGATGTTAAGGTTCCCAATTACCACTTCCTTGATGGAGAAAGGCAGTGGATGTTACTACTAAAATACATCTGTCATATTGTCATTAACAGTTTTTGTGCAAAAACACTTAATGGCCATCTAACAGGCAACAGGTAATGACAATGGCAAATCCTTTGAGTGTGGTTAACTATCATACCAAGCTGCTTTGTCACGCTGGTAAGCAAAAATAAAGTATATTCTCGCCACAGCCCAAATACTAAACCTATTCCATTATGATAAAGCGTTTGCTCTATAAAGCATATTAACGCAATTTGAAGGCAAACTGCTAGTTTAAAAAAAACAAGGAGTGCAAATTTTAAAAAGTAGAGACAGGAGAAACAGCAGGAGTCACTCTAAAATGTCTCAACTGTCATGAAATCATCATGTGGACCTATACATAAAGAAAAAAAAAGGTTTAAACTCTTGTTAAAGTAAATCTGGCAAAAATATGGATTCTTTTACATTGAATGATGGCTTCATGGTGAAAACGGGAAGCCAAAACGCATTGAAGTTTGTATTATATAGGTCCAAACGACCACATTCCAATAACATTTTATCTGCTGTAAGAGTAAGAGCGCATTGGAGTTTGTGTGATTTTCTGTCTACATACTGTATATCCCTATTAAAGACCACCTCCAATAATAGTCAATCATTTTGCAGGAAGCACTCCCATATTTGCCTATATTTGATTCGTACATCAGCTGGGTTGTCATGAACAGTTCTGAAGATCTGCACCTGTGCAAACACCTTTAATAATTAACCATTTTCCTCTTTATTCTAATGCAGCTACATTAAACAGGCTGACTAATGTAGGAATACTAATACATTTATTTGGTATAGCACTTTCACGGAAATAGTTTCACAAAGTGCTTCACAAAAATAAAAGGATAATCCATAAAAACATACAGCCTTTAAAATCAGGTAAAAAAAACAAATAGAAGTGACACATTATAGTCTTAACTACAGCAAATGTCAATGTTATTTGTGTAAGACATAAAAGCACCATAGGAATAAAAAATAAATGAGGATCGTACAAGAGGTGTTTAATTATCGGTTAGCTGCCAGTTACACAGTTTGATTAGTTTCACTGATCCACAGGTGTGCACAATTTACGTTTAAATACCAGATGAAAAGTGGAGGAACAGAGAAATTGCGGTCTAAGTGTAAGTACACCTAATCTTTTCGTCAACTGAAGTGTATGAACTGCCCACTACAAGCCATTAAATGAAATTTATTGCTTAACTGGCCTAAATTAATTCATTTATCATCTTATTCCTCCGAAGCTGACAGATTTTCGGAGTCCACGCTATTTTCTGCCGAGTCTCATGTTATTACATGTCAAGGCCTCATGTGTCCGGCCCTAAAGTACCGACATTCTAGCAAAAATTACCAACTGTACTCTGAAATATAGCAATATTCGAGTCTTAACTCTTGTCTCAAGTAAAGTTAAGAGACCTGTATAACTTTGGAGAAGAATAAAAACGCATTAATCGTAAACGCTTTACACACCTCATGGCTGCTGTTAGCTTGATAGAGGCGAAGGAAGTAGAAATCTGGAATCCACCATTATGGCTGACGTCATGGGTGATTTAAATATAAAAGTGACTATAAAAAAAGATTATAAATATATGAACTACAGGGTGGCCGTACACATTGAATCTCAATTAAAAATAAGAATATTTTACGTATATACAAATACCGTTTGCTCTTTCTTAGAAGCAGCACTGACTGATTTCATCAAAGCCCCCTACAGAGCTTAGTGGTACATTCCGATAGGATGCACTATAAACAGTTGACCACCAGAGGACGCGCTTCATCTTTAAATAATTGCAGCTTTTTAAACTTTTAGTTTTTATTAACATTATTTCTCTAAAGGGATACCCCCTTTGGGCTCTTTGGGGTCTATTCCCATAGGTCCTCCGCAAAAAGGATAATAAATAATTTCCACTTAATTCCACCTCTAACAAAGGCAGTGACCGAGTTTTTGGTCCCAATTTAATTAACTCTCTGCATTAAAACATTGAAAACCAACATTCTGGTCAGAGGTGCAACCATGGGAGAAATCCAGCTAGTGTCTTGAAAAAAGATGGGGGTGGGTATCGGTAGGCTTTGTGGTCTCCATTGCGTGGGGTCTGGGCAGATAGCGGTTGGGCGGGGTCTTGGGGCTTTTGTTTTCGCATGCGCTTTGGGGGGTGCTGGCCTCTGGTCGGACTGGGGGTATCCCTTCTCCAGTCCTTCCCTGGATTTAGGATTTACTGTTGTTATTTTTTTCTATTCTTGGTCAAGATGATGCTCAAACAGAAACTTAAGTTTTTTTTATTACTACAACAAAACTTTAAAAGGCCTAATATGAATTTGGAATTAAAAATGTTTTAAGTTGACTGGATCAAACAGACTACTTTCACAGATAGACTTTATTTCACAAAAAAATAAAATGTTCAGTCCAAAAGAACCAGACTGAAACATTATTAGCAGGAAGGAAATCAAATTTTGAAAATATGGTGAGAAATTTTCATTATTTTGTGAAAGTTTCCAATTTCTTTGAGATATTTAGTCATTGATGCTTGTCTGTTTGTTAATTTATTTCTGAGAGACCATGTACTCTTTAGTGCTCTTTTAGTATGCTATGTTCACTTATATTTGAGCTCAGGTTTTTCATAGTGACCATTGGGTGTATCTGTCTTACCTGTCTGCTGTTACAACACTTTAATTTCCCTTTGGTGTTAATAAACTGTGACCTAATCTTACAGCATTATCAATGATAATCCTTCTAATCCTTTATAACAGAGTGAGAACGAGGGTAGGGTTCATCTTGCGGCAGGATAAATATTAAGATATCCACTCAATGACGGTTACTGACAAAACAACATTATATAGACTTAAGAAACAAAGTAAACAAGAAAAAGCACCCATAGACCACAAACCTCCACTAAGGCATTAACAGCAACCTAGATTTGGAAATACATGCATACCTCTCAACTAATGTTAAATTATGTTATGTAATGCCATGTTAATGAGTTACTACGAGCCTCCAAATCTACCAACTCTAACAAACTATCCGATGTTAATGTGTATATGCACATGTCTATGTATATATAGTTGCGGTATTTTTTTGTTTTTATTGATGTTTATTCTGCTATATTGTGGCAGTCTTTCTTTTCCCCTGACCCCCTTAATTTCTCTCTTTCTTCACGCTTGCTTTCTCTTATCCCTTCAAGCCCCATTCCCAGTCCGTTCGCCCCATCGAATAATAACACACGACAATAAAAATCAAATTCAGTTTACACAACTGGAGGAGTATGACCGACGAAGGAGCTGGACAGGAGGGGTTAAAAAAGAGAGAGAATAGAACAGAATAATCTTTATTTTCATTATACAAGGTACAATCAAATTTGGTGGGGCATCTCTGACAGAATAATAAATGACATAAGAAAGCATTTAAAATCAGAATTGGCAGCAGTTGTACCTGGTGGTTTCTTTTAGAAAGGAAAGAAAGCAAAATAAGTCCAATGACAAGAATAGAAGCATTGTTAAATTTACATGAACGTATTGAGGTAGCACTCCTGGACGGTGGAGGAGTGTGTTTGTGTCTGAGTGAGCGTTCGTGTGCGCGCCTGTCTTTAAAGAAATACATAAATAAACCCAATAACTTGAGGCTAAATAAACGAATGAACCAGAAAAAATAAATATATTAATCAATACCTTGAAGCTAAATAAATGAGGGAAAAAATGACAAATTAATAAATAAAGCAATAACTAAAACCAGAAAAAACAACAAATTAATAAATAACCCTTGCAAGCGTGTCTGCGTGTCTCGCTGCTGCCACCTACAGGCGTCAGTATCTGCCACAGGCGCTGCGCCGCTGAACCAATCACCCCTCCCCTTTACCCCCCCACCTCCTGAAATTATCGTTGTCGGTCAGAGAGTCTGGCTCTCTGAGGAGGAGAGAGGAGTCTTCACGGAAGGAAATAAGAACTTTCACGGTTGGCCCTGCTTCACGAACCAACATTTTTCCGAAGCCATGAACTCACCGGTCACGGTAAGATTTTACCCTCTCTGTGGGAGCGCAAACCGGGTTTACGGGGCTAACGCAAACTGCTGCGCTAACATTAGCGGTCATGTCGCGCGTGCGCAGCGTCAGTGAAACGGCATGGAGGTCAGTAATGGTTACATTCTGACAGGTCAACTGTAATTATAGGAGCAGACGTGACGTAGTAACCCTCTAGCTAATTAATCTAAGCTAACAGCTAGCTTAGTGGAGCTTCGCGAGCTCCCGATGGATATGGCTCGTGACGGTGATGGGGGGCAGACATAAAAACCAGACCAGGTTGTGTGTGTGTGTATGTATGTGTATGTATGTGTGTGTGTGTGTATGTATGTGTGTGTGTGTGTATGTATGTGTGTGTGTGTGTATATGTGTGTGTATATGTGTGTGTGTGTGTGTATGTGTGTGTGTGTGTGTGTGTGTGTAATGTATGTATGTATATGTGTGTGTGTGTGTGTGTGTGTGTGTGTGTGTGGGGAGGGGTTGAGTCCAACCAGACAGACACGATGCCGGCTACTCTGAGCCGTTGTGGTCTGACCCGCTGGTGATTGCCACATCCATCTGTCACCCTCTGACTCCCCCAGTCTGACCCGCTTAGAACAGACACCGCGGTTGGATTAACCCGGTCCCTGCAGAGGGTGTTAACAAGTTTAAAACGCAAACAAGAAGACATAACCATTGATATATCTCCCCATACATGACGCTTGGCTCTATGAAAAATGGAAGAATTTCAATGTGACGTCATAAAGCATGGGCGCCATCTTTGAGGTAACTATGGGAGCAGTGCTAGTATGAGGAGCATTTTGGGAAAAATAGCAACAGTGGATGGTTACTGTTAACCCTCTGCTTTAGTTAGTGAGAACAAGAACGGCAAAGACTTGAATATCTGTCACTGATATGGGACAGAAGATAATAACTGTCTGTAAGTCAACGTCATGTGACTTCAGCTTTCACAAATTAAACCAGAAATCACATCTAAATGTGATGCCTGCCATCTTTCAGGCAGTTAACGTTAGAACTAATGTTCAACAGTGTGTCAGTTTTGGAGCTCAAGCTATGGGATGGACATCATTCAGTTGAAAATGTTTAGCTCCGTCTTATTTTTAATAATCTTTTAACGTAAATAAATTAAAATTCGCTTTGTAGCACTTTGAGATTTGATCCAAATGTAAAGTGCATTATAAATTAAATGTATTATTATTATATTATTATTAAAATCTTAAATAATTGATCATTAGGTATCTTCTACCAATAGATGCCCTCTTCTTCATGTGTCCAAACCATCTCAATCTGGCCTCTCTTACTTTGTCTCCAAGACGTCAAACTTCGGCTGACCCTCTGTTGTGTTCACCTCTAAGTCTGTACATCCTCGTTACTCCCAAAGAACATCTGAAAATCTTCCACTCAGCCACCTACGGCTCCGCCTACGGGCTTTTGCTCAGTGCCACTGTCTATAAATCTACACTATGTCGCACGCTTTCTCTAAATCCACAAACACACAATGCAACTCCTCCTGACAATGCAACTCCTCCGGACAATGCAACTCCTCCTGACAATGCAACTCCTCCTGACCTTCTCTTCCCTGGAGAAGTCTCCATCAGGACTCTCAAGGCAAACATAACTTCTGTAATGCTCATTCTTGGCATGAAGCCATACAGCTTCTCACAAATTGTACCCACTTTTCTAAATCTAGCTTCCACTACTACTTCCCAGATCTTCATTGTGTGACTCATCAGCTTTATACCTCTGTAGCCAAAATTGTACTAGTGCCAATTTTTGAGAACAAGAAAAATTGGCACTAGTACACTTTTCCTCCTTTCCAACAGGCATCCTCTCACTCTCCAAGACCGTGTTGAAATATCTAATTAAATACTCCACTGCCCTTTCTCCTTGACACCTCCAATGGTATGTTATCAAGACCAACCACCATTCCATTCTTCATCTTCTTCAAAGCTGCTTTTACTTCGTCCTTACTGACGCCTTTAACTTCCTGATTTACAGTTCTCACATCTTTCACCCTTTCACTTTCTTTCATCATCAGTTTTCCAAAGTACTCCTTCCATCTTGCCCTCACACACTCCTCATGACTCAGGTTCCAGGTCATGCGCAAGTACATATCCATTCCTATTGTTAATCACCCTAACCTGCTGCACTTCCTTCCCGTCTCTATCCATCTGCCTCGCCAATCGGCATAAGACATTTTTCTCCTTGCTTTGTGTCCAAACTCTCATACAGCTCATCATAGGCCTCTCATTTAGCCATTACTACCTTACTCTTTTACTTTCAACTCTTTGTGGTCCTGTTTACTGTGTTCATTTCTTGCTATCCCACTTCTTCTTCCTGCGTATACTCCCCATCACCTCCTCATTCCAAGAGACATCATCTTCTTTCCTCCATCCAGACTACACACATGTACCTTCCTACTCGTCTCCCTTATCACTTACTTACTCTCTCATCCAGCAGTTCTTCACTACCACCCATAGCCCGTCTCAATTCTGACCTCAAATTCACACCACAGCCTTCCGTCCTCAGCTTCCCCCATTTGATCTTCTACTCTACCTTTGCTCTTTTTCCTCCTTTGTACCACCAGAGTTACACTACATACTACTATTCCATGCTGTTTTGCTATGTTCTCCCCTGTCACCACCTTGCAGTTCCAATCCCTTTTAGATGACATCTTCTGCATAAGATATAGCCCACCTGTGTGCTCCTTACTCTTCTTGGAATACATGTCCACCACAGCCATTCCCATCTTTTTTGGAAAATCTACCACCAACTGTCTTTGGATGTTCCTGTCCCCAACAACATACCTGCCCATCACCTCTTCATCTCCAATGTTCCCTTCACCAACATGCCCTTTGAAGTCTGATCCAACCACTCTCTCACCACTGGGAATTCTCTCCATTTCTTCATCCAACTCACTCTGTCTCTTCCAACTCAACCAACTTGCGGGGCAAACGTGCTAACAACATTCATCATCACACATCCAATTTCTACTTTCATACTCCACACTCTGTCTGACACTCTTCTCACCTCCATATCACTCTGTACATACTCCTCCTTTAAGATCACCTCTACCCCATTTCTCCTCCCAGCCAAACTGTAATCAAATAGTTTGCGCTCTCTGTCCTCTGATGCTTCAGGCCCTGTTTCCTTTCCACCTAGTCTCCTCTCCGTTTTATTTTTTGCTAACTCTCTACCTTTACCTGTCATCATTCCAACATTTAAAGTTCATACTCTCACCCAAAACTCCTGCCTTTCCTCATCTCTCGCTGTCAATATTTTTCTTCCTGTCAATCTTCTTTGTCTTTGACCAGCAGTAGCATAGTTTCCGCCGGCACCCTGCTGGTTAACGATGCCAGTGGCGCTCATTGCTAACCTGGGCCCCAACCAATACGATTTGGAAATAAGTTTCCTATTCTGCATATTGATAGGGCATATGTTTTACGTATTATACCCTTCCTGACAAAGCCGTCCCCATTTATCCTGGCCTGGAAACGGACTAAAAGTACACTTGCTTGCGACTCCTTTGTGGATTTTTTTATTGAGCATTATGTATAGCATAGTATATTGAGTATAATAGAATTTTTTTTTTTTCTTCAGGTTTTAATGATATTTTGGGTTATTCTTTGAATGGTAGAGGCATAGGCAAAAATAAGCCTTTTGCTTCAGCCTTTTCCATTTTTTTTTGTTTACCGTCATAAAAAATGGGTAATATTTGTTGTTTCTTAACATTTATGTAAGTCAAGTTAAATATGGTAAACCACAGCCGACCATGTGTGGTGTTTTATTGTACCACAGGCTTAAGATTATTCTATGTTGAGGGAAATACATATCGAACATATCAAACTCACATTCTCCCTCCCACCAGAGCTCATCAACATCAAATAACTGGCTATAAATATGCAGGTACAGTATATCACAGTTTAAGTCTTTCATAATTTAACACGATATCGGAGAAAAAATGCCATAATTGGACTACATACAACACTGTGAATTGCTTCATTGTTACAAGCTGATGTTGATTAGCTGAAGGATGAGGAAATGAGTAAACACTGACGTAGAGATTATACAGAGAAAATAAAGTAAAAAAACCAAAATGTATCATAACAGCTATCAATAAAATATGAATGTTAAAGTAAAATTTGTACACTGTATGTATGCATGTGTGTGTTCTTGTGAAGGGATGTGAGTTTAAACAATCTGAGCTATAATAATACCTGAGTGAAAACAATAATGGGTGAATACATAATCAATGATAGACGGTAAAATGCAGTTAGGAAACAGCATTTTCATCTTTTCTTTTAAGCACCTTTTATAACATTTTATAGAGGAATGGTTTTTGCAAGATGACCAAAGACATCCCATAATTTGATGCCTCTAAATCTAATTAAAAACTGTCCACTGCTAGTTGTAAATTCAGTGGTGTGGAAATTTAAAGAATGACGAGTAGAGTAAGAATTGACCTGTTATTCTGTTTTGAAGTAAATCTTGAAATGAAAACATCCACTCAATGACAGTTACTGGTAAAACATAACTATGAACTAGAAAAAGCATTCAGAGAGCGCAAACCTCCGCCAAAGCCCAACAGTACCCAAGGTTTAGGGAAGAATTCATGCTGATTTCTCCATTAATCTCTGAGTTATGGCCAGCCTCTAAACCTACCGACAACTCCAACAAATTTTGAGTATCTCTCAAATACTCTGTAGCCACTTGTTCCTGCGCCTTCCAATCCAGCATCTCTGTTTAGCCCACTGAAGCCCCACCTCTTGCCCCAAAAGGACATTAAAAAAATCAAAGTAACTCTTGAAACAGCCCCAAGTCCTCAGACAAAGAAACAACAACAACAAAAGCAGCAATAGCCACATTCTGACGTCACTTCTCCAATTTAATTTTATTTTATTTTAAATGCTGCGAAATATGGAACGTCACCGAAATGGACCACCTATTGGATATGCCAAACCTCTGAAATGTAACCCCTGGGGTAAAATTTCATGCAAATCCGTAATGTGGTTCTTCCCTAATCCTTCTCACAAAGGAACAAAAAAACGCACAGGAATGAAAACATAACCTCCTTGGCGGAGGTAATACAGTGTGAGGTGTGGATTATGGTCTGGTTTTAAAGCGGTCTTTATAGATGGGGTCTGTTTGATGTGAAGGTCACACAATAAGAGCGCTGTCTCTTTCCCGCTGGATGATCGGGCCGTCTTCCTGCCGGAAAACGAGAATGTTCTGCTATGTGATCTGATGTTTGTGTCTCTGCAGCTTTCCAGCTAGTGCTGCCTGATCTGAAGGGAGAGGAGGACAGGTCAGCAGAGAAGATGGAGGTGTCAGATTGCTTGCTGCTGCAGGTCAACAATGGAGAGCAGTGGTACAACCGCTGGAAACACCCCAACGACGACTCAGTACGTTCTGTTCATAATGTTAGCATACATCCGTAAAACACAGGTGTCAACCCTTTACTGTGACTGATTCTGGTGTTTGGATGTGTGTGAAGGACAGAAGCACAGGCCCCTCTGTCCTGCGCTACTTCACCAACACGTGGAAGGAGGGTCTGCTGAACAGGAAGAGACCCTTTGTCGGCCGCTGCTGTCACACCTGTACGCCCCAGAGCAGGGTAAAGTTACTCCTTAGCTAATTAACTCAAACATGAAGTCGTTTACTTCTCCTCGGGCCTTCTTCTCATGTCTTGTAACTGTATAGCTACTCCAAAAACAGGCCGCATAGGACGTGGAATGTGCAACAACCTAGTAATAAAAGCTTCCTGTGACAGAGGTATTAAGGAAATGAGATGTAACCTGTGAGAATACACCTTTTCAGAAAAGTCCAACTAGACGGCTTCTGTTTATCCTTTTACTGGTGTGACAAGGAACATTAGACATTGACGACTCCAGCTTTTAAATGTCTCCAAGGACTGGAATCCAGTTTGCGTGAAAACGTTTGTCCAATTGTGAACATATTATCCAACAAAGAAGGCAAAATGAAATTCAATAACCTTCCCTTTATGTCTCTGAATTTACAAACCCATTTCAGATATTTGATTATTGACACTCCTGTTTGTGTTCTTGGTTGTCCCAGGAGAGACTGTTCAACCCCAGTATTCCTTCTCTGGGCCTGAGAAACGTCATCTACATCAATGAGACCCACACCAGGTAAACAAAGCTGAACCCACTCCATGACAGTGATACTCTGGGATCAGATGACCCTCAGACTGCTTAGATCGCTCCAAGTCCTCCTGTCTAACAAGCTGACTTATGGAAGCCACTCTTAATACTCGCAAAGCTGATATTCATTGTTTTTTTTGTATGGATAAAAAAATTATGAATTTTTTCATAATTTTTTTTAACTAATTTTTTTAAACAAATTTTTCTAAAATCATTCGTTTAGAAAAACAAATGACTCCATTGTGTTTAGTAACAATATCCAACTATTCTTAAAGGGGCCGACTCACTTACAGCACTGAGAGTGAGACCAATTTAAACCTTATTAAAGAACAAATCCATCTGAGGATGAAAGAAAGTGGGCGGGGCTTGTTAGAGTAGCTGGAATCACCTGCCTTGTCCCCATTTTTTAATTTTGTTTGCTTTTATTGAAAGAAAAATTATTGCAGTTTAGTACAAAACATGTTGAAAGTTGAACTACTACGTCAAAATGCAGCCAAAGTAGCAGCGCGCTAACGCAAGATGTAGTGAAAAAAACCCGTCAGTCCACCAACGTAGAGGTTACACAACACGGTACACACACACACACGCCTAAAGTAAGTCAGATGTCGTTGCTCATGCACGAGTCATTCATTGCTCTGTTCCATGAAGTCTGAGAGTTCAGTTAAAAAAATCTGCATCATAATAAACGGCTGTAAGTGGGGAGGAGTCAGTAGTGAAACAGTGGAATGGTAGAGCCATGAATATTTCACAGTGTTTGTCAGTTATCACCAGAAACATCCATCCAGTGACAGACATAAACCAACCCTGAGTAGTAGAAACACAAGCTAGTGTGAAATCCAAAGATCTCCTGGTGTTTCGATGAAGGACTGTTGCCATGAATACAGATTTGTTCGGTTCAAAATTAAGCACCAGTAATTTAATTGAATCTAGGTATCAATACTTGTCCTCACCAAGTTTAATGAGATTAGCTGAACCGCATAGTAAAAGATTTTTTTTAAATACTATTTGATCCCTATCAGACTTTTTTTTGTTTGATCAAGTTACATAATTATGTTCAGTATGTATCTTGCTTTGAGAAGCTAAAAATAATCCTACTTATCAAATACAACTTTCTCAGAAGCCATGTGTAAAGTCTTCTCCCTGCTGGCCACTTTGATCTGTGATGGACCCCAGGGCTCCATCCTTGGCTCCCTCCCATTTAGCATATTAATACTGCCACTTATTATAAACGGGTTCACTCGAGTGACATACATTTATCAGTAAGACATAGAGACTCAACCAAACAGTTGACCAGGGCATTAAGCGGTTAATTTCTATCAGTTCAAAAGCTATCAGATATCAGCTGATTTGACTACAAACTATTAAAAAGCTGATAAACAGAGCCATGACTGATAACGATTTTAAATTAGAAGTTCAACTATGTAGTTCATTCCTTTTGTGCGTGATTGTGATGAAAGGCTACATTCAAGCAGAATAGTAACATGCTTTTACCTTAAAGGGTCAGTCTGGAGAATTTAAGCTGCCCACGTTGTCCTGCCATGTTTGTTACAGTAGCCCACAATAGACAAAGTGAACTTTGGCTCCAGAGAGGAATCTTTCATGTTTAAAGGTTGATATGAGAGAAAAACTTTGTAGAAATACTTCACCTCATAAAACCGGAGAAGAAGAAATAGATGATGATAGATGATCAATGTTATGGTTCAGGGATGCAAGCTTTAAAGCCCCCCCCTCCATCCGGCCTGCGTATCTTTCCAGGTTCCCTGCACGACTATTAATACTAATTTTGACAAATGCCGGGGTCATAATTTTAAGCAAAAGAGAAAGCCACAGACATCAGAGCCTCACCATCAAAGATGGTAGAACATGAAGATCAGACTCATGAAACCGTTGACAGTTTAATTCAACTTGGCAGGCAAAGGAACGTCCCCTCCTCACATCACCAGTTGCACCTCTGGCTTGCAGGGACGGGGTCCCTCCGCCACTATCAGTCCTACCACAATGCAGAACAAATGGTTATATTTGTTATCTTCCATGTGAGCTTTGACCTTGAGTTTCCCAGAGAATATCATGTAGGCCACGTAGATTCTTGGATAGGGAAAGACGAGCTGAGATGCTTTATGGTTTATATAGTTTAGATACCACTAGATTTGACACACTCCACCTTTAAATGTATTGTTTGTTTGCGTATTGATGCAGGCAGCGGGGCTGGTTGGCGCGCAGGCTGAGCTACGTGCTGTTTGCCATGGAGAGAGACGTCAGCACGGACATGTTTGCTCGAAATGTGGTGGACAATGTGCTCAACAACAGGAAGTAAGAGGAACTGAAAGTTGATCACAGCAGACAGGATACATCTTATTAAACTATACTGAGGGAGGTGAAACACAGGAGAAACACCGCATTCAAATGTTCTAAATTGTGCAACACAATGTTTTTGTCCGCCACAGGGTGGAGAGCGCTATCCTGGTGGTAGCCACAGACTCCTTCTCTGGCCAGGAGCAGCAGGATGTGAGTAAGGTAAAGAAGAAAGCCAGGGCCTTCCTCCAGCAGATGGTGGCCAACATTTCACCGACCTTTATCAGGTAGACCAGATAACTCACCTCAGATGGTTCTACAGAAGTAACTGGAATCTACTGGTTCAGATTTAAGTTTCGTGCAGGAGCTGTCTGACATTGAAATGTTTCTGTTCCATGTCTTCGTCTGTTTTCAGGCTGACTGGGTGGGTCCTCCTGAGACTCTTTAATGGCTTCTTCTGGAGCATCCAGATCCACAAAGGCCAGCTGGATATGGTCAAGAAAGCTGCTGCAGAGGTCAGTAGCCGTGAAGCACAAACAGGAAATACTCACGCAGCATGATCTGAAACCTGTTCCTGCTCCTCACCACAGCTTCACAACAAACAACTAAGAGAGTTGAACACCTCTTTTTTTTTTACACTTTTTTACACTTAAGATCTCAAATGTTTCCTTTTTTGCCAAAGCGTGTGTAAACTATCATGGGGTGCAATGAAGAATCTTCTCTACGCCACTTTTGTTCATTTACAACAACCAAAACCGCACCAAGAGTCCGCCCCATTTGATGATTTTTAGATGACGCCAGCATGGCGTCCCACATCAAAAGAGGTGTGACGTATAACATTGCGTCCATTAATATGATGGTTTATCCGTGCAGTCGGATTCATCCATAATGATGACGTCATTGATGAATTATGATGACATCGTCTTTTAAATTAAAACCATGTCTGTCCTTGCAGCAAAATGTGCCCATGGTCTTTCTCCCTGTTCACAAATCTCACATCGACTACCTGCTCGTCACGTTGATCCTGTTCTGTCACAACATAAAAGCCCCTCACATCGCCGCAGGAAACAACCTCAACATCCCCATCCTCAGGTAAACCCCTCACCAGACATCCGGGTCAGTTTGTTCCAATGATGAAGATCTCCATGAGGGTACCTTCATAAGAATAGTATGCTTCAGAAAGGGATCAGATGGGCAGAAAAACTGCTTGACAACAAATTTAATCCCGAACGGGCCTCGGATAGAATTAGGTTTTAAAATCTATTGTACACTTTCAGCCATAACATTAGAACCACTTGACTAATATTTTGCAGATCCCCTTTTTGTTGTCAAAACAGCCATGCTAATATGTGCTACGGTAGATCTTCTGTGGCACCAAAGAACACCAGCTAGCCCTCATCCCCCTGATTGTCTTCATCAATGATCCTGAGTACAATAGGATCAATGTCCTTTAGAGTGGTTATAATGTTCTGGCTGTCAGTGTAAAGAGAACTTCAATGACAATGAGAGGAGCCCCAGAAGAGGCATAAAGAGCATTGAGAATGTTTTCTTCTCTCTGGGGTGTTTTTGACATGAGGAGAAGAAGAGGTGAAAAATATTTTATAAAAAGTGTTTTACTGTAGAAACATCCTATTTCACAACTAACAAAAAGCTGTAGAAATCTGAACATAAATGCAGGTATTAGTTTTGTTTTTTACGGTCAGCTGAAACTGATTGGAAGGCACCTTCGGAAACTGTGTCGGCTTTCAGAACCCTCATCCGTAAACTTGGAGGATTCTTCATACGACGGAGAATGGAGGAGTCCGATAACGGGAAGAAAGACATTCTCTACAGATCACTCCTCCAAACCGTGAGTCTGCTCTATCATCTGCTTTTCAATGCAGTTAGAATCTGTGTGGGACATGATTTATGATGTAACTGCAGGTTGTCTTTATGCAGCTCAGTGCCCTCGCCCCATTCCTGACTGACTCAGACTTGTTCTTTTGGTGTAGTGCAGTACAATCTTCTAAATAAGTCAAGTAGACACTGCTGCCGTCCTTGAGTAGCATCTAAATACCTTCTTTAAACTTCCCTAACACATCTAGGTAGCTACCTGATGTGATAAAGACATCACTTTTAGAACATTGTTTCATGTTTTCTACTGGGGCTGGAATTAAGTTATTTTCGCTTAGAAGTCAGATCATGATTATCCCTGTGGTTTTACTGAATAGACCGTTCACAGATTCTCTGCTGTGGGATTCGTGAACCCAGTGTTAATGGACTGTACTTATAAAGCGCTTCTCTAGTCTGCTTGACTACTCAAAGCGCTTTTACAACACAAGTCAGCATTCACCCATTCACATTGACACAGTGATGATAGAGGTTGCCATGCAAGGCGCTACCTGCTCATCAGGAGCAGTAACCATTCACACACCAGAGGAACAGCCATTGGGAGCAATTTGGGGTTCAGCAGCTTGCTCAAGGACCCCACGACATGTGGACAGCTGTGACCGGGGTTCGAACCAACCCCCTACCAACTGAGCCACTGTGGCCCCACTAGAGTGTGCAGATTTGTAAGCCATGGCCTTGCCTTGGAAATCATCCAGGAGGAGCTGGGAAGTGCATCTGGGTACCCTGATTAGAATCCTGTCACCACAGCCTAAGAGAAAGAGAATAGATGGATGCTATTGCCACTCACACAAATGTTATGTGAACACCTTTTGCAGCAGAAGTTGTCCCTCTGATTCAGATTTCAGACTTAAAGTAGAAGCCTCGGGATGCAGTCAGGATAACGTCTCTTTATTACGTGAGAGGAGAACTTTGTTAACAGCACTCAACCAGATATAGTTTCTCGACATAGCACCTTCAGCAGGTGCTCAGTTCTCTGTTGCACTTTTTGTTGTTAAACTGTTGGCCTTCATCATCTTTAGGCTACTTGAACAGCTCATTTCACTTCTCTTCACTTTCAACGTTGTCATGTTTTCTAGAATGTCAAAGATGGCTTCATATTTTCAAGTATTATGGCCTTCACAAACATCTGCTAATGTCTCACCAGTACACAGAGGAGTTGTTGTGCCAGCAGCAGTTTCTGGAGGTCTACCTGGAGGGCACACGCTCCCGCAGTGGTAAGCCGTGTACTGCGCGTGCAGGCATCCTGTCCATCATCGTGGACACGGTGTGCGGTGAGACCGTGGAAGACGTCTTGGTGGTGCCTGTCGGAATCTCTTATGATCGCATTCTTGAGGGCAACTACAACAGCGAGCAGCTGGTAAGAGCTTGGTGATGTCCGCTGTTTGTTCGTATTTCCTGCAGTCAGGTCTATAAACACCTGAACTCCCTCCAGGGCAAACCGAAGCAGAACGAGAGTCTGTGGGGAGTGGCGTGCGGCGTGTTCAGGATGCTGAGGAAGAACTACGGCTGCGTCCGAGTGGACTTCAACCAGCCCTTCTCCCTAAAGGTCCACACTCACATCAGCTCATTCTATTTCTGTAGTTCTACTGTCAACATCTAAACCAACACCCAGCAATCAGCAGAAACTAGAGGTAGAGGCTTTAGGAAAACAGCAGTCTAAAACCAGATGTCGCCCGTGTCAGTCCGTGCTGCTCGCCATAGTATCTCCGTTTTTTTTTATTTTAATGGTGAGTTTTAGAGGGTAAGCTATTCATACTTCTCTCTCTCTCTCTCGGTTTCTTTCTCCACTTCTCTCTCTTTCTCTCTCGGTTTCTCTCTCCTCACCACTCTCTCTCTCTCTCTTTCGGTTTCTCTCTCTCTATCTTTCTCCTTTCAAATCCAACGGGTCATGGCAGTAGGCGGTTCACCTGAGTCTTGGATCTGCTCAAGGTTTCTGCC
Source organism: Lophius americanus (assembly GCA_037951165.1). NCBI lineage: Eukaryota > Metazoa > Chordata > Actinopteri > Lophiiformes > Lophiidae > Lophius > Lophius americanus. The sequence continues at coordinate 1,285,683 of JBBDHG010000030.1, read as the reverse complement.
TGTTAAAAGGCAGTTTTTTTCCTCCCCATTGTCACCAATTGCTTGCTCATGGATCAGTATGTTGGGTCTCCGTAGGATAATGAATAAAAAGTTGGTCTAGACCTGCTCTTTTTGGACAGCACCTTGGGACAACTGTTAACAACGTAATATAAAACATGTGATTGATTGTTTGATAGACAAAATGTTTGGAATTGTTGGCAGCTACAACGTGATGCTTTGTGGCAACTGGTTAAATTCGCTAACCGTCTCGTTGCCGTTATATAACTGAAAAGATTGATAAGATAACAATTGATAGATATTGTAATAAAATAAGAGAAACAGATGACTGTTTTCCTGCCAGACGATGTCACATGTGTAGGTATGATAGCAGTCACACAGATCTTAGCAGAAAGATGAGGCTCTCTTTGGGGGTTTCAACATAATTATTTTAAAAAACAGTCCAAATTCAGAAATAGATTTACGTAATGAATAATAAAAAAATTGCCTTATTAAAGGTTAAAGGTTTAGATGGAAACTTTTATCAGTCAGTCTGAGTTTGTGTTTATAATTACCCATCAGGAATACCTGGAAACCCAGAGAAACCGCCATATTCCACCACCAGTGTCTCTGGAGCGAACGCTGATGCCCAGCATTATTTCAGCACAGTAAGTACACACACACACATACACACACACACACACACACACACACACATTTGTCCCGTCCTTATTTCTTCACACAAGAACTCGCACCTGAAACATCATGAACCCTCAGGTCACCAGCTGGACCTCTCTCTCCTGCTGCTTCACAGCCGGATCTGTTTGGTAGGATTGGAGCCACAGCACTTGACTTAGCATCAACAAGGGTCACTGCAGTTCAGAACAATCGCATAATAGAACTCACATTGGCAAGTGGTACCAACACAAGGACAGGCGGTCAGCTACGCTAGTCTGAACTCATAGGATGAGAACCTGTCCTGTCCTGCACTTTCCTGTCCCACATTCAGCAAACTGCATTGTTGGACAATTGGTCAAAACATTATAACCACCTACCGGATATTAAGTAGTTACCACTTTTGCCGCCAAAAACAACTCTGAAAAGATCCTGGAAGTTGTGGGGTGGGGACCTCATGGGTCGGATCTGCATCCCACAGATGCTGGACTGGCTTTAGATCTGGAGAATCTGGAAGCCAAGTCAACACCTTGAACTCGATGTTGTGTCCATCAAACCATTCCTGAACCATTCCTGCAGTGGGTCAGGGAGCATCATCCTGCTGGAGGAGGCCACTGCCATTAGAGGATACTGTTTCAATGAAGAGAGGGTCTCGGTCTGCAGCAATGTTTAGGGAGGTTCTGTAAGTCAAATGAATATCCACATGAAAGGTAGGACCCAAGGTTTCCCAAACAGACACCTGGCCCTCGACATGATGTAAAATAACCTGATCCATCAGACCAGCCCACCTTCTTCCATTGCTCCGTGGTCCAGTTCTGGCGCTGACAGGTCCATTGTAAGAGCTTTCGGCGGTGGACAGGGGTCTGTCTGGGTCAGGCCCGTTGCTACACAGCTAGGAATGTGGCATGCTGTGATGTAACTCTGATGTCATTGTGTGTTCTGACTCCTTTCTATCAGAACTAGCCTGATCTTTTTCCAGCAGTTTGAGCTACAGAAGCTTTTCTTTGGCATCAGACAACATGGGTTGGCCTTCCACCCCACAACCATCAACGACCCTTGGTCATTGGTTCGTCAGTTGTCCTTCCTTAGACCAGCCTGGTCGGTTCTAATCACGGCAGAACAGGAACCCCCAGCAAGACCTGCAGTCCTGGAGATGTTCTGACCCAGTAGTCTAGACATCACAATCTGCTTCTTGTCAAAGTATCCCAGATCCTCATGGTTGTCCACTTTTCCTGCTTCTAACATCCATTTCAGGACAAAATGATTATTCCTGCCTAATATATCCGACCTTGTGATAATCCATGGAAATTATCTTCCCTACCAGTGGTTATAAATCAGACGTATTCAGTTTAATCCCTTAAAGTCACTGCGTTCAGTACCCATAGGTCCAGTAGAGTGACGGTAAATTAACAATCTCATTTGTTCAGATAATTAATTCATTAATTTTGTTTCAAGCATAAAGCTTTATTGAAAGCTCCTTTTGTCCAAAATATCACCAAATATTATTTTCAATTCTAGAATGATGTCCTTTTTTTTTGAGTTTCCAACTGCTTCACAAGCGTGTTTTTATTTAAATAATCTGGTGCAGAGTTTTTATTATACCTGGGAACCACATTTCACACTGTGTTTAAATGCTCTTCCAGGCCTGATGCGCAGCTGTTTGAGGGGCAGCAGGAGGAGGGGGATCTGCCTGAAGACATCACAAGGCGGCGGCTCATTAACAACTTGGCCAAGCACGTCCTCTTCAGTAAGATGCTCTCAACACTGCAGATTAAGTTTAGCCCTGCTGTATAGAATATTCAGGGTCATTTTCAGCTCTTTTATATACATAGTTTGGGGTGTAGAGAGAGACAAAGGTCCCAGATATCAAAAACATCATCCTATTTTAAGTCTTGGATTTGGTGATATCTCCTTTATTTGAGGTTTTGGAGCTTTGCATCTGTCATAACATTGCATCTGCTAAAACGCAGCCCTTGCGACACACACTCCATCGTTCCTCACAGCGCAGCATCAGTCGGACCGCTTTACACCACGCAGAGATTTTTTTTCCCCTCAAGGGGTGACGCCAGACCAACCGGTTCTCCCCAGCTCTCTCAGCTGCATTCTCCCCCACTGGGCCCAAATGCTTTTCATTATCAGCCAATCACAAAGCCTCTGGCTGGATGGCATGTTGTTTTCAGCCAGTAGGGTGAAGGGGAGTATAAAGAACCAGAGGAGCGGGGGAGGGGGGGATGCAGCACCAGTGCTCACAGTGTTCAAAACCCCCATATATGAACCTCGGATGAACGATGGTAACCTCAATCAGAGACACGTGCACACAGACAAACATACGTTCTCTTTATTGTCATCTGTTATGGATCTTTGTAATGTTTTGTTTTTGGGAAGAAAATGTCCTCATGGTCCAAGACGCAAACCTTTTAAATAATAAGACATTCACTTTAAAGGTATACTATTTTTGTTTGAACCTCTTTTCATTACGTTTGCAGTTTATACCACGGAGAATAACAATTTAGAACCCACATTTGTTCTAAAATGAGTGAAAATTTAATTAATTATATGTAGAAAGATAAGTAGATCTGCGTTTTGGTATTTTTAAAACAGGAAAACAGTGTTCATTGAACCACAAGTAACCATGGTGACAAGGGCATAACAAGCCGTTTTTAATATCTATGTTAAATTCCTTATACAGTTTATTCTTAATTTTAACCCAAATTCTTTAAGTGCTTGTTTTTGTCTCTATTGGTAAGTTTCAATCCATTCTTCGATTCTAATACCTTAATAAAATGCTCTGTATTATATTTGAACTTTAATGACATGACAGTTTATAATATTATTGGTGTCGATTGATAAGAAAAGTAAATTCTTAAAGTTTAATGTTGTATAACCTAATCGGAACGGTTGTGGAATTCTAAATAAACAAGTTTTTTTGTTTGCTGACAATCTTTTTGCCGCCAACAGCCACAACATTAGGTGGGTTTACATGGACAGTCTAATTTGTAATAGATTTGGAAAAGGCACCTAATCGGAAAGAAAATGTTGAATGTAAACACCCCTATCCGAAAGAAAAGGCCCTTTCCGATTGAGATTTCATTCCTCTGCAAGGAAGTAGTCTAGACATAGAAGAGTTTAGCATAGTAGGACCGTTAGATGGACGAAAAATCATTTCGCCAAATGCCCTCTTTGTCGTATTTTTCTTCTGGGCGCACGTTGGCGGTCGGCACCGAGCTCATCGTACTATTATCGCAAACTTATGATGTGAAGTGGGGATCGTCTGCGCATGTCAGAAGGCTGTTTCCGATCAGATGAGTTGATGCATGTAAACACCAGGTCGGAAAAGATTAAAGGTCATGTAAACAGGACGGACATTGCAATACGAAGAGGTTTAATTCGGATAGGAGAAAAGTGTCCCATGTAAACCCACCTAGTGTGACTAAATCCACATCAGGGTTTTTGACGAAGGACGATAAGACTAAAATGTAGTTAAAAAGCTAAAAAACCTGGAGATTGTTTCTGGGTAAATGGAACCGACCCACAGATTAGCGGCAGTAAATGGATAGATGGATGGATCCATAAAAAAACATTGAGTACAGTATTAAAGTCTTAAGTGCTTAAGCTGAATTTTTGAGACTATCTGGGTCATGCTGTCTCTTTGAAACAAAGGAAGGATACAAAAGTTGTTCCAAGCCCTTTTGGCAGTAGTGTAATTGAAAATGGTTGAATCTAATAACCCCAACTTTGAGCGTTTGGCATGGAATAATACTTTAAATATTTAAAATGTAAAAAACTTGATCTACTCTTCTTTTTTTTTAATATCTATTTATATTTTTAATATCTCTCTGGTTGGTCACACAGCGTCTAAGAAGTTAATATTACTCTTTGTAACACTTTGTGTCACTTTGTAACAACAATACTACCTCTACATTCCATCTTTATGCTCATGACACTGTATTTTATTCTTCTTGATTAATCTCCTTCAAAAACAATGCTATCATCTAAAGCTGGTTCTGAACCCAGAGCTGCAGTCGGTCACTCTGCGTTATGTTTCATCACTGGGGATAGTTGGGGGAAACAGAGGCGACGCCACCAGCTGTCTGATGGCAATCAGACTTATCAGGGGACTGCCAGGGTCTCTGTAGATTGAGAACCCATTCCCTGCTGCAGACACTCACTTGTAGTGCAAAAAAATAGCGCACTGAGGTAGGAGGTCTTATCCTGAAACACTTCAGTTGGTCTGACCAGGAGAGGATGGAAAGACTCAAATTGTGATCTGATAAATGTGGGATTAAAATGAGCAGGTAGCAGGTGAACACTGAGGTATGCAGGGATCAATTGATCTCATCTATATGTGTAAATAATCTCTTTTTAAATCAGTTGGGCCTCTTCTGGATTCTTGTGGATTGTTTGTTTGTTTGTTCAGGAGAACACAGCAGCTGGTCTTCATTGTGAAGCTCCAGAAATGTTACGAGAACACAATCATGTTGTTAGTCTCTGGATGACTACCCTGAAGTCTCCGCTTTAATAGTGTGACGCTGATGATATCGTCTTTGTCTTCTCTTGCAGCGGCTAATAAATCCTCAGCTATCATGTCTACGCACATTGTAGCCTGTCTGCTGCTCTACAGACACAGACAGGTAAACCTCCTCCTTCACTGCACAATCCTCTCACATTTCTCCTTTTCCTCTTCACGAGTCCTCTGTTACAACAAGGTGATCCAGATGTCACCAAGCTCTGCAGTGTGTCTCTGTTGAAGATCTGACTTCCTGTGGTGGGCTGCTGCCCTCTGCAGGCGCATTGCTGTAATTACCCTTCTGACCAAAGGCTTGCATCTCAAACTGAGGCCCACTCATGAACATGATACGTGTTTCTTATTTTTCACCTGCAGGGTGTGTTGCTCTCCAAATTGGTAGAGGACTTCTTCAACATGAAGGAGGAGATCCTTTCACGGGACTTTGACCTGGGCTTTTCAGGGAACTCGGAGGACGTGGTAATGCGTGCCCTCCACCTGCTGGGCAACTGTGTCAACGTGGCCAGCAGTTCAAATCGTAACGGAGAGTTCACGATCGCGCCCAGCCAAACTGTGCCGGCGCTATTTGAGCTCAATTTCTACAGCAATGGCCTTTTCCACGTCTTCATTACCGATGCAATCATCGGTATGTACTGAATGTATGTACGCATACGCTGATGTTAGGTCATTTATACACTCCACTAAGTTCCTGTGTGGTTCTTCTGCAGTCTGCAGCATCCTCTCACTGCAGCAAGAGCTGGTCTCTGAGTCAGAGCACCTGTCTGATGGGCCCAGTGTCCTTCCTCTCAGTCAGGATAGACTCATCCGAAAGGCTGTCGGGCTCTCCTACTTCCTCATCAACGAGGTGATGGTGGCGCCGGTAAGTCCTGCCAATACACAAATTCATTCAAGCAAGTCAGTCAGAAGCACAAAGTCTATTACTCTCGGGATGCACCTTCTGAAATTCTAATTGGAGTAATTTAATGCTGTGTTCATTCCGAAGGCCATGCATATATTTTTTTGCAGCTCGATTACAAACAAAATCAATGCAAAGCTGCAAGTACTCATGATTCTACTTTGGTCAACAGTCACATTTAGTGACGCTGTGACGAGAAAGCCTACCAGCGTTGAGCTGGTCAGTTTTAAAATTGTGGAGGACAGCGATTTTTAAATATTTTGGATGAGAGAAATATCTCATAATTGAAAAAGGCATTTATTCAAGACATCCTTGATCAAATAACGCAATAGTGCAGAGGTGAACAGTGAGTGCAGTTATCAATTTATGCGTCCAGATCTGCTGTGACATTTTGTTTTTTGACTTCTGAATTATTTTTTTTACATATAATTGTGGCTGTGACTGGCATCCATTTTGGAATGTTCAAGTATTTGAACCTCAGATTCTATCATAATTTATTACTATTTAATTCACTGGGTAAACAATGCTGTTCCTCATAGTATATTAGGTACAAAAATGTCCCCACTAACTCATTTCTGATCACACTGGTATAAGAAAAAAAAAATCATGTGTTCTTTGCTATTAGGCTATCGTTTTGGAAACTTAGCTTCGAAATGTTTCCACTTTTCTAAATTCCAGACATGAATTAATATTTGATAATTATGATCAAGACTCAGGAAAAGTGTAAAATCATATTAATATTCAATATTTTATAGCATTTTCAGGAAGGTAACTGATTTAATTAATTGATTTCTTGTGTTTGTGAACCTTTTTCAAAAAAATCTCATTCTAAACCAAATATTATTTTGATTCTCTGACATATCGCACACTTTGTTTATTATTTTACAAAAATGAATCCAGTTGGCATGTAATTTAGAGAAAAATAACTGTTTGATGATCAGAATTGATTCTGAATAAAAAACTTAATTCAATGAAAATGGATAATTATTTTATAGTATAATATTTTCTGGCGATAAAGACATTTATGTCCTCAGAGAGGATGTGAGTGAAACCTCTGTTTCTCTTGAAGCCGTTGAGATTCTAAAGCCGACGTCTCCTCTGTGTCCTGCAGCCTTGTCAGACTCTCTACCAGGTGTTTCACGAAGCAGTGACCCGGCTGATCCAGTACGGCGTTCTCTACGTCGCAGAGGTTCGTGGACACTGCTCGCTGCTTAAGAAGTGATGTTGTCTCTTATTACTTCCTTTTATGTGATGACAGGTTTCCAGAAGCTTCAATGTCTGTTTGTGTTTGCTAGGAGGACCAGGAGGACCTGAGTCCCAGCCCCTCAGAGGAACCATGGCCCAAAAATTACTCCAAGCCGCTGTCCTGGAGAGGCGAGGAGGAGGACGAGGACAGTGACTTCGGAGAAGAGCACAGAGACCGCTACCTGAAGGTGATGCCAAGTGTTTCATTTTTATTTAAACCAACAGATCCGTCGTCAGCACCAGCTCATGAACCCTGATCCCTCCTCTCTTGGCAGGTGAGCTTTGCCGCGGAGCCTCAGGAGTTCTTCGTCTTCCTGCTGGGACTCCTCAGCCCCGTCCTGGAGGCCTACAGCGGGGCGGCCATCTTCATCCACAGCATGAGTGAACGCATGTCCGAGTCAGACTACACTCACAAGCTCTTCAGATACCTTCTGACCCGCACAGAGAGAGGAGTTGCGGTTCATGGTAACCCTGCAGCATTAAACCACACGAGACCAACGACAGAGAATGAACGGGTCGGCTTGCGGTGGCGGAAGGCTAATGATGGCCGTGAATGGTTGGCGCTCCTGATGAGCAGGTGGCGCCTTGCATGGCAGTCTCTATCATCACTGTATGAACGTTAGTGTGAATGGGTGAATGCTGACTGGTGTTGTAGAAGTGCGTTGAGTAGTTGAGCAGACAAGTAAGACGCTTTATAGGTACAGTCCATTTACCGTTTAAATGTCAATAAGTTAATCACATCAACTGACAATTCATCACTCCGCTTTTCAGTTCACATGCATTTTATCATTTATTTATTCTAGATATTATGGAATCATCGTCGCCAATGCAGTACCTTCGTCGTAAGGCGATAAAACAAAAGGCTATTTCATAGATAATTTTCAAATTTTACACCCACATAGACCTTAGTGAGTGGAAGAACTGGAGTGTTATGGGGAAAGTTCGGTTGAATATTTCTGACAAGGGTGAGCTTTATAACCAAAATTCTTTAGTGTGTGTGTGTACCGTAAAAATCAGGAAGGAGGCAAATACTTTTGCACAGCACTGTATATATATTAATATATATTTATCTATAAATATATATACATATATTTTATTTATATTTATTTAATATATATTAATATATTTATATTAATATATATATATATTTATATTAATATATATATATATTTATATATATATTTATATATATATTTATATATATATTTATATATATATTTATATATATATTTATATATATATATAAATATATATTTAAATCACTGTGATTGGTCACTGAAGTCACATGATCCCTAGTCAGCACAAAATGATCAGCTTCGGCCTACATTACATTTTTGCCCACTCTTTGGTGTCATAAGGCACAGGATTGTATTTCTTTATGGTTGTTGTTGATGAGGAAACAACCGTTGGGATTCAGTACCTGTTGACAGAGTTTTTATTATATTTAATGAATATTTTAGAATCTGTTCTCTTCTTTTTTTCAGGTGAAAGTGCAACTCATTATTTGGTCAAGAACACAGTGAAGACATTTAAGGATCTGGGGGTAAGAATGCATTTGACTTTACACTGATGGGCCATAACAATTTAAACACTGACAGGAACAGTCAGAATAACATGGATTATCTTGTTACCATGGTTACCCATCGGTGGGCGGGATATGAAAGTCAGGAAAAGAACATTTGATGGGCATGGGGAGTGAAGGCTAGCCCATGTTGCTGAAAATGTTTGCACTGTTTCTGATATAATGGTGTCAGAACACACAGTGACAGCATGGTGTGCTATGTATGGGACTGCATAGCCACAGACCGGTCAGAGTGACCTCTGACCTCTTCTATAGGCTGAAGGCTCCTACAATGGACACTTCAGCACCACAGAGCAATGGAAAAAGCTGAATCCAGGCCTCATTGGGTCAGAGAGAGTTGGTCAAAGGAGATACTACATACTATTAGGCAGATGGTTATAATGTTATGGCTTATCAGTGTATATCTTATTTGGACTGCGGTGATCAGATTCATTTAAGTGATATTGATCTTCTGCAGATCCTGAAGGAGAGGAGAGAGAACCGGGTGACGACTCTGGAGCTCAGCAACACCTTCCTACCTCAGGCCAACCGGAACAAACTCCTGCGGTACATCCTAAGCTTCACCCAACTGTGACCACCAGCGCCGCTCAGGCGCCGGGCTCCTCCCAATAAAGGGCTTCTACTGGTTAACTCTCAGCAGTCCCAGGTGCTACTCTGTGGAAAGCTTTACCAGGAAGTGCCTTCATGCTGTTGGCAGGAAGAGACTTGAAGCCACTCTTCCCGTTTTGATCCAGTCGATGACTCCCCCGTCTTATAACTGAGCAGCTGTTCTTGGAGGAGGTACCTCTAGGGATCCAGCTGTCAGTGGGAACCTGACCAGTTACACCATGAGGTTTTAGTCTGATTTTAAACAAACTCAGCAAGCTGCTTTTCATCTGAAAGAGCAAAAATTAGCTTTCATTTAATGAAGTTTCTTTCTGTAGAGTTGTAAAACTACTGAATTCCCCCGGGTGTAATCAGAGTCAAAAACTGAAACTAAATCTAATTTCTACATACATCCATCTAAAGGAACCTTATCCACTGACAGGATTCTGGGTGATGTCATTTTGACCCTGCAGGGCCACCATAGATTGTTGGCTAGGGAGGGGTGAGACGAGGCTGCGATCTGGAATTCACCACTAGATACCACTAAATGTTTACAGATTGCACCTTTAAAATCTGATCCTCTTTGTTAGAGAGAGTTGGTTCAGGTTTGCAGCAGGAAGTGTGTAAGCCCACAATTAAAAGCATTTATATTGGGGGTCATTCTTCACTCACAGTCTTCGTCATATGTTCTCATCATGTATGTTTACATGACGCTTGTGTTTACTTTTCGCAGAATTTCCTTATTCACAAAAGTTCAAATTCAACAAACTCTCTGGTCGTGGCTATCATGAAAAAAAAGAACGGTGTATTCACCAGCACCCCATCAGCTTCATCCCTTTTCCACGATAGCATGCTATTTAGTGCTATTTAATTACAGAACTTTCCTATGAAACCATTAATATGTGAAATATAACACTACACTAAAAACACTCTAATTAAAAGTGATTTCAATTAGTTAATTGTTAGTGTGGGCGACCACAGCTAAATGGCAAAGAGTCTGCCAGGAAGTGATGTCATACATGCTGAGCAGCACTGTAGAAAAGTATATATCAATAGGAAGAGATTTCAGATTCAGTGACTGCACAACAAGCGTGCCCTGACATCTTGCTGTAACATTGTAGTAAGAGTAGATGGCCCTGTGATACAACTCAAGTAAAGGACGCATCTGTAAACGTTTTGTAAATACAAACAAAGAAAGGAGGAAATGTCTTTCTTTAATGTGAAATACAGACTCCTCTGAGGAGAACTGATGTCCCTGTCAGGTTTGAATATATTTCCTTTTCATGCTTTTGGTTCCCGCAGAGCATCAGATTATCTGCACAACTCCCTTTGGTCAAATGTCTCCAAAACCCACTAAAAACTAATTACGTTTGATTACACATCATTGTTTTGTATGAAAGCTATGAAGAGGACATGTTACCTGTGGGAGGTCTAATAAGCTGCTGTAACCAGTTAGGTAGTAGCAGTTATTACCTGGTAGCAGTTAATTTCTTGGAAAAGTTGGTAGCTAGTAGCGGTTAGCAGCCAGTATTGCGTAGCCGCTAGTAGGAGTTAGCAGCAAGAAACACTTTCACAATCTGCACACTGCTGGTAGCTACTAACTCTTATTAGCTACTAACTGTTATTAAGTACTAACTAATACTATTTACTAAACTCTTTCGGCTTATAACTGCTGCTAGCTGCTACCAGCTAATAACTTCTAATAGGCTAAATGCTCTTAAAAGCTAACCACTACTAGCTGCTAAATTTGCCTGAACGCTAACTAACTTTCAAGCCTCTAACTGTTACTGGCATCTCACTGCTAGGTGTTAATTGTTACTAGGCGGTAACTGTTAATAACTACTATTGTCCTCAAACGGCTACTAGTTGCTAAGCATTCCTGGCTGATAACCGCTACCTCCTACTAAATGCTACTAGCTGCAGACTGTTAACTAGCTGCTAACTGTTACTAGCTGCTGACTGCTGCTGGCTGATTGCTTCTACTAACTGCTTTTAAGACTTCCAGTTCGGGCCTGTCCCAGTTCTTTTTTACTACCTTTGCTGCTGTCTCGGAGCCAGAACAACTCGGACCTCCCATTACTCCTCCTCTGCATTTGTACAGAACAGAGGGTCAGAATAGAGGCGCAGTAGGGCGCTAGTGTGAGCTCCTTAAGCTCGGTGCAGAGAAGAGGATCAGAGACGCACAATGGTTGTTTTCATGTGATCCATTGTTTAGATGACACTGGTTCATGCTGCTGTATCACACGTCATAAGATCACAGACCTGCCACCGTGATGTCTGACATCACACACTGGAGAGACACCATTGGTCTAGAACACGGGTGGCTTTGACCCGTGTGACTTCACAGTGGCCATTAGAGAAATAGAAAGTTTGTTAGGTAATTGTTGGTATTATTAGAGTAGACGCTAACATCAAAATGATGAAGAATGTTATAAGTCTAAATTCTTCATCAGTGGGAGCAATAATGTAAATATAAATTATTCATATTTGTACTATAACGACTCGTCCGCACCAGGGTTGGGTGCCTTTCTCACCACTTTCCAGTCCACTGACCGGATTACGTCAGAACTACTAAGTGCTGATTCAGATTTCAATACTTGAAAGCATCCCACCATCATTAGGAGCAAACTTCTCACCTGATCAAACAAACAGGAATTATAGATAAATGCATCCAAGGTCAGCGTGTCTGCAGCTATTGGTAGCACTAATCAGTCAATGCTACAGACAATGTTAGCACGTCTCAAACAAATGTTACCACGTCTGCAGCTAGTGTTAGCAGTTCTACAGCTCATTTCAAGAGTTGAACCCTCAATGAAAACTTTGAAGTGAAACGTTGAAAGTTTCATAAGTTAAGTTATTACTTTAATAATTGTTGATAGGATTAAAATATATTACAAAAATAAAGTTGGGTTTCTTCCAAGACAGACATTTACAACTTAGTAACATAATTATGCACGGAATTAACTGGCTGGATAAGAAGAGCCAAGTTGGCTTATTTGCCGTTAGCATTTTTAGTAGCGTTATCGATAATAACGCGTTAATAATAGAGCGTTAACTCTCAACCTTATGAAATTCTTTTTTAGCAACATGCTAATTAGCATGATCAAACTTTCTTGAGATTTTCACTATGTCAGTATTGACTCCGTATGAACTATTTTCGGGAAATATTCCAGTATTTGACAGTTGCTACAGTGACATATTGCTACCCTCGATTATTTGTGAATAACGAGTTATTTGTGTTTATTATATTTATCCCACTATACAAATGAAAACACTACCTTTGTTTAACGGTATCGATTAAAAGTGACGGTACCCAACCCTTGTCTGCGGCGCAGCTTCAGCCAGTTATTTTCCCTCAAAGAACTACTTTTTATTTTATTTTATAAAGTTGCATATTTCATTGCAGCTTTTCAAACGGTGACACTCAAAGCATGAAGCTGCATTTCTGAGCCCAGAATCTGCTTTAGACTGAAAGCCACTTACGTACTGTACTGCATGTTTTCACCGCTCCAATCTTATTATTTTATTTTATTGTTAGCAGAGATGCTAAGCTAGCTGAGTCTGAATGTATCTCTAAGTCACATGACATTGTGCAAAAAGGATGGTGACTCGTCGCTTCAGCGATACTACTCTGTAGGATTTAAAATAAAGCTTGTGTCGTGGAGCAGGTGCCTTTAACGCACTGTCGTCCTGTTCTTTGTTTGTTTATTGTTTTTTCGTGCATGTTGAGGGTTTCCAGGAGTGGCAATCCTGAAGAACACTGAGAAACTCCTCAGTAGAAGATCACCAGCTAATAAAAGGGTTTTTGTTCTTGCTCTCTGAGCAAAGCACAATTAGCATCACTGGATTATGTTTTTAAATAAATTAACGATTGATTAACTTCTTATTTGTGTTTTTGTTTGTCTTTTCAAATATAGCTGCGGCACAGAGATGCTAACATTAATGTTAGCCTATCAGATAATCTAAAGTAGACATTAAATCAAATTAGCTAATAGGAGAGCTCAAATAAATGCTAGCCTCTTACAGAAGCTAAAATAGATGTTAGCCTGCAGGAGAAGCACAAATATAACCTGTCCGTGAAACCCAAATATATGTTTACCTAAAGCAGAAGATAAAATAGATGTTAGGATTTTGAAGCTAAAAATTATTTGAGCCTGTCAGAAATGCTAAATTAGGTGTTGGCTAATTGGAGAGCCAAAAATGTTTAAGCCTCTCAGAGAACCTAATGTAGTTGTTAGCTTGTTGCAGACAGTAACAATTAGGTTAGCCTGTTGCAGAAGCTAAAATAGATGTTACCCCAGTGTATTATATATATTTACGTGCTTATATAAATATATATATAAATATATATATTTATATATAAATATATATATATATATAAAAAAGGTAAATAAATAAATATATATAATATATATATATATAAAAATATATATATATGAATATAATATATATATCTAAAAAATATAATAATTATATATAAATATATATAATTATATATATATATATAATTAAATATATATATAATTATATATATGCACACACACACATAGATGTTTTTGTATGGTATATCAAATTATTACATATGACTGCTGTAGCGCTCCTTAGGTTGATAGGTGAAGTTTGAGAGGCATTTTACGGAAGGAGCTCTTAAATTTGTCTATCATATTGTGGAGGGGATGTGAGGTATCCATGATTGACAGGACTTTTTTCCACAGCCATCTCTTCCACAGACACCAGCTCAGAACCAACCCCTCAGGAAGTACAGTTGGTTCAGGCCCTACTTGTAGACTAATTCGGTGTTGTTGGACCACTCAGCACGTGTCCAGCTGCACACCAAGGTATCTGTAGGACTTCACGGCTCCCCTCCCACTGATGCAGAATGGATGTGGTGGGGTCTCATTCTTGAAATCCAACATAATCTGCTTATCTCCTCCACGTTCAGCTGCAGGTGATTATCCTTGCACCATCCAATAAACTGGTCCATGAAGCCCCTGTACTCCATCTCTTTTAGATCCTCCACCCATCCCACGATTCTGCAGAAATTCTCCGATGACAGGACTCAGAGTTGAACTTGAAGTCTGATGTGTAGATGGTGAAGAGGAAGGGTGATAGCACAGAGCCCTGATGGTTCTCTCCAGGAGCTCAGACACACAGCTAACAAACTTTGGTCTGCCCGTCAGGGAGTCCTTGATCCATGAGACCAGGGAACCATCCACCTGCATGTTCTCCAGCTTCTCCTTCGAGGCTGGAAGGTGATGAAGACGCTGGAGAAGTTGAAGAACATGATGCGGACTGTGCTGTTTGGTCCAAAATGTTAGCGTGTCCGAGGAGCTAACAATGTGTGTCGGACCGCCAACAGGTTAACAGTAGTCTCCACAGTGGATTTGAAGAGGTGTCGGATAACAGGGAGGGCAGCTGACTTATGATTACCTCGTGGAATGGAGGTAGGAGTATTTCTGACGGCGTGAGAAGAACTGGAGCATTTCTGACAATGAGGTTAGCGATGAAACGACTGGTGTGCGTTCTCCTGCCCAACAAGCAGCGCCTGGACTGTGATGTCACGGTGAGTTCTTCCGCATTTGTATCATTACAACAAATAAACAACAACAGTGTCACATAAACTAGGATGAACTAAACAAAACTGATGGGTTGTACTTAAATATATGTTTTAAATATTAATGTATTTCTTTGTAGTGGTGGAACACTTTTACAATTCAGTTTTCAGGGTGAGGTTTAACAGATTTTTTTTTTAATAAAATAAGCTTTTTGGACACAAAACATAAGAGATGGTAAAAAAAAAAGAAAAAAAGATTGAGTTTCAACTATACCATTTTATCAATCAAGTAAAAAACATTTAATGTTCCACATTCACAAATCTGACTGTCAAAAAAGCCAACATTAATGTTAGCTAAACGGAGAATCTATTACTAATGTTAGCCTGTCAAAGAGTCTAATATGGATGTTAGACTATATTAAAAACTTAAATCCATGTTAGACTTTCAGGGACGCTAACACCAATCCTGTCAGAGACGCTAACAACGAGAGCCTGTTGGAGAATCTAGCACTCCTCTTGTTTTTTTATTGTGTGTGTTTATAGGTGCAAGCCAGAGGTCGGGAGGTCATGGCAAGCATCTTGCAGCATCTTGACATCTCTGAGCTCCATGTTTTTGGTCTGGCAGTTCTCAGAGGTCAGAGGTCACTCTATGTGGGAGCTTGTTTATAAAAGCCAGAGAGGAATCTGTTAATTAAAGACAACACCACGATGATTTAATCAAATACTTTCTGTTTTGTTTTAGACAATGAATACCTCTTCGTTGATTCGGAGCGAAAGCTGAAGAACTACTTTGGTGAAAGATGGAACAGAAGCTCCTTAAAAGTGAGAGTAAACTAGATTATCTCGTTTACATGGAGATTCCCGGTACGAAATTACATTAGTTATTGTTTATGGGAAGACTTCATCACTATAAGAAAATGTATTTGTCAGCTTTTTCACAGAATGGGGGGGATTTGGGTTGGGTTTTTTTACACAAATATATCTCCTGAATGTATTTGAAAATAATTTCGATGTCATGGAAATTTGGCGTTTTAGGAAATATCCATCCCAAGTTGTTAGTTAAAGATAATATCAATATTAGGTGGTCAATGAAGCTAAAATTGGTATTAGCATGATACAGAGGCTAATATTGTTTTGTTCTGTCAGAGAAGCTAACACTTTTGTTAGCTTGTTGCAAAAGCTGATATATATTTTAGCCTTTTTGCAGAAGCTATCATTAGTCTTCAAGAGAAGCAAACAGTGTCATTAGCCTATCAGAGATGCGGGCACTATTATTAGCCTCTTCGAGAAGCTAGCGGTGATGGTAGCCTTCTACCTTTAAATCTCCCTTACCTTGTATTTAATTAATTTATATCCTGTCCTCCAGGTTCCGTTCATTTTGTTCCTGAGAGTCCAGTATTACGTGCTGAGTGGGCAGCAAATACTGTAAGTTAGCCTGAAATGCTAACACTCCTCAGATTGTGACCCTGCTGTGACCTGACTTCTTCATTGGTTGTTTCAGGAGCAGTCAAGTCCAGCAGCTCTACTTCGAAGAGCTGAGGCAGAAGGTACTGCAGTCCCAGAGTCGCCAGCAGGAGGGGCTGTTCTTCGGGCTGGCAGCTTCAGCTCTTCAGGCTGAGGTGGGAGATCTGGAGGAGAGAAGAGAGAAGAAAAAACATTACTTTCTTCCAGAGGATTACTTCCCGTCCTGGGTAAAAATAAGAGGATCTAACTGTTGAAATATCAATTTGTGGGTTCCTCACATGTTTGTGTCCTGTCCTAAGCTGATGAAGGGCCGTGGGCGGGACTTCCTGCTTCAGCATGCCCCCATGTTACACGCCGAGATGAGAGGTTTGTCACGAAGCCGAGCAGTCCGGCGGTTTATAAGCGACGCCATCAGCCTGCAGGACGTGTCACTCACCTTCTACAGGATGAGGCGGGTCAGTGAAGTCCTTGGAGGCAACTGACATCATTATTAGCCTGCCTTATATGCTAACATTGATAGTAGCTTGTCACGTATGCAAATATCAAGGGTAAATAATATAATTGACAAAAGAAAATAGTTCATACAAAATAATAAAATGCACCGTCCACATGAAGTAATGTTTTTGATGAGCATACAGATCGCTGCAGAAAACATTGTTGCCTCCCTGTTCCTACCTCACTTTTGTACCTACTATCATCACTTCCTTCTCTATCGTCGCATTTTTGTTGTTGTCAAAACAAAAACAGGGATGCCATCTTATGAATGTATCAATGTGTTTGTAGTTTCAGTTTCTCTTAGATTTCTGTTTCTCTGTAGTTTCTGTCTCATAGAATCTGCAGTTTAATTTTCTCTGCAACGTCACTACTTTCAGTTGTGTTGTTTCTTTTTTTTCGGTCTCTGCAGTTTCACCTTCCAGTAGTTTGAGTTTATTTGTTCTTTCTGTTTCCATGTAGTGTTGGTTTCTCTTTAGTTTCTGTAACTCTTTAGTCTATCTTCTTTGTAATTACCGTTTCTCGGTAGATAGATTCAGTTTCGCTGTAGTTTCAGCCATTCTCAGGTTTTTTTTTTATCTGTAGTTTTGGTCTCTGTTGTTTAGTAGGGGAAGTCCTCTTAGCTTAAAACTTCGGAGTGATTTAGGAAACTTCTCAGAGACAGGATGAGACACAGTCTTTTGTCTTGAAGAGAAGAGACCCTGTTGCGTAATGTTTGCACGTAACTAGATTTTTATATGATGGCTATCGCATTGAACAAGGCTGTCAGCCCTCAGACTCAAGAGTTATGAAGAAAACTTTCTACTATAAAATGGACTGTACATATAAGTGCTTTTCTAGTCTGCGTGACGACTCAAAGCGCTTCTACAACACGAGTCAGCATTCACCAATTCACACAAACATTCATACAGTGATGATAGCGGCTGCCATGCAAGGCGCCACCTGCTCATCAGGAGCGGTAATTCCTCACACCATCATTCGTACACCAGTGGAACAACCCGTGGGAGCAACTTGGGGTACAGTATCTTGCTCAAGGACATTTGGACAGGTGGACTTCAGTGGCCAGGGATCGAACCACAGACCTTCAGATAAGTGGACACCCACTCTACCAACTGAGCCTCCGTTGACTTGTCAAATTAAAAGCGTCTGATTGTTGATGTTGATACGAGAAGGAAATTGTGACATAGAATTGAAACGGCCTTTCCTGCGTCGTCTCTTATATGAGCTCATGATTTACATTCTAAACTCTTCTTCGGTTCTTTCATGGGCAGGAGAAAAAAGAATGGAAGAGTTCCATCCTCCTTGGTGTGGCGTTGGATGGAGTCCGGGTTTTTCAAGTACGTTCAGCCCTGTGCACAAAGTAATACGTTCATCTGTGTTAGTCGGCCATGTGTCTAAAGACTGAATAATCAGCAAATCTGAATCAGCTGTGTCTTCACCTGCGTTTATGGTTGCCATGGTGACAGAAACAGATGCTTCTCGGTCTGGCTCAGAGAGACAGAGATAAAACACTTCAGGCTCCTGCAAATTGTAGGTAATATCATTGAAATTACATCATGATAAGCACCTCAAGATGTTGCTGAGGAGTTTATATATAATTTGTCTGGATTAAGTAAAAAAATTTCCACTTTACAATAAACAAAATAAAACCTCTTCCATTTTCCCCAAATTCATCTCTCATCTATAATGGGAACTGGATTGAAAAGTTTGTCAGAACTTCTGAAGCCGATGAACTATAAATGATTTCTATGGAAAATAAATTAAACACGTGGAGTGACAAGTATGGAATGGAGAGCTATTTATTTTAAGGATTTTTTGAATACCTTTCCACTGCCACAGTGATGTCACCCACTCTGAAACCTGGACATTTCATGATTTTCAACATGCACTAGAGTCAAAACCGTGAATGATTTGAAAAAGTAGAATAATCCTGAGACACTTGACCGTTTTGTGAACGTTTTATAGTCTGAAATGAGTTTCAAGGTGAAAGCATGAATGTTTAGTGATTCAATGAAAAACTCTAAATGAGCCATGCTTCAAAAGTTCGGCCTAATTTTTACAGACATATGGACCGACAGAGCAATAACAGCAATAAGTATTAAAAAATATACTCTTTAACTCACGTATAACAATATTATTTTTTCTTCAGGAGGTGGAGGGGAAGCAACGTCTGTTGTATGATTTTTCCTGGACTGATGTTGACCGCCTTACTTTCCAGGTTGGTCCTGAACGCCAGACACACCTTAGCTCTCCTACTGCAGCTGCATTCAAACCTTCGTATCGTCTCACTTTTCAGCAACACTCTTGTGTAATTAAGTACATTTAATTAGGTACATGTTCCACTCTAGTAGATTTCAGAGGGATAGTTTGTGGGTTTTTTTTTATTTCACTGCTATTACTTGACATATGATGTTATTTCATAAGTGTCAAAAATAAACGTTTGTTATAAATTAAAACAGTTAACAGTATAAACAAAGGTAAACTATACAAAAAGTCAATCAAAAACAGCGTTTCAGAATAATATTTCCTGTTTTAAAAATTCTAAGATTTGCTGCTTTTCTTTTAAGTGTATTATTCTAATAAATTAAATGTGTTTATAAGACACGCTTAATGTGGATTTTTAAAGCAGATACTTTTCCATCATGGAATGACTTTGGATGCTCACCGCTGAAGAAAGTAACTAAGATTTAGCTGAAACACTTAAGATGAGAGGAGATTAAATAAGATACACTATACTTAATTGTCCCGGGGGGAATTTGCTTTTGGCGATAATCCAAATAAAGCATATCTAAAGAAAGTAATTGGATTACTATAATGCACTTCTCATCGGGATCCCTGATAAAAGTCTTCGAAAACTATAGTATATTCAAAACAGTGCTGCAAGGATCCTGATGAGAGTGCGTAAACACGAACACATCACCCCCATTCTTCATTCCCTTCATTGGCTTCCCATCTCCACCAGGATTGATTATAAGATCTTTCTCCTCACTCACCAGCACTGGTGAGTGAAGGGGGGTGCACTGGTAGGGGGGTGCATTGCCATGGATGTGCATCAATGGCAATGCACCCCCCTAACTGAAAGAACTACTCACCCCACTGACCTCAACACGATCCCTCCGTTCTACCCGCTCATACCGCTTCGTCCTTCCCCGGACTAAGCTCAGCACCGTGGGTGATCGGGCCTTCTTTTCTGCTGCCCTTCGTCTGTGGAATGCCCTCCCTGACCATCTGAGGGCTCCACAGACGACTGACACATTTAAAAAAAGGACTTAAAACTTTCCTTTTTAGCAGAACCTATAACTTTAATTAACATTGCTGCTTTTTGGTCATGTTTTTATATAGTTATTATTTTATTTTTTATTGATGCTTTTATCTGCATTAACTTTGTAGCACTTTGAGATTTGATCCAAATGTAAAGTGTGTTAGAAATTAAATGTATTATTATTATTATTATTATTATTTTATCTCTATTCAACTTAATACCAAAAAGCAAACTTAAAAGTAGCATACAAACTGCAGAAAACATTCAAATAAACGTTATATTATTATTACATTATATTATTTATATTAAATTGAAAAGGGTGGTCACAAGAATGATATTGGGTTGGAGCAGGAAGCATCATTCGCTTGTGATGTCATCATTAGTCCAGAAAATCAGGCAGATCCTTTTTAGGAGAACTTGGATTTCTGTAGGGACTTTGAAAACCTGGAGATCTGTAAGATTTGTGACAACAACCTGCGTCCAGGGTGTGATACAATTGAATCAATAATGATGAGTTCAGTACTTACCACTACTTTTTTCTATGTTTTACTCTTTCTGTAGTAACACAAATTTCAGGTTAATAGATAAGTGGAAATGAATTATCAGTAAAGCACTGGACTAAATAAAAAACAAAAAAAAGAAATACAATTGTTGAGTTTCATCCTAAAAACGTCAGACTGTTTTAGCATGTTAATTAGGATGTTGCTAAGGAATTTCAGATGGAGCCATTTGCTGGCTGTGTAAAAATGCTAAGCTAACGTCAACCAAGGGAGTGAAAACAATCCAGTTATATCCAACTACAAGTGACCCAACTGACTGATGCATCACATGATGATGTCATCAAATCATCAGCGCCTCACTTAAAGGTTTTGTTGTTATAAATACATACATTCTGTTTCACTGGAGGTATTTTCTTCCTAAAACGGTTGTATTTGAATCCCTCCTCCTGTCTTCCTCTCCAGGGCAGAAGGTTTGAGGTCTCAGTAGTGGGGTCTCTCTGCCTCCCTAAGCTGGTCTACTACACTCCATCAGCATTCCACTCCAAACACATCCTAACCCACATCAGAGACTCCCACCAAGTCCACATCACCACCAGAACCTCAGCCAGCTACCACCACCAGATAGAAGACATGGATGGTCAGCAGTCTCAGCCATACAGTGAGGCCTACCAGGTTCATACAGTGAAACAAGCAAGATTTATACAGTGAAAGAGTCCAGGTTAATACAGTGAAACAGTCAAGGTTGACATAAATCAGGTCAGACACTTGCTTTGCTCCACTTCGTTCCTAGATTATGTCCGTAGAGTTAACATATCACCTATTTTAGATCAAGGTATTTTGTAGCCTGAATATTTTCAAGATGTCTGGACTGGACTGTTGGTGCCATCAGTGCAAGAAGTTTCTAATATTGGTGCTTTAGTCCAATAGTTGAATGATGTGAATGACTGACTCAAACTAAACTATATTATCAATAATACTTAATGTAAACTGTTCTTCTCCACAACAAACAATCTGGGCAATGTTTTTCCATACATGTGCATCAGCTCAGTTCTTCAGAGAGACCTACATCTGTGACACCACACGCCTGCAGCACAGGCTCCAGAGCATCACCTCCTCCATGTCTGACTGCAGCATCGCAGCCGAAACTACTGCAGCCTGGTGCGCAGGCGAGGAAGAGGAGGAGCAGAAAGATGTAAATACAGGTCAGCTCACTGGGAAAATAGAGCTACAGTCCAGGGACCTCATCCTTCACAGACTGAAGACTGTATTTATCAGAGCAGCGCCACAACGCTGCCTCACTCTTAGGGCCTTCTTCCCCCTGCCGGGGGATCGAACACAGCAGACAAGGGCCTGCTGCACGGTGTGGGAGGATACCCTAAATATCACTCTCCCCGTTTAGACCAGTCTCTGACACAAATGATAATTTCGGTTATCTTGGATAACGTATTGTTTACCAGAATAACTAACTAAATGATCTCTTGCTGCCTGTCTGCAGTACCTCTCTGAGCCACCAGGGGTCACAGCCCCCTCTTTAGGACTCACTGGTCTGCATTAAGATGATAAAGTTTGAATATTACGTGTTCTAGGGATTAAAAGTAACACATTGTCAGAAAAATATATAGTCAAGTAAAGTAAGAAACTAGTTAAAGTACTTGTACTTTGTTACGTCCCACCTTTTCGCACTAAACAGGAAATTCCTCTCAGAGCAGATCGTCTCATTTAAAGGCGCTGAGTTCGGCCTCAGTGATTCTCCTTTGAGTAGACAGTAAATAAATATGAATATCCAACACACCGACTGGTGGGCCAAATACAATATTTTATTAATATTTGTAGCCTGTATTTGTACTTCCTGCAGAGTTGGAGCTGTGTGTGGACGAAACCGAGGAGGTTCTTGTAGACGACCCAGCTGAGGTGTCGTGGCTGGCTGAGCTCCTATGCGGCACAGATGGACCGTTGGCGTTACCTTCTTCTCTCTGGGCAGGTTCGTCCTTGTGTCTGAAATAAACTTGATGGCTTGTTCAATTTCTCATTATGTCATGTGTTCCTCTCAGCGGTCACTGTGGAAATGAAACAGGTGAGCAAACCACCGAACACTTTGATGGAACAATTACAACACATCGAAGGTTTGAGTGTTTTCTCCGATCTGTGTGCAGGTTCTGATGAGCAGAGGTGATGGAGGGCTTTCTGTGGACTGATAGAACCAGGGGCTCCCGTCCCTTATCACATTTATATTCCCAATGCCTTAGACCACGTTATATGCAAGTCATAATATGATAATAATTTGACGTAATTCTATAAATGCTTCAACTTCACCTTCATATAAAGCATTTGTTTATATTGGTGTATGTTGTCATAATTAAACATATTAGATGTATTTTTTCTCCACTCTTGAGACCATGTTGTCATTTAATGTTTATATTTGAATAATAGAGGAAACTATATATCCAGATTAAATAAATTATGTCATAGGAGAATGGAAAAAAAGGCGAATGTTCATGTCATTTCAAGATCTCGTATTCAAACATTTACTTTGATAAAGTGTTTGACGATAAGTTAATATTTTTATTAAAGAAGATTTGGTTGTGTTTTCTGTCTTTAAATTAAATACTATGTATTTAAGTTGGTTGTTTTCTTGAATGGTTGTCATTGTGTTCTGATGTGTGATCTGTAGTTTCCGGGACTGTGGAGAGGAATGTCTCCTTAGGAACATTATTAATACATATACAATTATTTTTAATTTTTTAATTGAAGAACTTTGTTGATTACAACGATAAACTTTTGACGCTAATCACTGGCCACCTAGAAAAAAACTCAACAAATGAAATTGTTCAGATAATAAAATGAATGACAATGTGACACACAAGAAAATAAAGCAAAGACTGGATTTTTTTTTTATCGTTAGGTGGCGATCCGAGAGGAAATGGAAAATGTTGCATAATTTAACGATTTATCGTAGTAAGAGATTTATTTATTTTTTCAATTATATTCAACATCAAAGTAGTATTATCTTTCTGCTGTTCATTGTGATTACTCATTAAATATATAACAAGGAAAAAGAACTTTATACAGTTTTGGAGAGGTAGAGTGTGGTGAGAGCAAAGCCCTGGAAGATTTGAAAGAAGACAAGAAAATGAAAGATAGAAAGACAAAATAGTATTCGTCATGAAAATAATAAGTTAGCATATTATACTTATCAAACCCAGGGACAATTAATGTAAAATTATGAGCAGAATTATGATTGTTTTTTTGATGGAACCTTTTTTCCAGCCGGGTGTTTGTGTAAATCAATCAGAGCTCTGTTATTTTTTAGTGCGCAGATTTATTCCAGGCCCCCAAACCCGGAAGAAGCTTCTGTTGTCAGCCAATCAGCGTTACGGGTCTCGGGACTAAAATACGGAAGTAACCTAAACGTCTGGACTTTAAATGAAGAAAGTCCAGACTATTTTTTTATCCAATAATGGCTACTAAACGTTATTATTCAAGCGAACTATAACTATTTGGTCGAATGTTCTGTTTCAAATGACTTTGTCATGGATCCACGTTGCTGCTCCACTTTGTTTGGCCGTTTTATCGGCAGTGGTCGCCTATATTTGGCAACATAACGGTAAGTTTCTTCCCCTAATGGGACACCAGTGAACGCATAGTTTACAGCTATATGTGAACGACATAGGATATTACAGCGCCCCGGACTGGATCCTTCACTAATTCCTGTGGAACACTGGCCCTCCCCCGTAGCGATGCTGCCTCTGCTGCCCGCCGTTGGTGTCTGCTCTCTGGCCGGGATGGTGTTGCTCTGGAGGGACCTCAGCTCGAAGCTGAAGGGGGAGAACCGGACCTTGAGCGGTATATTGGGTCAGTACGTGGCCGTTAAGGCGGTGGGCTGGCTGGGCAGACGGCAGAGACGGAAACTCGAAGCTGATACCTTGAAGGTGAAGACGGTCCAGGAGGAGACCCTGCTGAAACGTCTGAGCCAAAATGCAGACACGTGGTATGGAAGACAGTTTGACTTCAGGTCAATGAAAGGTAAGAAGATACCGAGTGTGAACATTTATAGTGTAAACACATGCATTCATCATAAAACTCTTGTGTCCTTATGTCCTTTGTCAGGCAGTGATGTAACATTATGTGTTGTCATTTTGGGTGAACTGTCCCTTTAAACACAGGTGGGAAGTAACAGAGGACAAATACTACCTTACTGTATTTAAGACTTTTCAGTTATCGGTACAGAACATGAGTATACATAGCTTTTTACCTTGACTCCATACATTGTAACACAATTAAATGCCCTTTTTACTGCTTGTGATTTCAAAACAGATTCATTTTTCTATTCTATTCCGTCACTTTAGTGGATTACTCTTACTTTGGATAATTGTGTTTTTATGACATGTTAACAAGCAGAACCAGTCTGTTTCCTATTCACATGTGCTGAATTCAACTTTTATACTTTTCTTTTGCTCTTATACATTTATACCTGTACTTTCATACCACTCTACGATTTGTACCTTTTACATTCCTGCCTCTTAAATTGTATACTAGTACTATCTACATTTAATCATTGAGCTTTTATAATACCACTTTTATCATTTTACTTTTAATCTTCTTTTATTTTTCATCATTTTGCTTTTATAATACATCTTCTTACCTTTACAGATTTTACTTTTATACTGCTATGTTTTAATGTTACACATTTTACTTTCATTGTACAACGTTTTACTCTCATATATTGCGTACTTTTCAGAGTCTGTACTTTTTCCACTAGTACTCAAGTAAAGACGTGGAATCAATTAATATAATGTTACCTGAGTACATTTTTACAAGAGAAACTGTACTTCTACTTGAGTAAAGAATGTGTGTACTTGAGCACAAACATTCATTATAGGTCATTGGACCAGTGTTCCGCTTCACTTTGACTCTTCTGATCCATTCACATCCTCTTCTTCGTCACGTCTGGTTTACCGTCATTTTCCAGACAGTGCTGACTTCCGGGCACGTCACCCCATCACCACCTACGAACACTACCGTGAGCTCATCAGCCGAATCGCTGCAGGAGAAGAGAAGGTGATCATCGCTCAGAAGCCTCTGATTCTGGCCATGACTTCTGGGACCTCGGGACCCAGCGCCATGCTGCTCAGCACCAAGGACACCAGCACAGAGTTCTTCCTGCAGGTGAACCTTGGTGATGATGATGATGGTGATGGCAACACTAATCAGCCATTACATTATTACTACTGGGTTAATACTGTGTAGATCCCTGTTTCCTGCTACAACAGCTCTGACCCATTGAAGCCTGGCTGGACTCCAGCAATCCTCTGAAGGTGTGCTGAGGTTCTGGTACCAAGACGTCAGCAGCAGATCCTTTGAGTCCTGGAAATTGTCTTCCATTATGGACCAGACTTGTTTGTCCAGCACATCCAACGGAGGCTTCATTGGATTGAGATCTGGAGAATCTGGAGGCCATCTGGTTGTTGTGCTCCTCAGATTATTCCTGACTCATTCCTGCAGTGAGTCGGGGAGCATCATAATGCTGGAAAAGGCCACTGCCATTAGAGAATAGATTTTCCAGGCATGTCCAACCGGGAAGAGACCCCAAGGTAGACCCAGAACTCGCTGGAAGGACTTTATTTCTCATCTGGCCTGGGGACACTTCGGGATCCACCAGGATGAGCTGGAGATGGTTGCTACGGAGAGGGATATCTTGAAGTCCCTTCTAAGCCTGCAGCCATTGCGACCCTACCCCAGATAAGCAGAAGAAAATGGGTGGATGGATGTCTCCATCCACCCAATGGGTGGATGGATGAAAAAGGGGGCTACTTTTTCTTCTGCATTGTGTAGGTAGTTGCTACTTGTCAAAGGAACATCCGCAAAATGGTAGGACCCAAGGTCAAAGCTTCAACGTGCCAGATCCAGCTTTTCATCTTCCACAATTCATCCTGGTACGATTTCCTCTCCAGGTCAGCGATGCCCACTCACCTGGCCGTTCACATGATGGAAAGAAAAGCTGATCCATCAAACTAGACAACCTTCTTCCATTGCTCTGTGGTCCAGTTCTGATGCTGACAGGTCCATAATGTAGGAGCTTTCAGCAGTGCACAGGGGTCAGAGGTCTCTCTGAATGGTCTGAGGCTACACAGCGCCACATGCAGC
This sequence comes from Lophius americanus, assembly GCA_037951165.1. NCBI lineage: Eukaryota > Metazoa > Chordata > Actinopteri > Lophiiformes > Lophiidae > Lophius > Lophius americanus. Next base: position 1,258,784 of record JBBDHG010000030.1, on the reverse strand, counting down.
ACACTGTGATGTAATTGTGATGTCACTGTGCGTTCTGACCCCTTGCTATCAGAATCAGCGTTAAGTTTTTCAGCAGTTTGTGCTACAGTAGATCTTCAGTAAAAATATCTGTGGATCAGGGAACACAGGCTTGCCCCCACTTCTCATGTGGACAAGCGAGCCTTTGGTACCCATCACGATGTCGCCGGTCCAACTGTGGTCCTCTGGTAGGTTCCAATCACTGTAGACCAGGAACAACCAACAAGACTTGCAGTTCTGGAAATGTTCTGGTCCTTGACCAACACGGTCAGATCCTAACGCTGGTCCTTTTATCCACCTTCCAACATCAACTTCAGTAAAAAATGTTTACTTCCTGTCTAATATATCCCACCCACTGTCATGTAACCATGGTAACCAGAAAATAATTGTTATGCTGAATTCACCTGTCAGTGGTTATAATATAATGGCTGTTTGGTCTAGAGTTAGCTAACATTATCCTACAACAATGTGATGTTTACAAGGGTGTGGCCGTGTGTTTGGATGCCATGCAAAGAGCGTTTCCTGAGACGGACAGCCTCCAGAGAACGACTAAGTTCTTCTACACACCAACGTTTCGCCAGTCTGAGGCCGGTATTCCCATCGGGCCCAACTCCCCCACGCCAGCGTCCTCCCGCCATATGCTCAACCTCTACACCACCCCGGCCCCCGCCTTCGAGGTGCAACATCATCAGCTTTGTTTTGTTATGCTTATTGTTTCAAACACAGCTGAGTTCTTGTCTGGTGTCTCTTTCAGGTCCTCGGTGAGAAGGACGTCCTCTACCTGCACCTCCTGTTTGCTCTCAAAGACTCCAGTGTGGGAACGCTGGAGTCCAACTTTGCCTCCACAGTCTTCTATGCCTTCAGTGCTTTACAGGTAAAATGTGAATCATGATTGGATGGAATCTAAAAGCACTTTCTGTTTTAGCTTTCTGCTTCTGATTGATGATTTGGTCTTTTATCCTTTAGTCAGGAATGTTTTGAGTCTCAGGACATTTTCTTGTAAATTGGGGGAATTTGGTGATTGAGCCTCCTCCTCTTTGTCTGACAGGACCGCTGGCATGAGCTCGTGGAGGACGTTGAACGAGGGAGGGTCAGCAGCGCTCTGACTCTGGATCCCTCAGTGAGATCCAGACTTGATGCTCTGATCAAGCCCGACCCGGAGAGGGCGGCCCAGCTGCGGGCTCACTTCCAAGATGGCTTCCATGGGATTGCCAAGCGGTTATGGCCTCACCTCCACCTGGTTCTGGCGGTCGACTCTGGCTCCAATCAGATCTACGGCGAAATGTTGCGGGCGACCTACTGCCATGGCGTTCCGTTCTACTCGCCGTTCTACGCCGCCACAGAAGGTCTGAATCTAGACTACGGTTTAATAATGTCAGTGGTTATTGGATCTAATCCCAGGGGTCTCTGCAGGTCTGATTGGGGTGAACCTGTGGCCCCAGGGACCAAACAGATACTACCTGTTGTGTCCGCGGTCCATGTTCTGCGAGTTCCTGCGGGAGAGCAGCCTGGAGGAGGATCAGCCTCAAACGCTGCTGATGGAGGAGGTGGAGGAGGGACAGAACTACGAGCTGGTCGTCACGAACGCGTCGGGACTCTTCAGGTCCGAGCGAACAATCATGTCTATTTTGGGAGTTAAAAATTTGAATTATTATTCAGGATATTTCTTGTTTTTCATCTCAATCAGAGCTTCTACTAGCTTACGTTGAAGAATTGCTTCGGGTTACTGTGATCGGATTTGTTTTCACTCGAACCCGTCAAGATGGAACAAGCTGCATGTCCGCTCTCATAACGCCATGTGATGTCCCGGCCCAACGCTGACATAAGCTCTCTGTTGCAGATATCGCATCGGAGATGTTGTGAAAGTCGTCGGATTCCACAACCACTGTCCCATTATTGAGTTTCAGTACAGGTTGGTAGTAACCCGTGAACAGGCTCTCCCATAATGCATTTCACCTCTTGCTGCAGGCTAAAACCTCTCCCTCCATGTTTTGTCAGACGGGGGCAGATGATGAGCGTTCGGGGGGAGAAGGTGTCAGAGGTGTTGTTCCTCGCTGCTCTGAAGAACGCCGTTTCTCTGTGGCCGGGAGCTCAGCTGGTTGAGTACTGCTGCGTAGAGAGCGGCATCATGGGTAGGATGTCCCGTTTCCCTGTCAGTATCTGTGCCACCTGCTATAATGATTTTATTGTACAGCAACTCAATTATGAACCAATCATTCAAATATACAACAATAAAATATATAAACAAGATGTATAACCAAATGAATAGATTATCGGGACCGACCATCACCCCCTAGTGACAAGCCGCGGCCCAAATTGAGTAAAATTTTAAACTTCTCAAATGTATTTAATGAAAAGATGGTGCAGTTGAACCTGAGATAGTACAGAATGACAAAGTCTGCCAACACAGAAAAATAAGTTTAATAATTAACCGAAACAGTTGAGTTGGTCAGGAGCAGCAACATTTATGTCCTCAGAGGTTTTGATGAGGTGTGGGTCAGTCTGTCTGCTGGAGGCTCCAGATCAAACCAGAACGTCTGACTGAAGGGAAGAAAAGACTGGGAACTTTATCCGACTTGATAAAACACCTGGTGATAAAGGTTTCCTGTGGGTACAATTTATGTTGGTGGTAAAAAAGCTAATAAATTGGAATATATTTCATTCCTGCTTATTCCCTCTCCCATGTACATCCAGTAGCTGGAGGGATCAGCAGCTGGTATATATGGAGAACTGACACTCCTCTGATTGGTTCGTCTGGTTCAGTTTGTATTCTCATGACTTTGTCTCTGTTGCGGTGTTTTAGGAGACTCCATCGGCGGCTCAGATCCTCACTACCAGGTCTTCATCGAGCTGAGAGGCGTGAGAAACCTCACAGAGCAGCAGCGATACAAGGTGAGACTAAGGTAGAGATAAGCAGCAGGTTGTTTTTCTTCATCGTGAAGGTCATCATTCTCCTGTCCCTCATTTCAGCTGGACGTCAGTCTCCAGCAAGTGGCGCCCATCTACAAGTCTTTCCGTATCAAAGGCAGCATTGGACCCATGAGGGTGCAGCTGGTGGCCGATGGCGCATTCAAGGAACTACGCAAACACATGATGGCCTTTTCAAACACGTCAGCCAATACCTTCAAAATGCACCGAGTGCTACGCAGGAAAGAACACGCCGACTTCCTGTTGGGGAAAACTGTTTCCTGAAGAGACAAAGATGGTAGACTGAGACTGAAGGAATTTTATTTATCCGCTACTTATGAATAAATTGATGAATTGTGCCTTTAAAACAGATCCTTCTTATTTCTGTATTAAAATCTTTTAACAATTTATTTTCTAGTGAATTTTAATAATCTTCTTCAAAGTTAAAAGGTTTTAATGTTTGTTGCAAACTGCACTGTGCGCATGTCATCACTGATGATCGGTTCTTTCCGGTCATTGTAGCAAACACAAGCCTCCCTCCCTCCCTCTCCTATTCAAAAGAGTACCAGATCTTTATCGGACGTGAGCAAAGAAGTGCAACTGGTTCAGAATCACATATACGGGTGAAGTTGCCCGAGGGTAATTATTCTGATTGTTCGGTTTTGATTTGTACTTTTAATGCTCGACTGACCATCAGTGGTAAAAAGAAAAAAAGTAAAATACACTGTTGAAAGTCTCAAACCATTTTGTGAACTGCCTCCAGAGGATAGCCCCGGCTCTAGGAACCCAGCTCTTCTGTAGAGGAGACACAGGAAAGGAACCTCTGCTGCAACCAGCACCAACTTTAGTTTAGACTAAGGGTGAGTCTGTGCTCCCAAGTGTTCATATCCACTTTAGCACCATTTCACTTCATCCAGGTGGTGAAGAGACTCGCAGCCTGCGTTACCAAGGTAGGTAACGAACACGGTGAGGTCCTCATCAGCCCCCGGACAAATGAGGCGATACCGGTTGGGGAGATCCTCCCTCCACCTCTCATGCACGTGGACTGTAACGGAAGCAACAGGTTGGAGTGTGGCAGACAGCCGCATTCCTTCATGTCATGTGTGTGTGTGTACAGGTTATCTGGTTAATGCTCAAAGGATTATGGGATACTTAGGTGTTCCTGATTTCTGCTACCCAGCTGGGGTGGCTGAGCATGTCCATAACCATGACCATGGCTGACCGTGCCGTGTGTGTACACGCACACACACACACAAACAGATTACTTATACAAGGGAGGAGAAAGAACTCTCTTCACAGCAAGTTTTAGTGAGAACTCAACTTGTAGCTTGTGGAGATGTTTTGTTTTTGAGTGAAATTGGAACAATAGAGAGATATGTTTAGTCAAATTTGAGCGACAGAGACAGTTGGCCTTTAATGGCCGCTGAGTGTATTCAGGGTAAGAGCCCACAGGTTTCCCACTCCTGCACACAAGTCATTGTTTCTCTGCCTTCTAACGGATTGGGATTTAACAGTTCTATATATTTACCGTTCTATAGATATATGTATGTATTTATTAGATAGATATGCCCCTCTGGCTGTCTCTCGGTCGGCCTCCGTGTGTTTGAGTGTAGCATTCCAAAGCAGGGGCGACTACTGGGTGAAATAGAACACTGACGCCAGAGCGGACCTGAAAAGTCTAATTATTCATTTCTAATCAGAATTAGAAATGAATAATCTCAGCAATGCTTGTTTTCACACGGTTTTTTCTTTTACGTTTTTAGTTAATTTAAAAATGAACATGGAAAAAATTTGCGTCTAATGAATTTTATTTACTGTTTTTAAACTGATGTTTTTCTTCTTTACTGCCTCATGAAGTCCTGAACTTATTATATAATCAATCTGTCACACACATCTATAACAAACGTCAGACCAATGTTTACATGTAGGTGGAAGGAAGCGTTTTTAAAGCTGAAAATAAACTGTTTACAATACTTTGGACAGGCTACTTTGTTATTATTGACCATATTTGTTGATGATGACACTATTAATGCACCTTTAGTAGCAAAGTCTCTTGGAGTGTTGATTTGAGTTGTAGTCACAATGTCTCCGGCCCGTCTCGAACACAACATGTAGGACACCGCAGTTGACTCCCTGGATGTTGGAATGCCAGAGAAATGGTTTGTTTAGTGAAGACATTTAATCCCTGAGGGAAACTGGTACGATACGAAGAAGATTTGTAAGTGAAGAGAATGGAAATATGTCATCACATCATCAAGGTAACATCAAAGAACAAACATCAAACATCAATAACGTCAATGTAAAATGTCACCAAAACACCTTTTCAACCAAAAATAACCTGGTGCTAGATGCCTGGTGCCGCACCTTCTAAAACCCTGATTCCATTTCAATCCTTCAGTTCTTGGCTCTAGACCTGCAAAGAGTTTGTGATTCTCGGGCACCAGTTTTGAGAGCGAAGAGCAGGTGCTTAGGCTTTTAAAAAGTAAAAAACTGGTGCTAAGTCAGGCTCTGGCTCCGAACTAACCCGGGAACCAGCTCGGTGGAAAAGGGGTATCAGAGATCAGGTTCAAAATGTGAAAATGTGAGAAATTATCAAAGACATCATGGTCATAAAGGCTTGAAGGTAATATAGCAGATACATGAAAGAAACCATGGAATCATGTCAATGGCAGAAAAATTATTTGTTTAGTGGAAACATTGCATCTTTAAGCGAAACCGGAAGCTCAATATATATTTACCTTCATATAATGTTTACAAAAGGTAGAACGCTTCACGAATTTGCGTGTCATCCTTGCGCAGGGGCCATGCTAATCTTCTCTGTATCGTTCCAATTTTAGTATATGTATTACCGAAGTAATACAACATTTCCATACAACGGTCTTGTATATATAGGGTTATCCGCGGAGCGCTTTCACAGTGACGGTTCAGACGGAGGGTGGGGTTACAAATAAAATCGTCACAATAAACACAATTCTAGTCACAATACTACAAACAGGTCTTTCTGATCTGTGTTGGTTATAAACTATACAAGTTACTATTAGATTTTCATGTATGATTCAGTATGAACCGTATCAGATTCCACACAGATGCATTGTGGGAGAACACTCTGATTGGCTGGCTATGTAGTGAGAAAAGCCGAGTCACGTCCTTAGAACCTCCCACTCACAGAGCGAATCTGATACTAGGATAGGGAGCACTATATGACAGTTGAAGACCACCGAGTTGAGTTTTCAGTTACTACACAATCATTTTAATGCATTATCAGGCAAATGTTGTTCCGCCTTGGAGTTATTTGCCAGAGTTCTTAAATCAGTTGTGAGCCAACTCGGCAGAGGTGTAATTTTCATAATAATGTATCCTTTATTGATCTTCATTTCCAACCATACGTGCAAGTGAAATTATTTCGTTGTATTTGACCCATCCCTGAGGGATTAGTGGGCAGCCACTTTGTAGTGCCCGGGAAACTAGGGTCAGGGTTTTGCTCAAGGACCCTACGACAAGTAGACCCTGCTGGGATTCGAACTGACTACCTTCCAATCTTCCAATTGGGAAACGGTCGTGTTGGAGTCATTTGTCAAAATTCTTGTAATCAGTTGTGAGCCAACTCTGCAGAGGTGCAATTTCCTCCATGCAAACTTAAAAAGTGGAGGGGGGTAAGCAGTCGCAGGCACTTGAGAGCCTGTCTGCTCCACAGGCATGGCAACTGTTCTACTCGAACATTATCAAAACCAATCCTGGAAATTCTAAGCAGTTGTTTTCCGCTATCAATCATCTTGTAAAACCACAAAGTCCCCAATTTACCAAATTTACTGGCCATCGGTCTTAAAAACCATCATAATCAGACGACTGATTACACTGAAGTTTCTGTAAATTACAGGCCCATTTCCAAACTCCCATTCGTCTCCAAAGTGCTGGAAAACTCAAATACAACAACCTCTTTGAAACATTTCAGTCTGGTTTCTGCTCCGCCCACAGCACAGAAACATCTCTGCTTATAGTCACAAATTACCTACATATGGCAGCAGATTCTGGTTCACTTTCCCTCCTGATTCTCCTTGATTTGTCTGCTGCCTTCAACATTGTTGACCATGGAATACTCCTTCACCGCCTACATCACACCATTGGACTCACTGCCACCGCCCTAAACTGGTTGAAATCCTTCTTCAATGATAGAACAGAATACCTTTCCCTTGGAAGTGCAAGGTCCCGGACACATACTGTCCCCTGAGGGTCCCCCGTGGATCAGTCCTTGACCCCATTCTCTTCATACTGTAAATGCTCTGTTAACAAGTTTTAAGTCCTTTTAAAAAAAGGACTTAAAACTTTCGTTTTTAGCAGAACCTATAACTTTTTTAACATTGCTTCTTTTTGGTCATATTTTTATATAATTATTATAATATTTTTTATCGATGTTTTTTATCTGCTTTTACCTTGTAGTTCTTTGAGATTTGATCCAAATGTGAAGTGCGTTATAAATTAAATGTATTATTATTAATAAATCGTGCGTTCTATTTTCTAAAACGTGCGGGCGACTTACTAATACATTCATTGTTTTTCTTTAAAAAAAAAGATTTATCAATTATAAATCGTTCCGTTCTCCGTTGCTTATCCTCTGAGGATGAGCCTAATGTTTATAGGAGTGACTTGATGAACTCTGATAACGGAAGAACAGGGGGAAGCGCGTATTGACGTACCGGATCCGCAGTGCATTCGAGGGATTTGTAGTATCAGTGGTGTCTGTACTGTATTCCAGCGGGCCAGTTTTTATATAAATTAAAGATTGTCTCAAAGGACGGATGTGGCCCGCAAGGCCTTGAGTTTAACGCGTATGGTCTAGTAACTTAAAACTCGACTCGGAGGTTTTCAAATGTCATATAGTACTCCTTATCGTAGAAAAATATTCGCTCTGTGAGGGGGAGGTTCTAAGGACGCTTTCGTCATGATTAAACCAGCCAATCAGAGTGATCGCCCACAATGCATCTGTGATGAATCTTATACAGTTCATACTAAATCATAAATGAAAATCTAATAGTAAATTTTATAGTTCATAACCAACAACAAATCAGGAAGACCTGTTTGTAGTATTGTGACTAGAATTGTGTTTATTGTGACGATTTTATTTGTAACCCCACCCTCCGTCTGAACCGTCACTGTGAAAGCGCTCTACGGATAACCCTATATATACAAGACCGTTACGTGGCAATGTTGTATTACTTCGGTAATACATATACTAAAATTGGAACGATACAGAGAAGATTAGCATGGCCCCTGCGCAAGGATGACACGCAAATTCGTGAAGCGTTCTACCTTTTGTTAACAAGTAAACATTATATAGAGGCAAACAAATATTAAAATTTAAATTAACTTTTTTTTTTTTGGTGCATCGCTCCAATTTCACTTAGCGCATAAGAAGAACATTTAACGACCCGAGAGACTCTTCTCTTTGAAACCCCACCCTCCTGGAGTCACTACAGAATAATAAAAAACTCAGAAAGAGCTTTTATCCAAATGCCGTTGAACAACCGAATCAGTTTCTGCTTGACCATGTGGGACCGGCTTTGTACCTCACCACTCTCTCACTATTTCAATAAAACCTTGCTTTACACTTTACACTTTAACACCTGCTTCTGCTGCTCTTTTATTGCATCATTTTTATTATTATTTTGTTTTTTACAATATTGTATGTAGTCTGCCATTTTGCAGGTCCGTCATTATGTTTTTAATTTCATTATTTATTGTTCAATCAATCCATCAATGAATCTTTATTTATATAGCGCCAATTCACAACAACAGTTTTCTCATGGTGCTTTCCAGAAAGAGCATGTTTAGACCAAACTCTTTATATAATTATCTACAGAGACCCAACAAATTCCAACTTGAGCAGCACTTGGCGACAAAGGGGAGAAAAAAAATGCCTTTTTAACGGGCAGATGTGCAAGATGGGACATTTCCTCGCTCTTGACTTACAAATCTTCTCTGTATAGTACAAGTTAAACTCAGACTTCGCTAAACAAATCTTTTCTGTATCATTCCAACGTCCAGTGCGTCAAACCCAAATAGCAGCTTATCGTTCATTCCTCTCGAACACAAACTTTAGTCAACATGCTGGGTTTGAGACGGGCCTGAGACACAGTGACGACAAAGAGCTATGCCAGCGCTCAACAATCCAGGAGACTTTGCTACTCTTAAAAGGAGCATTAATAGTGTCATCATCAATGAACATGGTAAATAATAACAAAGTATTGTAAACAACGATTTATTTTCAGCTTTAAAGGCGCCCCCCTTCCACCTGCATGTAAACATGGGTCCGACCTCTATGTCCTCACAGACACTTCATGAGGATGCCGCAGCATAAGTTGACGAATTATAGATATGTTAACAATTTATTCCAAGCATGCGATCGGAGTGAGGCTTCGGTCTGCGTCAGTGACATGCCACTTAAGTTTGCAGGCGACATATTCATTGTAAAGCACATTTTTTGAGTTCTCACTAAAACTCGCTGTGAAGAGAGGACTTCTTTCTCCTCCCCTGTATAAGTAATCCCAGTCTCTTTCAATATATAGACATATATACAAAACCCCCCAAACGATGTTAGTCAATCGAGGTCGACTTGTAGTTCACATGAAAGAAGGCTGCTGTCTCCCACATGCTATCCCAGCTGCTGCTGTTACAGTCCACGTGCATCAGAGGTGGGGGGAGGATCCCACGAGCCGAGCTTTTGGAGTCTGGGGTCCTGGAGTCGGCACCACACCCCTGAAGTGGTTCACAAAACTGGGAGAGACAGTGTCAACAGTGTGTTCTATTCTTTTTACCACTGACAGTGAGTCGAGCATTAGAAGTACAAAGCAATTGTTATTACAATGTAGCCACATTTTTTGGGTCCTGAGACCCGTACGGACTCTGCAGGGTCTCCCTTCTGAAGACCCCAGAGCCAACAAAGCTGAAACCTAACGACCTCTACAAACTTCATGGTAGTCTGAGGAGCAGCGAGGCTGTAAGTTCTTCTGCTGCTGTCTAGTTTATGAGACACAGGTGAGAGATGGCACAGAATGACATAGACCCGACCAAGTGTGGCAGTGGATAGAATAAAAATTAGATTGCGTGTCATTAATACTTTTAATATTGATACTGCTGATTTCTTTGGACTGCAAGAAATGACTAGAGGCCTGAATCCACTTTCACGCAGTTCGTGATGTCAATTTGACAGTATTTATAACTGCATAACTAACTTCAGAGAGACCTAGACGTGTTATCTAGACCTAGATAACGACTTGTTACATGTTTGAAGTCTAATTAAAATGTACCCCGACTGTCGAGACTTGTCTGCTGTAAAACATATTTGACGGCATCAGCGGTATAAATGCCACATTAAATTTACAGTTCGTCCTGTAGTTTGTACAAATTTTGAAAAAAATATTGAACTCGTAGGCTGCCGTTGCTGTTTACGTTGCAATGAAAATCTCTCAGACTCTCTGCATCCGGGAGCTGGTTCAGATTTTTGCAGGAGAGCAACGTGCGTCTCCTGTCTTTGCCACTCCGAACAGCGATTGTCACTCGCTTCTCGGTGGTGTTTAGTCTCCCTGTGTGGGAATATTGTTGGCCAAGCATCTCGTTTTAGCCTTCATTTATACCAACCATGAACCGTGAGCTCATTTAACAGAAGTGAAGCAAATTCGTGAAGCGTTCTACCTTTTGTAAACAAGTGGACATTTTATGGAGGCAAACCAATATTAAAATTTCCATTCAATTTTTGTTCAGAGAGACCTAGACTTACTATCTATACCTAGCGACCTGTTACATGTTTTGAAGTCTAGTTTTGAACCACGAGCCGTGAGCTCATTTAACAGAAGTGGTCGAATAAATGCTTCAAATGCATCAGGAGAGAGGTGGCAAGAAGACAGACGAGGGTCCTTTGGAAGTTGTGTAGGTCCAAGGCGTCTTCCGTCCGTTTTCCCCTCTTCTTATCTCTGTGGAAGCTGTGGAGACTTACTTATCTTCCCCTACTGCACTTGGACTTGAAAGTATTTATAAAGCAGTATAATAAGGCGTTACATCAATTTTCCTCTCACCAATGCTACGAAAACAACGACCAACTACAGCGCGACATCAACCATTTCCGTCATCAACCCACAATGCAATGCGCCCTTGAAGAGATCTCGACCTGCATAGGTCTGACCTCCGCATGTATTTATTGTATTTGTTTTTATTGCGTGTTTATACTTAAGTTTATTTATTCATTATTTATTGTGTTTGTAGTCAACATAATATTTCCCCCTTTTTTTAAAGGTTTTTATTTATTGTGTTTATTCTGTTGGTATTTCAGTTAATCTGACCAGTTTCGCAGTTTTGCACATGACATGTTAACTAATATTTAAGTTGTTTAAAGTTTGTTGTATTGTTGCAAAGTTCCTAATAAACAACTTGAATGGAGGCCCAACGTTGTGTTTACTTCCGGTCTCTAACCGCATGGCTAATTTGCATACCGACATGCAAATTGGACATTTTTGTCTAATTTGGGTCAGACAAAATGTCAAATATGTCTTGAATGTTAAGGATTCCCACAGTAGTCGCAGAATGGATTTAAAATACAGTTCTTACCTGCTGCAGCGCAAGGGAGCCGATCACAACTTGCCTCAACGTCATCCGGGAAAAATGAAGATGATCCGATCAGGTAGGGCGTGAGTCAGAGCCAGTCGGTGAGGCCAGGACATCCCTTTACGTCGGTCTTGGAGGAACGCGACAAGGCGGCGGGGCCGACAACTTAGGGGGAGTCAGAGAACATGGCCAGCTTACCCATAATAGAAATCTGTTACTCCCTTGGCCCACAGTGAAGTAATCAGAATCCCCGGGCGCGTAACTTGACCGAGATTCAAGATGGAGGAGGGCGTTTGCCTTAAAACAGTGTAAAAAATCATCGTAGGGTTCATGTATGTATGCAAATTAGCCATGTGGTTAGAGACCGGAAGTAAACACACCGTTTTGGGCTCCCTTCAAGTTGTTTATTAGGAATTTCTCAAGAATACAACAAACTTTAAACAACTTAAATATTATTCAACCTGCACTGTGGAAAACTGCAACACTAGACCCGTTTTGATAGAAGTGCCAACACAATAGATAAATAAATTAACTTAGGTACAAACACGCAATAAACATAAACACAACAAACAAAGCAACCGTTAATATCTGAAAGCATTAAATTCTATTTATGCACACAACAAACACATGATTCTTACTGAATCATGAATGAAAATATAATAGTGACGTGTTTACTGTATAACCAAAAAAACTTTCAGTAAGACATCTTTTCTGGTGTTGTGTCTGGAATATTGTCCGTTGAAGCGGTTTTGTCATCGCCGAGCCTCCCGTCTGAACCGTCACTGTGGGAGCTCAGTCCTCCAGACCCTTTAAGAACAGGACAGTCAGCTGTCAGAGTCGTGTTACTTCGGTAATACATATACTAAAATTGGAACGATACAGAGAAGATTAGCATGGCCCCTGCGCAAGGATGACACGCAAATTCGTGAAGCGTTCTACCTTTTGTAAACAAGTGGACATTTTATGGAGGCAAACCAATATTAAAATTTCCATTCAATTTTTGTTCAGAGAGACCTAGACGTACTATCTATACCTAGCGACCTGTTACATGTTTTGAAGTCTAGTTTTGAACCACGAGCCGTGAGCTCATTTAACAGAAGTGGTCGAATAAATGCTTCAAATGCATCAGGAGAGAGGTGGCAAGAAGACAGACGAGGGTCCTTTGGAAGTTGTGTAGGTCCAAGGCGTCTTCCGTCTCTTTTCCCCTCTTCTTATCTCTGTGGAAGCTGTGGAGACTTACTTATCTTCCCCTACTGCACTTGGTCTGGAAAGTATTTATGAAGCAGTATAATAAGGCGTTACATCAATTTTCCTCTCACCAATGCTACGAAAACAACGACCAACTACAGCGCGACATCAACCATTTCCGTCATCAACCCACAATGCAATGCGCCCTTGAAGAGATCGCGACCTGCATAGGTCTGACCTCCGCATGTATTTATTGTATTTGTTTTTATTGCGTGTTTATACTTAAGTTTATTTATTCATTATTTATTGTGTTTGTTGCCAACATAATATTTCCCCTTTTTTTAAAAGGTTTTTATTTAGTGTGTTTATTCTGTTGGTATTTCAGTTAATCTGACCAGTTTCGCAGTTTTGCACATGACATGTTAACTAATATTTAAGTTGTTTAAAGTTTGTTGTATTGTTGCAAAGTTCCTAATAAACAACTTGAATGGAGGCCCAACGTTGTGTTTACTTCCGGTCTCTAACCGCATGGCTAATTTGCATACCGACATGCAAATTGGACATTTTTGTCTAATTTGGGTCAGACAAAATGTCAAATATGTCTTGAATGTTAAGGATTTCCCCGGTAGTCGCAGAATGGATTTAAAATACAGTTCTTACCTGCTGCAGCGCAAGGGAGCCGATCACAACTTGCCTCAACGTCATCCGGGAAAAATGAAGATGATCCGATCAGGTAGGGCGTGAGTCAGAGCCAGTCGGTGAGGCCAGGACATCCCTTTACGTCGGTCTTGGAGGAACGCGACAAGGCGGCGGGGCCGACAACTTAGGGGGAGTCAGAGAACATGGCCAGCTTACCCATAATAGAAATCTGTTACTCCCTTGGCCCACAGTGAAGTAATCAGAATCCCCGGGCGCGTAACTTGACCGAGATTCAAGATGGAGGAGGGCGTTTGTCTTAAAACAGTGTAAAAAATCATCGTAGGGTTCATGTATGTATGCAAATTAGCCATGTGGTTAGAGACCGGAAGTAAACACACCGTTTTGGGCTCCCTTCAAGTTGTTTATTAGGAATTTCTCAAGAATACAACAAACTTTAAACAACTTAAATATTATTCAACCTGCACTGTGGAAAACTGCAACACTAGACCCGTTTTGATAGAAGTGCCAACACAATAAATAAATAAATTGACTTAGGTACAAACACGCAATAAACATAAACACAACAAACAAAGCAACCGTTAATATCTGAAAGCATTAAATTCTATTTATGCACACAACAAACACATGATTCTTACTGAATCATGAATGAAAATATAATAGTGACGTGTTTACTGTATAACCAACAAAACTTTCAGTAAGACATCTTTTCTGGTGTTGTGTCTGGAATATTGTCCGTTGAAGCGGTTTTGTCATCCCCGAGCCTCCCGTCTGAACCGTCACTGTGGGAGCTCAGTCCTCCAGACCCTTTAAGTACAGGACAGTCAGCTGTCAGAGTCGTGTTACTTTGGTAATACATATACTAAAATTGGAACGATACAGAGAAGATTAGCATGGCCCCTGCGCAAGGATGACACGCAAATTCGTGAAGCGTTCTACCTTTTGTAAACAAGTGGACATTTTATGGAGGCAAACCAATATTAAAATTTCCATTCAATTTGTGTTCAGAGAGACCTAGACGTACTATCTATACCTAGCGACCTGTTACATGTTTTGAAGTGTAGTTTTGAACCACGAGCCGTGAGCTCATTTAACAGAAGTGGTCGAATAAATGCTTCAAATGCATCAGGAGAGAGGTGGCAAGAAGACAGACGAGGGTCCTTTGGAAGTTGTGTAGGTCCAAGGCGTCTTCCGTCTCTTTTCCCCTCTTCTTATCTCTGTGGAAGCTGTGGAGACTTACTTATCTTCCCCTACTGCACTTGGACTGGAAAGTATTTATGAAGCAGTATAATAAGGCGTTGCATCAATTTTCCTCTCACCAATGCTACGAAAACAACGACCAACTACAGCGCGACATCAACCATTTCCGTCATCAACCCACAATGCAATGCGCCCTTGAAGAGATCGCGACCTGCATAGGTCTGACCTCCGCATGTATTTATTGTATTTGTTTTTATTGCGTGTTTATACTTAAGTTTATTTATTCATTATTTATTGTGTTTGTCGTCAACATAATATTTCCCCTTTTTTTAAAGGTTTTTATTTAGTGTGTTTATTCTGTTGGTATTTCAGTTAATCTGACCAGTTTCGCAGTTTTGCACATGACATGTTAACTAATATTTAAGTTGTTTAAAGTTTGTTGTATTGTTGCAAAGTTCCTAATAAACAACTTGAATGGAGGCCCAACGTTGTTTTACTTCCGGTCTCTAACAGCATGGCTAATTTGCATACCGACATGCAAATTGGACATTTTTGTCTAATTTGGGTCAGACAAAATGTCAAATATGTCTTGAATGTTAAGGATTTCCACAGTAGTCGCAGAATGGATTTAAAATACAGTTCTTACCTGCTGCAGCGCAAGGGAGCCGATCACAACTTGCCTCAACGTCATCCGGGAAAAATGAAGATGATCCGATCAGGTAGGGCGTGTGTCAGAGCCAGTCGGTGAGGCCAGGACATCCCTTTACGTCGGTCTTGGAGGAACGCGACAAGGCGGCGGGGCCGACAACTTAGGGGGAGTCAGAGAACATGGCCAGCTTACCCATAATAGAAATCTGTTACTCCCTTGGCCCACAGTGAAGTAATCAGAATCCCCGGGCGCGTAACTTGACCGAGATTCAAGATGGAGGAGGGCGTTTGTCTTAAAACAGTGTAAAAAATCATCGTAGGGTTCATGTATGTATGCAAATTAGCCATGTGGTTAGAGACCGGAAGTAAACACACCGTTTTGGGCTCCCTTCAAGTTGTTTATTAGGAATTTCTCAAGAATACAACAAATTTTAAACAACTTAAATATTATTCAACCTGCACTGTGGAAAACTGCAACGTTAGACCCGTTTTGATAGAAGTGCCAACACAATAGATAAATAAATTAACTTAGGTACAAACACGCAATAAACATAAACACAACAAACAAAGCAACCGTTAATATCTGAAAGCATTAAATTCTATTTATGCACACAACAAACACATGATTCTTACTGAATCATGAATGAAAATATAATAGTGACGTGTTTACTGTATAACCAACAAAACTTTCAGTAAGACCTCTTTTCTGGTGTTGTGTCTGGAATATTGTCCGTTGAAGCGGTTTTGTCATCCCCGAGCCTCCCGTCTGAACCGTCACTGTGGGAGCTCAGTCCTCCAGACCCTTTAAGTACAGGACAGTCAGCTGTTTGAGTCGTGTTGATTCGGAAATACATATACTAAAATTGGAACGATACAGAGAAGATTAGCATGGCCCCTGCGCAAGGATGACACGCAAATTCGTGAAGCGTTCTACCTTTTGTAAACAAGTGGACATTTTATGGCGGCAAACCAATATTAAAATTTCCATTCAATTTGTGTTCAGAGAGACCTAGACGTACTATCTATACCTAGCGACCTGTTACATGTTTTGAAGTGTAGTTTTGAACCACGAGCCGTGAGCTCATTTAACAGAAGTGGTCGAAAAAATGCTTCAAATGCATCAGGAGAGAGGTGGCAAGAAGACAGACGAGGGTCCTTTGGAAGTTGTGTAGGTCCAAGGCGTCTTCCGTCCGTTTCCCCTCTTCTTATCTCTGTGGAAGCTGTGGAGACTTACTTATCTTCCCCTACTGCACTTGGACTGGAAAGTATTTATGAAGCAGTATAATAAGGCGTTGCATCAATTTTCCTCTCACCAATGCTACGAAAACAACGACCAACTACAGCGCGACATCAACCATTTCCGTCATCAACCCACAATGCAATGCGCCCTTGAAGGGATCGCGACCTGCATAGGTCTGACCTCCGCATGTATTTATTGTATTTGTTTTTATTGCGTGTTTATACTTAAGTTTATTTATTCATTATTTATTGTGTTTGTCGTCAACATAATATTTCCCCTTTTTTTTAAAGGTTTTTATTTAGTGTGTTTATTCTGTTGGTATTTCAGTTAATCTGACCAGTTTCGCAGTTTTGCACATGACATGTTAACTAATATTTTAGTTGTTTAAAGTTTTATTGTTGTTTTGTTGCAAAGTTCCTAATAAACAACTTGAATGGAGGCCCAACGTTGTTTTACTTCCGGTCTCTAACAGCATGGCTTATTTGCATACCGACATGCAAATTGGACATTTTTGTCTAATTTGGGTCAGACAAAATGTCAAATATGTCTTGAATGTTAAGGATTTCCACAGTAGTCACAGAATGGATTTAAAATACAGTTCTTACCTGCTGCAGCGCAAGGGAGCCGATCACAACTTGCCTCAACGTCATCCGGGAAAAATGAAGATGATCCGATCAGGTAGGGCGTGTGTCAGAGCCAGTCGATGAGGCCAGGACATCCCTTTACGTCGGTCTTGGAGGAACGTGAAAGGGAGGCGGCGCCGTCAACTTAGGGGGAGTCAGAGAACATGGCCAGCTTACCCATAATAGAAATCTGTTACTCCCTTGGCCCACAGTGAAGTAATCAGAATCCCCGGGCGCGTAACTTGACCGAGATTCAAGATGGAGGAGGGCGTTTGTCTTAAAACAGTGTAAAAAATCATCGTAGGGTTCATGTATGTATGCAAATTAGCCATGTGGTTAGAGACCGGAAGTAAACACACCGTTTTGGGCTCCCTTCAAGTTGTTTATTAGGAATTTCTCAAGAATACAACAAACTTTAAACAACTTAAATATTATTCAACCTGCACTGTGGAAAACTGCAACACTAGACCCGTTTTGATAGAAGTGCCAACACAATAGATAAATAAATTGACTTAGGTACAAACACGCAATAAACATAAACACAACAAACAAAGCAACCGTTAATATCTGAAAGCATTAAATTCTATTTATGCACACAACAAACACATGATTCTTACTGATTCATAAATGAAAATATAATAGTGACGTGTTTACTGTATAACCAACAAAACTTTCAGTAAGACCTCTTTTCTGGTGTTGTGTCTGGAATATTGTCCGTTGAAGCGCTTTTGTCATCCCCGAGCCTCCCGTCTGAACCGTCACTGTGGGAGCTCAGTCCTCCAGACCCTTTAAGTACAGGACAGTCAGCTGTCAGAGTCGTGTTACTTCGGTAATACATATACTAAAATTGGAACGATACAGAGAAGATTAGCATGGCCCCTGCACAAGGATGACACGCAAATTCGTGAAGCGTTCTACCTTTTGTAAACAAGTG
Source organism: Lophius americanus (assembly GCA_037951165.1). Classification (NCBI taxonomy): domain Eukaryota; kingdom Metazoa; phylum Chordata; class Actinopteri; order Lophiiformes; family Lophiidae; genus Lophius; species Lophius americanus. Next base: position 1,240,774 of record JBBDHG010000030.1, on the reverse strand, counting down.
GACATTTTATGGAGGCAAACCAATATTAAAATTTCCATTCAATTTGTGTTCAGAGAGACCTAGACGTACTATCTATACCTAGCGACCTGTTACATGTTTTGAAGTGTAGTTTTGAACCACGAGCCGTGAGCTCATTTAACAGAAGTGGTCGAATAAATGCTTCAAATGCATCAGGAGAGAGGTGGCAAGAAGACAGACGAGGGTCCTTTGGAAGTTGTGTAGGTCCAAGGCGTCTTCCGTCTCTTTTCCCCTCTTCTTATCTCTGTGGAAGCTGTGGAGACTTACTTATCTTCCCCTACTGCACTTGGACTGGAAAGTATTTATGAAGCAGTATAATAAGGCGTTGCATCAATTTTCCTCTCACCAATGCTACGAAAACAACGACCAACTACAGCGCGACATTAACCATTTCCGTCATCAACCCACAATGCAATGCGCCCTTGAAGAGATCGCGACCTGCATAGGTCTGACCTCCGCATGTATTTATTGTATTTGTTTTTATTGCGTGTTTATACTTAAGTTTATTTATTCATTATTTATTGTGTTTGTCGTCAACATAATATTTCCCCTTTTTTTAAAGGTTTTTATTTAATGTGTTTATTCTGTTGGTATTTCAGTTAATCTGACCAGTTTCGCAGTTTTGCGCATGACATGTTAACTAATATTTTAGTTGTTTAAAGTTTGTTGTATTGTTGCAAAGTTCCTAATAAACAACTTGAATGGAGGCCCAACGTTGTTTTACTTCCGGTCTCTAACAGCATGGCTAATTTGCATACCGACATGCAAATTGGACATTTTTGTCTAATTTTGGTCAGACAAAATGTCAAATATGTCTTGAATGTTAAGGATTTCCACAGTAGTCGCAGAATGGATTTAAAATACAGTTCTTACCTGCTGCAGCGCAAGGGAGCCGATCACAACTTGCCTCAACGTCATCCGGGAAAAATGAAGATGATCCGATCAGGTAGGGCGTGTGTCAGAGCCAGTCGATGAGGCCAGGACATCCATTTACGTCGGTCTTGGAGGAACGTGAAAGGGAGGCGGCGCCGTCAACTTAGGGAGAGTCAGAGAACATGGCCAGCTTACCCATAATAGAAATCTGTTACTCCCTTGGCCCACAGTGAAGTAATCAGAATCCCCGGGCGCGTAACTTGACCGAGATTCAAGATGGAGGAGGGCGTTTGCCTTAAAACAGTGTAAAAAATCATCGTAGGGTTCATGTATGTATGCAAATTAGCCATGTGGTTAGAGACCGGAAGTAAACACACCGTTTTGGGCTCCCTTCAAGTTGTTTATTAGGAATTTCTCAAGAATACAACAAACTTTAAACAACTTAAATATTATTCAACCTGCACTGTGGAAAACTGCAACACTAAAACCGGTTTGATAGAAGTGCCAACACAATAAATAAATAAATTAACTTAGGTAAAACACGCAATAAACGTGAACACAACAAACAAAGCAAACGATAATATCTGAAAGCATTAAATTCTATTTATAAACACAACAAACACATGATTCGTACTGAATCATGAATGAAAACATAATAGTGACGTGTTTACTGTATAACCAACAAAACTTTCAGTAAGACCTCTTTTCTGGTGTTGTGTCTGGAATATTGTCCGTTGAAGCGGTTTTGTCATCCCCGAGCCTCCCGTCTGAACCGTCACTGTGGGAGCTCAGTCCTCCAGACCCTTTAAGTACAGGACAGTCAGCTGTCAGAGTCGTGTTACTTCGGTAATACATATACTAAAATTGGAACGATACAGAGAAGATTAGCATGGCCCCTGCGCAAGGATGACACGCAAATTCGTGAAGCGTTCTACCTTTTGTAAACAAGTGGACATTTTATGGAGGCAAACCAATATTAAAATTTCCATTCAATTTGTGTTCAGAGAGACCTAGACGTACTATCTATACCTAGCGACCTGTTACATGTTTTGAAGTGTAGTTTTGAACCACGAGCCGTGAGCTCATTTAACAGAAGTGGTCGAATAAATGCTTCAAATGCATCAGGAGAGAGGTGGCAAGAAGACAGACGAGGGTCCTTTGGAAGTTGTGTAGGTCCAAGGCGTCTTCCGTCTCTTTTCCCCTCTTCTTATCTCTGTGGAAGCTGTGGAGACTTACTTATCTTCCCCTACTGCACTTGGACTGGAAAGTATTTATGAAGCAGTATAATAAGGCGTTGCATCAATTTTCCTCTCACCAATGCTACGAAAACAACGACCAACTACAGCGCGACATCAACCATTTCCGTCATCAACCCACAATGCAATGCGCCCTTGAAGGGATCGCGACCTGCATAGGTCTGACCTCCGCATGTATTTATTGTATTTGTTTTTATTGCGTGTTTATACTTAAGTTTATTTATTCATTATTTATTGTGTTTGTCGTCAACATAATATTTCCCCTTTTTTTTAAAGGTTTTTATTTAGTGTGTTTATTCTGTTGGTATTTCAGTTAATCTGACCAGTTTCGCAGTTTTGCACATGACATGTTAACTAATATTTAAGTTGTTTAAAGTTTGTTGTATTGTTGCAAAGTTCCTAATAAACAACTTGAATGGAGGCCCAACGTTGTGTTTACTTCCGGTCTCTAACAGCATGGCTAATTTGCATACCGACATGCAAATTGGACATTTTTGTCTAATTTGGGTCAGACAAAATGTCAAATATGTCTTGAATGTTAAGGATTTCCACAGTAGTCGCAGAATGGATTTAAAATACAGTTCTTACCTGCTGCAGCGCAAGGGAGCCGATCACAACTTGCCTCAACGTCATCCGGGAAAAATGAAGATGATCCGATCAGGTAGGGCGTGTGTCAGAGCCAGTCGATGAGGCCAGGACATCCCTTTACGTCGGTCTTGGAGGAACGCGACAAGGCGGCGGGGCCGACAACTTAGGGGGAGTCAGAGAACATGGCCAGCTTACCCATAATAGAAATCTGTTACTCCCTTGGCCCACAGTGAAGTAATCAGAATCCCCGGGCGCGTAACTTGACCGAGATTCAAGATGGAGGAGGGCGTTTGTCTTAAAACAGTGTAAAAAAATCATCGTAGGGTTCATGTATGTATGCAAATTAGCCATGTGGTTAGAGACCGGAAGTAAACACACCGTTTTGGGCTCCCTTCAAGTTGTTTATTAGGAATTTCTCAAGAATACAACAAACTTTAAACAACTTAAATATTATTCAACCTGCACTGTGGAAAACTGCAACGTTAGACCCGTTTTGATAGAAGTGCCAACACAATAGATAAATAAATTGACTTAGGTACAAACACGCAATAAACATAAACACAACAAACAAAGCAACAGTTAATATCTGAAAGCATTAAATTCTATTTATGCACACAACAAACACATGATTCTTACTGAATCATGAATGAAAATATAATAGTGACGTGTTTACTGTATAACCAACAAAACTTTCAGTAAGACCTCTTTTCTGGTGTTGTGTCTGGAATATTGTCCGTTGAAGCGGTTTTGTCATCACCGAGCCTCCCGTCTGAACCGTCACTGTGGGAGCTCAGTCCTCCAGACCCTTTAAGTACAGGACAGTCAGCTGTCAGAGTCGTGTTACTTCGGTAATACATATACTAAAATTGGAACGATACAGAGAAGATTAGCATGGCCCCTGCGCAAGGATGACACGCAAATTCGTGAAGCGTTCTACCTTTTGTAAACAAGTGGACATTTTATGGAGGCAAACCAATATTAAAATTTCCATTCAATTTTTGTTCACAGAGACCTAGACTTACTATCTATACCTAGCGACCTGTTACATGTTTTGAAGTGTAGCTTTGAACCACGAGCCGTGAGCTCATTTAACAGAAGTGGTCGAATAAATGCTTCAAATGCATCAGGAGAGAGGTGGCAAGAAGACAGACGAGGGTCCTTTGGAAGTTGTGTAGGTCCAAGGCGTCTTCCGTCCGTTTTCCCCTCTTCTTATCTCTGTGGAAGCTGTGGAGACTTACTTATCTTCCCCTACTGCACTTGGACTGGAAAGTATTTATGAAGCAGTATAGTAAGGCGTTGCATCAATTTTCCTCTCACCAATGCTACGAAAACAACGACCAACTACAGCGCGACATCAACCATTTCCGTCATCAACCCACAATGCAATGCGCCCTTGAAGAGATCGCGACCTGCATAGGTCTGACCTCCGCATGTATTTATTGTATTTGTTTTTATTGCGTGTTTATACTTAAGTTTATTTATTCATTATTTATTGTGTTTGTCGTCAACATAATATTTCCCCTTTTTTTTAAAGGTTTTTATTTAGTGTGTTTATTCTGTTGGTATTTCAGTTAATCTGACCAGTTTCGCAGTTTTGCACATGACATGTTAACTAATATTTTAGTTGTTTAAAGTTTTATTGTTGTTTTGTTGCAAAGTTCCTAATAAACAACTTGAATGGAGGCCCAACGTTGTTTTACTTCCGGTCTCTAACAGCATGGCTAATTTGCATACCGACATGCAAATTGGACATTTTTGTCTAATTTGGGTCAGACAAAATGTCAAATATGTCTTGAATGTTAAGGATTTCCACAGTAGTCGCAGAATGGATTTAAAATACAGTTCTTACCTGCTGCAGCGCAAGGGAGCCGATCACAACTTGCCTCAACGTCATCCGGGAAAAATGAAGATGATCCGATCAGGTAGGGCGTGTGTCAGAGCCAGTCGGTGAGGCCAGGACATCCCTTTACGTCGGTCTTGGAGGAACGCGACAAGGAGGCGGGGCCGACAACTTAGGGGGAGTCAGAGAACATGGCCAGCTTACCCATAATAGAAATCTGTTACTCCCTTGGCCCACAGTGAAGTAATCAGAATCCCCGGGCGCGTAACTTGACCGAGATTCAAGATGGAGGAGGGCGTTTGTCTTAAAACAGTGTAAAAAATCATCGTAGGGTTCATGTATGTATGCAAATTAGCCATGTGGTTAGAGACCGGAAGTAAACACACCGTTTTGGGCTCCCTTCAAGTTGTTTATTAGGAATTTCTCAAGAATACAACAAACTTTAAACAACTGAAATATTATTCAACCTGCACTGTGGAAAACTGCAACACTAGACCCGTTTTGATAGAAGTGCCAACACAATAGATAAATAAATTGACTTAGGTACAAACACGCAATAAACATAAACACAACAAACAAAGCAACCGTTAATATCTGAAAGCATTAAATTCTATTTATGCACACAACAAACACATGATTCTTACTGATTCATAAATGAAAATATAATAGTGACGTGTTTACTGTATAACCAACAAAACTTTCAGTAAGACCTCTTTTCTGGTGTTGTGTCTGGAATATTGTCCGTTGAAGCGCTTTTGTCATCACCGAGCCTCCCGTCTGAACCGTCACTGTGGGAGCTCAGTCCTCCAGACCCTTTAAGAACAGGACAGTCAGCTGTCAGAGTCGTGTTACTTCGGTAATACATATACTAAAATTGGAACGATACAGAGAAGATTAGCATGGCCCCTGCGCAAGGATGACACGCAAATTCGTGAAGCGTTCTACCTTTTGTAAACAAGTGGACATTTTATGTAGGCAAACCAATATTAAAATTTCCATTCAATTTGTGTTCAGAGAGACCTAGACGTACTATCTATACCTAGCGACCTGTTACATGTTTTGAAGTCTAGTTTTGAACCACGAGCCGTGAGCTCATTTAACAGAAGTGGTCGAATAAATGCTTCAAATGCATCAGGAGAGAGGTGGCAAGAAGACAGACGAGGGTCCTTTGGAAGTTGTGTAGGTCCAAGGCGTCTTCCGTCTCTTTTCCCCTCTTCTTATCTCTGTGGAAGCTGTGGAGACTTACTTATCTTCCCCTACTGCACTTGGACTGGAAAGTATTTATAAAGCAGTATAATAAGGCGTTGCATCAATTTTCCTCTCACCAATGCTACGAAAACAACGACCAACTACAGCGCGACATCAACCATTTCTGTCATCAACCCACAATGCAATGCGCCCTTGAAGGGATCGCGACCTGCATAGGTCTGACCTCCGCAGGTATTTATTGTATTTGTTTTTATTGCGTGTTTATACTTAAGTTTATTTATTCATTATTTATTGTGTTTGTCGTCAACATAATATTTCCCTTTTTTTTTTATATGTTTTTATTTAGTGTGTTTATTCTGCTGGTATTTCAGTTAATCTGACCAGTTTCGAAGTTTTGCACATAAAGATAAAGATAAAGATAAAGATAAAGATAGCCTTTATTAGTCCCACAATGGGGAAATTGCAATGTTACAGCAGCAGAGCATGTTACAGAGTAAGAATAACATCGTGTTATGTGCAATTAAAATAAATTAAATTAAATGTACAGAAACAAAGTGCAAGTGAGGTAGGTGTGTGTTTAAGTGTGTGTGTAGTTGTGTAGGTGTGTGTGTGTTGCTAACAGTGCTGGTTGTGGAGTCTGACTGCTGCAGGAAGGAACGATCGGCGATATCGCTCCTTCACACACTTGGGGTGAAGGAGCCTGTCGCTGAAGGAGCTCTCCAGTGCCGAGATGGTTTCCTGCATGGGGTGGGAGACGTTGTCCCGGAGAGATGACAGCTTGGCCATCATTCTCCTGTCTCCCACCTCCTGCACCGAGTCAAGAGGACATCCCAGGACCGAACTGGCCTTCCTGATTAGCTTGTCCAGTTTCCTCCTGTCAGCAGCTGAGATGCTGCTGCCCCAGCAGACCACTCCATAAAAGATGGCTGAGGCGACTGCAGAGTCAAAGAATGTCTTCAGGAGCGGCCCCTGCACTCCAAAAGACCTCAGTCTCCTCAGCAGATACAGTCGGCTCTGACCCTTTTTAAAGAGTGCCGTTGAGTTGTGAGTCCAGTCCAGTTTGTTGTTCAGGTGAACACCAAGGTACTTGTAGGACGTGACCATCTCAATGTCCATTCCCTGGATGTTCACTGGTGTGTGTGTGTGTGTGGGGGGGGGGGGGGGTGCCTTCGGAAGTCCACCACCAGTTCCTTGGTCTTACCCGCGTTGATCTGGAGGTGGTTCCACTGGCACCAGTGCGTGAAGTCCTGCGTCAGTCCTCTGTACTCCTTGTCGTCCCCGTCTGTGATGAGACCGACGATTGCAGAGTCATCAGAGAACTTCTGCAGGTGACACGTGGGTGTGTTGTAGGAGAAGTCTGCAGTGTAGAGGGTGAAGAGGAACGGGGCCAGGACCGTTCCCTGTGGGGCCCCCGTACTGCAGACAACCACGTCCGACACACAGTCCCGAGTCCTCACATACTGGGGACGGTTGGTCAGGTAGTCCAGGATCCAGGATGCGAGGTGCTCATCCACTCCGGTCAGTTCCAGTTTGTCCCTCAGAAGCGTGGGCTGGATGGTGTTGAAAGCACTGGAGAAATCGAAGAATGTGATCCTCACGGTGCTTCCAGGCTTCTCCAGGTGAGAGAGAGCTCGGTGAAGAAGGAAGATGATGGCGTCGTCCACCCCGGTCTTAGACTGGTAGGCGAACTGAATTGGGTCCATCGACAGGCTGACCACCGGGCGGAGATGACCAAGGACCAGTCGCTCCAGAGTCTTCATCAGGTGGGATGTTAATGCCACCGGCCTGTAGCTGTTGAAGTCCTTCGGGTGCGGCGTCTTGGGGACAGGTACCACACAGGAGGTTTTCCAAAGGAGTGGTACCTTCCCCAGCTTCAGGCTCAAATTGAAGACGTGCTTCAAAATCCCACACAGCTGGTCTGTGCAGGTTTTAAGGAGCCTTGACATGCACATGACATGTTAACTAATATTTAAGTTGTTTAAACTTTGTTGTATTGTTGCAAAGTTCCTAATAAACAACTTGAATGGAGGCCCAACGTTGTGTTTACTTCCGGTCTCTAACAGCATGGCTAATTTGCATACCGACATGCAAATTGGACATTTTTGTCTAATTTGGGTCAGACAAAATGTCAAATATGTCTTGAATGTTAAGGATTTCCACAGTAGTCGCAGAATGGATTTAAAATACAGTTCTTACCTGCTGCAGCGCAAGGGAGCCGATCACAACTTGCCTCAACGTCATCCGGGAAAAATGAAGATGATCCGATCAGGTAGGGCGTGAGTCAGAGCCAGTCGGTGAGGCCAGGACATCCCTTTACGTCGGTCTTGGAGGAACGCGACAAGGAGGCGGGGCCGACAACTTAGGGGGAGTCAGAGAACATGGCCAGCTTACCCATAATAGAAATCTGTTACTCCCTTGGCCCACAGTGAAGTAATCAGAATCCCCGGGTGCGTAACTTGACCGAGATTCAAGATGGAGGAGGGCGTTTGTCTTAAAACAGTGTAAAAAATCATCGTAGGGTTCATGTATGTATGCAAATTAGCCATGTGGTTAGAGACCGGAAGTAAACACACCGTTTTGGGCTCCCTTCAAGTTGTTTATTAGGAATTTCTCAAGAATACAACAAACTTTAAACAACTTAAATATTATTCAACCTGCACTGTGGAAAACTGCAACACTAGACCCGTTTTGATAGAAGTGCCAACACAATAAATAAATAAATTAACTTAGGTACAAACACGCAATAAACGTGAACACAACAAACAAAGCAAACGTTAATATCTGAAAGCATTAAGTTCTATTTATGCACACAACAAACACATGATTCTTACTGAATCATGAATGAAAATATAATAGTGACGTGTTTACTGTATAACCAACAAAACTTTCAGTAAGACCTCTTTTCTGGTGTTGTGTCTGGAATATTGTCCGTTGAAGCGGTTTTGTCATCACCGAGCCTCCCGTCTGAACCGTCACTGTGGGAGCTCAGTCCTCCAGACCCTTTAAGTACAGGACAGTCAGCTGTCAGAGTCGTGTTACTTCGGTAATACATATACTAAAATTGGAACGATACAGAGAAGATTAGCATGGCCCCTGCGCAAGGATGACACGCAAATTCGTGAAGCGTTCTACCTTTTGTAAACAAGTAGACATTTTATGGAGGCAAACCAATATTAAAATTTCCATTCAATTTTTGTTCAGAGAAACCTAGACGTACTATCTATACCTAGCGACCTGTTACATGTTTTGAAGTGTAGTTTTGAACCACGAGCCGTGAGCTCATTTAACAGAAGTGGTCGAATAAATGCTTCAAATGCATCAGGAGAGAGGTGGCAAGAAGACAGACGAGGGTCCTTTGGAAGTTGTGTAGGTCCAAGGCGTCTTCCGTCCGTTTTCCCCTCTTCTTATCTCTGTGGAAGCTGTGGAGACTTACTTATCTTCCCCTACTGCACTTGGACTGGAAAGTATTTATAAAGCAGTATAATAAGGCGTTACATCAATTTTCCTCTCACCAATGCTACGAAAACAACGACCAACTACAGCGCGACATCAACCATTTCCGTCATCAACCCACAATGCAATGCGCCCTTGAAGGGATGGCGACCTGCATAGGTCTGACCTCCGCAGGTATTTATTGTATTTGTTTAGACTTAAGTTGATTTATTCATTATTTATTGTGTTTGTTGTCAAGACGCCAAAACATTTGTGTTTACTTAAAGATTAGGTCTCTTTTTCTGATAAAACTATAATTCTATAGACAGGACGGGATGTTCTATCAAAATTGCCTCATATTTTGATATTCAATTTCGATACTTCCTCCTCATAAAAGTAAAACTTTTTGTTCAGGAAATTTTGCCTTTTTTTTCTTCCAAACATGACAGCTCCATTCTTGAAATATCTTATCTTTTTCTTGAAATTATATCCTCGTGATTTTCTTTCTTGTTAAATTTCAACTTTATTTTTGTAATACTGTGACAACAGTATTACAAGTACTATTCTTGTAATACTGTGAGCTTTTTATTCAAAAAAATTACTACTTAATTCTTATAATATGACTTTTTTTCAGTATAAAATTTTGATTTTAATATTCATCATTTTAGGACTTTATTTCTTAAATATGTATAGAATAGTATTCTTTTAATATTTTCTCTCCTTTTCTTATTTTTTAAATAAACTGTACATTTGTTGCCCACAAAATGAGTTATTAGGTCTCATTCTCATAATATTAGACTGTTTGTTTTTTTTAATTTCAGATTTTCCTATTTCTCACTGTGGCACATTCCATCATATCCTCAGGACTAAATTCACACTAACATTCATTCTATCTTTCCTGGCCAATGCTCCGTCAATCATTCCATAAATTTATGGGCCAAAACACGACTCAAAATCAATGGAAATTCTATCGATTTAAATAAATAAAAACATTAATAATGCCTCCTCCATCCACCGGTACTTCCTCTGTCTGTGACACTGATTGGTTCTCCTGGTTTCCAGCTGTCCAGAGGATGGCCCAGGCCCACCTGTCCTCCTTAGACATGTCGTCTGTGGACAAAGAAGAGTCATCTTCTGGGGAGGAGGAGGAGGAAGAAGGAGATGAGAGCCGGCCGACATTCTCCGCTGCAGGTGAGTCACACTGGAACTACTCATGAAGACAAGTTGAGCCACTAATGCAGCGCTCACATGTCAGAAATGTGCTTCCTGTCAGATCGAAGGGGAGGAGGAGAATCTCTCGAGGATCCACAAGACACCTTGACAGGAGGCGCTGCTCTCAGCTGTCGCCATGGAGACACAATGGAGGCTAAAGAAAGAGAGGAGGGGAAAGGAGAATGACAGAAGAAGCGACGGAACAGACTGGCACATGTGGTCCAAACGTGTTTGTGCACTGATGGCTAAATGTGGGAGTGTGTGTTGTTGGGATATGTGTGTGTGCTTGGAGGAAGACAGGCAATGGGAATGATAGGGACCAGCAGTTTGTCTGACGCTTCCTCCTGGAGAACGTTTGGAGAACATCCACGTGTGAAACATCTGATTTTAAAATCCTTTATTTGTATTATATCATAAGAAATACCAAACATGTTTCCAGGGGCGTGTCCAGATGGTTTTAGGCTGGGGTGGTCCAGTGCCCTCAGTAGAATAGAAGTGATTTCATAGTTTCTTTCCAACTTTCCATCAGTTAAAGGAACCTTTGCATTTCACATCTACTTTAATCACCAGCAATAGAGAATCTTAGATCACCTCCACCCAGATGGTTTTCATCCTGATCGGCTGGTTTTCTATTCACTATCTAACAATGTTGAAACGCCAAGGCGAGGTAGTCTAGGGACTGGGGAAGTTGTGATAACATTTGAGGGGGATCGGGATCAAGTTGTTGATTCAGGAAATGTTTTGCGGCCTTAATGAAGCTAAGCCAGCTGTGGGTGTTCCACATGGTTGTTGTTTACCTCCCCCATGGAGGTGAAGTCGTTGCCGTCCGTCGGTCCCCCAGAGGGATTACACATCTGAATAAACTCAGTGGACACAGATACAGACACAGGATTATTTGAGATTGGGCTTTTCTCCTCATTCCCATCTATGATTTATAAACCCTTTGATGGATTTCTCTGGAACCTTGTAGAAGGGTCGGACATGTCACATGAAGAACTCTGCTCAAACGGGCAGATGCAGGATCCAGGAAACGTTCGGTCAGCTATTTGATGGATTTTGATGAAATTTAGTTGTAGAGTGGGACATGTGCAAACATTGGAACCCCTGACTTTTGGATCTGATGCTACATTCACACCAAACATGACAGACAATTTTCACAAGTAGTCCTGAATTTGCTATGGGCAACAAATTTAAATAAATGCTGACTGTGAATTTCCATAATTCGTAATAATTCCAATTTTGCACGAATTGTGACGCAAGAGGCTTGAAAAGTTGCTGGAGGGTCGCGGCGGAGATATACGCTTTATATAAGGATTATTGGAAAAACTACTGAATGGATTTTCAAGAAACTTGTTGAAAAGAGGGGCGGATCCAAGATCCACTCTTTCACCATTGTGGGAGGGTAACATTCTGACTAATTATGCAAAATAGTGAAACTCTAGTTGAAATGTATTTCTAGTTTCCCTTTAATTAACCTAGAAATTTCACCTAACATGAGAAAATAAATCACATTACAGCAAATACTGTATATAAAGCCTGTATACTTCATGAATAAGACCAAGCTGGAAGAGGGGCAGTGCCACCCCAGAGACTCCTTCTGGACACGCCCCTTTCTGTCTGCAGAACCCTGGTGCTGAAACATGTCAGAACAATCTAGAGAGAGCAGCTGGAGATTCGACAGTGCCACCCAGGGGAGCTCAACATGGGGGTCTGCTATTCTTGGTGAAACTTGCTGGGAACTAAGATCATGTGCGGTGATAAGGTCGTGGAGAATGCGCGGAGATCGGATGAACATCCTGGAGGGACTAATGGGATTTTCACTTCACATCATGTTATGCAGATATCATGTGTAAGATTGTATTTTCTCTTTCTGGAGTGATGTCAGAGGGGAAACATTACTCATTGTTGTGTTTTTATTACATGATAAAATAGAGAGTGAGTACAGAACCAAACTGGACTGGGATTTAATCCAGAACCAAACCTCCTGCTCATTCTGCTCTGCGTTGGAGGCAGGAAGTCACAGAAGGATGGAGAATTATAGTCACAACAGCAGATCGGATTAAATCATATCACACTAATCCAGCTAATCAGGATGATACGGCTCTGTTTATCTGGTTTAATTCTCAGACTCCATCAGCAGCCATGATCGGTTCAGAGATGATGGGTTAGATGTGTTTATTTCAAATGGACCATTCTTTACCTTCCTGTACATGAGTGATGCTCTTTGTTGGTCATTAATAAAACCATGATTTTAGTGTTTCTTACGTTAATTTATTCTGGATTATATTGATTTTTTAAAGAAATACCGCTGGGTTTGGATATTTTGCACGGAATTTAACGAAAGCAGACAATGACTTTAATTGTTTTACTGAATAGTCGTGCACATTAGATCTATTTTGTGTATATTTTTTTTCACACTAATAGTTGATATTTTGCTCACTATGGGGAAAAAAAAAATCCTGTTTTTACGCAAAAACTTCCTAAATATCTGATGATGTCCAAATTTGTCTAATATGAATCGACTCGATGAGATGTATCTGGTAAATATCCTATCTCGCTGTAGTAGTTCATATTTTACTCACTTGGGGGAGCTTTAAAGAAAAAAGAAGAAGATGGCAATGATGTCCTCATCTAAGAAGAATATGAATCCACAGATTTCTGCACTCGTGATGCTCACGCTGAACGCAACGTGACCGGATGATGAATGATGCAAATTCATGTTACTTGTGTCACTTGACTCCGAGAGACCTCCACATGTTGCAGAGGTGCAGATGTTCGTACCTCACGCTGAAACACACAGCAAAGGCTGCCTCTCTGACATTTTCAAGGGGGCGCCGTGGATGTATTTTCCTGGACCCGGTACCTCCACACCAAATACGGTGGGAACGTTTCCATGTCTGAATGCAAGAGTAGTTGCACATTGACACTGGGCCAATGGCGTGACAGGATTACGCATAACTTGCGCCATTCACCTTGTTTGTTTGAGTTGAACATTTTTAACTGGACATTTAAGAAACCAGAGGACTGAGCTTTTCACGATACAGAAAAACAGCTGGGGCCACAAGCAGACGGGAGTCAGAATGAGATCAGGGCAAAGTTAAGTTCTTTATTAATGGATATCAAAATCCATATTGAATATTCATGTGACGGTCGTAATCAAGAATCAGTTCAAACAGGCCAACAAAGTCCAAATCCAAAAAACAGTGGCGCATGATGAGGGTAAAATGACAAGAATGACATTAAGCCTTCAGGTAAAACAGGAAACAGTAAAGAGGCTTCAAGGATCAGGGATCGAATAGGAATCACAAGAACAAATCATAACCATCAAAAGACATGTTTCTCCATTAAATTTCCTGTTTGGATTAATAAAGTCTTGTTTTAACTTATCCAAGTTTATGTAAGACGTCTTTAAATGTCAGACCAGTTCTCTATGATGTCACAGAACCAGCATGAACAGTTTCCGTCACTGGTTATAATGTTATGGCTAATTAATGTATGTTGCATGGATACATGTAGCTAGTCATATTTGGTGGTAAGATGTCCATCTTACCATATTTAAAGCTGATTCTTTACCTGACTCCTTTTCCTTGCCACATATTTTTGATTCAAGTCATCTTAAAAACTTGTGATGATAATTAAAGTAAAAGCAAATGTTAAGTTAAAGTTAAGTTAATTCAACGATAGTTTGGTTGTTGAGAAAAATGGAATTGTCTCCTCTCGATCTTTTTGTTGGACGAGAAACATTTTCTTTAACTAATCGCGATAACTCAAAAACATTGATACAAACTGTTTGTTTTGTTTGTTGGGAATAAACAATTGTTTGTAGAGTTTGTTTGTTTTTTGATTAGCGTCACAAGTAAAAATAAATGGTAATACCCTTAAAAGCAAAATACTTTTTGCTTGAGTTCAGATAAAACTGTCAGGCTGGATTAAGTCTCCTAATCCTGTGCCTTTTCTCCCTCCCTACCATTTAATCCTTTCTTGCCTTTGCAAAGAAGACACCGGTGACATCATCCACCCCCACCCTCATGTCCTGGGGCAGCGTGTAAACCTCCAGCCTGATCAGGGTGAAGCCGCTTTCCTTCAGACTCTCACATACCTGGGCCTCGTTCAGCGGGGTAACAGGGATCTTCACCCCAGGACCCCCTAAATAGTAATTCTCTCCCAGGGCACCAATTTGCAGCAGGTGGCCTCCAGGCTTCAGGAGCCCCCCAATGTGGCGTAGAGCTCTGGTGAAGGCAGGAAGGTCTGGACTAGAGGCCTCCAGACAGAAGCAGGAAACCAGACAGTCGGCCCCGGCTGGAGGAAGAGCATCTTGGGCCAGAGGCTGAGGGCGGTGAATATCAACGGGGATGACGTCCGAGACAACCTGACGTAGTCTGGCAGCTTTCTGGGTCCACTCTGAAGGCCTGATAGAGACGAGATCGATTAATACATTACATAACATACTGTATCTACTGATGCATCGGTCGCATCACTGTGTGGTGACGAAGAAAAGAAAAACCCCCACATCGGTTCACATTGAGCCTCTATTTAATATTATGTACCCAAAAATTTAAATAAAATAAGTATAGTTGCAACATGAAAGCCAACAAAAAACATCCTTATATCCCAGCTGGTAGAATCGACCTCACACACACATTTCAATCCTTTACTGAAGGATCACGGAACTACCAGGGTTAGAGTTAAAGCGTTGTACCGTCGTCCTTCCAGCTGGCAGACGTGTTGAAGAAAGGGGGTCCAGTCGAGGCTGGAGCCTCCCTTGTCCTGGAGCCAGAAGCTCAGCTCCTTCCTGTTGGCCTCCAGGAAATCTGTGAGGATCACCCGGTTGAAAACCTCACAGCCACTCAGCACCTGATACAGGGTGGGACCCGAACCAATGTCCACTAGCAGCTCACCGCTCACATCACCTGCCAAGATTGAGGACCAACAGAGAGGAGGAGCGGACTGTTAAGATCTTGAGAGCGGACTTCCTCTTCAACTAAACTCCATTCTCAAACCTGCTATTTTCTGATAGGGTCACCTTTTCACCGTTAATACCTTCCTTCACCATGACTCTTTTCTGATTGACTCACATGAGGCTCAATCTTTTTCTTCTTCTCTGTGGATCATCTGACACCAATCCTTTTACTGTCTTTTGCTCTCAATCGGCTAGTAAAAAAACTGGGTTCATTGTTGTTTGACGTGTGAAAAAGCGATGTTACAGCAGTATTTATGAGCTTTGTCACATTTAGTTTTCTTGTAAAATAAATTGACTTAAACTATAAATCTGAATTTAAAGTCTGCATTGCAATATAAATGAGCCGGTCCCCAGTTCACCTATTGTCCTTCCTTAGACCATGACAGGGACGTAACAGTTGTTGCTAACCACTGCTGTGGAGACAACCAACAAGAGCTGCAAGTTCTGGAGACGTTCTGACACAGTTGTCCAGATATCACAATCTGGTCCTTGTCAAAGTCTCTCAGATCCTCATGTTTGATCATTTTTCCTGCTTCCAAAATCAACTACAGGACAAAATGTTCACCTGCCTCCTGAAAGACCCACCCCCCCACTGACAGGTAACCATGGTAACAAAACAATCGATGTGATTTTGACTTCACCATCACAGGTAATTATGTTACGGCTGATCTTTATATGTACCTTTTATATCTTTCAGATCCTCCGTATGTTAGCATTTTGTCCAAAAGACATTGATAAAACTTGTGAGGAATCAACCTCCTCATCTTCTCACACTGAAGAATTCATGTTTTTTTCTTATTGTTGAATTTCTTTCAATGCCTGTTTATCCATCTTTCCTTCACTCCCTGCCTGTAACTCTTTGGGCTGAATTTCTACATGAAAAATAAGTAAAGTGGACTCCTTACCTTCAGTGAAAGCTCGATGTAGACACGCCAGCTTCCATGGGACAATGCTGTCCTTCCTCTCAAAGTCCGCCCGCGGTGCAGTGTAGTTACACTGCAGATAGAATGCAGGATCAAACCCCTGGTAGGTGACTGCCAAGGCTGCTATTTCGCTCTCATGCGTCTTCTCTTCCATCCTGGAACCGGTGTTGAGCCTTCAGATGAACTGCTGCCGCACCACCCTTAAATACCTGCCTGGTCCAGTGCTTCTGGTTCCAAGGCTTAGGTAATAATCCTGTTTTTATGGTTGATAACATTTATTCTGCTCATGCCCCAGCCCCGAGGCGCTGTTGCTACCGGATCAGCGGCTTCAACCGACACTAGACACAATAATAAACCCTCCACATGGCTTTCAGGTCCTCCACCCACCTCTCAGGAGCTCTCCATATCTCCATCATCAGTCTGCAGGGCCTTGTAAACACAATAAAGATCATGTTTGTGTCCGTCTCCCATTTGAAAGTATCAAGAGGCAGAGAGATAAAGAATGGTGTTCTGCAGAGAGAGGACACGTCCCGCATTGAAATTTTACCCTCACCGTGGAGGAGGAAAATGCCTCAGAAAGTATCAAACAGATCATGAGCGATTTAAAACATCCTGTTTCTAGAAGGGGTGAGATTAAGATATTTGTGATGGCCCACATTTGTGTCTTTGATTAAATTCTGTGTATCTTGGTTCAAAGGTCAAAGTTTGACATGGATCCAGGCGAAAAGGCAGATTCAGGATCACCTGAGATCCCAAAGTCAGAAAACATATGTGATTCCATAGGTGGTTCTGGGTCAAACCTTCAAAGGGTAGACCCAGAACAAATGGAGGGGTCTAGAAGGCATCCAAATCAGACAATGGAAGCACCTCCTCAAATGGTTTCTCTCAATGTGAAGGAACAGCAGCTCCACTCTGAGCTCCTTGCTGCAGCTCCTAACCCGTTTTTCTATTTCTCCTAACCATCCAACCCGTAAAGAAGTCCATTTAATCTACTGGTACTCTTGATCTCAGACACCACCTAGATCTCATGATGGGCTTGAACGTGCATTAACTGTTAAATAGGCAGGTACGTCTTATGTCGCTATCCAGTGCTGCTTTGGGTCACAGACTAATGAAGCCAACAAAACCACATCATCTACGATAAGAGTCATTTTTAGCTTCCCATACTCAATAGCCTTCATTTTGACAGTGTCTTGGTGTCTTCAAATTCAGTCAGAATCAGAAACAATGGGCATTCTTGGCTGGATCAAACTGCCACTGAGAACATGTTTTACTTGGCCCTGGTACACTATACTTTAGCAGGACCCCATATTAGATGAGGCGTATTCCAGTAAGTTCAATCAATCAATCAATCAATCTTTATTTATATAGCGCCAATTCACAACAACAGTTGTCTCAAGGTGTTTTCCTGAAAGAGCAGGTCTAGACCAGACTCTTTATATAATTATCTACAGGACCCAACAAATTCCTCCTTGAGCAGCACTTGGCGACAATGGTGAGAAAAAACTGCCCTTTAACGGGCAGAAACCTCGAGCAGATCCAAGACTCAGGGTGGACGGCCCACTGCCATGACCGGTCAGGTTTGAGAAAAAAGAGAGTGAGAGACAGAAAGAGAGAGACACAGGTGAGGAGAGATACAGACGGGGGAAAAGCAGCAAAGATATCAGCTATAATCCAATTTCTCCAACATCTCCATGGTCGGGACGCAGCAGCAGCAGGGATCCCAGGTTGATAATAACATTAATATTAATGTAACATATAGTGATAGCTTTTGGGGAAATAATATACCATAATAATAATATTGATAGCAACAATAATCATCATCATGAGCATCTTGTGATCAGTGGACATCGAGCAGGTCCACAGCAGCAGATGCAATCACCGACCATGTGACCTTACAGGGCGAGAAAACACAAAGACTCCAGGGAAGAAGTCAAGTTAGTAACATGCATTTACTCCATTAAAATGCATTAATCTATTTAACATGTATTAATCCAGTGACATGCATTAAAGTGAGTGGGATGTATAAAGAGGGACAGTGAGAGAGGAAGAGAGAAGCTCAGTGCATCATGGGAGATCCCCTAGCTGTCCAAACATATAGCAGCATAGCTAAGTTGACAGAAACTCCACCAAAGTGTACGCTATGCCTCTTTTTCAATGATTTCTCTGTATTCATGTGGACGAGGATCATTTCCTATGCTTGTCTATCATACAACAATAATAGGAAACTTCCAAGAAGTGGCAGGATCAACGTTTGAGATGGCCATGTTTACCAACATTGGCTGGTAACTAAGACTATTGGTCACATTTGCAGATAATTGGCATGGCACGGACAAAACTGCTCGGACGTTCAGAAAAGTTCAGTTTCAATTATGTTAATTATTGTAATTATGAGATCAAATATCATCTGAGTCACTATTAAGTAAGCTGAGCCTCTCCATGCTGGTCTATTGCTGATCTACTCCGTAAGTTGGCTTACGGTCAAATTTTCTGATTCTTAAAACAATGCGCACGAACATCCTACAATGATTTTTTTTTTTTTAATTGCATATTATTTGAAATGTGATGTACCAATATCAGACTTCATGAAACATAATCCAGACATAAATTCTCAACCGTTGGTCTTATTTAGTCCAAATTTGGTGCATATGAAACACAATTAACCAACATTTTAATCTAATTGTTCATAATTTACTAAATTTAAGGAGTTTTCTTTTCTTTACTAAAATACTGTGGAAAACTTTCACTGAAACATTTGCTTAAGTTTGGGTAAAGTTGCTCAAGCAAATTTAAGCAAACAAGCAAACAAACTAGGTTTGCTTGTTCTGCCTGAGGGAGAACAAACAAACCTAGTCCCACTCCAGTATATATTCAGAATGAATTTTTTCAGTGGGTATTTCTTGGTTTAGGTTAATTCAGTGCATCTACTTCAGTTAAGCCGTTAACGGCTGGAATCTTAAACAGCTAAAATCCAAATGCAAACACAAGGATACAGAATGTGAAAGGATTGAGTTGGTAAAAGGTTTATTTACCCATTCTTAGCTTCTAGGACGATATTTATACTTTATGTGTCATACTGGTTAATATTGGAATGGTACATTTAAATGTTAAATGGACTGTACTTATGAAGTGCTTTTCTAGTCTGCTCCACCACTCAAAGTGGTTTTACAACACGAGTCAGCATTCACCCATTCACAATAAGGTTCATACAGTGATGATAGCGGCTGCCATGCAAGGCACCACCTGTTCATCAGGAGCGCCAACCCTTCACACCATCATTCACACACCAATGGAACAGCCATTGAGAGCAGTATGTTACTCAAGGACACTTTGAAATGTGGACCTCAGTGGGCGGGGATAGAAACAATAACCTTCAGGTAAGTAAACAACAGCTTAACCAACTGAGCGACCGTCGCCCCGGGTTACATGTACGTTACGTGTTTGCTCTGCTTTGTCAACATCCTGTTTCACCCTGAGACAAACCTGATCTTCAATAACATTTAGCCCTGCAGACTGAAGTTGGAGATATGGATCAATCAATCAATCAATCTTTATTTATATAGTGCCAATTCACAACAACAGTTGTCTCAAGGTGCTTTCCAGAAAGAGCAGGTCTAGACCAAACTCTTTATACCCCTCTGATCGGTGGGCAGAGTACTTGAAGGCCATGATAGGAGTTATTAGGTCTTCTGTTGGTGACTAAGTGTAATGTGACTGAATCAGAGCCTCAGAGCTGGGAGTGAGAGCAAAACAAACGTTATCAGTCTTAATGGGTAGGGTTATTAGCCCTTGAGCACAAATAACACAAGTAAACACACAGGTATAGGCAGGTATATAAGGCTGATGAGGCAGCAGTGCAACTGAAGGCTCAACAGAGAGTTCTAGAATGGCAGAGCAGGTGACAGAGAGCGGAATAGCGGCCATGGCGGTCACCTACCAGGGATTTGATCCTGCATCCTATCTGCAGTATAACTACACTCCACTCCAACTTGAATCGCAATATTGAGCAATAAATGTGCTTTATGTGCACTCGTAGTGCAAGTAGCTGACGCAGAGCATGGTCGATTAGTCATGAAAAGGGTTGCCTGAGTGGGACAGAAAAAGGTATCGGACCCCAATGCTAAGAAGGAGCACACTTTATTTTTTTTCCCCATAACTCCATACCTTCCTTTTGGTCTGACGTGCGCACTGTTGCATCTCAGACGCGTCATCAGAATGTTGTCTCTTTTCCCATTAGTTTCACTAGACTTTCCTCGATAAAGTCATCCACTGTGCGGGTTAGAAAACGTGGAGTGAATTCAGTCTTCTTCGGCCAATACAGAGACTCACTGCTCCATCTAGTATTAAAATCCAACTCTTTAATTCACAATCTCTCACAAACAAATCATGCCTCATACATGACCACATCCTGGAGAAATGTCTGGACGTTATGTGCCTTACAGAAACCCGGCAACGACCAGATGATTTTTCTGTCCTGAATGAGACCTGTCCTGCCGGTTACTGTTACCTCCAGAAAGCCCGCAGCACTGGTGGTGGTGGTGGTCTGTCTGTCTGTCATCTACCGCAGTGATTTGGACTTGTCTCCACTGGCCTTACATGAGATCTCTTCTTTTGAATGCCTGGCATTTAATTGTAAACCCCCTTTCTCCATGACCATACTTCTAATCTACCGGCCACCCAAACAAAACCCAGCCTTCATCTCTGAGATGTACAACCTTTTGTCGAAATTTTACATAACCTCTGCCAATATTTTAGTACTTGGAGATATGAACATTCATGTCGACTCCCCTGCATGTCGTTTTGCTTCCGAATTTCTCCAACTACTGGATTGTTTTAATCTCAGGCAACTTGTCGATGTCCCCACCCTCACTATGGGACACACTCTGGATCTTGTCATCCCTGACTCTGTTCCTCTCAGCAATCTTCTTGTGTACGATATGGGTGTGTCCGACCACAAGGCCGTCTCCATGGAATTGTCGCTTGTGTCCTCCCCTCACTAAGGTCACTGTTCTACTCCAACATCATCAAATCCAGTCTTGGAAATTCTAAGCAGCTGTTTTCCACTATCAATCATCTTCTTAAACCACAAACTCCCCCACTTACAGAAATGACAGAAGAGGAATACAACAACCTCTTTGAAACCTTTCAGTCTGGTTTCCGCTCCGCCAACAGCACAGAACCAGCTCTGCTTAGAGTACTAGAGTACAAATGACCTACGGATGGCAGCAGATGCTGGTTCACCTTCCCTCCTTATTCTCTTTGATTTGTCTGCTGCCTTCGACACAGTTGACCATGGAATACTCCTACACCGCCTACATCACACCACTGGACTCACTGCCACTGACCTAAACTGGTTTCAATCCTACCTCAATGACAGAACAAAATACTTTTCCCTTGGAAGTTCAAGGTCCCGGTCACACACCGTCACCTGTGGGGCCTCCCAGGGATCCGTCCTTGGCCCCATTCTCTTCATACTATACATGCTCCCCCTTGGCCGTGTCATCAGTCGATATGGTCTCTCATTCTATTGTTACGCTGATGACACGCAAATCTACAAAAAACTGACACATGTTCCTCCTCAGCCTCTCCATCCTCATCGTCATCATCATCTCCCCTGTCAACTCTCCGCGCTTGTCTGGAGGAGATAAAGGTGTGGATGAAAAACAACTTTCTCCAGTTGAACAGCTCCAAAACCGAAGCTATTTTAATTGGCACCCCACATCAGACCCAGTCTTCCTCCATAACCAGTATTACCTTCTCTGGTCACGACATTCCCCTCTCTTCATCAGTCACCAACCTCGGTGTAAGATTTGACCCTCAACTCACTTTTGAATCCCACATCAAACACATCTGCAAGATCTCCTTTCACCATCTCAGAAATATTTCCAAACTCCGTTCTTCACTAACCTTGAGTGATGCTGAAAAGCTGGTTCACGCGTTCGTCTCCTCCAGACTGGATTACTGTAACTCACTTCTCATCGTGATCCCTGATAAAAGTCTTCAAAGACTTCAGTATGTTCAAAACAGTGCTGCAAGGATCCTGATGAGAGTTCGTAAACACGAACACATCACCCCTGTTCTTCATTCCCTTCATTGGCTTCCCATCTCCACCAGGATTGATTATAAGATCTCTCTCCTCACTCACCAGTGCATCCATGGTAACGCACCCCCCTACCTGAAAGAACTACTCACCCCACTGACCTCAACACGATCCCTCCGTTCTACCCACTAATACCGCCTCCTCCTTCCCCGGACTAAGCTCGGCACCATGGGTGATCGGGCCTTCTGTTCTGCTGCCCCTCATATGTGGAATGCCCTCCCTGACCATCTCAGGGCTCCACAGACGACTGACACATTTAGAAAAGGACTTTCCTTTTTAGCAGAACCTATAACTTTAATTAACATTGCTGCTTTTTGGTCAGGCTTTTATATAGTTATTATTTAATTTTTTTATTGATGCTTTTATCTGCTTTTACTTTGTAGCACTATGAGATTTGATCCAAATGTAAATTGCTTTATAAATTAAATGTATAATTATTATTATTATTACTTTGATGATAGGAACTGCAGTACCAGTGTGATTAACTAGCTGGGTTTTTGGCTAGCAAGGCAGCAAATCACACTTGTGATGACTATCTAACAGCAGCTACAACATCAGTCCATAAAGGAACCCCACAAACCACCTCGATGGAACAACATTATCTGGCACAGGTGGAGAGAGGAGCACAGCTTAAACCCACTGAGGCAGGGTCTTAACAAGACGCAGGTTTTAACAATCAAGGGTGGAGAAGCAATCAGGAAACAATATGACAACAAACCTAATAACAAGGCATGAACGTACACCCCCCTCAAGGGACGGCACTGGACGTCTTGTCCTTATGTTTGTGGAAATCCCTGATTAGGCAGGAATCAAGGATATTGCTGGCCGAAACCCAGGATCTCTCTTCTGGGCCGTATCCCTCCCAATCAACCAGGTACTGATGTCCCCGTCCCCTCCGACAAACACCCAGCAATCGGCTCACGGTGTAGACTGGACCTCCGTTAACAAGCCGGGGCGGTGGTGGGGGTTTGGAGGCAGGGACCAAGGAACTCTCTTTCACTGGTTTAATATGAGACACATGGAAAGTGGGGCGAATTCTCATGGTGCAAGGAAGCTTTAAACGTACCGCTGCAGGATTAACAACTTTAGAGATGGAAAAAGGTCCCACGAAGCGGGGAGCCAGCTTCCATGACTCCACATGTAGCGGCAGATTCTGTGTGGAGAGCCAGACTCTTTGTCCTGGACGGTAGATGGGCGCGGGGATTCTACGCCGATCTGCTGTTCTTTTGCAACGAGTGCTACTTCGGATTAACACCTTACGGGCCCCTGCCCAAATCCGGCGGCAGCGGCGAATGAGAGCATGGGCAGAGGGGAATCTGACCTCTCTCTCTAGGTCAGGGAACAGCGGTGGTTGATAACCATAGGCACACTGGAAGGGGGAGAGACCAGAGGATGAGCAGGGTAAAGTGTTGTGTGCATACTCTACCCAGATGAGGTGCTTGCTCCATGAAGCTGGGTTCTGAGAGACGAGACAACGAAGTCCAGTCTCCAATTCTTGATTAAGGCCTTTGGTTTGGCCATTAGACTGAGGGTGGTAACCAGAAGAGAGGCGGACTGTGGCTCCCAGTAGTGAACAGAATGCCCTCCAGAATTTGGAGACAAACTGTGGTCCCCGGTCTGACACAACATCCCTAGGAAAACCATGGAGACGGAACACATGGGACAACATTACCTCCGCCGTCTCCTTGGCAGAGGAAAGTTTAGGCAGAGGAATAAAGTGGACCATCTTGGTCAATCTATCAACGACCGTGAGGATGGTGGTGTTACCTTCAGAAGAAGGTAAGCCTGTAACAAAGTCCAGAGAGATGTCTGACCAGGGACGCTGTGGCACCGATAGCGGCTGGAGTAGGCCCGAAGGAGAGCGGTGTGAGATCTTGTTTCGTGCACAGACAGGACAAGCAGCCACATACTCCTCCACCTCCTTGGTCATGGAGTTCCACCAGAAACGCTGTCGGATGACAAATAAGGTCCTACGGACTCCCGGATGGCATGAAAGGAGGGAGGTGTGAGCCCAGTTGATGACCTGAGATCGTAGCAATGCCGGGAAAAACAGTCGATTTGGAGGGCAATCGTCCGGAACTGGAATATTCTTACCCGCCTCTTTAACTCTCCTCTCTATGCCCCATGTTACTGCCCCGATGATGCATGATGGTGGCAACATGGGCGAGGGGATCCTAGAAACTGGATCAGGGTCATATAGCCGAGAGAGGGCATCAGGTTTAATGTTCTTGGATCCTGGACGGAATGAAATAACAAAGTTGAATCTATTGAAAAACATGGCCCACCTGGCCTGCCTAGCGTTCAGCCGCTTAGCTGCACGGATATATTGCAGATTCTTATGATCCGTCCAGACTAATAATGGTTGCTCTGACTGAGGGTGGTAACCAGAAGAGAGGTTCCTGGTGCATTCATTCATATATTTTTTTTGTTCTTTGAAATAGACCTTTTGTTATTCAGGTTGACAGCTGACTGAATGCGCCAGTAAAAGGATGACAGCACACAGAGAGAAGAAGGCATTTTTTGTTTGCTGCCGGTGGATAATTTAAGTTTGGTGTTTTTTCCCCCATAAAAACAGGAAGGACTCAAATAGATATTGAGTATTTTACTTAAAATTAACCTTCAACCCAACGTCTTTTTCTCGGAGTTCAAAACGTTTTGTTGCATGCAGAAATGTTATTTTGTTTTCTCTGAAGTCGTTCATTCATTTCACAAATTCAACACATTATATTTTGTTTATACATAGCATAAAGGTAAAAAAACAAGGGGTCAACAGTGTTGTTTCATCTA
This sequence comes from Lophius americanus, assembly GCA_037951165.1. NCBI lineage: Eukaryota > Metazoa > Chordata > Actinopteri > Lophiiformes > Lophiidae > Lophius > Lophius americanus. The sequence goes on along the minus strand of JBBDHG010000030.1, from coordinate 1,215,576 downwards.
AAATTTCAAATGGGTTGTGTGGCTCCCAGTGTTTTCTTTACTGTAGGAAATGGGTCCAAATGGCTCTAATAAAGGTGATAAAGGTTCCCAACCCCTGCACTAGACAGAATGTAAAAGGTTTCGCACATCAGCACCTTCACAAGACAGTGAGATGCATGACTCAAGAGACACCAAAAACTTACCTCCGCCGTCCTCCCGCTGCCGTTCCGTCCTCTAACCCTCTGAGGGTTTGGAGGTGGTTAAGGTGGGGCTGCTGTTCACATGACTGATATAGAAGCTGTGAGGAACCATCGTCAACACTTGTCATCACGCAACATGAGTTGGTGGCGGCGGGTAAAGGTCATGATGAATTCAGGAATGCGTCAGGTTACGGAAAACGTTGTTAGTACAAGTCCTTCATCCCGACGAGTAGGCTGTTACACACTTATTTATGTGATATGGTTCTTATGTTTAAGTGTGTCCCGTCTTCAGCTTCACACCTGCTTCCTTTAACCTCTGACTCTAGCTGGTGGCTGGTGAGGCTGAATGGATGAACCAGAACCATGCAGATCTGTCCACAATGATGTACTCACGTCGCCTTTGTGCGTTCATACCTGTAGGCGCTTGGCACCGGAACATCCAGTCAAATTATATATATATATATATATATATATATATATATATATATATATATATATATAATGATGATCTCTAGTAACGTTTTTTTTTCATTGGTTGTATTGTTTTGATATTTATTTTCTCTCTTATTAATTAATTTCTTCTTCTTCTTCTTTTCTTATTTGGATATTTATACATATTGCTTGTAAATCTTTTGTTTGGCGTTCATTATGTTTATGTTTGATGATAGAATCTGCTGTATATTTTCCATTTCTATGCTCTCTATGATAGAAGAATCGAGAAGAATAAAATAGATTAGAACAGATTAGAATAGAGAAGAGTAAATAGAATTAATTAGAATACAATAGAAAGTACTTTATCAATCCCCATGGAGATATTTGGGTGTTACAGCAACTCCAACGCTGTAAAGTGACAATATAAAACAATAAAGACATATAAATCTGTGTATATGTTAATGTAAAGAGAAATGCGTTAAATAAAGAAAGATAAGGTGTAAATATGGTAAAAAAAAAAAAAAAAAAGGCACAGACTTCTCACACAAATCCCCAAAAGTAAGACAGACCCCTTCCTCATTGATAACTGGCGGGTTAATCACAATTATAAAATGATTTCCTCCATTTTAGCTAAGCCTCTAAAATCTGTTCTTAATGATATAATTAAAGAATCTCAATGCGGGTTTATATATATTGCAGTCCCTTCATTTCATTTTAGACAGTAAAAAGGGCATTTGATACAGTCTCCAACAGTTTTATTTTTGACTGCCTTAACTTTGTCCATTTTAATAATATTTTTTAATCTAATCAATCAAAACCTTAAACAGGGGTAATAGCAGCTCCGTCAAACTGCCCCCAGATTTGACAAAGCCAGAAATTAGCCACGGTTGTCCCATCTCCCCCTACCTGTTCTTACTGCTTGGCCAAGCTCTTAACTTATTATTATTATAGTATTATAGAAGGCATCCAACTGTGTGGTGAGAAAAACAAGATATCCCAACTAGCTGGTGACACTATCCTGTTTTTAGAATCAATGAAGTCTCATATGCTTTATCTCTCATCCAGACCTTCTCGGACATTTCTGGATTCAGTCTTCATTTGAGTAAATGCAAAATGCTCGCCCTGAAAGACATTATAGACACTGAAATCTGCAGCATCCCAATAAAAGACACAGTAAACATTAAATGAATGAATGATCACCTGGAGACTCATCATCGTCATTTCTTCTGCTAAATGGAAACTCAACTCTTGTCTAGCCAGAGATTTATCTATGGAGGAGCCTTGTGTGTTTTTTCACCTGTAGGTAAAACCTCTTGCTTAGACAGACTTCTCTTTAACTTTATTTGGATGGATAAAAGGTGAAGAAAGAGTTCACATCTACGTCTCTTGCAGATAGATATATTATTAACATTAATTGGATTATTAACGTTCTTAATAACCAGATGGCATGTGGAACATTCTCCCAAACTTTTTGTTTATAGAAGTGGGGGGTCTCATTTCCTTTTTAATGTGTTCTTATGCTGTTAAACCTAAACTTAAACTTACACTTGCTCTCAATCTGTCCGGCGTTCATACACGAGCTCTGATGTGCTGGTCGCTTCTGTACAAGCAGAACTATTCTCCCTACAAGCGCTTGATTTGGATCAATGTCCACATCACACAGCAGGAAAAAGCCAGAATGTTTTGAAAACTGCTTTAACAACTAAACAGTTATTTAGCAGTGAAACTCTCCTGTGCTCTTATGGAGATGTTGTAGAGATATGCAGCATTTCTGTCTCCCAGCAGGAGTATAAGACTGTAATCAATGCACCGTCCTCTGGTATCATCAGTTTAACATGCTGTAGCTCAAATTAACACGACACTGTGGCTCTGGCCATCTACAACATTAATGTTGATGGACTTTCCATCTTTGACAAAAGGTTCAACAACATCTTCGAGATTAGATACATAATTAAAGTAGAGCAAGAATAAATGTTAAATATAAATGGACTGACCAGAATCTTGATGGTTGAATGTGGAATGCTGTATTTACTCTCCCTCACATCGATAGTAGGTATTATGAAAGAATTGCTATTTAAGATCATACATAAATATTATCCTCCAAACTCTATTATTTTAAGTATATCCCCCAACATAGAAGACAGAGACTCTTTTTGAAACCATGTGGGGGAAACGCTGCAGCATGTTTTTCATCAATGTGCATGCGCGTCTGTATTTTGGGCTGACTTTATGTTAGACCTCAAAAAAACTCTAGGGGTAAAAATATTCCTCAAAGCGAATGATATACTTTTGTTATTCAACAATATCAAATTCTGCAGCAATGAACAATTCTTTGCTTATTATCTTTGCTAAATATGTATCCACACAGGGACATTTCTTAATAAAACTCCATCATACTACATTTTCAAACAGAACGCTCTGAAAATATATTTTCAAATATTACTAAACTTAAATACCTAGAATAAAAAAACTGTCTAAAATACATTTTAACAATCAAATAAACTTCATGTAAACCATGTTTTGTTTCATTTTTCTTTACACTTTTTATTGTTGTCATTTGTTTTAGAATTCTTCATATATAGTGTTTAATACTTGACAACTGTATGCTTGAATGTGTTCCCTCTTATTTATTTTGAACATGTTAGCACAACGCGTTGGACATCAATCGTCGGTAAAGAATAAAAAAACACTAAAAAGAAAACACAGGATTTTACGATGCCATCTGCGTATTATTAAACAGAACGCATGTTTTAATTAACTGGCAAGTGCGTTCATGTCCTCCAGCCGTTCAACATGATTCATTAACAACAGGAAAACGTTGCTGCTGACATTTATTCATACAACAAGTTGTTATTTTTTTTCTGAGGAGCAGCTGCTCCTTTTTTTCTGCCACAGAGAAAATTAAAAGCCGAAAATGCGGCAAAGATATCAGCTTTGCTAATCCACTCTCCTCCGCTTCTCCAATTTCCTCCACTTCTGTAAGGTCACCAATCCATCAAACTCTGAGCTCCCAGCATGCAGGGTTACTTGTAGTCCCGAGAGTCTCTAGAAGTAGAATGGGAGCCAGAGCGTTCAGCTATCAGGCTCCTCTCCTGTGGAACCATCTCCCAATGGTAAATGGTAATTGGACTTTACTTATACAGCGCTTTTCTAGTCTACTTGACTACTCAAAGCGCTTTTACAACGTGAGTCAGCATTCACCCATTCACACTAACATTCACACAGAGGCTGCCATGTAAGGCACCACATGCTCATCATGAGCAGTAAACATTCACACAATCACTCACACACCAATCTTGGTTCGGGGGGCAGAGACCCTCTCTACATTTAAAAGAGGGCTTAAATCAAAATTATCAATAAGGTTGGCATAAACTAGTTCTTAGCTATGCTATAGTTTTAGACTGCTAGGGGATCTCCCATGATGCACTGAGCTTTTCTCTCTTCCTCTCTCACTGTCCTTCTTTATACACCCCACTCACTTTAATGCATGTTACTGGATTATTGGATGTTACTGGATTAATGCATGTTACTAACTTGACTTCTTCCCTGGAGTCTTTGTGTTTTCTCACCCTGTAAGGTCACATGGTCGGTGATTGCATCTGCTGCTGTGGACCTGCTCGATGTCCACTGATCACAAGATGCTCATGATGATGATTATTGTTGTCATCAATATTATTATTATGGTATAGTATTTCCCCATAAGCTATCACTATATGTTACATTAATATTAATGTTATTATCAACCTGGGATCCCTGCTGCTGCTGCGTCCCGACCATGGAGATGTTGGAGAAAGTGGATTATAGCTGATATCTTTGCTGCTATTCCCCCGTCTGTATCTCTCCTCACCTGTGTCTCTCTCGTTCTCGCTCTCACTCTTTTTTTTTTCAAACCCGACCGGTCATGGTAATAGACCGTCCACCCTGAGTCTTGGATCTGCTCGAGATTTCTGCCCGTTAAAACGGCAGTTTATTCTCGCCATTGTCGCCAAGTGCTGCTCAAGGAGGAATTTGTTGGGTCCTGTAGATAATTATATAAAGAGTCTGGTCTAGACCTGCTCTTTCTGGAAAGTACCGTGAGAAAACTGTTGTTGTGGATTGGCCCTATATAAATAAAGAGTGATTGATTGATTGATTGATTGAGGACACTGAGGACCTCATTCTGTTATTGAAGGTCTCTCTTGGAGAGGGAGGGTTGGACTGAGGTTACAATCTGTAACTTCACCATTAGATGCCACAAGGACCTCCTCTAGAACCTTTGCTTTTAAACACCTGAGAAGGAGACCCCACGTCATCACAGGGCTTTGATGACGTCATTCTCAGGTCGCAGGAGCTGGAGCTGGAGCCTATCCCAGATCCTTCATTCATTTTTCTCCAGTGCTCTTTACTTTGTTCACAGCGAAGGTCTATCACGGTTCCTGGTGGTTTTCATTAGATGCGTTTGTAAGGTTCATTATTTCTTACTGCCTCACCTCATTTATTTAGAGTTTGCATTAAAAACAAACTCTGTGCTTGGTCTGGATCAATAAATGCCGATATCGTGCACCTGAGTAGAGCCGCTGTAACTTCATCTGATGGTGAAGTTACAGATTGTAACCTCAGTTCACCCCTCTGCCTTCACCAGGCAGCGGCATGGGCAAACCGGGAATCATTCTGAAACACTATTTACATGCAGTGGTTACCTTTCCAAACGTGTTTTTGAAAAGACTTAGACTACCCCCCCCCTGTCCACGTAAACCCACCGAATGAGTCACTAGCATTAGCCGCTAGCTAGCAGAAAGTCATTGTGAGGTGAAGTGAAACCTGATCTACCATTCTATCAACAGACGGTTTCACATGAGAACAGCTTCTGTTATTTGATTACATGCCAGGATGTGTTTGTTTTTTTTTGCTCAATCATCGCTCAGTGGCACTGATTGACGACTGATTTGCAGATGATGGTTGAGACATACGCCCCCACGGCTAGAGGCTCACCTGTACTCAGAAGAATGTCGATCTGCAGCGGGTCAACTAAACAGCAACATTTCGGTTAATATGACAAAAATAATCATCGTCATCATCACTTTCAAAGGAGGGACAAAGAGGAGAGGACACTACGTGACTTTTCACTATTTGTTTTAGTTCACATAATGTTATTTACCAGAAACCATATAAATGTATTTAAATCGTGATAAAAGCACTGGGTAGCACTGAGAGAGAGAGAGAGAGAGAGAGAGAGAGAGAGAGAGAGAGAGAGAGAGAGAGAGAGAGAGAGAGAGAGAGAGAGAGAGAGAGAGAGAGAGAGAGAGAGAGAGAGAGAGAGAGAGAGAGAGAGAGAGAGAGAGAGAGAGAGAGAGAGAGAGAGAGAGAGAGAGAGAGAGAGAGAGCACCAGCTTATATAGCATATAGCTGGTTAACAGACACCCAAAAAAAAAAAGACAGTCGGTAAGTGGCAGTTTCCCTTGGGAAACATACCTTCATTCCACCCCCTGCAAATACTGGAAACATTTATTTCAACTATGAGTCAAGATTATTTCTTATCACGCTTAAGCATTTTCTTTGGCACCAGATGAGGGTTATTCAATTATTCTTTGTGCGTCTGTGCCTGCACAACGTCCTGCAAGACAAAAGAACTGATAACTATTGGCCTCCCGCCTATGTGGATTTCGCTAATCATCAGGTGATTGAAGGGGTGTGGAGGAGAGAGGGCTACAGCCAGCATCTGAGGGGAGGCCAAGAAACACTTTTGTAGAAGCAAAGAGGCAACGAGACAGATTTGGAGGATCAAATTTAAATAGGGAAATAAATCAAACATTGCAAAGAGTGCTTTTTTTTCAAACATCCAAAAATTCAACATTTAAATAGGAAATAAAAATGAAAGGTACAGAGTCCCTTTGTGGACAAAATTGCACTTGAATCTGGTGAAAGATCAAAATTAAACTTGAGGCCTCCAGTTGAATATGCAGTATATATAATGCACTTTAATGTGTAAGATATGTGCAAAGATGGTGCTTAAGACCTGAGGTTGGGTATTTATTGCACTTAAGTGTGGGTGAAAATGTGCATAATGATTCTTGTTTCCTGAGGTGGAATGGAGAGTCCATGTATGGCCGACAAGAGGACCACTTAGAACGAGTCCTCTTCTCTATTAAGGGTTCTTGATGAATTATTCTGGATTCTGAGATCGCTGTTTGAGGGTGAACTTTGGCCCGGTTGGCTCTGTGGCTGGAGACTGTCTGGATGCTGCTGTGTAGACTTTTCTCTTCTGCCTCTACCTGTGCTGCGACTCAGCGGAGGATGACTCCAGTCCCATGTTGTGTTGCGAACAATTAACCTCTTCCACTTCTTCCTGCCCAGCCTCCATTTCCTCAAATCCTCCATGTCAAGCTACAGAAGAACAACATGAAAGAATGAATAAGACAATAGAAGAGATGTCACTTTTTCAGGCCTAAAGCTACTTTCGACACATCTCGGTTATTCCAGACTTTCAATATTGATCCACGTGTGGCTTTAAGAATTCCAAATGGCGTTGAATCAACTTTTGTTTTGCAGCTAGTGGCCTTTGTCTACTTCCACCAGCCTTTGGCCTAAAGAGTTTGCCATTGTGGGTCCGTAGTGATGTTCAGGCCCGCTCCTCCCCATATGACTCCTGAAAAGGGCATCACTCGTTTAAGAGGGGCACCCAATCAGCATTATTACGTCAGGTGGCCACACAGTGTAAATAAACTTTGAACGGCGAGCAAGCATCTGTCTTCAGCCGCGCAAGCAAGACGCACAAGGCAGGGAATGTCTGCTGGGATTCCTCGCTGCGCATCACAGGAAATTGGCAACCAATCACTGCCAGCGGTGTTGGTGTCAGCAGGGCAAGAACTGCTGGTAAACACAGGTGAAGAAATGGTATCAAAACAGGAACAGGAGTCTTGAGCAACGATACGAAAAATAAAAAATAAAACAAGATGAAGCTTGAGCTTCACTTTCAGGTATGTTGAAAGAAAAGTCTGAAAGTCTAATCATTTGCACAATTCACCCAAGATTCCATCACAGCCCTAGACAGACAGACAGACATAGAGACAGACAGACGACATAGAGACGGACAGACAGACCGACATAGAGACGGACAGACAGACAGACAGATAGAGATTATAAGATACTAAATTAGCCACCGTAAGGATAATAACGTTGTTATTTATTAAAAACAATAATATTATTAATATTGGATCATAAGAAGTATCCATAATAGTAAATAGTAGTTAGGACACAACAACCAGCACTGCAGCAGAGGAGTTAATCATTCGGGCTGAGGAAGCATCAATTGCCCAATCTGTTGATCCTGTTCTTTGGCCAGCACATTTAGTGCAAACCTCTTTATTTAGACCACAATCAAAAGAACCCACCAAAAATACTCCAACAGAGTCACAAACATCAAAGACACCCTCTCCTTAAATAAATATTTTTATTAAGGAGATATATATCTTTATAAAATGAGTTCTTGACCAAACACAAAATGTCATCATGTAACCACAATTCCAACAAATAAAGAGAGAGGAAAGTGAAAGTTTAAACTATTTATCTTGGTTCACTTGTTCTTTTATCTTTGAGACCCAGCTTTACAGTTGGAAAGTCTCTTGGTGAGTGAACTTCTCTTGTCCCGATTCTCCAGTGTTCTTCATGTGGACTCTGAGTCCAAGAACAACCGGATATCAGAAAATAAATTCTCCACCTTCACCATCCTGGAGCCTTTTGTGTCTTTAAGGAACTTTTTTATTCTGGACATGGAGTAACCACTGTCCAACCCTTTATCATTTTCATGTTCACAGTCTGTCCATCTCAGAGTCCCTCTGACTGGGACGGAAACTTCTGATCTTTCTTTCACCAAAAGCTAATTTCCTCTACTGTTGTTTAGTTTCTGTGTTCTTTCTCTTCACAGAGGATTCTTTGCAAACCATCCTCAATGTCAATATCCTCCTCCACCTACCCTTGTCGCGTGATCCATCTGCTGCTTTATTTTTCCCTTTCCCCACCGGTTCATTAACTTTTCTATACTTTACACTCAACTTATCTGATTTCACAACTTCACTTATGCCCTCACCCCAGCTTGCCTCTGTCTGCTCATCCTCTGATTTCTCTTTGATCTGTTACTATCCAGTGGACCGGCTGTGGGAGGTGGCGATGCAGCCTCCCACAGTCCGACAGATGACTGTCGGCTTTCCTCTTCCTTCCTCGGCAGTGGCGGATTTAGCTATGTGTGACATGGGCGGTCCTCTAGGGCGGCATTCTGCCCGGGAGCGGTTTATTAATCTGTAATAGCTTAAACAGGTATAGCCATTCCAGCCTGTCAAAGGCTCTTTCTGCGTCGACTGCCATTACTGTTAAGTCTTTCTTGGATCTTTTTGTATATTGTAAAATTGATATACAGGTCCTTGTGTTTGTTTTTCAGTCTCGATTTTGTATAAATCCGGTCTGGTTATGGTGAATTAACGTTGGGAGGATTTTTAGTAGCCTATTATTAATAACTTGAGTAATATTTTTTTTGTCGCAATTTATTGAGCTGATTGGTCTAAAATCGGATGCTGTCTCCGTCTCGTTATTTGGTTTAAGTATCACAGAAATAGAAGCTAAATACATAGATTGTGGAAGTGTACCATCTTTTCGGGCAGATTTCACAACTTCCACAAAAAGAGAACTCATGCTTTGCAAAGAAGGTGAATAAAATTCTATTGGGAAACCATCCATTCCAAAGAGAAAGTTTTTAATGATGATACGCATTTTAATTTAAGAGACTTAAGAAAAGGAGTAGGATCTTGTTCCTTAATGTTTCGATGTATAAAGGTTTTCATAATAATGCTTAAATTCTTTATTGATTATCTGGTTATTTCTATGGACTTCATCGATTGTTTTGTTCTTTATGGATATAGGTTGTTTCTTTACAAGCTAAAACCAACCCTGTTCTTCGCACAAGCAAGATTCTAATGTCCCTGCTGACCCACAGCGTTCACATCTGTTGAGCGGGAGAGAGAGAGAGTTGAATTTTATGTCAATAGATTGATAAATTATTTGAATGTATTACTTTATGTATAAGGAACAATGATTTAATGTTTTTATCTGCATGAACCAAAACATTACTATATTTATTATTACATTTTAAATGTGATTTTTACATGAAACAATCTCTCATGTAATTATACGCAAACTTGGAGGTTTAATTATTGTAATGCCTATATATTTTTAGAAAGTTTGTGTCAATTGGCATGGATGTAACTTATTGAAATTATTGTAGTGATGATACAAGTTTGATGTTAATAATATATATTTATATATATATATATATATATATGTGTGTATATATATATATGTGTATATATATATGATATTTATATATAGATAACTCTGAGTGGGGGGATTAATGGAAATCAGCCTCAACCAAATCCACTTCAACCAAATCCCAAATATATCAATAAATTATATATTCATGATGTTTTTAATATTCTTATTTGCAGACTCCTTTTCTGGTTCATGGTAACCATCTTTATTCTTTATTTCTCACATTGACATCACACACAGGAGGCAGAGCCTCTATTTTTTCTGATCTTCCGACTTCCAGATACTCTCGCCCTCGCGGTAAACAACCAGGGATCCTTTGTCGGTCAGGTGGAGGCGGCACATGTTGGGGGCGGATTTGGCGGAGTTGGTATGCCACACCGCTTTCCCTTTTACATCATACATCACCAGGTTACAGTCTTGCTGCATGCAGAGACGGTGGCCACCACCTTGGCAGGTGTTTGACGCCCAGGTGGGGGTCCAGCCGTAGATGACAAAGTTCCCGTCATCCTGCAGAGAGAAGCAGGGGCTGTTTAATCAACCCTCCAACATGGTGGAGGTTTGTAGGTGGTGACATCATGTAAACATGTGAAACGTGTATGTGTACAAACGTGAACATATCTTCTATCTCCTTAGATGTGATGCAAACGCCTCTGAAGCAGAGGACTCGCCTCCTCTGAGCGTCTGAGCTCCTCTCTGGTTGTTTTTTTTCTAGCCGCTGCTCTCACAGCCTCACAAACACAACCATCTCCGAACCTCCACAGCAGCTCTTCAGAGACATGACAGATTCTACTATCTCATCTGCTAGAATTGTGTCAGCAGCTGTTTGAGGTGAAGGTTCTGGTGGCTGTGTTTGACCTCCATCTTTGTCTCTTCTATCAAACACTGATAATGTTCTATTCTTATTTTCTCCATCATTCACTTCTTTCAAGCCCTCTGAGAGTTTTTATGGCTCTCATTTTCACATTTATTCATCTGATCTGTGTTCTGTTATGGAGTTGATTTAAATTAATTCAACCATCCTCAGTGGGATGCAACAACAAAAATGACTGACCTTTGACCACTCCCATGACCTGAGCTCATCAGAGGTCACTCACCTGGAACACAGCCTTCCACTCGCCGTTGTTGGACATCAGGTAGTCTCCGGCGCGTAACTCATCATTCTTGGACATGTAGTTCCTGCTCATGGTTCTGGAAGGAGAGGAGAAGCTCAGAGGAGGCAGAGTTAAAGACTCGGGAGAGGTTAGAGGGCAGAGTGGCGTTGGTACTCACAGGCCTCAAGTTCTTCCTCAGTCAAACTGCAGCTCAGTAGACAGCGTGAAGTTACCTGTGCCACAATCACACCTGCTTTATATACATATAGGAGAGGAGGAGGGTGACGTAACCCATCAACCAGAGCAAGTGGGTGTGTCGGTAAGTCCAACCCCTCCGTCCAAGGCTTCACACCTGTTTGTCAGGATGCTGGTGGAGAAAACTCATAATTGCAGCCTGAAACAAGTCATTATCTCCTTCGAGAGAACGGACAGTTAAAGTCCTCTCTGACACAAATCAGCCACTACATGTCAAACACCGACCTCATATTCAATAGGTCTCTGCCCCATGGAGGCCTGGATTCCCGCAGATGTCTGAAAGTGTGCTGTGGTCCCTTTTTACGAGACTTCAGCAACAACCCAGTTCCAGCTTGTCCCTTCCTGCAGGCCTTACTGGGCTCTGTTCAAAGACATCTCTCCATGTGAAAAGTTTCTTCCCGCAAGCCATCACTCTGATGAGAAATTAAAACTGACACATACATTCTGTAACTCAGGCCTTTCAAACCCAAAGACCACGACCTCTTCTGTAGTCCTTCCACAACCAAAATGAATTGAGATCTGGAGAATCCGGAGGCCAACTTACCACCTTGAGCCAGTGGTTGTGTTCCTCAAACCGTTCCTGAACCATTCCTGCATTGGGTCACGGAGCATCATGCTGCTGTAAGAGACCACTTGCACTAGGGAATAGTTTTTCCGTGAAGGGGGGGACTAAGTCTTCAGCAATGTTTAGGCAGGAGCTACGTGTCAAATGATCTTCAACATAAATCATAGGACCCAAGGTTTCCCAGCCGGTCGTGATGTAGTTGAAGAAGAAGAAGAAATCCTTTATTTATCACACGCAGACATAAGCAATACAACATAGTGAAATTATTTCTCTGCAATTGACCAATCCCTGAGGGAGCAGTGGGCAGCCCCTTTGAAGCGCCCAGGGAACTAGGGTTTCAGGGTCTTAGTCAAAGGCCATATGGCAAGTAGACCCTGGTGGGATTTGAACTGGCTACCTTCCAATCTTCCAATTGGGAGACAGCCCACCGAGCTACAGCCGCTCAACAAGATCCATCAAACCAGACTACTTTCTTCCATGGGCTCCTTGGCCGGGTTCTGATGCTGCTGAGTCCTTTGGAGGAGCTTTTAGCAGTGGACAGGGGCCAGAGCTCACTCTGACCGGTCTGATGCTACACAGCCCCTTATGCCGCACCCTTGTGATGTCATTGTGATGTCACTGTGTGTTCTAACTCCTTTCTATCAGAACCAGTATGAGCTTCTTCAGTAGTTTGTGCTACAGGAGATCTTCGCTGGGATCAGACGTTCACTCCTTAAGACTGTCAATGACCCTGGTGGTCATTCTTTAGACCACTGAAGTACATTCTAACCAATGCAGACCGATTCAAAATGTCTGACTTCCAGTTTGATTGCTAATACGTCTACTCATCATTACTGTGACATCAGTTGTGTTCAAACTGGGGTCCAGGGGCCATCAGAGGTTTCTGATGGGTTCCAGTGCGTGATATTGTTTGGTCGTCACTAAACAGAATGTAAAAGGTTTCGCACATCAGCACCTTCACAAGACAGTGAGATGCATGACTCAAGAGACACCAAAAACTTACCTCCGCCGTCCTCCCGCTGCCGTTCCGTCCTCTAACCCTCTGAGGGTTTGGAGGTGGTTAAGGTGGGGCTGCTGTTCACATGACTGATGTAGAAGCTGTGAGGAACCATCGTCAACACTTGTCATCACGCAACATGAGTTGGTGGCGGGTGGCGGGTAAAGGTCATGATGAATTCCGGGGTGCGTCACCGGCTACGGAAAACGTTGTTAGTACAAGTCCTTCATCGCGACGAGTAGGCTGTTACACACTTATTTATGTGATATGGTTCTTATGTTTAAGTGTGTCCCGTCTTCAGCTTCACACCTGCTTCCTTTAACCTCTGACTCTAGCTGGTGGCTGGTGAGGCTGAATGGATGAACCAGAACCATGCAGATCTGTCCACAAGGATGTACTCACGTCGCCTTTGTGCGTTCATACCTGTAGGCGCTTGGCACCGGAACATCCAGTCAAAGCGTGGGAATGCTCTTGTTTCCTGGCTTCCAGGATTTTAATGACAGCTGGCTTTCATCTAATGACATAATTCCCACTGTAACAACCAAAACCTGGTTCAAGACCAGCAATATCTGGTTGTTCAGGACTCCTAAGTTACAAAGTGGCACTTGAGGCTCATGTATTGACAACATGACTCCAAACTGCTAAACTGGAAGCACAATTCAACGGTTCTCCCTTAAGTATCATTTCAAATCAAAGTTTTGAACTCTGAACACGATTTGCATCGATTTGAACACGATTTGCATAATTTATCTTATAATCAATCCTGGTGGAGATGGGAAGCCAATGACGGGAACGAAGAACGGGGTTGATTCAAGATTCAAGATTTTTTATTGTCTTACACACAGTAGGAACGTAGTTCACACTAGGCAATGAAATTCTTATTTTGCTGTTTCCCTTCAGACAAATAGAAAATACAATATAAAAGAGTAAAAATATATATTAAAACTAAAGGTATAAACGTATACATTTTAGAGTATGTTCAAAGAACAAAGTGTATCCAAAGTCCCTGCAGTTTAGCAGCATTTTGAATATTATGCATAGGCCCTGAGATGATATGGATGTAGTGCAAATGTAAAGAAATGGATTTAATGCCAATATGAAATATGAAAATAGTTAATTGAGCAAGGTTCAAATGTGCAAATGTACAGTTCACAGCGTTATTGTTGAGTGTGTGGTACAGAGTCATTCAGCAGCCTGATGGCTTGCGGATGGAAAATGTTTCCAAGCCTAGTTGTTCTGGCTTTCAGACTCCTGTAGCGTCTGCCAGACGGTAGCAGTGTGAAGAGTGTGTTCTGGGGGTGTGTTGTATCTGTGGTGATGTTGTGTGCCCTCTATATCACCCGTGTTATATGTGTCCTGAAGTGATGGGAAGGTTGCGCCAAAGATGTGTCGTGCAGTTTTAATCACACGTTGGACAGCCTTCCTGTCCTGTGTAGTGTAGTGTCCATACCACACAGTGATGGCGTTTGTCAGGAGGCTCTCCACTGTACATCTATAGAAGTTGCTGAGGAGTTTTGGGGATAATCCAAATTTCCTCTGCTTTCTTAAGAAGGAAAGTCGCTGGTGAGATTTCCTAACGATGTATTGTGTGTTTTGAACCCAGGAGAGATCCTTGCTGATGTGGGTGACGAGGAATTTAAAGGTTTTCACCCTCTCTACTTGAGCCTCACCGATGATGTTTAATGCCATGAGCTGGTCCCTCCTCTTCCTCTGGTCAATTATCATCCCCTTAGATTTCTCCGTGTTTAGGGAGAGATTATTTGTGAGGCACCAGGACACCTGCTGAGCCGCCTCCTCCCTGTAGGCTGTCTCTACTCCACCAGTGATCAGCCCCATGACTGTTGTATCATCCGCAAAAATGATGATGGCGGTGTTGCACTGGGTGGAGACACAGTCGTAGGTGAGGAGAGTGTACAGGCGCAGACTCGGCACACAGCCCTGGGGGTCCCTGTGCTCACCATCCTTGTGGTCACAGTGAGTGAAGAGCTCTGTGCTGCCTCTGTTGGTAGGATCGCTCTGTGTTGGTTTGTGTTGAGGGTGTTGAAGCGAGCGTAGCACTCATTCAGCTCATCATGGCTGGTTGTGACCCACCCAGGGTCACAACCAGCTGGACGTGTTACAGCGTATGTTAAATAAAGACAAAAAAAGAAAAGCAGGCAGTAAACTTAACAAGCTGTGTGATGGAATGTTTCCGTCGCTCCCAGCCTGCCCAGAGCTGAAAGAGTCCAAAGAACCAAACACAGAGCGGTGATGTTGACCTCAAACCCTCGACACTCAATCAACACTGACATTACAGTGTATAAGAGTTTGCTAAGCTGATGAAGAGCCTGCCTGAGAAAAAAACCCAGATGACGAAGAAACTTGGGGGCGAAAGCGCTCAGTCAGCAGGCTGGTTAACAAATGTGGGGAATGAGCATGGGCAAGTGCTCATATCTCTCCCCACTGCCTGTGATGGGGAGGGACTGGTCGCCATGGCGGAGGGGCTCATGCGGCAATACCGGGAAGCCGGGATGGCCCCCCTTCTGGTGCTGTATTCGGACTGGGACTGCTGTGCCGCGGACGGACAGCCTAAGGTAACGTGAGGCAACAGACGCAGAGATCAGCGCTCTTCCTTTAAACGATTGACTGATTGTTGTTCTGTCGTTATGTTGTGTCCATGTTCGGCCAGTGGGACCAGCTGGTGTTGCGACTCGACGTGTGGCAATTCATGTGGCGCTTGGCGACTAGCGTCATCACCGACACCCCCCAATTGTATGGCCCCCTCATGACCCGCCTGTCCTCCGCCATATTTGAGTTATTTTAATTAATACTTAAGTTGTTTAAAGTTCTGGTTCCAATTGAAAAGGCAGGCCAGATGACATCTAAACTGCCGAATTAGGCTAATGGGGACAGGAGACCGGCCAGTGTAACCATGTCACGTTACTACCCAGAGTGCATTGCAACGTAAACAGCAACGGTGGCCTGAGAGTTAAATATTTCTTTCAAAATGTGTACAAACTACAGGATGTACTGTAAATTTAATGTGGCATTTATACCATCAAATATGTTTTACAACTACAAGCCTCGACAGTCTGGGTACCTTTTAATTAGATTTCAAAACATGTAACAAGTCGTTAGGTTGCTAGGTGTAGATAACACGTCTAGGTCTCTGTGAAGTTAGTTATGCAGTTATAAATACTGTCAAATTGACATCACGAACTGCGTGAAAGTGGATTCAGGCCTCTAGTCATTTCTTGCAGTCCAAAGAAATCAGCAGTATCAGTATTAAAAGTATTAAAGGCACGCAATCTAATTTTTATTCTATCCACTGCCACACTTGGTCAGGTCTATGTCATTCTGTGCCATCTCTCACCTGTGTCTCATAAACTAGACAGCAGCAGAAGAACTGGAAGCCGCTTAACCTGTCTTTGCTTGTAAACCTGCAGGATGCCTTCACTTGCTGCTCCTCAAACTAACCCTGAAGTTTGCAGAGGTCATCAGGTTTCAGCGGGCTTCTGAGGACGGTGAAGTCCCCCAAACTTTGTTGGCTCTGGGGTCAGAATGCAGACCCTGCAGAGTACGTACAGGTCAGTTGGCATCGAGCAGGTCCCCAGCAGCAGATGCAGTCACCAACCATGTGACTTTACAGCGCGAGAAAACACAAAGACCCCAGGTAAGAAGTCCAGTTACAAACATGCATTAATCCAGTAACATGCATTAATCCAGTAACATGCATTAAAGTCAGACTGAAATCATGCAGAGCTTTATTCAGTAAAATTGGAACAAAAGAGAGATTAATTTAGTAAAATTTGAGCGATACAGATAGGATAGAACTTCCTGGATCCTAAAATAAATTTTTGTCCCAGAGGATGCTCAGAATTACATTAACAAAAAATAGAAAGAAGAAAATAGAATATATTAATGCAGGTGGAAATGTTAAAATAAAGTATATACGAAGTAGATGCAAGGCGGTGGCTACAAATGACAACGTGATAGTGAGCATACTTTTGCACATAACAAAGAAAAGTAATAAACGTAATATTGCACATGCTAATAAAGGCATGAGTAAAAGTAAATATAAACCCCTGATTACAAATACCAGGATAATAGGGAGTGTACTCTTAGTGCACAAAATAATATGGCACAGTAAAGGGAGTAATATTGAACATAAAACACAGAAAGGTAATATTGCAAATAGTA
Organism: Lophius americanus; assembly: GCA_037951165.1. Taxonomy (NCBI): domain Eukaryota; kingdom Metazoa; phylum Chordata; class Actinopteri; order Lophiiformes; family Lophiidae; genus Lophius; species Lophius americanus. The sequence continues at coordinate 1,198,581 of JBBDHG010000030.1, read as the reverse complement.
GCAATTGTAATATTGTACATGATAATTATACTGAAAGATAATATCGTACATAACAATGAATAACATTTAAGGTAATAGACCCATCATGCCTGAAAAAAGACAAGAGTTTGAAGAAGTAGGGCGAAACTTTAGTGTCATTGTATGAACAGGCATACAAAGAGGTGGCAATCTCCCAGTAGTGCACTTCATTAACAATAAATAAGTAAATTTAAATTAAAATCACGGCACTGCAAAATGGCAGACTACATATAAGATTGAGAAAAAAACGGTAAAAAGAGGAACAATAATAATAAAATCATGCAATAAAAGAGCAGCAGAAGCAGGTGTTTGAGTGCAAATTCCAAAAAGGAACAGCTAAAGAGACAAGGTGTTATTGAAATAGTGAGAGAGTGGTGAGGTACAGAGTCGGTCCCACATGGTCAAGCAGAGACTGATTCGGTTGTTCAACGGCCTCTGGATAAAAGCTGTTTCTGAGTTTTTATGTCCTGTAGCGCCTCCCGGAGGATGGGGTTTCAAAGAGAAGCTGTTCAGGGTGAGAAGTATCTCTCCGGTCGTTAAATGTTCTTCTTATGCGCTAAGTGAAATTGGAGCGATGCACAAAAAAAAAAAAAAAAAAAAGTTCATTGAAATTGTAATATTTGTTTGCCTCCAGATAATGTTTACTTGTTAACAAAAGGTAGAACGCTTCACGAATTTGCGTGTCATCCTTGCGCAGGGGCCATGCTAATCTTCTCTGTATCGTTCCAATTTTAGTATATGTATTACCGAAGTAATACAAAGATCACATTCAACGGTCCTATATATATAGGGCTGTCCACAGTGAGCTTCCACAGTGACGGTTCAGACGCAGCGTGGGTTTACAAACAAAATCGTCGCAATAAACAAAATGCTAGAAACAGGTCTTCCTGATGTGTTGTTGATAATGAACTATACAAGTTACTATTAGATTTTCATTTATGATTTAGTATAAACTGTAACAGATTCATCACAGATGCATTGTGGGCGATCACTCTGATTGGCTGGTTTAATCATGACAAATGCGTTCGTAGAACCTCCCCCTCACAGAGCGAATATGTTACTACGATAAGGAGCACTATATGACATTTGAAAACCTCCGAGTCAAGTTTTAAGTCACTAGACCAGACGTGTTAAACTCAAGGCCTTGCGGGCCACATCCGTCGTTTGACACAATCTTTAATTTATATAAAAACCGGCCAGATGGAATACAGTACAAACGCCACATATACTACAAATCCCAGAATGCACTGCGATATCCGGTACGTCAATCAATAGCGCCTGTGCTTCTCCCAGTTCCTCCGTTATCAGCGTTCATCCTTGTCACTCCGATTAACATTAGGCACATCCTCATATATTCAACGGAGAACGGAACGCCTTATAATTAATGAATCTTTTTAAAAAAAAATAAAAACAATAAATGTATTAGTAAGTCGCCCGCACGTTTTAGAAAATAGAACGCACGTTGTATTCTTAATAATAAGATAAGATAGATAAACCTTTATTATTCCCACAACGGGGAAATTGCAGTGTTACAGCAGCAAAGAGCATATTACAGAATAATATATTTAATTTATAACGCACTTGTAACATGGGAAAAGCAGATAAAAGCATTAATAACAAATATGATAATAGTGATATAAAAATGACCAAAAGGCAGCAATGTGTATTAAAAGTTAAAGGTGCTGCTAAAAAGGAAAGTTTTTAGCAGTCTCAGTCGTCTGTGGAGCTTCAGATGGTCAGACGAAGGGCAGAAAATCAGAAGACCCGTTAACCCATGGTGCTGAGCTTAGTCCGGGGAAGGAGGAGGCGGTATGAGTGGGTAGGGTGGAGGGATGGTGTTGAGGTCAGTGGGGTGAGTAGTTCTTTTAGGTAGGGGGTGCGTTACCATGGATGCACTGGTGAGTGAGGAGTGAGATCTTATAGTCAATAATGGTGGAGATGGGAAGCCAAAGAAGGAAACGAAGGACGGGGGAGATGTGTCCTCGTTTACGAACTCTCATCAGGATCCTTCAGACTGTTTCGAACATACTGAAGTCTTTGAAGACTTTTATCAGGGATCCCGATGAGAAGTGCGTTAGAGTAATCCAGTCTGGAGGAGACAAACGCGTGGACCAGGTTTTCAGTATCACTTAAGGTGAGTGAAGAACGGAGTTTGGAAATATTTCTGAGATGGTGAAAGGAGATCTTACAGATGTGTTTGATGTGGGATTCAAAAGTGAGTTGAGGGTCAAATCTTACACCGAGGTTGGTGACTGATGAGGAGAGGGGAATATCGTGATTAAAGAAAGTTATGTTGGTTATGGCGGAAGACTGGGTCTGATGTGGGGTGCCATTTTACATTACTTCGGTTTTGGAGCTGTTCAACTGGAGAAAGTTTTTTTTCATCCACACCTTTAACTCCTCCAGACAAGCGCGGAGATTTGTGAGGGGAGATGATGATGACGATGAGGATGGAGAAGCTGCGGAGGAACATGTGTTTTTTATGTTGATTTGCGTGTCATCAGCTATCAATGGAATGAGAGTCCATATCGATTGATGACATGGCCAAAAGGGAGAATGTGCAGTATGAAGAAAATGGGGCCAAGGGGTCCTGGGGGACCCAAAAAGTCCATCCCATCCAGCCCATCCGTAGGTCATTTGTGACTCTAAGCAGAGCTGTTTCTGTGGCGGTGCTGTGGGCGGAACGAAACCAGACTGAAATGTTTTAAAGAGGTTGTTGTATTTGAGTAGGTCCTGGATGTGGGCAGCAACTACTTTTTCCAGCACTTTGGAGATGAAAGGGAGTTTGGAAATGGGCCTGTATTTTGCAGAAACTTCTGGATCGAGAGTGGGTTTTTTGAGGAGTGGTCTGATTATGGTGGCTTTTAAGACTGATGCAACAAAGCCAGCCTGGAGGGATTGATCTATTACAGCGGTGATTAGGGGACTGATGGAAGAGATGTTAGTTTTCACTAGGGCTGTAGAAATGGGGGTCGAGGGCACAGGTGGAGGGTTTCATCGTCCTGATAATAAACTCAACCTCTTGCTTTGGGATTTCTGGAAAGCAATTTAGATGGTTGGAGATTTCAAACTGTGAGTAAGCAGACTGGATAGGTAGAGTGGAGGAACCAGAAAGGACAGAACGGATTGAGTCAATCGTTGATTTGAAGCAAGCAATGAAATTATTACAGTGCTCTTCTGTAATTTCAGTAAATTGGGGACTTTGTGGTTTTACATGATTGATAGTGGAAAACAGTTGCTTATAATTTCCAGGACTGGTTTTGATAATGTTCAAGTAGAGCAGTGGCTGTTCCTGTGGAGCAGCCTGGCTCTCGAGTGCCTGCAACTGCTTACCCCCCTCCACTTTTGAAGTTTGGGTGGATGAAACTGTACCTCTGCAGAGTTGGCTGACAACTGATTACAAGAACCCCTCACATGTAACACCAACGTGGCCGTATTCGAATCGGAAGATCGGAAAGTAGACAGTTTGAATCCCAGCAGGGTCTGCTTGTCGTAGGGTCCTTGAGCAAAACCCTGACAAATAGTTCCCCCGGTGTTTCAAAGTGGCTGCCCACTAATTCCTCAGGGATGGGTCAAATACAGCGAAAGATATTCACTATGTTGAAATACGTATGGTTGGAAATTAAGATCAATAAAGGATACATTATTATGAAAATGACACCTCTGCAGAGTTGGCTCACAGATTAAAATAGCTCTGAGAAATATCTCCAAAGCAGAACAACTTTGCATTAATAATGCATTTAAATGATTGTTTAGTAATTGAAAACTCAACTCGGTGGTCTTCAACTGTCATATAGTGCTCCTTATACTAGTATCAGATTCGCTCTGTGAGTGGGAGGTTCTATGGACGAAGGTCGGCATTTCTCACTACATAGCCAGCCAATCAGAGTGGTCCCCCACAATGCATCTGTGTGGAATCTGATACGGTTCATACTGAATCATACATGAAAATCTAATAGTAACTTGTATAGTTTAAGTCAAAAACACATCAGAAAGATCTGTTTCTAGTATTTTGACAAGAATTGCGTTTATGTGACGGTTATGTCTGTAACCCCATTCTGTGCCCGAACCGTCACTCTGGGAGCATTATTAGGAAGATCCTTCATATATTCAACGGTCGCCTGAGACTCTCGTATTACTTCGGTAATACATATACTAAAATTGGAACGATACAGAGAAGATTAGCATGGCCCCTGCGCAAGGATGACACGCAAATTCGTGAAGCGTTCTACCTTTTGTTAACAAGTAAACATTATCTGGAGGCAAACAAATATTACAATTTCAATGAACTTTTTTTTTTTTTTTTTTTTGTGCATCGCTCCAATTTCACTTAGCGCATAAGAAGAACATTTAACGACCGGAGAGACACTTCTCACCCTGAACAGCTTCTCTTTGAAACCCCATCCTCCGGGAGGCGCTACAGGTCAATAAAAACTCAGAAACAGCTTTTATCCAGAGGCCGTTGAACAACCGAATCAGTCGTTTTTTTTCTCAATCTTATATGTAGTCTGCCATTTTGCAGTGCCGTGATTTTAATTTAAATGTACTTATTTATTGTTAATGAAGTGCACTACTGGGAGATTGCCACCTCTTTGTATGCCTGTTCATACAATGACACTAAAGTTTCGCCCTACTTCTTCCAACTCTTGTCTTTTTTCAGGCATGATGGGTCTATTACCTTAAATGTTATTCATTGTTATGTACGATATTATCTTTCAGTATAATTATCATGTACAATATTACAATTGCTACTATTTGCAATATTACCTTTCTGTGTTTTATGTTCAATATTACTCCCTTTACTGTGCCATATTATTTTGTGCACTAAGAGTACACTCCCTATTATCCTGGTATTTATAATCAGGGGTTTATATTTACTTTTACTCATGCCTTTATTAGCATGTGCAATATTACGTTTATTACTTTTCTTTGTTATGTGCAAAAGTATGCTCACTATCACGTTGTCATTTGTAGCCACCGCCTTGCATCTACTTCGTATATACTTTATTTTAACATTTCCACCTGCATTAATATATTCTATTTTCTTCTTTCTATTTTTTGTTAATGTAATTCTGAGCATCCTCTGGGACAAAAATTTATTTTAGGATCCAGGAAGTTCTATCCTATCTGTATCGCTCAAATTTTACTAAATTAATCTCTCTTTTGTTCCAATTTTACTGAATAAAGCTCTGCATGATTTCAGTCTGACTTTAATGCATGTTACTGGATTAATGCATGTTACTGGATTAATGCATGTTTGTAACTGGACTTCTTACCTGGGGTCTTTGTGTTTTCTCGCGCTGTAAAGTCACATGGTTGGTGACTGCATCTGCTGCTGGGGACCTGCTCGATGCCAACTGACCTGTACGTACTCTGCAGGGTCTGCATTCTGACCCCAGAGTCAACAAAGTTTGGGGGACTTCACCGTCCTCAGAAGCCCGCTGAAACCTGATGACCTCTGCAAACTTCAGGGTTAGTTTGAGGAGCAGCGAGTGAAGGCATCCTGCAGGTTTACAAGCAAAGACAGGTTAAGCGGCTTCCAGTTCTTCTGCTGCTGTCTAGTTTATGAGACACAGGTGAGAGATGGCACAGAATGACATAGACCTGACCAAGTGTGGCAGTGGATAGAATAAAAATTAGATTGCGTGCCTTTAATACTTTTAATACTGATACTGCTGATTTCTTTGGACTGCAAGAAATGACTAGAGGCCTGAATCCACTTTCACGCAGTTCGTGATGTCAATTTGACAGTATTTATAACTGCATAACTAACTTCACAGAGACCTAGACGTGTTATCTACACCTAGCAACCTAACGACTTGTTGCATGTTTTGAAATATAATTAAAAGGTACCCAGACTGTCGAGGCTTGTAGTTGTAAAACATATTTGATGGTATAAATGCCACATTAAATTTACAGTACATCCTGTAGTTTGTACACATTTTGAAAGAAATATTTAACTCTCAGGCCACCGTTGCTGTTTACGTTGCAATGCACTCTGGGTAGTAACGTGACATGGTTACACTGGCCGGTCTCCTGTCCCCATTAGCCTAATTCGGCAGTTTAGATGTCATCTGGCCTACCTTTTCAATTGGAACCAGAACTTTAAACAACTTAAGTATTAATTAAAATAACTCAAATATGGCGGAGGACAGGCGGGTCATGAGGGGGCCATACAATTGGGGGGTGTCGGTGATGACGCTAGTCGCCAAGCGCCACATGAATTGCCACACGTCGAGTCGCAACACCAGCTGGTCCCACTGGCCGAACATGGACACAACATAACGACAGAACAACAATCAGTCAATCGTTTAAAGGAAGAGCGCTGATCTCTGCGTCTGTTGCCTCACGTTACCTTAGGCTGTCCGTCCGCGGCACAGCAGTCCCAGTCCGAGTACAGCACCAGAAGGGGGGCCGTCCCAGCTTCCCGGTATTGCCGCATGAGCCCCTCCGCCATGGCGACCAGTCCCTCCCCATCACAGGCAGTGGGGAGAGATATGAGCACTTGCCCATGCTCATTCCCCACATTTGTTAACCAGCCTGCTGACTGAGCGCTTTCGCCCCCAAGTTTCTTGGTCATCTGGGTTTTTTTCTCAGGCAGGCTCTTCATCAGCTTAGCAAACTCTTATACACTGTAATGTCAGTGTTGATTGAGTGTTGAGGGTTTGAGGTCAACATCACCGCTCTGTGTTTGGTTCTTTGGACTCTTTCAGCTCTGGGCAGGCTGGGAGCGACGGAAACATTCCATCACACAGCTTGTTAAGTTTACTGCCTGCTTTTCTTTTTTTGTCTTTATTTAACATACGCTGTAACACGTCCTCTTTATTTGGAAATATGTCTGAGTTCCAAGTAATTAGTAATAGGCTAGTCTTTCAAAGAGGAATAGTGTAAGTCACACACATACACAGAAATATCGGTCTATTACCAGATAAAAAAACTGCACAATAATTAAATGTCTTTTTACCAAACTTTGGCACAAACCACAAGTTTCCATGCAGACGGATAAAAAAAAGTACAAAAAAGATCTCATGAAGTCGAGTCATATGCAGTCAATTTAGACTAAAACGGCCAATGGCTTTAAATTATGACCCCGAAACTTTGGAGATGAAGCTCCCCCTAGTGGGGAAAAATGTATCTGATCCTTCCAAAAATCAATCCAAGTCGTCCTAGTACTAATCTCTATGTGGGTATAATATTTGAATTGGATATAGTTTTGGAGTTATCGCGTTAACTAGAAGGACATAGATAGATCGACATTGATGTTACCTTAAAATCCTAGATTTTTCTGGGATTTTTCTGGTAACAAAGTCATTCATGCATGTTTGCTGGGCTCAAGGCATTCTTGGTGGAAGTTTACTATTACGCAAAAAATGATTAATTTGGTGGGAAGTCATTTCCAGGAAGGATGAGGCTTTAAAAGACCCCAGAAGGTTTTGTTTCAGTTCCAGATGGGGAAGTTTCTCCCGGGTTGGAGGGACTTAGCCCGCGCTTCCTTGGAAGCCTGGTGAAACCTGACTGCCCCCATGAAGTAAAGGTGGGCCGATAAGTAGCGAGTGTAGGCATCCTGCAGGTTCACAAACAAAGAGAGGTTAAAGCTGTCAGTTCTTCTGTTGCTGCTTTGTTTATGGGTCAGATTGAAGAACTCCACCTCGTTGGCCATGGGTGGAGACTAAGAGTCTGTCTTCTCTCTCCCCTTCTGATTTGAGGCAACCAGACGAGTTGTCGACACCCTCGGAGGAAACTTGGGTCCAAGCCTGAGGCTTCTTGGCCCTGTAAGAGACTTGGCCCCCACCTCCTCGCCAAAACTGGACAACATTTGACTCACAATGCATTCAAATGAGTCTAGTGAGTGAAAAACCTGCAGAATTATGTTTAATCAGTTATGTTTCCACACTAAATATAAAACTTACATAGCTGGTTAATGACAAAGCACAGGACACGGATCATTTATCATATCATTATCATTTCATTGCAAATGCTCAGATTCGTTATTTGATGTAAGAGCGCATCAGCCTTTTGCCTTATAGAGAAAATAAACTTGTTAAACACGCATTAAACACCACGATCGTGGGCTGGTTAGTCCAGATTAATAGTCAAATAGTCTGCTTGATAGATGTCATACAGTAAAATTAAAAGTTTCACGTTTAAGAAGTGAGACTCCTTCGGCTGGACCATCATGCTGTTTTTGAGTTAATCTTTAATCGTTCATTATTGACTGGTTAGTCCACATTCATTACAAACAGCCAGCATGATAATGTCATTCCATAAAAATAAAGTTTAAAGGGTAAATGTGTGGACATTAATTGCCACCAACAAGTCGGGTCAACGGTGATACATTTCTGAATCGATAAGATAATATTAGACAAAAATAAATAAGTATAACTAAAAAGAATAGTCAAGGAATCTAAAAAAAAATTGTATATGATCAAAATAATAAATAATAGGAAACAAAAAATAAGAATAAATGAAAAAGAATAATGGTCTCTGATTAATTTGTGAATAGATGATCTATTAATTGGTTGAGTTGAGTTTAGTAGGGTTTTTTTTGGCAGATTTTGTATTTATACATTTCAGGGATTTACAATACAGATTCAATTCATGTTGAGAGGCTTTGAACACAAGTTAGAATTTAAGAATGTATTTTATAAGCACACAGTTTACATACATTTTATCCACATGTTATTTTTGTAGAGTTGTGGGGAGCGGTTAGTGCTGGTCATGTGACGACTCTGCCCCGAATGGCTGCTAGTCTGTCCTCATGTTTCAGGTACCAGTGGAAGTGGTGAGTTCGTCAGATATTGCAAGCACCTGGACCCGGTATTCCCAGTATAAAATCGTGCTTCACCTGATCCATGTGTAAGAGAGTCAGAGGAGACCGGCCACACAATGCTTCATGCTCCCCAAGACTAGATATGATTTTCTTTTGCGGTGCGACGCTGCATGCGGCATCTTTCACTTACACTGTCACACTCACATCACTGATTTACTGAATGCAACACTTCCTTCAACTTCTTTGTTGATGTTTTTAGTTAAACTATGGTTTAAAATAAATAATTTGTTATTCTGGCTTTTAACTCTGGTGTCACCTTCTGTCCTTTGTCATGGCTTTGAGCCGGTGGTGACAGTTGCCTGTTGAATCTTGTTGGGGGCTTTGCTTGCAAGTTGCTTTACAGCTCCACTGGTTTCATTGCTTAATACACCCATGCGGAACCGCATGAGGACTAGGGTTGAGATTTTAGCAAGCTTCTATAGCCAGTTAGGCGAAAATGCGCTGGGGGTTATTATTTACCCTTAATGCGTATCTTACGATGAGCAAACAGCTTGTTATTGTTAATGTTTAATTATGGCTTCCTTGTCAGGTTTTTTTTGACCTGCCGATTGTGGGGTTTGTAAAACGACCAGTTGTTTGCAATTGTGAACCACTTGTGATATTGTTGTTGCAGAGAAAATGGGTAAAGATAAATTGAGAAATGTTACTTCATCATCGTTATTTGTGCAAGGTATGTTACTACAATTTGACCTTGGTGTGCCAGAAGTTATGCCTGCGGTTGTGTAAGTAGCTTGTTTAACGTTCGAACAGCAGATGAAGCAAGAAAAACTGCAGTTTGAATTGGAAAAAATTGGCATAGGACTGAAAAAGTTAAAGTGGAGATAGAAAAGCCAAGATGTCGGTGGATTGGATTGGGTGAGATTTCTTCTGCAGGATCTTAATTCAGCTCCAGTTGACGCTGTGTAAGCGGGTTTTCCTGTTGTTGCTAACTGGTACCCAAGTTTAATGAGAGAGACGCTGATTCTTTTTTCACTCTCTTTGAACGTGTGGCTGTGTCGAGGAAACGGCCCGATGCAGACAGAGTGATCCTGCTTTAGTGTTTCTAGTGGCTTCAGTGTTTATTTTTGCTCTCCGCAATTCCATAACTATAGTGAAGCAATAGTCTTTTAATTTTACATTTTCTTTCACTTTAATTTCCTTTGGAAATCAACGCATCACAGACTACCAGCAGAGGAGCAGAGGGGTCACAACCAGCCATGATGAGCTGAATGAGTGCTACGCTCGCTTCAACACCCTCAACACAAACCAACACAGAGCGATCCTACCAACAGAGGCAGCACAGAGCTCTTCACTCACTGTGACCACAAGGATGGTGAGCACAGGGACCCCCAGGGCTGTGTGCCGAGTCTGCGCCTGTACACTCTCCTCACCTACGACTGTGTCTCCACCCAGTGCAACACCGCCATCATCATTTTTGCGGATGATACAACAGTCATGGGGCTGATCACTGGTGGAGTAGAGACAGCCTACAGGGAGGAGGCGGCTCAGCAGGTGTCCTGGTGCCTCACAAATAATCTCTCCCTAAACACGGAGAAATCTAAGGGGATGATAATTGACCAGAGGAAGAGGAGGGACCAGCTCATGGCATTAAACATCATCGGTGAGGCTCAAGTAGAGAGGGTGAAAACCTTTAAATTCCTCGTCACCCACATCAGCAAGGATCTCTCCTGGGTTCAAAACACACAATACATCGTTAGGAAATCTCACCAGCGACTTTCCTTCTTAAGAAAGCAGAGGAAATTTGGATTATCCCCAAAACTCCTCAGCAACTTGTATAGATGTACAGTGGAGAGCCTCCTGACAAACGCCATCACTGTGTGGTATGGACACTACACTACACAGGACAGGAAGGCTGTCCAACGTGTGATTAAAACTGCACGACACATCTTTGGCGCAACCTTCCCATCACTTCAGGACACATATAACACGGGTGATATAGAGGGCACACAACATCACCACAGATACAACACACCCCCAGAACACACTCTTCACACTGCTACCGTCTGGCAGACGCTACAGGAGTCTGAAAGCCAGAACAACTAGGCTTGGAAACATTTTCCATCCGCAAGCCATCAGGCTGCTGAATGACTCTGTACCACACACTCAACAATAACGCTGTGAACTGTACATTTGCACATTTGAACCTTGCTCAATTAACTATTTTCATATTTCATATTGGCATTAAATCCATTTCTTTACATTTGCACTACATCCATATCATCTCAGGGCCTATGCATAATATTCAAAATGCTGCTAAACTGCAGGGACTTTGGATACACTTTGTTCTTTGAACATACTCTAAAATGTATACGTTTATACCTTTAGTTTTAATATATATTTTTACTCTTTTATATTGTATTTTCTATTTGTCTGAAGGGAAACAGCAAAATAAGAATTTCATTGCCTAGTGTGAACTACGTTCCTACTGTGTGTAAGACAATAAAAAATCTTGAATCTTGAATCAACCCCGTTCTTCGTTCCCGTCATTGGCTTCCCATCTCCACCAGGATTGATTATAAGATAAATTATGCAAATCGTGTTCAAATCGATGCAAATCGTGTTCAGAGTTCAAAACTTTGATTTGAAATGATACTTAAGGGAGAACCGTTGAATTGTGCTTCCAGTTTAGCAGTTTGGAGTCATGTTGTCAATACATGAGCCTCAAGTGCCACTTTGTAACTTAGGAGTCCTGAACAACCAGATATTGCTGGTCTTGAACCAGGTTTTGGTTGTTACAGTGGGAATTATGTCATTAGATGAAAGCCAGCTGTCATTAAAATCCTGGAAGCCAGGAAACAAGAGCATTCCCACGCTTTGACTGGATGTTCCGGTGCCAAGCGCCTACAGGTATGAACGCACAAAGGCGACGTGAGTACATCCTTGTGGACAGATCTGCATGGTTCTGGTTCATCCATTCAGCCTCACCAGCCACCAGCTAGAGTCAGAGGTTAAAGGAAGCAGGTGTGAAGCTGAAGACGGGACACACTTAAACATAAGAACCATATCACATAAATAAGTTAAAATTAACATGTAACAGCCTACTCATCGGGATGAAGGACTTGTACTAACAACGTTTTCCGTAGCCGGTGACGCACCCCGGAATTCTCCATGTCCAGAATAAAAAAGTTCCTTAAAGACACAAAAGGCTCCAGGATGGTGAAGGTGGAGAATTTATTTTCTGATATCCGGTTGTTCTTGGACCCAGAGTCCACTTGAAGAACACTGGAGAATCGGGACAAGAGAAGTTCACTCACCAAGAGACTTTCCAACTGTAAAGCTGGGTCTCAAAGATAAAAGAACAAGTGAACCAAGATAAATAGTTTAAACTTTCACTTTCCTCTCTCTTTATTTGTTGTTGTATTCGAGGGTGTACTTAAGAGTAACGGTGGTTTGAGTTCTCCTTTTAAAGTAAAGCGAGGCGTCAGAAATAGGAGCCCTCTCAGGCATGCTCTACTCCTTATCCATCGAGCCCCTCCTCCTCAAACTCGCCTTCTCTGGATCCCACAGAGGGTCCAGTTTTTTCCAGAAATGAAGGAGGTCAAGGACTCATCCATCTGGACAGCAGGGGGGCTACCTTCAGCCTCCAGTTCATACAGACACTTCCGAGTGGACCTTTGGATCTGTTGTGGAGGCCTGTTGCTCTGGTGGTTGTGGCTCAGTGTGGAGCTCTGTGGCTGGAGGAGTCTTTGTTTTAAATGGATTTCAGAAACCACAAACCGGAAACCGTCTTCATTTTCAGCAGAGCGATTCTAAAATATGGGCACTTTTTAAAAAGGAGGTGATTTTTGTGTCAGTTGTCAGTTAGGCTTTTTACTGACGTGTCTGGAATTGAAAGGAGACGTTTTGCATGGGACACGTTTGAGCTTTAGGAGCTTCGGTCGGTTTAAAAAAAGTTCTCAGCTGCAACGATCGCCACCATAAGAGACGTGGTAAATCTGCGTGGACCAATGACGGACAATGCTGCTGCTCTGTCCTCTGCCGTGGGTGTCTCTTCAGTTGGAGCCATTGTGAACCTGCTGAAGGACTGGAGAGAACATCTCACTGCAGAGGAACGTCGGACAGTCGTCCCTAACTTTGAAAGTTCTGCGGATCTAGTGTTTGAACCGTTTCCTCTAGATATTTAATCCCCTGATTTTGGAAAAAAAACTCTCCTGGAGTGTTTTTAAATGGAGAAAATCTAAACATTTTAAATTCACCAGGTAAAAGAATATAGAAACTCCATGGAGGAATCATCTGGGCCTGGGTCAAGATGTGAGGCCTGCATGGAGAGCACAATAACGACCGCCGTTAGTCAGAAGAATTGGAGACACAGTTGCGGGTTTCACATGGTGCTGGGGCCCTCAATGCCTTTATCTCCATTTCAAACCCAAACATTGAAGAAAAATGTCCATTTAGCTTGGAGAGAGAAACTGTTTTTCTTTGTTTCCTGGACTACAATAGGCTGCAAGGTGTTTTTAAGTTTCCAGAGAGGCTCTTTGCTTTATTTGGAGAAATTTTTACAAAACTAACTTTCATTGTTGGTTTGAAATCCAACAAGAGAAGGGGAAAAAAAGTCAGCTTGTAAATATCATCATAGGTCAGACAAAAATGATAAAGACACGATTAACTGTTGATAATACGTGTTTTTAGTTGATGAAGGAGGTCGGGAAATTTAAGGAATTGTGGTTACATGATGACATTTTGTGTTTGGTCAAGAACTCATTTTATAAAGATATATATCTCCTTAATATAAATATTTATTTAAGGAGAGGGTGTCTTTGATGTTTGTGACTCTGTTGGAGTATTTTTGGTGGGTTCTTTTGATTGTGGTCTAAATAAAGAGGTTTGCACTAAATGTGCTGGCCAAAGAACAGGATCAACAGATTGGGCAATTGATGCTTCCTCAGCCCGAATGATTAACTCCTCTGCTGCAGTGCTGGTTGTTGTGTCCTAACTACTATTATGGATACTTCTTATGATCCAATATTAATAATATTATTGTTTTTAATAAATAACAACGTTATTATCCTTACGGTGGCTAATTTAGTATCTTATAATCTCTATCTGTCTGTCTGTCTGTCCGTCTCTATGTCGGTCTGTCTGTCCGTCTCTATGTCGTCTGTCTGTCTCTATGTCTGTCTGTCTGTCTAGGGCTGTGATGGAATCTTGGGTGAATTGTGCAAATGATTAGACTTTCAGACTTTTCTTTCAACATACCTGAAAGTGAAGCTCAAGCTTCATCTTGTTTTATTTTTTATTTTTCGTATCGTTGCTCAAGACTCCTGTTCCTGTTTTGATACCATTTCTTCACCTGTGTTTACCAGCAGTTCTTGCCCTGCTGACACCAACACCGCTGGCAGTGATTGGTTGCCAATTTCCTGTGATGCGCAGCGAGGAATCCCAGCAGACATTCCCTGCCTTGTGCGTCTTGCTTGCGCGGCTGAAGACAGATGCTTGCTCGCCGTTCAAAGTTTATTTACACTGTGTGGCCACCTGACGTAATAATGCTGATTGGGTGCCCCTCTTAAACGAGTGATGCCCTTTTCAGGAGTCATAGGGGGAGGAGCGGGCCTGAACATCACTACGGACCCACAATGGCAAACTCTTTAGGCCAAAGGCTGGTGGAAGTAGACAAAGGCCACTAGCTGCAAAACAAAAGTTGATTCAACGCCATTTGGAATTCTTAAAGCCACACGTGGATCAATATTGAAAGTCTGGAATAACAAATGCCTGCTTACCGAGATGTGTCGAAAGCAGCTTTAGGCCTGAAAAAGTGACATCTCTTCTATTGTCTTATTCATTCTTTCATGTTGTTCTTCTGTAGCTTGACATGGAGGATTTGAGGAAATGGAGGCTGGGCAGGAAGAAGTGGAAGAGGTGAATTGTTCGCAACACAACATGGGACTGGAGTCATCCTCCGCTGAGTCGCAGCACAGGTAGAGGCAGAAGAGAAAAGCCCTCAGAATAGTAAAGACAGGACAAATTGATCCTATGCCGGTAGAAATACAGTTGACCAAGCTGTCCCTGTTGCAGCTTCTTGGACCCCAACCAGGTTGGGTTCAGTTTGACCACTGTGAAGCTGTGCCAGTGCTAGTCCCGCCATGTCTACACAGCAGCATCCAGACAGTCTCCAGCCACAGAGCCAACCGGGCCAAAGTTCACCCTCAAACAGCGATCTCAGAATCCAGAATAATTCATCAAGAACCCTTAATAGAGAAGAGGACTCGTTCTAAGTGGTCCTCTTGTCGGCCATACATGGACTCTCCATTCCACCTCAGGAAACATGAATCATTATGCACATTTTCACCCACACTTAAGTGCAATAAATACCCAACCTCAGGTCTTAAGCACCATCTTTGCACATATCTTACACATTAAAGTGCATTATATATACTGCATATTCAACTGGAGGCCTCAAGTTTAATTTTGATCTTTCACCAGATTCAAGTGCAATTTTGTCCACAAAGGGACTCTCTGTACCTTTCATTTTTATTTCCTATTTAAATGTTGAATTTTTGGATGTTTGAAAAAAAAGCACTCTTTGCAATGTTTGATTTATTTCCCTATTTAAATTTGATCCTCCAAATCTGTCTCGTTGCCTCTTTGCTTCTACAAAAGTGTTTCTTGGCCTCCCCTCAGATGCTGGCTGTAGCCCTCTCTCCTCCACACCCCTTCAATCACCTGATGATTAGCGAAATCCACATAGGCGGGAGGCCAATAGTTATCAGTTCTTTTGTCTTGCAGGACGTTGTGCAGGCACAGACGCACAAAGAATAATTGAATAACCCTCATCTGGTGCCAAAGAAAATGCTTAAGCGTGATAAGAAATAATCTTGACTCATAGTTGAAATAAATGTTTCCAGTATTTGCAGGGGGTGGAATGAAGGTATGTTTCCCAAGGGAAACTGCCACTTACCGACTGTCTTTTTTTTTTTGGGTGTCTGTTAACCAGATATATGCTATATAAGCTGGTGCTCTCTCTCTCTCTCTCTCTCTCTCTCTCTCTCTCTCTCTCTCTCTCTCTCTCTCTCTCTCTCTGTCTCTCTCTCTCTCTCTCTCTCTCTCTCTCTCTCTCTCTCTCTCTCTCTCTCTCTCTCAGTGCTACCCAGTGCTTTTATCACGATTTAAATACATTTATATGGTTTCTGGTAAATAACATTATGTGAACTAAAACAAATAGTGAAAAGTCACGTAGTGTCCTCTCCTCTTTGTCCCTCCTTTGAAAGTGATGATGACGATGATTATTTTTGTCATATTAACCGAAATGTTGCTGTTTAGTTGACCCGCTGCAGATCGACATTCTTCTGAGTACAGGTAAGCCTCTAGCCGTGGGGGCGTATGTCTCAACCATCATCTGCAAATCAGTCGTCAATCAGTGCCACTGAGCGATGAGTGAGCAAAAAAAAACAAACACATCCTGGCATGTAATCAAATAACAGAAGCTGTTCTCATGTGAAACCGTCTGTTGATAGAATGGTAGATCAGGTTTCACTTCACCTCACAATGACTTTCTGCTACTTAGCGGCTAATGCTAGTGACTCATTCGGTGGGTTTACGTGGACAGCCTAGCTGGGGGGTAGTCTAAGTCTTTTCAAAAACACGTTTGGAAAGGTAACCACTGCATGTAAATAGTGTTTCAGAATGATTCCCGGTTTGCCCATGCCACTGCCTGGTGAAGGCAGAGGGGTGAACTGAGGTTACAATCTGTAACTTCACCATCAGATGAAGTTACAGCGGCTCTACTCAGGTGCACGATATCGGCATTTATTGATCCAGACCAAGCACAGAGTTTGTTTTTAATGCAAACTCTAAATAAATGAGGTGAGGCAGTAAGAAATAATGAACCTTACAAACGCGTCTAATAAAAACCATCAGGAACCGTGATAGACCTTCGCTGTGAACAAAGTAAAGAGCACTGGAGAAAAATGAATGAAGGATCTGGGATAGGCTCCAGCTCCAGCTCCTGCGACCTGAGAATGACGTCATCAAAGCCCTGTGATGACGTGGGGTCTCCTTCTCAGGTGTTTAAAAGCAAAGGTTCTAGAGGAGGTCCTTGTGGCATCTAATGGTGAAGTTACAGATTGTAACCTCAGTCCAACCCTCCCTCTCCAAGAGAGACCTTCAATAACAGAATGAGGTCATCAGTGTCATCAATCAATCAATCAATCAATCACTCTTTATTTATATAGGGCCAATCCACAACAACAGTTTTCTCACGGTACTTTCCTGAAAGAGCAGGTCTAGACTAGACTCTTTATATAATTATATACAGGACCCAACAAATTCCTCCTTGAGCAGCACTTGGCGACAATGGCGAGAATAAACTGCCGTTTTAACGGGCAGAAATCTCGAGCAGATCCAAGACTCAGGGTGGACGGACTACTGCCATGACCGGTCGGGTTTGAAAAAAAAAAGAGTGAGAGCGAGAACGAGAGAGACACAGGTGAGGAGAGATACAGACGGGGGAATAGTAGCAAAGATATCAGCTATAATCCACTTTCTCCAACATCTCCATGGTCGGGACGCAGCAGCAGCAGGGATCCCAGGTTGATAATAACATTAATATTAATGTAACATATAGTGATAGCTTATGGGGAAATACTATACCATAATAATAATATTGATGACAACAATAATCATCATCATGAGCATCTTGTGATCAGTGGACATCGAGCAGGTCCACAGCAGCAGATGCAATCACCGACCATGTGACCTTACAGGGTGAGAAAACACAAAGACTCCAGGGAAGAAGTCAAGTTAGTAACATGCATTAATCCAGTAACATCCAATAATCCAGTAACATGCATTAAAGTGAGTGGGGTGTATAAAGAAGGACAGTGAGAGAGGAAGAGAGAAAAGCTCAGTGCATCATGGGAGATCCCCTAGCAGTCTAAAACTATAGCATAGCTAAGAACTAGTTTATGCCAGCCTTATTGATAAACTTTGTCATAAAGGAAAGTTTTACGCCCTCTTTTTTTTAAATGTAGAGAGGGTCTCTGCCCCCCGAACCAAGATTGGTGTGTGAGTGATTGTGTGAATGTTTACTGCTCATGATGAGCATGTGGTGCCTTACATGGCAGCCTCTGTGTGAATGTTAGTGTGAATGGGTGAATGCTGACTCACGTTGTAAAAGCGCTTTGAGTAGTCAAGTAGACTAGAAAAGCGCTGTATAAGTAAAGTCCAATTACCATTTACCATTGGGAGATGGTTCCACAGGAGAGGAGCCTGATAGCTGAACGCTCTGGCTCCCATTCTACTTCTAGAGACTCTCGGGACTACAAGTAACCCTGCATGCTGGGAGCTCAGAGTTTGATGGATTGGTGACCTTACAGAAGTGGAGGAAATTGGAGAAGCGGAGGAGAGTGGATTAGCAAAGCTGATATCTTTGCCGCTTTTTCGGCTTTTCATTTTCTCTGTGGCAGAAAAAAAGGAGCAGCTGCTCCTCAGAAAAAAAATAACAACTTGTTGTATGAATAAATGTCAGCAGCAACGTTTTCCTGTTGTTAATGAATCATGTTGAACGGCTGGAGGACATGAACGCACTTGCCAGTTAATTAAAACATGCGTTCTGTTTAATAATACGCAGATGGCATCGTAAAATCCTGTGTTTTCTTTTTAGTGTTTTTTTATTCTTTACCGACGATTGATGTCCAACGCGTTGTGCTAACATGTTCAAAATAAATAACAGGGAACACATTCAAGCATACAGTTGTCAAGTATTAAACACTATATATGAAGAATTCTAAAACAAATGACAACAATAAAAAGTGTAAAGAAAAATGAAACAAAACATAGTTTACATGAAGTTTATTTGATTGTTAAAATGTATTTTAGCCAGTTTTTTTATTCTAGGTATTTAAGTTTAGTAA
Source organism: Lophius americanus (assembly GCA_037951165.1). NCBI lineage: Eukaryota > Metazoa > Chordata > Actinopteri > Lophiiformes > Lophiidae > Lophius > Lophius americanus. Next base: position 1,179,885 of record JBBDHG010000030.1, on the reverse strand, counting down.
TATTTGAAAATATATTTTCAGAGCGTTCTGTTTGAAAATGTAGTATGATGGAGTTTTATTAAGAAATGTCCCTGTGTGGATATATAATTAGCAAAGATAATAAGCAAAGAATTGTTCATTGCTGCAGAATTTGATATTGTTGAATAACAAAAGTATATCATTCGCTTTGAGGAATATTTTTACCCCTAGAGTTTTTTTGAGGTCTAACATAAAGTCAGCCCAAAATACAGACGCGCGTGCACATTGATGAAAAACATGCTGCAGCGTTTCCCCCACATGGTTTCAAAAAGAGTCTCTGTCTTCTATGTTGGGGGATATACTTAATAATAGAGTTTGGGGGATAATATTTATGTATGATCTTAAATAGCAATTCTTTCATAATACCTACTATCGATGTGAGTCTGACTATCGATGTTAGTCTGACTTCCAGTTTGATTAGCAATCAAACTGGAAGTCAGACATTTTGAATCGGTCTGCATTGGTTAGAATGTACTTCAGTGGTCTAAAGAATGACCACCAGGGTCATTGACAGTTGTAAGGAGTGAACGTCTGATCCCAGCGAAGATCTCCTGTAGCACAAACTACTGAAGAAGCTCATACTGGTTCTGATAGAAAGGAGTTAGAACACACAGTGACATCACAATGACATCACAAGGGTGCGGCATAAGGGGCTGTGTAGCATCAGACCGGTCAGAGTGAGCTCTGGCACCTGTCCACTGCTAAAAGCTCCTCCAAAGGACTCAGCAGCATCAGAACCCGGCCAAGGAGCCCATGGAAGAAAGTAGTCTGGTTTGATGGATCTTGTTGAGCGGCTTTAGCTCGGTGGGCTGTCTCCCAATTGGAAGATTGGAAGGTAGCCAGTTCAAATCCCACCAGGGTCTACTTGCCATATGGCCTTTGACTAAGACCCTGAAACCCTAGTTCCCTGGGCGCTTCAAAGGGGCTGCCCACTGCTCCCTCAGGGATTGGTCAATTGCAGAGAAATAATTTCACTATGTTGTATTGCTTATGTCTGCATGTGATAAATAAAGGATTTCTTCTTCTTCTTCAACTACATCACGACCGGCTGGGAAACCTTGGGTCCTATGATTTATGTTGAAGATCATTTGACACGTAGCTCCTGCCTAAACATTGCTGAAGACTTAGTCCCCCCCTTCATGTAAAAAACTATTCCCTAGTGCAAGTGGTCTCTTACAGCAGCATGATGCTCCATGACCCAATGCAGGAATGGTTCAGGAACGGTTTTAGGAACACAACCACTGGCTCAAGGTGGTAAGTTGGCCTCCGGATTCTCCAGATCTCAATTCATTTTGGTTGTGGAAGGACTACAGAAGAGGTCGTGGTCTTTGGGTTTGAAAGGCCTGAGTTACAGAATGTATGTGTCAGTTTTAATTTCTCATCAGAGTGATGGCTTGCGAGAAGAAACTTTTCACATGGAGAGATGTCTTTGAACAGAGCCCAGTAAGGCCTGCAGGAAGGGACAAGCTGGAACTGGGTTGTTGCTGAAGTCTCGTAAAAAGGGATCACAGCACACTTTCAGACATCTGCGGGAATCCAGGCCTCCATGGGGCAGAGACCTAGTGAATATGAGGTCGGTGTTTGACATGTAGTGGCTGATTTGTGTCAGAGAGGACTTTAACTGTCCGTTCTCTCGAAGGAGATAATGACTTGTTTCAGGCTGCAATTATGAGTTTTCTCCACCAGCATCCTGACAAACAGGTGTGAAGCCTTGGACGGAGGGGTTGGACTTACCGACACACCCACTTGCTCTGGTTGATGGGTTACGTCACCCTCCTCCTCTCCTATATGTATATAAAGCAGGTGTGATTGTGGCACAGGTAACTTCACGCTGTCTACTGAGCTGCAGTTTGACTGAGGAAGAACTTGAGGCCTGTGAGTACCAACGCCACTCTGCCCTCTAACCTCTCCCGAGTCTTTAACTCTGCCTCCTCTGAGCTTCTCCTCTCCTTCCAGAACCATGAGCAGGAACTACATGTCCAAGAATGATGAGTTACGCGCCGGAGACTACCTGATGTCCAACAACGGCGAGTGGAAGGCTGTGTTCCAGGTGAGTGACCTCTGATGAGCTCAGGTCATGGGAGTGGTCAAAGGTCAGTCATTTTTGTTGTTGCATCCCATTGAGGATGGTTGAATTAATTTAAATGAACTCCATAACAGAACACAGATCAGATGAATAAATGTGAAAATGAGAGCCATAAAAACTCTCAGAGGGCTTGAAAGAAGGGAATGATGGAGAAAATAAGAATAGAACATTATCAGTGTTTGATAGAAGAGACAAAGATGGAGGTCAAACACAGCCACCAGAACCTTCACCTCAAACAGCTGCTGACACAATTCTAGCAGATGAGATAGTAGAATCTGTCATGTCTCTGAAGAGCTGCTGTGGAGGTTCGGAGATGGTTGTGTTTGTGAGGCTGTGAGAGCAGCGGCTAGAAAAAAAACAACCAGAGAGGAGCTCAGACGCTCAGAGGAGGCGAGTCCTCTGCTTCAGAGGCGTTTGCATCACATCTAAGGAGATAGAAGATATGTTCACGTTTGTACACATACACGTTTCACATGTTTACATGATGTCACCACCTACAAACCTCCACCATGTTGGAGGGTTGATTAAACAGCCCCTGCTTCTCTCTGCAGGATGACGGGAACTTTGTCATCTACGGCTGGACCCCCACCTGGGCGTCAAACACCTGCCAAGGTGGTGGCCACCGTCTCTGCATGCAGCAAGACTGTAACCTGGTGATGTATGATGTAAAAGGGAAAGCGGTGTGGCATACCAACTCCGCCAAATCCGCCCCCAACATGTGCCGCCTCCACCTGACCGACAAAGGATCCCTGGTTGTTTACCGCGAGGGCGAGAGTATCTGGAAGTCGGAAGATCAGAAAAAATAGAGGCTCTGCCTCCTGTGTGTGATGTCAATGTGAGAAATAAAGAATAAAGATGGTTACCATGAACCAGAAAAGGAGTCTGCAAATAAGAATATTAAAAACATCATGAATATATAATTTATTGATATATTTGGGATTTGGTTGATGTGGATTTGGTTGAGGCTGATTTCCATTAACAGAGTTATCTATATATATATATATATATATATATATATATATATATCATATATATATACACACATATATATATATATATACACATATATATATATATATATATTATTAACATCAAACGTGTATCATCACTACAATAATTTTAATAAGTTACATTGAAGCCAATTGACACAAACTTTCTAAAAATATATAGGCATTATAATAATTAAACCTCCAAGTTTGCGTATAATTACATGACAGATTGTTTCATGTGAAAATCACATTTATAATGTAATAATAAATATAGTAATGTTTTGGTTCATGCAGATAAATACATTAAATCATTGTTCCTTATACATAAAGTAATACATTCAAATAATTTATCAATCTATTGACATAAAATTCAAATCTCTCTCTCTCCCGCTCAACAGATGTGAACGCTGTGGGTCAGCAGGGACATTAGAATCTTGCTTGTGTGAAGAACAGGGTTGGTTTTAGCTTGTGTTGGGCCCTGGGTGATTCTCCCTTTCAACTGGCCTGTTATTAATCCATAACTAATAATACGAGCATTGGTGCAGTTTCACATCAGATCATCATGTTAAAATATATGGCAATGCTACACAAATTCAGATTAATCATTTTCACCTAATTAATAGGAAGATAAAACCCAGGGTTTGTATAATACGATACATGAATACGTCATACGACGTGTGAAGAGAGCCAGCGACATGTGAAGACGTGTTGAGAGGAGATCCCAACCAGGGCAAAACTTTTTAGCAACAAACTTTCTTTACCTGAGCGGATTCTTGATTGAAAACAAATCCCAGACAAACCAAATCGCAAACTCATTTCTCTGAATGATCGTTCCAGCAAATATGTTTATTTTGAAGATTCAAACAATATAAAGATAAAGATAAAGATAAAGATAGCCTTTATTAGTCCCACAATGGGGACATTGCAATGTTACAGCAGCAGAGCATGGTACAGAGTAAGAATAACAGGGCAACTTGCACATTTTCACCCACACTTAAGTGCAATAAATACCCAACCTCAGGTCTTAAGCACCATCTTTGCACATATCTTACACATTACAGTGCATTATATATACTGCATATTCAACTGGAGGCCTCAAGTTTAATTTTGATCTTTCACCAGATTCAAGTGCAATTTTGTCCACAAAGGGACTCTCTGTACCTTTCATTTTTATTTCCTATTTAAATGTTGAGTTTTTGGATGTTTGAAAAAAAAAGCACTCTTTGCAATGTTTGATTAATTTCCCTTTTTAAATTTGATCCTCCAAATCTGTCTCGTTGCCTATTTGCTTCTACAAAAGTGTTTCTTGGCCTCCCCTCAGATGCTGGCTGTAGCGCTCTCTCCTCCACACCCCTTCAATCACCTGATGATTTGCGAAATCCACATAGGCGGGAGGCCAATAGTTATCAGTTCTTTTGTTTTGCAGGACGTTGTGCAGGCACAGACGCACAAAGAATAATTGAATAACCCTCATTGGTGCCAAAGAAAATGCTGTTCCAAACACTCTTAAGCATGATAAAAAATAGTCTAGGTAGTCTAAGTAGTAGTCTAAGTCTTTTCAAAAACACGTTTGGAAAGGTAACCACTGCATGTAAATAGTGTTTCAGAATGATACCCGGTTTGCCCATGCCGCTGCCTGGTGAAGGCAGAGGGGTGAACTGAGGTTACAATCTGTAACTTCACCATCAGATGAAGTTACAGCGGCTCTACTCAGGTGCACGATATCGGCATTTATTGATCCAGACCAAGCAGAGAGTTTGTTTTTAATGCAAACTCTAAATAAATGAGGTGAGGCAGTAAGAAATAATGAACCTTACAAACGCGTCTAATAAAAACAATCAGGAACCGTGATAGACCTTCGCTGTGAACAAAGTAAAGAGCACTGGAGAAAAATGAATGAAGGATCTGGGATAGGCTCCAGCTCCAGCTCCTGCGACCTGAGAATGACGTCATCAAAGCCCTGTGATGACGTGGGGTCTCCTTCTCAGGTGTTTAAAAGCAAAGGTTCTAGAGGAGGTCCTTGTGGCATCTAATGGTGAAGTTACAGATTGTAACCGCAGTCCAACCCTCCCTCTCCAAGAGAGACCTTCAATAACAGAATGAGGTCCTCAGTGTCCTCAATCAATCAATCAATCAATCAATCACTCTTTATTTATATAGGGCCAATCCACAACAACAGTTTTCTCACGGTGTTTTCCTGAAAGAGCCGGTCTAGACCAGACTCTTTATATAATTATCTACCAGTAATGATTTCCATATAATTAATACCATATTATGATATCCTGTACAAAAGAACATCTCCATTTGTTTATAGCTTGTATATTTGTTTATTGCCTTGTCCATTTAATTTTAAATTATTTATATGACATTCGTACTCTGAGACCTCATTTAAGCGGCGTCAAATTCCTTGTAAGCTGATTCTGATTCTGATTCAGATGAACTATCGTTTTTATCCAATAGGTCTGCAGTAGACCAAATATTCGATTTTGTTTTTCTGGAGAAAATATCTATTCTTCCATAGTTTCATGGTGGGCTGTGAGAAGTTTTCATATGAACAACTTTTCTCTCTTTTTCTCTTGCCCGTAGAATTCTGATAATGAAACTGTGAGTTAATTCATTTTGAAATCTGCAGTAAGTAAGAGTTGAAATCCTCACATTTTACTAAATAGGTGGTTGGGAACACAGAACCAGAATGAGCTGCTGTGTTTGATCCGCAATTTTAACCAGTTTATCTTTAATGTCCCATTAATTCATTTCTGTCACCATGTAACTTGTGATGTGGTTTGTTTCTCCAGATGTAATTAAGATTCATTTAGTTCATGGATTTTATTCATTTATTTTGATTTTGAATATATGCCGTGTGAACACAAAAGCATTTTGCCTATTCTATTTGATATAAAATTTTACCCAAGTAATAACTTTAGGAAACTAATACTTGCATGATTTTAGTTTCACTGGTGGTAGTCCAACGCATAAAGTTTGATATTACACATATCTACTAAGGATATTGTGGAATGACATCTGACCTCGGGTGGCTCCTGTGATGAAGGTGAAGATCTTTGAGCTCAGAGCTTTGCGTTGGTGTGGATGAACTGCCGTCCATTGGAAGCTTCACCTGCTCTACATAATGCTACATAATGGCAGACAGCGTCTATAAACAAATAGGATAACAAAAGGTAGTGTAAATGCTTTCACTTTGTCATGATGGAGAAATGCTAACGCGGGATGGATCAGTAAAGTGAGCAGGAACCAGTAGCAGGGTGATTGGCTGAGAGTGCAGGTGTGACTCAGTGATGTGCAGCAACTGTGGCACGATTCGCCGTGAGGATAGTCGTTCTGATTGAACATTCAATAGAAATCCATTTCTGAGCGAAATTGAAACAACACAGAGAAGTTTTGTGAAGTGAAGAAATTTTATTTCCACGCTTTTGGGCTGACTTATGGTTCTGGTCTCTGTCTGAAATATCCAACAAATGGATCCATGAACAAGGTGAAGAGTTCAGGAGACGCTGAGACCTCTTGGGCTCCGCCTTTTAGGCAAAGGAAAAAGGTAAATGCTGATAACTGTTATAATAATTGATTGATAAATAACTGATAGTATAAAAAGAATATTTTTAATAAATAAAATCATAATTGATAATCACTGTTAATGATAGTAATTTGATTGACACATTTATAGATAATGGCATCTTTTTAAGTGATAATAAAAGATATTTTAATATTTCACTCTGCTGTCTAATGTAAATAACAAGAAAACATCTCCAGCCGGTGTCTCTCAGCATCTTAATAGATGACGACAACTTGCAGGGCAGCACAAATTCTCAGAATGTTCTTAATTGATTCTGGACATAGTAGTGGCTAAAAGACTCTGCGCAGGAGTCCAGGTTCCTGGTGTTTTGGAGGGGGTCCTTTAAAGGTCCATGATGCATATTGCACCTGGGGGAGTTCTTTAAGCACTCGGGCAATCTGGCACAGAGGGTTTCCTGCAGAAGTCAAAGAATGTGTCCCTCAGGTTTTCTTCCATGAGTTCAGTCCAATAGTTTGACACCCTGAGACCCACTGAATCATTGGAGTTATCCTGGAGCAGATTAAGCCTCAACTTCATCAGAGCCAAGAGAAGCTAGTCTGCTGGGTGGAGCTGGAAGCTTTCTTTGTGGACCCGCTGAAAGAAGGTTCTGTGTTCCTGCTGTGAAAAGTCCTGTCAGATATTCTGGTTGTGATAGCAACGTCTTACTGAACACATATTACCCGTCATTCTTCAGTCTGAAATGATAAATGTTTGAACTGATGGCTCGCTAACAGTGTGTCCATTTGTTTGTTTGTTTGACTTTATGAGATCAGTGGAACAGGAGTAAAACATCACAACTGGAAGTTCTTCTCTCATACCCACGATTCCACCGAGATTAAGGTCTTCTTCTTCTTCTTCTTCTATTGTTGTTTTATTGTGGTTGGCAGGCAACGTGTGGATTGGAACGGATTTTACCTTCTTCATGTTCGTATATAATCTGCTGATTCTTAAGAAAGCAAACTGTGGACCTTCTTTCTACATGACCCGCCCTCAGCTGTAACCACCTCCATAATTCCAGATTATTTTACTTTTATTTGTCTTCTATGTTAATGTTAATAATAATAATGATTAGTTTAATTTATAACGCACTTTACATTTGGATCAAATCTCAAAGTGCAGATAAAAGCATCAAAAACAAAATACAGTAATAATTATCTAAAAATATGACCAAAAAGCAGCAATGTTAATAAAAATGTATAAGTTTTCCTAAAAATTAAAGTTTTAAGTCCTTTTTTTTTTTTTTAAATGTCTCGGTTGTCTGTGGAGCCCTCATACGGTCAGGGAGGACATTCCACAGACGAGGGGCAGCAGAACAGGTGGCCCGATCACCCATGGTGCTGAGCTTAGTCCGGGTTGGATTTTGGACGATGCATGATGACGTGCTGGACTGTTTCCTGCGTTACAGTGATCAAACCTGCCTGACTGTCTGACTGTCTGACCAGTACTTTTACCTCCACCAAGAAGGTAACATTTAACCCCTGTTTGTTTTGTTTGTTTGTGTTTAAGATAAAGGGAAAACTACAAGTTAGATTTGCTTGAAAATTTACCCAGATGTAGTTTTTTTTTGTCATATCCTAGATTGATGCTACTTTGGTGACGTTCCATGTGTAACATGTGTGTAACATTTAACATAAAATAAAATAACAAAACAGTGTGGCGACACGGAATCTTAAAACTCTTTAGAGACAAAAGTTTTTAGAGACAAAAGGTTTAAACGGTATTTCAGAGATTCTGAGAGAGTTGGTTGGAGTTCATGGTAGATTTGGAGGCTGTCAATAACTCAAATTAATGAACTAATCTGCATCCACTTCATTAGAAAGTATCCTAATGAAGTGATCTCATTGGTTCTGACCACAATAATGTTTACATAGCTATTATAACTTAAGGAGGTTTGTAATTTATGAGTGCTTCTCTTGCTTGTGTGCTCAGTGGTCCGGTGTGTCCAAATCTCATCCTTGAGATCATGGTTTCCTTGTGTTTGTACAAAGAAACTAATTCTCTCTTTTTGCTTACTTTCTTTTAAATATCTTATAAATAATTAATAGGGCCTACTTTTAGTTTCGTTTTAGTTATTGCATCGCTATTTCTTTTTCATTTTTGATGTGATCATGCTTTAGAATTCTGCTCTACTGCAGTTTACTATCATATTTAATTCCATTTTTCCGTTGTCTTATTTCCATATTAATCTGCTTTTTCGTTCCCCTCCACCCGCCTGTGAGCTGGTGTCCATATCAATATCACTGTGACTCCTGACTCCCTGATTCTGTCTTTAGTTTGGGTTGTTTTAATCACGACATCCTGTACTCAACTGATTGATTGTTCTTGATGTTTGTCTGGAGATCATCAAGGTCTTAATATCACTTGCTCCTCAGTAAGCCTTTGAGTGTGTATATATATGAGTGTATATATATATATATATATATATATATATATATATATATATATATATATATATATATATATATATATATATATATATATATATATATATATATATATATATATATATATATATATATATATATATATATATATATATATATATATATATATATATATATATATATATATATATAGGGAACATCACCAAAACGGGATTATATATAACGGGCTTAGTGTCCGTTACATAAAGACAAGACAAGACTCAAACACAATAAAATTTAAATGATTTATTCATCAATAATGTAACACACACGAGGAGACACCCTCACACACACAGACACACACACAAGGAGCTATTGTTCACATGACCAGCTCAGAGATCACAGCGTCTCTTGAACTCCTGACCTCGTTCATGGAGCCATTTGTTGGACACTGCGGACAGAGACCAGAACCACCAGTTAGACCAGAACAGTCAGTCGGACCAGAACCACAAGTCCGACAATAAACTCCAGTCAGACCACACCAGTGGTTTCCTGTTAGACCAGTAGAAGCAATGAGACCAGTAGGACCACTGCTGATGTTTTGTGGACTCACCCCACTTGTTGCCAACCAGAACGGGACAGGCGGCATGCCGGGTCCGATAGTCTCCTTCCCCACTGGAGTCCAGGTTGAACCAGAACACTGCTGATCCCTGGGAGACCAATCCAGAATCAATGGACCAATCAGCAAATAAAATCATCCAGAGGTCCTCTGTAGACCTGAACCCCAGAGCTCCTCTGTAGACCTGAACCCCAGATCTCCTCTGTTGTCCTGAACCCCAGAGCTCCTCTGTAGACCTGAACCCCAGAGACCTTCTTTAGACCTGAACCCCAGAGCTCCTCTGTAGACCTGCACCCCAGAGACCTTCTTTAGACCTGAACACCAGATCTCCTCTGTTGTCCTGAACCCCAGGGAACCTGTGGAAGATCTGAACCCAAGAGAGCTTTTTAGAACTGCCCTTTTATTTGCTTTTATTTTATTTGTCATTTATTAGATTTTTATTGATTTATTTCATTTTTCAAAAACATTTTTTATTTGTTTTTCTTTTAATCTACCATTTTAATTCACCATCATTTACCTGATTTTCTATTTAAAATTTTTATTCCATTTATTGAATTTACTTGTTATATATTTTTATGTATTTTATTTTCATTTACTATTTTCATTAGTTGAATGTATTTTAATGTATTGTCATTTCATTAGTTGAATGTATTTTGATGTATTGTCATTTCATTAGTTGAATGTATTTTGATGTATTGTCATTTCATTAGTTTCTTTTTTCTACTAAAATGTTCAATCTTTGATTATTTTTAATGAATTTGTAGTTATATTCATGTTATTCTTCTATCATTATTTGGGGGCGGGATCAGGACCTGGTTGTGGTTGGCAGGGTCAAGGATGTTGGCAGTACCTTTAGGGGTTTGAAAGAAGCTCCGATGTTGGTAAAGACTGTGGCGCCGCCTGCCTGTACGTCACTCATCTGCAGCAGGAAGAACCAAATTAGCATCTAGTTAGCATCCAGCTAGCATCTAGAATGACCGCGGCAGACTAACGTAGAGCAACCAGGTGGCAATCCTATTCCCTGTCCCCAAATCTTCGAACGCATCCGGCTCATCCTTCTGAAACGGAAACATAAACAGAATGAAAACATAGACAGGACGAACAGAGAACATGAAGCAAATATTAACAGGATGTAAACACATAAAGGGTATAAACAAACAGGATGTAAACATATACAGAATGTTAACAAAGAGGGTATAACCATAAGTAGGGGGGTATTTCAGGAAGCATGTTCAGGACAAACTCTGAGTTTGTTAATCCTGAGACGCAATAATATCCCAAGCGGGATAAATTAACTTCGATTCAGTTGCCATGGTAACTTACTCTGTGGACCTAACCTGCTTGCTAGCAGGCTTTCTTCAAACCCTGAGTTTGTTCCTGACTCCTCCCTCTGAGCCTGAAGAGGAGCTGTCAGACGTGACGTGTCCGTCAATCAGTTGTCATAATATAGATTCACATCAGGAGAGGACTCAGAAACCCAAATTTAGCCTGCTTTCATTCCTTGATTTATCTGAATGACATTCTACAACCGTACATCTCAAACATTTGTCACTATGGACGTCTCTCACATCTGAACAAAGTCTTTACACTGCTCTCCCTTTTTTTTTTTTATCTGGAAGCTTCTTCTGTATCATTGCTGAATATTAAAGCTATGGAACGATGGGCTACTAAACTTACATTATGTCCCCTTTTGGGGATTACTAAAGTTAGTTAGTTAGTTAGTGTCTTTCTTTCTTCTGAACGAAATTTTAAATATAATTAAAACCAAAGTGAAGGATAAGCATGAGCCTATCTTCCTCTCATCAAGTTTATTCAGGTCGTTGCAAGCAGTCCACAAGATACTGTAGACGTCACACAACCGTCTCCAAGGCTTCGGGAGGATCATAGCGCGTTCTCAGATGAAATATAATATTCCGCCAGGGAGTTCTGTGTCCATAGTTCTGTGTTTTGATCTTCGTCGTGTACGATTTTAACAAAGCGTTAACTAACTCAGAACTGATTGAACCAACTCAGAACAGCGGTCCAAGCAGGCTTGGTTAAGCCAGAGCTCAGGGATAAACTCAAGAGTTTGTTAAACCCACTTCCTGAAATGCCTCCCCAGACTTAAACACCAGCCGGATGTCAACACAAAGAGGTTATAAACAGAATGTAAACATAAACAGAATGTCAGTATAATTAAGCTGTAAAAACATATGGCTGCCCACTCGTTTACCTGTCCAAAGTCAAAGTGAGGCTCGTACTGTCCTCCAACGCCATAATTGGCCACCTGCAGGGAAGAGATGGCATTAATGTTTCATTATCTAACAGTCAGTTTGGCGTCTGTGTCAGTGAACAGGTGAGTGTTACCTGCAGGTCCTCGGCCGTAGTAACATCCAGACCCGTGATGTCAGCAATTCTCTGGTTGATTCGATCCACCACTGGATGTTCAAATGCCCCGAGCCATGCACTGAGGGGACAGAGATCATCGCCATCATCCTCGACATAACCACCATCATCACCACCACCACCTCATGCTCATCATCATCACCGACATCATCATCATCATCATAACCATCATCAACATCAATATCATCATTGTCAACACCATCATCATGATCATAACTACCATTATCAAAATCATCACCAACATTATCATCACCAACATCACCAACATTATCATCATCATCACCACATCATCATCATCATAGGCATCATCTTAATCAACACCATCATCATCATCAACACCATCACCAATTTCATCATCACCACATCATCATCTTCATTTTCAACACTATCATCATCATCATAACCACCATCATCATCAACACCATCACCAATTTCATCATCACCAACATTATCATCATCATCAACACCATCACCAACATCATAATCTTATAAGTACAATTAACATCATCAACAGCATTATTATCATCAACAGCTTCATCATCACTAATGGTAGTTATAACCACCATAGACACCATCAACATTATAGTCACCATCACCATTTTGATTATCACCATCATCATCATCATCCTTGGTATCAGTGTCACTAATATCATCAGTTGCTGATATTAGCTACTAGCCAAATGCTGAAATTCGCTACTAGCCATTTGCTAACATATTAGCTAGTAGTCCCATGTTAAGATGTTAGCTACTAACCACTGGCAAAGATGTTATATTTACAGACATGTCAAAAAAAATATTTGAACTGTATGTTGTTTTCAAATTACAATTCCCATTATCCCACACTACTGCTGTCAGTTATGACAACATCTTCAAGTTGCAAGATCACCATATTACAGCCTGAAGAGGTCAGATGTCGTTCGGTCATGAGACTGACCTCTTGGAGACTCTGTAGGCAGCCGTAGTCAGCTTTCCCGTCTCAGGATCGTGAACCATGGCACGTCTCAGCTGGTAACCAATACGAGAAGGGGAACAGATTATGTGACAAAAATCCAACACAGCGGTAAGACACCTCCAAAGAATCGCTAGATGAAGTAGAAGGGCCACTGCTATGAAGCTTACAGACTAAAGCTAGAGCTATGATACTAACAGACCGTAGCTAATGATACTTATGATGTAACAGACAGAAGCTAATCCTATGATGCTAACATACTGAAGCTAATGATGCTATCAATTGTAATATAACCAAGCTTGACATGTTAACAATACTAACAGACTCAGCTGCGGCTTGACAAGCTCTTTGACCTATGATGCTAACAATGCAAAGAGACTCACCCGTGGTTTCGCGAGCTCCTTGACTGTTGCCATCTCGCTCTCGGACACAATGTTGTGGTAGCGGACGATGGGGGGGAGGTCCCACTCATCTTCTTGTTTCACTGGACCAATTAGGTATTTGGGGTGGTGGTTGTTGTCATAGTAACGGCAGAAGAGGCGGCTCTGCCTACGAGGAGTCTGACAGAGAAGAAAAGGATGATAACCTCATCAAATAAGATTGATGGTCCAGGTGTTTGTGCGTCCTCACCATCCTGAGGCTCTCGCCGCGACACAGCTGCTCGTACTTCTTCCTCTCCAGCAGATAGTCTTTGGATGGACCCAGCCTCTCTTCATATCTAGTCTTTGCTTCCCTCTGTTTGGCCAGCTGGTACTCAAAGTACATCAGGTTCCCATTGGCTCGCTGGTGCACTGGATCTGAGGATGACAAACTCAACGCCATCATCATCAGAACGCGGTATTCATCATCACAACAAATCCTAGCCCATCAGGTTACACCTGTGATGTCACACAGGTGTTACCTTGATGTCACGCTCATGATATCACACCTGTGATGTTGTTACTGACCGAGCGCCAGCAGCATGCGGGTGAAGTCCAGTGCTCCCTCTAGCGACCCCTGCTGGTACACGGAGTAGCTCAGGTAGTCCAGGATGGTGACGGCATCAACTGTGCTTGCTATCCCGCCCTCCTCAAGCTGCTTCAGAGCCTGAATCATCCACAGCTCTGTGTGGTAGTAGTCCACCTCTGAGTACGCCACCTTACCCAGGTCAAAGCAGTCCTCCACTGTCAGAGTGGATAGGGAGGACAAAGACGCGCCTATGAAGACAAGAGCGGGAGTTTTACCATGCACATACAGGACACCCTTTACCCCTATGGTCCGCCCTGACCTGGCAGTTTCCCTCTTGAGATAGTGTTGGTGTCCAGTTGATACGTGTCCATCAGCCTTATCAGGGCTCTAGCGGCCCCAGCCTGGTCGTCGTCGTTGGGGAAATGCTCCCTCTGGATGGTGAGGTTAGAGATGAACTCTGGACACCACAGAAAAGAAAACACAGGAAAAGTCAATCATTCTCTGGCAAGGTGAGGAGGCACAGCTACCAAAGGATAGACGTACCATCAGATACATCAGTAAGCAACAGGTTCTCTAGCTCTGCCCACTCTGTGCCGAGTCGTCTGATGAGTTTGAAGGCGTTCACCGGGTGGCCTAGGAACTCTTCTGGGTCCTCCATGGCCGCCGCAGACAGGCCCTCCAGTCCGTCCGCCCACCTGCCCATCATCAGAAAACTGAGTTTAAACCAGTTAGCCTTATAGCCTTACCCTTCTCAAAGCAAGCCTGTTTGGAATCAGCTGGTGGAGTCAACTGGCGCTCTGATTGGTCTGCTGGTAAATACTGGGCTCTGATTGGGCGTCTTAGTCTCACCTCCTCACGGTCTCCAGTTTGAGTTCCTCGACTCGGATGTAGTCCTGCAAGGAAGAGACCAGTTCCTTCTCCATCAGCAGCAGGTCGGTCATGTGACCTGTCACCACAGACACAGATCAGAGGTCAAAGGCCACAGAAGTAACATTTAAGGATTGTTTCACATAAACCATTATCAGGTCCACTCGGGATGGCTGTCCCTGTGATGGCGACCCTTTCCTTGTATAGAGGACATAAATGTTACTCACCAATGGAGGTGAAGACGTCGCTGTGAGCCGAGGAGGAGCCTAAGACGACCATCAGTATCAAACCCGCTGCAACCAGGATCAGAGAAGCCATTGCTCTGTCTGTGAACCAGACGCACAGTAGTCAGAGGTTAATAGAAGAAATAGAAGCCTTTGTTTGTTACATACAATAATACTAGCAGTACAACGTAGCAAATTTGGATCTCTTATTTAACCCATCCCTGAGAAGCAGTGGGCAACTATCTGCAGCGACCAGGGAGCATATTGGGGTTCAAGAACTTGCTCAAGAAAACTTCGACATGTAGACTTGCTGGTACCTCGAACTGGCTAACTTCCGATTTCCTAATTGGGAAAATGCCACTCCAAAGTGCTACAGCTGCATGAATCTATGAAAACCTGATCCATGATATAAACACTCAATAATCAACCAGGAGGATTATTTCATCACTTATGTCCACCTCTTGTCTCTACAGCAACCACAGGACTGACAATAAAATATCAACTATCAATGTTACGATGTTGTGGGAGCTAAATGTCTTAACACTCTAAATTCCTCTAAAATCCATCTTTATCTTTAAATCCATCATTGAAATGTGCTGCTATCCAGACCAGAAAAATCCCTATCTTAAATTAATTACTATAGACTGTGTATATATATGTATTTATGTATGTATGTATGTATGTATGTATGTATATACATATGTATAGACTTCTCAAAAAGATAAAGGGAAACATAATTATCAAACACACCTCCAGGATATCGACCTGTTCAGTCAGGAAGCAATAATGATTTATGAGTCAATTTCACCTGCTGTTGTGCAAAAAGGGGGAAAGAAAAATAAATTATCGAGACAGGCCCTATAAAGGAAAGGTTCTGCAGGTGGTGGCCACAGAACATTTCTCTCTCCCCATCCTTTCTGGCTGATTCTTGGCTAATTTTGCATTTTTCCAGTTCCCTTGACCCCAGTGGTAGCATGAGGCAGTATCTGCAGTCCACAGAAGTTGCTTAGGTAGTGCAGCTCCTAGAGGATTGCACATCCATACGCACCGTGGCCAGAAGGTTTGCTGTGTCTACCAGCAGTGTCAAGAACGGAGAGGAGATACCAGGAGACAGGCCAGTACACCAGGAGAGTTGGAGGGCGCCATAGGAGGGCAACCACCCAGCAGCACTGCCACTTTGTCCTTTGTGCAAGGAGAAATAGGCATAGCACCTCCAGCAGGCCACCTTGTGCATGTTTCTGCCTGAATCAGACTGGGATCTAACTTTGCCAATTTGATTTTGGGTTTGATTCTGAATAAAGTCCTAAATGGGTTAATGATTTTGGTTTCCATTTATCCTTCTTACATTATTTTATAATTATTACAAAATGTAATCCATAGAGATTTTCAACTGTAATATTTAATTCAACCAGATCTGGGATTTGTGATTTAAGTGTAATATATATATATATATACATATACATTAATGCTTTTGGTCACGTTTTTGTATAGTTATTATTATTATTTATTTTTTATTGATGCTTTTATCTGCTTTTGCCTTGTAGCACTTTGAGATTTGATCCAAATGTAAAGTGCATTATAAATTAAATGTATTATTATATATATATATATATATATATATATATATATATATATATATGTCATATCATGACCTCCCAGGATTCCGTACCTGTCGTTGTTTGTCACGTGCGCCAACGTTTGTCAGACTGACAGTGGTTTCCCCCCCTGATTAAAACAGCTATTTTATATGTCAGTTTACATTTATCCGCCAATGTCAGTACCAGTACACAGACAGAAGGCGGACTGGCCGGTACCGACCGGAAACTAACTGTAGCTAACATCCGGTTCCCTGAAGATAACATCCGGTGTGGCGGTCAGTTTAGAGATTCTGCTAAAGTTGGACGGCGTATTAAACCGCGGTCCAAGTCCAACGTACCGCGAAAACTCACCAGTATGTATCACATTTATCTCGGTTATCCTCCGGATAATCGTAGAATCCTATTTGAACCCGCAGCGAAAATAACAACTTTTTCTTCTACGCTAATTAAACACGGCAGCTTACGGCGAGCCCTGCTGGTCACCGGCGATACTGCAATGCCGGCGATATATTATTAATAATAATGTATGCGTTATTGATCACATACAGCCATACACAGTACAACATAGTGGAATTATTTCTCTGCATTTGACCAATCCCTGATGTTGCAGTTTTATAGTAAATTATTACAGTTCTCATTCTCGTTATCCTCCGCTTATCCGGGTCCGGGTCGCCAGGGCAGCAGTTTCAGCAGGGAACCTCAGACTTTCCTCTCCCCGGCTTCATCCACCAACTCCTCTAGGAGGATTCCGAGGCGTTCTCTCCAGCGGGTCCTTAGTCTACCCTGGGGTCTCCTGCCAGATGGATATGCCCTAAACACCTCCCCAGGGATGGGTCCGGGGGGCATCCTGACTAGAAGCCCGAACCACCTCAAGTGACTCCTCTCGATGCGGAGGAGCAGCGGCTCTACTTTGAGCTCCTCACCTATCTCTAAGGCTGAGCCCAGCCACCCTGCGGAGAAAACTAATTTCAGCCGCTTGTATCTGCGATCAAATTCTTTCGGTCATTATCCAAAGTTCATGACCATAGGTGAGGGTCGGAACGTAGATGGACCGGTAAATCGCGAGCTTTGCCTTTCGGCTCAGCTCTCTCTTCACCACAACGGATCGATATAGCGTCCGCATCCCTGCAGACGTCGCCCCGATCCGTCTGTCCATCTCCCGCTCCCTTTTTCCCTCACAATACCCCTAGATACTTGAACTCCTCCTTTTGGGGCAAAAACTCCTCCCCGACCCAGAGTGAGCACTGTCCTTTTTTTCGGCTGAGAACCATGGCCTCAGACTTAGAGGTGCCTATTCTCATCCCGGCCGCTTCACACTCGGCTGCAAATCGTCCCATTGTGAGCTGGAGGTCAGTGTTCGAATGTGCCAATAGGACCACATCATCTGCAAAAAGCAGAGACAGGATCCTAAGGCCACAAAACCCGAGGCACTCCACCACTTGGCTGCGCCTACAAATTCTGTCCATAACAATTAAGAACACAATCTGTGACAAAGGGCAGCCCTGGCGGAGTCCAACTGTAACTGGAAACAAATCTGACTTACTACCGGCAATGCGAACCAGACTCTGACTCAACAGTACAGACATTAGATGGCCCGTAGCAGTGGGCCATCCACTCCATACTCTTGGAGCACCCCCCCAAAAGATGCCCGGAGGGAAACGGTAGTAAGCCTTCTCCAGATCCACAAAGCATATGTGGACCGGTTGGTCAAACTCCCATGTTCCCCATGAAAAGGGGAACCACCGCCCCAGTCTGCCACTCCAGAGGTACTGCCCTCGATGTCCACGCAATGTTGCATAGGTGTTACAGCCATGACAGCCCTAAAACATCCAGAGCTTTAAGATACTCAGGGTGGATCTCATCGATACCCGGGGCGCTGCCACCGCAGAGTTGTTTAACAGCCGCAGCGACCTCAGGCCCCGTGATGAGCGGACCCACCTCAAAGTCATCCAGCTCTGGCTCCTCCTTGTAATACGTTGTGGTGGGATTGAGGAGATCACCAAAGTATTCCTTCCACCGACCGATAGCTTTCTCAGTTGAGGTCAGCAAGTCCCCAACCAGCCCGTAGACGGAGTGGACGATTGACCGCTTTCCCCCCCGAAAGGCCGGACGGTTTGCCAGAATCTCTTCGGGGCCGACTGAAAGTGTTCTTCTATGGCCTCACCAGACTTCTCCCAGGATCGGGTCTTTGCCTCTATGAATGCCACAGCCACGTGGCATTCGCTTTGCCTGCCGGTAGCTTTCAGCTGCTTCGGGAGTCCCACAAGCCAGCCATGCTCTGTAGCTTCCTCTGTAGCATTCAGCTTCCTCCCCCGACATCTGATCCAACTCACCACCAGGTAGTGATCGGTTGACAGCTCAGCTCCTCTCTTCAACCTAGTGTCCAAAACATGAGGCCGCAGATCAGCTGATACAACTACAAAGTCGATCATCGATCTGCGACCCAGGGTGTGCTGGTACCAAGTGCACTGGTGGACACCCTTATGTTTGAACATGGTGTTCGTTATGGACAAACTGTGACTAGCACAGAAGTCCAATCACTAAACACCAATAGGGTTCAGATCAGGCAGGCCGTTCCTCCCAATCAAGCTACTCCAGGTCTCGCTGTCATTGCCCACATGTGCATTGAAGTCTCCCAGTAGGACAATGGAGTCCCCAGCCTGGGGGGCTTTCCAGCACCCGTTTCAAGGACTCCAGAATATATATATATATAAATATATATACCTCCATATATTTATATATATATATATATACACACATACAAACACAGGTCACATCTACACTTTAACCTCAATGAATAACTTTTATTTGTTAGGTATTTCAAATATGATATTTTAGACGGGATCATAAGATGTTCCCACGTGAAATATGCATTCCCTAAAGGAAATTCTGGGTAGATTCTCTTTTAACTATATTTGATATTGATTTTTAGCTGCTTTCACATGTGATTAGTTCTCATAATAATCAAATAGAGTTTGGTAAAACTGATGATTACATTCACTCAAGCTGCATTTTCCTCCAACATGAGTTTTCTCTCCTTCCGTGAACACATGTTTTTTTCTATTTCACCCCGAATGTCTGTTCGTAAGCGCATCAACAGTGTGGCGACCATAGTGTATCATGCCATTGCCTTGATAAACGACATTATCTGAGCTCTATTGATGATGGCTTCCTATCGTCCTTGTTCACGAGTTTAACAAAATCAACAAAATCAGCGTTGACTGAACTCAGGTCAGCTGTTCTGCAAGCAAAAACTCAAAGGTTCATCTCAGGGTTAATCTGTCCAGAGCTCAGTGAACCAGTTCTGACTGATGACGGGAAGTCATCGTCCTTGTTGATTTTACCTACTTCAGGTAGAATAATCAGAGCCAACGTCCTGCCCCCTCTCAATACAAACATCAAACATTATTTCTTCTCCTCTGACTGGCCATGTCTCTAGTCATGTGTCAGCCCCTCAGATTTGTCTTGATGATTCCTGGAGGGACTTGACCAGCAGGTTGAGAGTAGTGTTCTTAGTTTGAGTGATTGCGTGCTGGGGCGGCGGTGGACGGGTTACTGTGAGGCAATGGGCGAGGTAAGTGAGGCGAACCCAGGCAAAGGGAGCCTCTGACCCTCCTTGGCCTCAAAGAAGGTGTAAGACAGCGTGATTGTGTCTACTCGGGCCATGCGGGGGTCCTCGTCGAACTCGGGGTCGATGTAGAAAAAGACGGGCATGTCGACCTCCTCGTGGGGATTCAGTCGCTGCTCTTCGAAACAGAAACACTGTTGAAGGCGAAATATCATCAGGATGCGATCACTCCGCCACTCAGGAGGCAAAACCAACCAATAGTACCTGAATCTTATTGAAGTACTGCCCCGCCTCAAAGGGAACCACGTTGTAGGTTGAGATGCCCGTGATTGGCTGATCTGTGGGGTTCTTTGCTCTGTAGAATGCCAACGCCGTCTCACCCGGAACCAACTGTAGAGAAAAGAGGAGAAAAACATACAGAGGTACTTTGGCACTAAAACTAAACACAGCAAATCTGTGTTTAGCAAATCTTTAACAAACATGGGTTTGTGCTGAACAAAAATAATTTCCTGTCTGCTAAAACATGGTGTTAAATTGTCCAGCGTCAGCAGCAGCTCATAATATGGGACCTGATTGGCTGAATTAGAAGCTGATTGACAGCTGGAGTTCCGCCCAGTGGCCAATTTAAACCGACTGGTGGCGCCAATTGCTGATTTGGACGCCGGACCTGGTTCTAGAGCTGAACCATGACCAGGACCAGCTTCTGGACCTAAACCAGGATGAAGACCTAGGGCCGGACCTGAACAAGGGCCAGATTTTGAACCTGAACTAGGAACACGACCTGATTCTAGACCTGATCCATGAGCTGGATCTGGTTCTAGACCTGAACAAAGAGCAGACAGTGTTGCGAGGCGTGCAATAGTTCACATACAAAGATTTCGGACTGCTGAGGTCGGAAGTTCCACTGCATGCTGGCATGGCGATCTGCGTTGAAAGTGATCTTGATGACGCGTTCCTTCACCGGCTCCATCTTCTCCACCAGGTCTGTGTCGTGTCCAGCTACTGCGGTACCGCCAAGACCTGACGCCTGTAGATACCAATCAGAGGAGGTCATACCTCCAGTCTGGAGGTCAAAGACAGGAAGTAACGTTCCGCCCTCACCTGACAGTAAAGTCTGTAGAGCGGTACGGCAGCGTACGACAGGCCGATCATTCCCACACCAGCTGCTGCAATGTACGTTAGAACTGTCCGGTTCCGGGTTCTCCACTCCTCCTCATGACTGCTGGACTTCCTGCTGCGGCTTCTGGCTCCATGCTGCTGACTGTGGAGGGGCAACCTGCGCCGCAGGAAGTACTCAGCAGGAGAGTGCAGCGTCCTCTGAACGCTGCAGCGACGCGTCACCACCGTACATGAGACGCAGAGGGACCGGCGGAGCAGCAAATTGAGCAACATGGTGGGAAACTCACCTGTAGAGGTGAAAGAGACACAAAAGTTCCATAGTAGTCAGACTCTCATCATATGACCTTTATCGTCACCATGTGACATCAGACCCTATTCATGTGACTCCAGTCAGACAGAACATAAGCAACATCCATACATGATATCAGCAAAATGCAGCAGGTTCACAAGATGATTGATTATGTATCTGCTATCTATAAGTCAGTGTGCTCTATGGCTTGCTATGAGCTGTTACCTAACTACGTAAATGACAAGAAAATTGCTCACTAGGATCCACGAAGGTCACCTTGAGGCGGGGAAGTCAAAAAGAAGACTAGCCAAACTTGACCTCTGATCAGTGAATGGGCTACATGGAACCAGTACCACTGGAAACAGAGGAACAAAGTAAGTTTCAAAGTAGGTAGTGAGAGCAGCTCTGCTGGATGGTTTACAGACGGCTGCACTGATCAATGTACAGGTGTCAGAGCAGGAGGTGGCAGCGTTGAATATTTTCTTTGGGAGTGACGAGGATGTGTAAAATTAGAAAGGAGCGCATCAACGGGAGAGCCCACTTTAGATTTTTGGGAAAAAAGTAAGAAATGCCCGATTGAAATGTTATGGACATGTGAAGAGGACTGATAAGTGGACCTATTAGTAGAAGTAGGAGATATCTGGATGTTGTGAAAGAGGACAAGAAGTTGGTTGGTGTGATAGAAGAAGATGCAGAGGACAGTGTAAGATGGAAACAGGTGACAGAAGAAGACAGAAACCTTATGGAAGGACAAATTATATATATCATTTGTTATGGTCTTTGTTTCATTTTAAATTTTATTTCAATCGCTCACGTAAAGATGCGATGTTATTGATGAATGACAGCTGCCATAAAGCTGTTGGTGAACATTTGGTTCTGAAGAAGTAAATATCACGTGACTGAACTTCTGTTGCGAGACTATAATTTACAATATTTCTCAAGCAATACAGCTCTAATCATCAGCAGAAACCCAGCCCCGTCAAAAAAAGAAGAGAACTCTACCGGTTGTAGAACACCTTATGACCTGGATGTAGTGGAAACAGAACCACAGCCGTTACATACGGAAATTATAAGCTATGTTAAAAGAAAATACAAAATTTAGTCTGATTATTTAAATGCGTTAAATAAACAATTGTTTATTATTTAAAGCTCTGATACCTTCAGGAGGAGATCCGCTGTCTGTTTCAACCGAAGTCAACACACGTAACAGCTGTGCAACACACTAATAGTTCCCCGGAGCACAAAGTTACTATAAAGACTATGGTGGATCTTTTGGATTACTCTGAATTTGTTGGCGGACATCCCATTATATACAAAAATATGTTCTAATAATTTAAATAAACGCCTTCTAATGACCTAAAAAACATCCAATAATGTTTACAGACAAAGATTAAGACAACCTACATAACGCCTGTGCAACCCATTAATAGTGCCGCTGGAACCCAAGGTGCTCCTACTTGGGAGACAGACATCGTATAACAAACACCTTTGGATAAAGATCTGAATGGTGGAATGCATCTAACGTCGCCTGTTTCTATTCATGTAAATACCTTTTATTACAACTAAGCATAAATGAGTTCTTATAAGTATTTTACATGTGTATGTACGAATAATGTAATGGGTGGAACTGAAAATATATTTGTTAGAATGTTTTTTATTAAATTTACATAAAAGCTCAAATTTTCCATTAAATGTAATAATATGATTAAGATGTTATTTAATGTATTTACCAGCCTAAAGTTGTTCAAACGTGATATTGTTAGGAATAAGAAACTACGGTGGCTACGTAGGTTCATAAACGCTTTCCGTGCTCGTAGTGAGGGGCTCCGCTGGATAATGGAGGGGATAACCGTCGGCCAGGTGTTTGACGCCGAATGTATCCTCAGCAAACGGCCGCGAAAGGTAATAGGATCCACTACGATGGATCCCGCTGGACTCTGACTGACAACCGGCGGCTCTGCCGAAGTGCCAAGTTTATCTGACCAATTTCTGTCCTCCACAGGGAAAGTTCGAGTATCTGGTCAAATGGAGAGGATGGTCCTCCAAGTAGGTAGAGCTAGCATCCAGCTAGCATCGAATGCTAACAACATACAACCAGCTTCTGATGCTAAAAACACACAGTTGGACTCTGATGCAAACAGTATACAGTCAGCCTCTGATGCTACCATCAAACATGTAGGATCTGAAGCTAACATCATACAGCCACCCTTTGATGCTATCAACATACCTCTGATGCTAAACAAACAGCTAGCCTCTAGGGCGAACAGCATCCAACTAGCCTCTGATGCTAAAAACATACAGTTAGCCCTTGATGCTAACATCAATCAGCTAGCCTCTTATGCCAACATCAGTCGGCTACCCTCTGATGCTGACACAAAGCTATCCTCTGTTGCTAACAACATACAACAATCCCCCCAATGTTAAAACATGTAGCTAATCTCTAGTGCAAAAAACATGCAGCTAGCCACTGGTGTTAACAAGAAACAGCTAGCCTCTAGAGCTAACAGAATCCACCTAGCTGCTAACAACAAGCAGTTAGCCTCTGATGCTAACAACAGAAAGCTAGCTTCTGAAGCTATCAACATACATATATCACACAAAACCAACCTCCGATGTTAAAACATACAGCTAGCTTATGTCGTAAACAATATTCAGCTACCTTCTGATGTTCAAACAATCAGCGAGCCTCTAATGCTAAAAACAAACAGCAACTATCTAGGGCTAACAACATCCAGCTAGCCTCCGCTGACAAACAACAAACATCTCACCTCTGATGCTCACAATAAACAGCTAGCCTCTAATACTAACAATATCCAGCTAGTT
Organism: Lophius americanus; assembly: GCA_037951165.1. Lineage (NCBI taxonomy): Eukaryota > Metazoa > Chordata > Actinopteri > Lophiiformes > Lophiidae > Lophius > Lophius americanus. The sequence goes on along the minus strand of JBBDHG010000030.1, from coordinate 1,155,472 downwards.
TTAGATAATAGCAACATAGAAAATAGTTAACCTCTGATGCTAACAACCAGATTTGCTGCTAACAACACACAGATAGCCTTTGCGGCTAACAAAATACAGCTAGCCTCTGTTGCCAACAACATACAGCGAGCCTCTGTTGCCAACAACAAACAGCTAGCTTCTGACAACATACATTTAGCCTCTAATGCTAAGAACATTCTGTTAACCACTAATGCTGATAAAGTCCAGCTATTCTATGCTACTAACCGCAAACAGGGTTCTAAACAGGCAAAGTAGGCAGTCTTTGTGAGGCCAGGTATGTGATCTATGTAAGGCCGAGTAGAAGGTCCAAGTGAGGGATTTGTAAGAGGGGAAGTACAGGGTCTTTCTGAGGCGGAGCAGTTGGTGTATCTGAAGCAGAGTAGACTTGACCCATGAGGCAGAGCAGGCGGTGTATTTGAGGTGCAGTAGACGGTGTATGTGATGTGAAGTAAGCATTGAAGTGCCAGATGACCTTCACATGAGATGACCACAGTGCCATCTCATGTGAAGTAAGTGAAGTAAGTATGTGATTTAGTAGGCGTTGTATGTGATGCGGCCTAGGAAGTGTATGTGAGGCGGAGAAGGAAGTCCATGTGATGTGGAGTAAGCAGTTTATGTGGGGTGGAGTATGTGGTCTGTTTGAAGCACCCCAGGCAATGTATATGAGGCAGAGTAGGCGTTCCCCATGAGGCAGAGTAAGCGGTAAGCGTGAGGCAGAGAAGGAGGTTTATGTGAGGCATAGTCAGTGGTCTCTGTTTCAGTCAGTGGCTGATGCTTTAGCTGCGTGGCGTTCGAGGTTGGCGGGTCCACAGTGATTGGTCAGTAGCTATGAACATATATGTGAGCCTTCAGGGAACCAGATGCATTGTCTGGACATTTCAGAATCATCTGCTGTACATTCACATGAGATGGCACTGTGGAGCCGCCGAATCGCTCTGATATCATCTGTGATGCTTCCAGGCACAACAGCTGGGAACCAGAGGAGAACATTCTGGACCCGAGGCTGCTTGCCGCATTCCACAAGAGGCGAGTCTGGTTTTACCTACAAACATAAGAGTATTAATTGTCAGCAACGCAATGCAATTACACTGACACTCCCTAAGATAAAACATTATTCACTCATACAAAACCAATGTATAGATAAAAACGCAATTTCAATGATAAACACCAATTTAAAGATCAAAGACATTTTAAATGTAAAATAAAATAATTCAAAGATAAAAAAACAATTTAAAATTAAACAATTAAAAAAGAGCACTATGTATGAAAAGCCATATAGCATACATAAAGTCCAGTCTATTAAGCAGATAAATAAGATAATATATGATGTCATGATGTTTTCATTATGATATTATGATGATATTGTCTGAGAAAATACATCCAAGGTTTGCTGTTATGATGGTTATTTTCTTAAGAATACTGATGAACAGAATCTGAACCGCTGATTCAACCAGGAGAAAATTATAGTTTTTTTTATATACAGTAAAACAAAGCTGTGATCGTACAGGATGTAAATTGTGATATGACAGGATGTTCATAGAGATGGGACAGCATTTAAATAGTGATCAGAGAGGATGGAAATAGTGATCGGACAGAATGTAAATTGTGATATGACAGGATGTTCATAGTGTTGAGACAGGATGTAAATAGTGATCACACAGGATGCACTTAGTGATCAGACAGGAAGTACGAAGTGATCACACAGGATATAAAAAGTGATCAGACACGATTTAAAGAGTGATTACACAAGATGTAAATAGTGATCAGACAGGATGCACTTAGTTATAAGATAGGATGTACATAGTGATCACACAGGATGTGAATAGTGATTACACAGGATACAATTATTGATCAGACAGGATAATAAGTGTTCAAACAGGATGTAAATAGTGATCAGACAGGATGTAATTAGTGATCAGACAGGATAATAAGTGTTCAAACAGGATGTAAATAGTGGACAGACAGGATGTAATTAGTGATCTGACAGGATGTAATTAGTGATCTGACAGGATGTACGAAGGGATCAGACAGGATGTACGAAGTGATCAGACAGGATGTACGAAGTGATCAGACAGGATGTACGAAGTGATAAGACAGGATGTACGAAGTGTTCAGACATAATTAAATCATTGATGAGACAGGATGTAGCCAGTTATCAGACAGAATATAATTAGTGATCAGACAGGATGTAATTAGTGATTACACAGAATGTAACTAGTTAGCAGACAGAATGTAATTAGTGATCAGACAGAATGTAATTAGTGATCAGGTAGGATGGAAATAGTAATCAGAGAGGATGTACATAGTGATCGGACAGAATGTAATTAGTGATCAGACAGGATGTAATTAGTGATTACACAGAATGTAACTAGTTATCAGACAGAATGTAATTAGTTAGCAGACAGAATGTAATTAGTGATCAGACAGGATGGAAATTGTGATCAGATAGGATGGAAATAGTGATCAAAAATGGTGAAAATAGTGATCAGACAGGATGGAAATAGTGATCAGACAGAGTATAAAATGTGATCACACAGGATTTAATTGATAATCGTTGTAAGGTGTTGTAAAGTAGGTGACCGCTGATTCAACCAGGATGGTTCTTGCCAGGTTGATGTTCCATTGCAACTCATGTTGTCCACCATTGGAGGGCAGGTTTAGGGTTAGTGTTGAGGGTGTCCTTGTAGGAGGGCTCTTTTTACATTGTAATGTTGCAGTAAAAACAGTACAGTAAAAACCAATTACCACAAACGCGTTAGCCATCGTGCCTAAATGCTAAAGAGGATGTGTTCCTGGAAACTTTTGTTAGATTTTCCTCCTATGAGAGGAAGGACATTTGCATTCTGACAGAATGGGTTGATTTAGTGAGGGGGGGCAGGAAGTTAAGGGGATCAATAGCCAAGGTAGGAAATGCGTGGGAGCAGCTGTCAGACATGATAAGCTATTGCCGCTCCAACAAGTGACGATGGTAGCACCCTTAAATTGTGTATTTCTTCATCAATAACATAGTAATATCAAAATAATGCCACAAGCACGTCACAATGATGTTATGAAATCATGAAGGACCACAAACATCGATGTTTGAGAAATAACCACAGCATTTAAGAGGCGGTGTCTAACACCGATGATGTCCTCGATGTTTCCAGAGAGCAGGAACGGGAGCTCCTGTTCCAGAAGAAGGGGAAGAGGCCTCGAGGAAGACCGCGAAAGATCTTGGTAACTCCCTTCTCTCTGATCACATGACATGATTCTCCCTATTCTCTGGTCACATGACATCATTCTATATTGTAGCATCACATGACATTTTCCCTCCTCTCTGGTCACATGCCACATTCTTTCTACTATCTGGTGACATGACATCAATCTCCCTCAACTCTGCTCGCAGGACCTCATTTTCTCTCCTATGGTCACGTGGAATAATTCTTCCTACTCTCTGGTCACATGACAATCTGTTCTATACGTCAGATGACTCTCTTTTGTCACTCTCCAGCCGCTGCCGCTGCCACCAGATGCTGCCACAGGGCGCCAGTCCTCGCCGTCCTCGTCCTCCGGCCCCTCGTCGTCCGCCGCCTCCTCCTCAGATGATGACGATGACAGCAAGAAGCCAAAGGCTGGCCCCCGAGTCCACCCTAACCCTGTCCCACAGAAGAGACCTCAGATTGTTTTGTCGAAAGAGGATCCTCCGCTCAAGAAGAAGCGAGGTAGAAAGCCCCTCCCACCTGACCTTAGGGCTCTACGGCAGGCGAAGAGCAGAGCTCCACCTCCTCGTCACCAGCAGTCAGTTAGACCCCTGAGGGAGGAGCCTCGACCCGGCGTTAAGAAGCCACTGCAGCCAGCCAGCTTCACTTACACCGGCATGAATCGAACCTCCTCCTCTACCTCAGCCTTTTCTCAGACTGCAATTGCTAAAACGGCGCCATTGAGCTGTGTGTGGAGCAGCCGTTCAATGTCTCCGTCCTCAGGCTCCTCCCAGAGAATGGGTGGTCATCATGAGCGGTCCTCAGTGCTGTCGGAGCTGCGGCGTTCCGTCTCGGAGGCGGGAAGCAGCAGAGGAGATTGCTTCAGAGCATGTCCAGTGAAACAGGTTGGAGCTTCTGGCAAATCAGGTCATAGTGGTATCGGAGGAAGCCAGCGGCTGCCGCTGAGGAAGCAGGAAGGCGGTCTGACCGGGTCGCTTCAACACAAGCCCCATAACTCCTTGCCAATGTTGCGAGACCGAGCCAGCCAGGTGCTCAGCCTCCGAGCTCTCAACCTGCAGAGCATCAGCAAGTCGCCACCCGCCAGCCATCAATCAAGCAGCACCGCCGCTGCAGCGCCCAGAGCCAGCCCGAGGACCGGCGGCGTGAGCCGCCCTGCGGCAGGACAGAGGTCTGGTCTGGCAGCCGGCATCGCTGCAGAGCAGGGGAGGCTAAACGACCTCAGCGCCGGCGACTCTGACGAAACTAGCAGCACTGATTCGGAACAGGACGGCGTCTTGTATCCTAGCAACAGCAGGCCCCGCCTCCGTAGTGACATCACAGAGTCGGACACGGAGACGGACTGGCGACCGGCTCGGAGCCTCTTGGAGCATGTGTTCGTCACTGATGTAACTGCCCACCTCATTACGGTGACGGTGAAGGAGTCACCTACCAGTGTGGGGTTCTTCAGCTCACGGAACCACTGAACCGGACCTATTTCGCGCCCTGTAATCGTCAAGACTGGACCCGCATCACTACCTGTGAACGTACTCGCATCACTTCCTGTTACTGCTACGACTGGACATTCATCCCTTTCTGTGACATCCATCAGGGTTCCTGCGCCGCTCTAGGCCTTCCTCCACAAACGGTGACATCACTGAAGCGCCTACAGGCCTCACTCAGTGATGTCACTGCAGAACCACAGAACACCCTAAGAAACCGTCTGCTAAGACTGACATCGGGTTTGCGGACCTCAGAGAAACCCAGCGTCATCATGAAGGCAGCGCTGACATCACCATCCAACCTGGGACAAATCAGAACAGCGCTCCTTGGGTGCCATCGCCTTCAAATGTCACTTGCTGTAAGGTGGAGCTACAAAGACCTTAAATTAAGGCCTAGTGGCGTTATGTTCAGGTTGGTGGAGTAAAGGTATGGTTGGCCTCAGTAACCATTAGAGGTCATGTGCTCTAATGGGTACTGAGTCATTTGCGATGTGAGCGTAGCCTCAAGACTATTATTTTGGCGGGCTCCGCCCCCACAAACAGACATACGTCCTCTCCCTCAGGTTCTCATCCGGCAGCCTTTCATGGTCAGGGGCGGAACCTTGAAGGCATTTCCATGGTTTTAGGGGTCTGTTGAGTTTGAACCAAAGGTGTTCAGATTGTCAATCATGTGTTATTCTCTTTTTTTTTGCACTAGCCCACTTACCGCCCTAACTTAAAGACACGCCATTGCGGAGACGCCTACTTTGTCAGAGACGCTCATCATCACCTTATTTACTAGTTTTATACGTTTTCTAAGACGTGTTGTTTTATGTGTTTATTTATATTTGTAAATATGTTCTGATGTGATATGTACCTGGTGCTTCTGATTGGTGTAGCCATGTGACTGTCTACCATATTTAAGGTCAATAAAACCTACTTAATCCTGTAGTGTCTATTTTCTCCATAACCCAGTGAGTGGCGCCACCCAACCACTGAATCTGCTGAGATTGAGCATAGATGATTCTCTGGATCCTGCTGTCAGTCAGTAGTCTGGTGCAAACACATAAGCTTACCATTCAGGTAGAGACGCTAATATGTTAGCTAACACATCAGATTGAATTGCTAACATGTAGGCAAGAGATGCTAGTCACAGATGCTAATTTTTGATCTTTATTAGACATGCTAACACACAGGCTAGAGATTGAACATGAGCGAACCTCAGCTACAAAAGCGAATGTTAGCCATTTTAACTCACATGATATCTGACATTTGCTACGATAGCTTACATTTGCTAATTCTAGCCACGATGGCTGATGTTAGCCAACTAACTTAAGTTAGTTAGCTTTAGCCTATCTGTGAAACATGTTTGATGGATGTGATGGTACAGGAAGAGGCAGGTCTGGATTATCAGCTGGATTCAGAACTTTAACCTGTTTTCACCTATTGAGCTTGCTGCATTGTCAGCCGTGCAGAGGGAGGATCACACTGAGATTGTCTAACATCTGACATTTATTAAGATCTCAAAGCACTTGGACAAACTAAGTTACCATGTCTCTTACAATTGCAGCTCGGAACCATATCCCATAAAAGAGGGTGTACATAACGTACAGTGTGCCGTACACATTTTCAAGAGTCAGGAAATCACCTCATAAAACAGGACGTATAAAAATTCAAATACATGCAAAACAAATAAAAGTTATCAAACACTCATTATGCAAATATATGTATAAAACGAAAGATAAATTAACTAAAATTAATATAGACAATACTGCATATGCGGGCATATAACCTTGTTTGTTTGCAGGAATACTGAACTGATTTACATTTTAAAAACATTTTTCTTATGTTTAAAAACAGAAAACATTTCTGTCTCCAGAAACACACGAACAAAATCAGTGGTGACATGAGTTTATCAACTGACAAACATCTTTCAGTACCAGCAAATAAGAAAAGAAGATACCTGATGTCATTATCAGAGATGCCCAACATGGTGGATTCACTGCCACCTCCAGGAAGTTCAGTCAAGGATTGATGATGCCATTGCTGAAGAGACCAAACATGAGCAGACGCCAGTAAACACCAAATCGACCAATTAAACCTACGGGGTCCATGCCGAGTTCAATGCGGACTTGTCTAATCGTTTACTTCTATGGTCAATGTTAACATGTCTGCAGCTACTGTTAGCACATTTAGTAATCAAGTAATCTCAAAATGTTTGCAGCATTTACAGCAAAGGGTTAGCACTCATGCAGCTAATGTTAGCACTTCTTCAGCTAAAGTTAGCATATATTCAGCTTACCTTTTCATGTCTGCAGCTAATGTGATCACAATTAAAGAGAACTTTGGCTGTTGGATTAGCTATTACGAGTTGTAATGTTAGCTAGTGCCAACTACGTTGTATTAGTTCGCTAATACTAGTTGGTTGGTTGACTGGTAGAAGGTAGCTATTTAGTTGGTACTGGCTGGCTAGCATGTACCAGCATGGACAAGCTAACAAAAGTTTCCAGCAACCCATCCGCGTTAGCATTTAGGCACGATGGCTAATGTCTGTTTGTGTTGTAATTCTTTTTTATTATAGGTGCAATATTACAATGTAAAAAGAGCCCTCCTACAAGGAAACCCTGAACACTAACCCTAAACCCGCCCTCCAAATGTGGAGACCACGAGTTACAATGGAACATCAGCCCGGCAAGGAGCAGCTGAACACAATGTAAACAACAACACAAACAACATTTTGATTCATCAATACACCGGAGTAGGAGGATGTCGCAGGAGGTACCTGTTCTGTCGGGTGGCTAGTAATTGGTAGGTTTATTGGTTGACATAACCTGCTGAGGTTAAAGGTCAGCCAGAGGCCTATCCTCCACAATAACAGAACAACATTCATGCAAACGAGTAACTAAATATTCAACATGTCAGGAAAAAACAGATAAGACCGAAGCATCAGGTTAACAGACAACAGTCTCACTGAGAACCTGAAGAGTCCATTTTAGCTCCAGGAGGATCCAAGAACTTGGGAGGACCTCCCCGAAACTGATCAAACTGTTTTTAGTCAGGTTCCAAAGCGCCAGGTTCAGAAGCAGTGCTTGGTCTTTGGTTGCATCGATAGTTATCCATGTAACAGTCGGTGCCATAGCTCTGAGGGTGGCTAGAGTTGAACTGGGAACCGCAGTCCATGAAAGGCTCAGCTGGCCAATAATCACTGTTAGAAAAGAGCTGAGATTAATGGTCTGGGATGTATTGGTATACAGGAGGGTCAAGGAATTGGGGTTTCTAAACTTATACTGGTGTTTGGTGGTTCCAAGAGATGTCGGTTCTATGTAATTCTGGTGTATGGTCGTTCTAGAAGTTGGTGCGTCTGGGAGGTTCTGCTGTATTGAGGTTCTATGAGTTGAAAATGTTTCACCATATAGTTTTAAGTGGTCCGATCAACCACTTACTCCCGGTTTGTGGTCCGCTTTCACAGCGTGCTGCTTAGGATTTCTGATACCTGGGCGTTTGTTTGGTCGTCTGAGTCGACTTCATGGGTGCAGGCTCTGTCTGGCTCTTCCCCTCCAGACTCCACCAACACTGACACCCTGGCGGCCTTCACCTCCTCCCAGCTCTTCCGTTCTTGTCCGGGTGAGAGCTCCTTACAGGGTTCCACAAAGATCCTTCGGACATGGGTTCGTGGTTCCCGGTGTCTTCCTCTTCGGCTCTCCAGGACGCAGGAGGTGTGGCTCACATAGGTGGACATGCCCTGGACGGAGGGCAGGTCAGGGTCTAGCTGCCTGGTGTAGACACCCTCAGACAAAGATCCGCTGAGATTCTCCCCATTGTGGCCCCTGAGCCAACGGTTGGGTCCACTGAAGTACTGGTGACTCCTGGACCGTAGCTTGCGTTTGGCGGGAGCATTGGTTGGCGTGGCAGGGCACCCCTCCTGGGAGTTCTTGGAGAGGGAGAGACCCTCCAGAGTCTTGGTGGCGCCGGAAAGGGGTGTGGGGGTGGGCAGGGTCGTAGAGATGGAGAGAGGGCGAGGCCAGTCTTTGGATGGAGCGGGATAGTGGGGGAGCTTGGGTGAGGAGGGGGAATCCTTGCCCACGGGGGACAGTAGGGGGTCTTTGAAGGGACTGGAGCTGCACCTGATAGACGGGACAGAAACAGAGTTTAGTGAGGTGGAAATATAATGGCGCTCTGAATTTCCAGCGTTCACGCTGTCACCTGAGCTGATGGATCTGGAGCACGTCTGGGGCGCTTCCGCCCAGCGAGTGCGCGGCCTGCTCGGAAAGATCCAGGGACGAAGAGTAGAGCAGGTCTGACACTTGGGGGCTCAGGGCGTCGCGGGAGTCGTAGTCGCTGTCGGTGGGTAGAAACACCTCAGAGGAGGCGTCTTCATCTGAACCCAGTACAGAGTCTGAAACGGAGGCGAAGTAAAGTGGTAAGTTGTGGTACTCAGTATCAGTGAGTCTGTAGGGTCAGTGTTTCCTAGGGTCTGTGGTCTTTAATTGTCCGGGGGCTTTATGGTCATGGTCCTTAGGGTTAGTGGCCATTAGGGTAATGGGACTGGGTTGTCTGGGTTGTTTTGACTGCACTATTTTGATAAGCTGGCTGGCAAGGACTCACCACTGATGGAGTTCCATCTGTTGGGCTCAGGTGAGGGCGACAGCGTGGTCAGGAAGTCCATGGTGGAGGAAGTGGAATCTGTCTTCTGCTGGGCAGAAATTCTCTCTGCATCATTGGCCTCCACCCAGAAGGTGATGGGGATGCCACCATGAGGACCTTTACGAGCGTTCTGCAGGACATCGGTAATCCAGCGGATGTCACGCCGCATTTCATCCAGTTGCTACAGAAGACAGATGTGTAGCATTAGCATTTAGGACGATGCTAAATTAGCTTTTGCATGAGGCTAAAGGTTGGGTCTGGATTCTATCTTTGTAGGCAGACGAATGTTTTCTTGGTATCAGGTAAAGATCCACAAAGAGCTGTCATACAACTATGGCACAACAGGAAGTCAGGTAGTTTGGATTTAGTGTTGCCGGACTATAATGAATGCAAAAATAATAACTTGTCTCTAGAATGAATGAAATTTTTTCAGGACGTTTTCTGGTGGCGAGCATCAGACATGAGCGGCAGATTGCGAGTGGCGTGCCCATTGACTAACACTCCATGTTGTCATGGTGAAAAAACTGTGCCATGTGGAGGTGGAGTCAAATTGTCTCGTCTGATTGGTTGTCTATGACCTGACTCAGACATCAGAAGTAGCTGAGATCACTTGTCAGACAGCTGATGACATCATAGAGTCCAGTCACGTTTTGAGAATCTCAGTGGTGTAGATGGACCGGCGCTGGTTCAGTAGGAACGGAGGTGAACCTACATCCACCGTATAGAGCTTACATGTGACCTGTCTCTAGTGACACTAGCAGACATGCATGTGGGGACATCTGACCCTCAGCTCTGCAGTACCTGGATGTAGTCCAGGATCAGCTGGTGTCTCTGTTTGGCAGTGGCCACCTCGCCATCAGTGATGGCCTCCCGCAATGCCTGCTGGGTAATGAGGGCATCTAGATCCAAGACGGAGGACAGGCGGCAGTAGAGACCCATAAACCGTTCTTTGTAGGCACAAAAGTGACCTGAAGAAGGAAACAGTGACATCAACAAAAAACTGACGACTGTCCACTGTGCGCTTTGACATCACCACAGCAGACAGAGGAAAGAAACAGTGACATCATCACAGCAAACTCATGAGGAAAATTCTTCTGATCATTTGAGGAAATGGAATTAACTTGACGAGTCTCAGTTGTACTTATTTAAATTTATGTGTCTATTACAGTAAAATCTGTTATAACAGAGAAGATCCCGGCATACTCCAGTGTAAGTCTCATCCTGGAATCTTGCCATTTAAATCCAGTAGGACCATTATATATTTATAATGTTTGGGCAAATCTACCAAGTCACACTATCTTGACACACTTAAGACAGAATGGTACCAGATATAACTTACGGAAAGACTCCAGAAACATAGTGGGGCAAAGGCAATATTTTAATTTCCCTATCCTGTGTGTGTAGCTGTTTTATGTTTGAATGAAAGCATCTTCGTTATGTGTTTTGTGTGTGAGTGTGCGTGGAGGTATTTCTCTGCATGTGTGTGTATGTGTCTGTGTGTTACCCAGCTCAAACATCTGTAGGGGGAGTTGGAGGAACCCTGACAGGGAGGTGTAGGGGTTGGATCCTCCGGGGGCGGAGCAAACGTCGTCAGCAGCTGGCAGCAGCAGCAGAAAGTTGACGCCGTGTCCGAGCTCGATGACCTCGTGGCTGTAGAGTCTGAAGCGACGAGCCTGAAAATAACATCTGCGTTGGAATAGGTTAAAGTAACGTCAGGATCAACCTGTGTTAAACGTGCAACTCACCTGGTGCACAGGTACATTGATCTGTCTCAGCAGAGACTTGATCGCCATCTGCAACTCGTAGAACAGGACAGGGGCGTGGCCCTCAGGAACCGCCTCCCCAACCCCTCCAGCTACTGACAGCTTCTGGAGCCAATCCCACTCCTCCCTGGTCAAACACAGGAGGCGGAGCTAAAACCTTGTAATACCGCAACATTTCATGACCACAGTTGGATGAGCTAAAATGACACCAGGACGCAGCAGGACGTCCTCGGCGAATCTCCTTTTCAACAATCTGGTTAATACAGAAAACTTTGATGGAGTCACCGATTACTTAATTTGTGTCAGAATTATAATAATCTCGCTGCAGCGTATATGCTTGATCATGATTATGTGTAATTACAGTATATCCAGTATTAGTTTCTATTGGACGTAAAACGCAATATTGTCGCCCTGTGGCTTACAACACAGCAATCAACATAGATTGTATGATGTTGATTTGTACATTACTGTACAAATACATGAGTATCATTAAGCTGGTCGGAGTGGGCGCCACTCTAGTTTGTGAGCAGACCGGTTTCGTCCTGCAAAAAGGAATCCGTCAATCTGAGGTGGGGGATGGGGAAGGGAAGAAGAGGGCCACAGGTATCTCTTATCAAAACGTGATCCGCCCCGTTTCGAACCCTTCTTGGGCTTCCCCTGACGTGACCGAGTCCCGTAAATGTTGGTTACACACAGTCTGATGGACATGATATGACGGGAAGGAAATTAAATATTCTATTCCTCTGAAGAAGGAGATGGGCAAGCAGGGCACAGCAAGTAGGTCTAGATAGGCCTGAAGTCCCTCTACATGTTCTGATCATTCAATTACCTACTGTGCCACGCTGACCCTGCTATTCTTCTCTACTGGAATAAACCTGTCTTTACACAAACTAAGTGTCCAACTTATTTGACCCACACTTGATTATAATTAACATGACGTACATAATGAGCGATTGGAAACCGATCAGCGATGTCACCTTTCAACTTTTTTTATTGATGCCTGTGCCATGCGTCCATCGGGCAAGATGTCATCCATAGCTAAATGTGCCACTACAACTCTTATACAGCGTAAACATAAAGGACCATAGGAGCTTAAATAAAAAATATTGTAAAGAAAGTAACGTAGGAGACGGAACTTAAACCTAACATTGTGCATCCAAATCAATTACGACCCGCCACAGCTTCAGTTGCTGGTGATCAAGAGACATGAAGCTCTAACTTGGAGAGTGACGTACCTGGAGACGTTGGCATTGTCTCGTATACGAGCGTGACAGAGCATGTTGGGGGTCCTCAGGGAGACCAGGACCTTTATCTGGTCGACCGAGCTGCTGAGCTTCAGGTAGCCCAAGTATAGGCCAGGTGCCAAGCGGTGGGTGCTGCGCCGCTGGTATGCCAAAATGTCCTGAAAGACCACCACAAAGCCTTGTTGAAAGATGTACATAACCTTCTCATTCAAAAATTTGCAACAGCACTACTGACCATTATCAGAGACCAGGTAATCCGAAATCAACATCATTTCTGACCAATATTCCCAAACCACCACAGACTGCTGATTGTGTCACTGTGCATATGGACTATAGAAACATTGATATCACTGAGTTGTTCTTCCTCACCTGGATGGTGATGATAAGGAAGTCCAGGGCGTACGGTTCCTCAGGCGTGGATAGAGACTTCCGCTGACTCTGCAATTTGGACACTTGGATCCACTTCCCGCTGATCACAGAGTTCAGGGTCTCTATGTCCCGTACGGTGACTAGCAGAACATTGCCGTGGCGATCCTTTATGGGCTCGTAGTGTACCCTGCCCAAGTTCTGTGTCCCCAGGAGGTTCTGTAGGAGAAACAAGTTAGAACATGACTGCATCAGGGGACCATGATGGAGTCAGGTGACCATGATGGGGTCAGGTGATCATGATGAACCTGAAGCTGGTGAGTAGCAGTCAGCATCTTGTGGCGAAGCTGCAACGTGGAGGACGATGACATCATCGACAGAGAGGAAGTTTGTCGTAGCCATCGGACGTCGTCCCACATGCAGGAGAGCTGAAACCAAGCGATCTGATTGATTTGTAGATCAAAACACACCTGATCAAACCTGTTGGTCCAGTGGAGATGCTAATGACATATTAACATGCTGGAGTGGCTAACTAGCTTGATAGCTTCTTCTAACAAGTCCTTTTCAGGCTCACCGCTACTGTCGAAGAAGCTAACGTGACATGAGCCTGCTGGACAACCAAACATGATGTTAACCTGTAAGAGATGCTAACATGATATTAGCCTGCTGAAGAAACTACCATGATTTTGGCCTGTTGGAAGAGCTAACATGTGCTAACCTTGGTGAACCACAGAAAATCCTGCATTAAGGAGTTGCTGAAAGAGTCGTCGACCTCCACAATTGGTATCTGATCCTCCGCCGACACCAGAACCCGGTCCTGATGATACAACACTGCAGCCAGATACAGGCCCCTAAACACGTGACATGACCGTAAAGAAAAAGATGCTCCTGAACACATAACAAGAAGTAATAAATTAATAAATAGTAATGAAATTATTATAATTATACACATATGAACTCTAAGTTATTTAACGGATTTATGTCTTACTGTCCTGATACAATATTTATAGTGTTATAGTGAAGGCATCGTGTCATCTACATCACAAACCTTTTGAGCACTTTGATGAATTTGTTAGAGGAGTTGAAGAGGAGTTTTAGACTTCTGGAGACAGACTGCTTCCTGCTGGCATTGTGGATCTTCACCGAATCTGAAACCAAGGAGGAAGAAATCAGTCACATGTTCAAAACGACACCCCCCCCCCCCCCCCTGGCTTCAGTCGATGAACAGTGTGAAAATGTATTCAAGACAAAACCAACCTTTGTGTCCTCATACACCTGATTGGTACCAAGAGTGGGGTCGGGATTATCTGTACCAGGACATTGTTTGGTAAACTGACCTAGTAGAGCTCCGGATTATCTGGACTTGAACATTGGTATAGATGTTGTTCCAGATAATATTCTGGAACAAGCCCTAAATGACATTCATCCAATGAGGTGTCTACTCTATCAGGGCCTATCACATTACTGGTGGGTGTGGTTACAGGTGATTGACAGTACCTCCACAGCAGTCGTTGGTGTGTGTCGCTCGGACCTGTTGGAGTAGACGCTCCATTGCTTCGATGTATCCACGACTTCTGGAGTCCCGCCCACCGCCTTCCCTCCAGCCTGTCAATCAGTTTGGGAATATCAGGATGCGATCAGGGTGTGATAGATAAGAATGTCATAGATCAGGATGTGATAGATAAGAAAATGTCATACATCAGGATGTGGTAGAGGATTTCATATAAAAGGATTGGATAGATCAGGATTTGATAGATTAGAATGTGACAGTCCGGAATGTGATAGATTGGAAAGTGATAGATTGGGATGTGATAGATCAGGATGTGTTGGATCAGAGTGATGAACTCACTGGATGGAGCAGCAGATGGGGGCAGGGAGAGGGTGGGCGAACCCCAGCCCTTCATATTGTATGCTGACACTCTGACGTAGTAGAGGCGACCCTGAAACAGAAAAATGTCTATTAACGTAAATAAGGAGATAAATTAATCAGTAGCTACAGAGAGAAAGGAATAACAATCTGGGGATCTTCTCGATCAGTTGTCACCAACCTCTTTCAAGTCAAGATAATGTGTCAATGTAGGCCAAGATCTACTATTCCAAAATGTAAAGAAAATTAAAACTAAAAGCAGTGATGGAGGGCCCTCGCACTCCTACGCTATTGAGGGCGTGATAGAACTCTCACCGTTGCAATCGCTGAAAGGTGTCGATTACTCCAGAAATACGCCGCAGCGTAAATCTGTCAATGTTCAAATAGTGATACTCGATGGAGTGTCACTTCCTGTTTCTGGCAGCTGCAGCTGTCCCCGTGACCGAATATTGTCTCACGGGCGCCTTGGGGTCAGATCTTCTATACAGCGTACAAAGTTTGGAACGGATTGGACAACTGAAAGTATCATTTCAGCTCACGCGTTTAATGGCGAGTGTCACTCAGCCGCGGCCACGCCCTCGAAGTCAGAGATAAACCTTTTTTGACATTCAACCTCTGTGCCTGGCAATTGTTTTCACCAAATGTTATGCAGATTGGGATCATTTCCAATTGAGTTTCACTTCCTGGTTGCCAACAGGTGGCGCTGTCACTGTAATTGAATAAAGTCACATGGGCATCTTCAGGATGGGACTCTGAGCCAACATGTGAAGTTTGGGACGGAAAGGACACTGGAAAGTGTCGCTTTTTAGCACACTGGTTAAATGGCAATGGTTTCATGGCGCCTAACCACGCCGTTATGTTAAGGAAAAACGTAACGGCAGGTAAAACGTTTATTGACTTTTACCCTCCATGCTTGGGATTGCTGTCACTGAATTTGATGTTGATCAGTATAACTAATTGCCAATTAATTCACACTTCCTGGTTGCCAACAGGTCCCTTCCTGGTTGCCATCATGGATGGATTGATGGATGGATGTATGGATGGATGGATGGATGGATGGATAGATGGATGGATGGATGGATGGATGGATTTATGTATGACTGGATGGATGTATGGATGTATGGATGCATGTATGTATGTATGTATGTATGTATGTATGTATGTATGTATGGTTTGATGGATGGTTTGATGGATGGATGTATAGGTGGATGTATGTATGTATGTATATATGTATGTATGTATGTATGTATGTATGTATGTATGTATGTATGTATATATGTATGTATGTATGTATGTATGTATGTATGTATGTATGGATGAATGGATAGACTGATGTATGTATGTATGTATGTATGTATGTATGTATGTATGTATGTATGTATGTATGTATGTATGTATGTATGTATGGATTTATATATGGATGGATGGATGGATGATTCATGTATTCCATGGATTACTCCTTTAGCTGCTCCTGAAGGTGGTGAGTGATCAGCCCCTCCATTCCCTTTCTCACATTTCTCGCTCTTCATCACCTCGTGATGCAGAGCTGTCTTTCCACCTAACTGCAACCTTTCTGGCAGAGATTTGAGGGAAAGGTCCAAACCAGTAAGGTTCTAGCTCCCACCTTAGGTCCTATCTTGGAAACAATGGTATGAGAGCGACCACAAGAGTCGGCTCTCTGCAGTGATCTGCTTTTTTCCAGATTAAGCGAAAAAATAATACCTTTAAGCGAGTTTAAAAAACACATTTTTTAGATCTGAATGAAGAAAGTGGAAGGGGATTTTTGAATGGAGCCGGAATGTTGCCCAGTAGTTACTCAGGGGTCTCATCTGGGCAAACGATGAAGTTGTGTGGTTCCATTTAGGGATTATAAGAAGCAGGACAAATTTTACATTTTGATCCCAAAATTATGGACGTGGAGTAAGATTTGTGGGAATTGTGGGGATTTGTTCGCAGTCTTTCTGTGTTTTGTCAGCTCCGTACACTCTAAATGAAATATGCGTGCACCCTAACTTCTAATTATTTCCCCAAATCTGCCCGGACTTGAGACTCACTTGAAGACAAACTATGAATGGCATAGAAGTGGTTGAATATTCATGTTTAAGACAGAATGTAGCTACGTTTTAAATTTCGAATTGTGTTTCTAGGTGAAAGTATTAGGTAGTAATTACTAAAAGTCTGAAATAATAGCTTTTTATTGCCATTAGGTGGCGCTATGTAAAAAAAAAATTATTTCAGACAGACCTCTTCAGGGCGGAACCTTTATTTAGGGGGAGAATGTAACGTAAACTACATTTTCTAAATTTCGTTTAGTCATAATGGCCTGTAGTTGTCACCAAAATTTTTTCAATTCGATCGGGTCAAAGCTCTAGGACAAGTTCGATCAAATAAAAGAGAACAACATCAAAAGAATATCTCTGTAGCGTCCATTCAAGTTAAAATGGCCGACTTCCTGTTAGGTTGGCGCCATAACATCAATAGCCTTTTTGGTTGATCGGGATACGATAAATATTTGTAATAAGTTTCATGTTTTTAGGTGAAGATAACCCATATTGGGAGGGTCTTTCGAAAATTTCTAGGGTGCGCTCTAGAGCCATTTTTCCTCATTTTCTGCCGCGTCCCCCAAAATAAGAAATCTTTTGAAAGTTTTCGGGAAGGGTAAAGCCCTTTTTAAATTCTTTTGGCTGAAAAATAATTTATTAAAGAACACATTAGGGTCCTAGCACTGTTAGTATTCTGGCCCCAATAAGATCTACAAATGTTCTGTGTGACAACCTGACTGTAGTGTGACGCTGTAACTACGGTGTGAAGTCATGTAGATGGGCTCATACTTAGGGACAGCTGGTTTCACAGCAGTTTAGTCTCCAGTTTAGTCAGAGCATCCAGTTTAATCACATGATCCAGTTTAGTTACAGCCTCCAGTTTAGTCAAATGATCTAGTTTAATCACATAATCCAGTTTAGTCACATGAATCCAATTTAACCACATGATCCAGTTGAATAACATGATCCAGTTTAGTCACGCAATCTGGTTTAGTCACACAATTCAGTTAAGTCACATGATCCAATTAAGTCACATATTCCAGTTCAGTAAAATATTCCAGTTGAGTCACACGATGCAATGACATCAAATTCCAGTACAGTTACACGATCCAGTTCTGTGACACGATCCAGATTAGTGACTTGAGTCACATTACCCAGTTTAGTCATGCACCAGCTTGAACCAAATGGGCCCCCAAGTGTTCAGGTTTGTTGTCGTTAACATTCTATGCCAGTCTCTGGATTTTTGCGAGGATTGTCAGTCTCCGACTTCTCAACTGAGAGATCCAAAAATTAAAGATTTTTTTTTAACTCTGTCCAGCAACCCGTGGTTATGATGTGGTTACCAAGACGATGAAGTGCATAATAATGAAAGGGTTATTGTAGTGATGGTGTGGTTACCGTGGGAATGGATGTGGTAGCCATGGTTCTACCGTGGTCACTATGGTGTTAGTGTCATTACCATGGAAATGAAAATGGTTACTGTAGTGATGATGTGGTTACTGTGGAGATGATGTGGTTACTGTAGTCATAATGTGGTTACTGGGGTGATGAGGTGGTTACTGTAGTGATGTTGTGGTTACACTGGAGATGATGTTGTTACTGTAGTGATGATGTGGTTACTGTTGAGATGATGAGTTTAGCCTAGTAATGATGTGCTTACTGTAGTGATGATGTTTTGACTGTAGTGATGATGTGGTTACTGTAGTGATGATGAGGTTACTGTAGTGATGATGTGGTTACTGTGGCGATGATGGGGTTACTGTAGTCATAATGTGGTTACTGTAGTGATGATGTGGTTACTGTAGTGATGATGCGGTTACTGTGGAGACGATGTGGTTACTGTAGTGATGATGTGGTTACAGTGGAGATGATGTGGTTACTGTAGTGATGATGTGGTTATTGTGGAGATGATGTGGTTATTGTATTGATGATATGGTTTATGTAGTGATGATTTGGTCACTGTGGCGTTGATGTGGTTACTGTAGTGATGATGTGGTTACTGTGGAGATGATGTGGTTACTGTGGTGATGATGTGGTTACTGCAGTGATGATGTGGCTACTAGGGTGATGATGTGGTTACTGTATTGATGATGTGGTTAATGTAGTGATGATGTGGTTACTGTGGAGATGATGTGGTTATTGTAGTGATGATGTGGTTACTGGGATGATGAAGTGGTTACTGCAGTGATGATGTGGTTACTGGGATGATGAAGTGGTTACTGCAGTGATGATGTAGTTAACGTAGTGATGATGTAGTTAATGTAGTGATGATGTGGTTACTGTATTGATGATGTAGTTAACGTAGTGATGATGTAGTTAATGTAGTGATGATGTGGTTACTGTGGCGATGATGGGGTTACTGTGGTGATGATATGGTTACTGTAGTGATGACCGGGTTACTGTAGTGATGATGTTGTTATTGTAGTGATAATGTGGTTACTGGGGTGATGAGGTGGTTACTGTAGTGATGATGTGGTTACTGTTGAGATGATGAGTTTAGCCTAGTAATGATGTGCTTACTGTAGTGAAGATGTTGTTTAATTTGGAGATGATGTGGTTACTGTAGTGATGATGAGGTTACTGTAGTGATGATGTGGTTACTGTGGCGATGATGGGGTTACTGTAGTCATAATGTGGTTACTGTAGTGATGATGTGGTTACTGTAGTGATGATGCGGTTACTGTGGAGATCATGTGGTTACTGTAGAGATGATGTGGTTACTGTAGTGATGATGCGGTTACAATGGAGATGATGTGGTCACTGTAGTGATGATGTGGTTATTGGGGTGATGATGTGGTTACTGTGGAGATGATGTGGTTATTGTATTGATGATATGGTTTATGTAGTGATGATTTGGTCACTGTGGCGTTGATGTGGTTACTGTAGTGATGATGTGGTTAATGTAGTGATGATGTGGTTACTGTGGAGATGATGTGGTTATTGTAGTGATGATGTGGTTACTGTAGTGATGATGTGGTTACTGTGGAGATGATGTGGTTATTGTAGTGATGATGTGGTTACTGGGATGATGAAGTGGTTACTGCAGTGATGATGTGGTTACTGGGTTGATGATGTGGTTACTGTAGTTATGATGTGGCTACTGTGGGAATGATGTGCTTACTGTATTGATGATGTAGTTAATGTAGTGATGATGTAGTTAATGTAGTGATGATGTGGTTACTGTGGCGATGATGGGGTTACTGTGGTGATGATATGGTTACTGTAGTGATGATCGGGTTACTGTAGTGATGATGTTGTTACTGTAGTGATGATGTGGTTACTGTAGTGATGATGTGGTTACTGTAGTGATAATGTGGTTACTGGGGTGATGAGGTGGTTACTGTAGTGATGTTGTGGTTACACTGGAGATGATGTTGTTACTGTAGTGATGATGTGGTTACTGTTGAGATGATGAGTTTAGCCTAGTAATGATGTGCTTACTGTAGTGAAGATGTTGTTTAATTTGGAGATGATGTGGTTACTGTAGTGATGATGTTTTGACTGTAGTGATGATGTGGTTACTGTAGTGATGATGTGGTTACTGTAGTGATGATGTTTTGACTGTAGTGATGATGTGGTTACTGCAGTGACGATGTGGCTACTAGGGTGATGATGTGGTTACTGTGGAGTTGATGTGGTTATTGTAGTTATGATGTGGCTACTGTGGGAATGATGTGCTTACTGTATTGATGATGTAGTTAATGTAGTGATGATGTAGTTAATGTAGTGATGATATGGTTACTGTAGTGATGATCGGGTTACTGTAGTGATGATGTTGTTACTGTAGTGATGATGTGGTTACTGTAGTGATGATGTGGTTACTGTAGTGATAATGTAGTTACTGTGGAGATGATGTGGTTACTGTAGTGATAATGTGGTTACTGGGGTGATGAGGTGGTTACTGTAGTGATGTTGTGGTTACACTGGAGATGATGTTGTTACTGTAGTGATGATGTGGTTACTGTAGTGATGATGTGGTTACTGTGGCGATGATGGGGTTACTGTAGTCATAATGTGGTTACTGTAGTCATAATGTGGTTACTGTAGTGATGATGAGGTTACTGTAGTGATGATGTGGTTACTGTGGCGATGATGGGGTTACTGTAGTCATAATGTGGTTACTGTAGTGATGATGTGGTTACTGTGGCGATGATGGGGTTACTGTAGTCATAATGTGGTTACTGTAGTGATGATGTGGTTACTGTAGTGATGATGTGGTTACTGTGGCGATGATGGGGTTACTGTAGTCATAATGTGGTTACTGTAGAGATGATGTGGTCACTGTAGTGATGATGTGGTTACTGGGGTGATGATGTGGTTATTGTATTGATGATATGGTTTATGTAGTGATGATTTGGTCACTGTGGCGTTGATGTGGTTACTGTAGTGATGATGTGGTTACTGGGGTGAAGATGAGGTTACGGTGGAGATGATATGGTTACTATAATGATAATGTGGTTAATGTAGTGATGATGTGGTTACTGTAGTGATTATGGGGCTACTGTGGTGATGATGTGGTTACTGTGGAGATGATGTGGTTACTGTAGTCATGATATGGTTACTGTGGAGATGATGTGGTTACTGTAGTGAGGATTTGGTTACTGTAGTGATGTTGTGGTTACTGTGGTGATGATGTGGTTACTGCAGTGATGATGTGGTTACTGGAGTGATGATGTGGTTACTGTGGTGATGATGTGGTTACTGCAGTGATGATGTGGTTACTGGAGTGATGATGTGGTTACTGTGGAGGTGATATGGTTACTGTATTGATGATGTGGTTACTGTAGCTATGATGGGGTTACTGTGGAGTTGATGTGGTTATTGTAGTGATGATGTGGTTACTGTGGAGATGATGTGGTTATTGTAGTGATGATGTGGTTACTGGGATGATGAAGTGGTTACTGCAGTGATGATGTGGTTACTGGAGTGATGATGTGGTTACTGTAGTTATGATGTGGCTACTGTGGTGATGATACGGTTACTGTGGAGATGATTTGGTTACTGTAGTCATGATGTGGTTACTGTAGTGATGATGTGGTTACTGTAGTGATGGGGTTACTGTAGTGATGATGTGGTTACTGTAGTGATGATACGGTTACTGTGGAGACGATGTGCTTACAGTATTGATGATGTGGTTAATGTAGTGATGATGTGGTTAATGTAGTGAGGATATGGTTACTCTAGTGATGATGTAGTTACTGTAGTAATTAAGTGGTTACTGTGGAGATGATGTGGTTACTGTAGTGATGATGTGGTTACTGGGATGATGAAGTGGTTACTGCAGTGATGATGTGGTTACTGGGGTGATGATGTTGTTACTGTAGTGATGATGTGGTTACTGTAGTGATGATGTGGTTACTGTAGTGATGATGCGGTTACTGTGGAGATCATGTGGTTACTGTAGAGATGATGTGGTTACTGTAGTGATGATGCGGTTACAATGGAGATGATGTGGTCACTGTAGTGATGATGTGGTTATTGGGGTGATGATGTGGTTATTGTATTGATGATATGGTTTATGTAGTGATGATTTGGTCACTGTGGCGTTGATGTGGTTACTGTAGTGATGATGTGGTTACTGGGGTGAAGATGAGGTTACGGTGGAGATGATATGGTTACTGTAATGATAATGTGGTTAATGTAGTGATGATGTGGTTACTGTAGTGATTATGGGGCTACTGTGGAGATGATGTGGTTACTGTATTGATGATGTGGTTACTGTAGCTATGATGGGGTTACTGTGGAGTTGATGTGGTTATTGTAGTGATGATGTGGTTACTGTGGAGATGATGTGGTTATTGTAGTGATGATGTGGTTACTGGGATGATGAAGTGGTTACTGCAGTGATGATGTGGTTACTGGAGTGATGATGTGGTTATTGTAGTGATGATGTGGTTACTGGGATGATGAAGAGGTTACTGCAGTGATGATGTGGTTACTGTAGTGATGATCGGGTTACTGTAGTGATGATGTTGTTACTGTAGTGATGATGTGGTTACTGTAGTGATGATGTGGTTACTGTAGTGATGATGTGGTTACTGTAGTGATGATGCGGTTGCTGTGGAGACGATGTGCTTACAGTATTGATGATGTGGTTAATGTAGTGATGATGTGGTTAATGTAGTGATTTTATGGTTACTCTAGTGATGATGTGGTTACTGTAGTAATTAAGTGGTTACTGTGGAGATGATGTGGTTACTGTAGTGATGGTGTGGTTACTGTAGTAATTAAGTGGTTACTATAGTGATGATGTGGTTACTGGGATGATGAAGTGGTTACTGCAGTGATGATGTGGTTACTGGGGTGATGATGTGGTTACTGTAGTTATGATGTGGCTACTGTGGTGATGATATGGTTACTGTAGTGATGATCGGGTTACTGTAGTGATGATGTTGTTACTGTAGTGATGATGCGGTTGCTGTGGAGACGATGTGCTTACAGTATTGATGATGTGGTTAATGTATTGATGATGTGGTTAATGAAGTGATGATATGGTTACTCTAGTGATGATGTGGTTACTGTAGTAATTAAGTGGTTACTGTGGAGATGATGTGGTTACTGTAGTGATGGTGTGGTTACTGTAGTGATGATGTGTTTACTGTAGTGATGATGTGTTTACTGTAGTGATGATGTGTTTACTGTAGTGATAATGTACTTACTCTGGAGATGATGTGCTTACTGTATTGATGATGTGGTTACTGTAGTGATGATGCGGTTACTGTGGAGATGATGTGATTACTGTAGTGATGATGTGGTTACTGGGGTGATGAAGTGGTTACTGCAGTGATGATGTGGTTACTGTAGTGATGATCGGGATACTGTAGTGATGATGTTACTGTAGTGATGATGTGGTTACTGGGGTGAAGATGAGGTTACGGTGGAGATGATATGGTTACTGTAGTGATGTTGTGGTTACTGTGGTGATGATGTGGTTACTGTAGTGATTATGGGGCTACTGTGGTGATGATGTGGTTACAGTAGAGATGATGTGGTTACTGTAGTCATGATGTGGTTACTCTGGAGATGATGTTGTTACGGTGGAGATGATATGGTTACTGTAATGATAATGTGGTTAATGTAGTGATGAAGTGGTTACTGTAGTGATTATGGGGCTACTGTGGTGATGATGTGGTTACTGTGGAGATGATGTGGTTACTGTAGTCATGATATGGTTACTGTAGTGATGTTGTGGTTACTGTGGTGATGATGTGGTTACTGCAGTGATGATGTGGCTACTAGGGTGATGATGTGGTTACTGTGGAGTTGATGTGGTTATTGTAGTGATGATGTGTTTACTGTGGAGATGATGTGGTTATTGTAGTGATGATGTGGTTACTGGGATGATGAAGTGGTTACTGCAGTGATGATGTGGTTACTGGGGTGATGATGTGGTTACTGTAGTTATGATGTGGCTACTGTGGGAATGATGTGCTTACTGTATTGATGATGTAGTTAATGTAGTGATGATGTAGTTAATGTAGTGATGATGTGGTTACTGTGGCGATGATGGGGTTACTGTGGTGATGATATGGTTACTGTAGTGATGATCGGGTTACTGTAGTGATGATGTTGTTACTGTAGTGATGATGTTGTTACTGTAGTGATGATGTGGTTACTGTAGTGATAATGTAGTTACTGTGGAGATGATGTGGTTACTGTAGTGATAATGTGGTTACTGGGGTGATGAGGTGGTTACTGTAGTGATGTTGTGGTTACACTGGAGATGATGTTGTTACTGTAGTGATGATGTGGTTACTGTTGAGATGATGAGTTTAGCCTAGTAATGATGTGCTTACTGTAGTGAAGATGTTGTTTAATTTGGAGATGATTTGGTTACTGTAGTGATGATGTTTTGACTGTAGTGATGATGTGGTTACTGTAGTGATGATGAGGTTACTGTAGTGATGATGTGGTTACTGTGGTCATAATGTGGTTACTGTAGTGATGATGGGGTTACTGTAGTCATAATGTGGTTACTGTAGTGATGATGTGGTTACTGTAGTGATGATGCGGTTACTGTGGAGATCATGTGGTTACTGTAGAGATGATGTGGTCACTGTAGTGATGATGTGGTTACTGGGGTGATGATGTGGTTATTGTATTGATGATATGGTTTATGTAGTGATGATTTGGTCACTGTGGCGTTGATGTGGTTACTGTAGTGATGATGTGGTTACTGGGGTGAAGATGAGGTTACGGTGGAGATGATATGGTTACTGTAATGATAATGTGGTTAATTAAGTGATGATGTGGTTACTGTAGTGATTATGGGGCTACTGTGGTGATGATGTGGTTACTGTGGAGATGATGTGGTTACTGTAGTCATGATATGGTTACTGTGGAGATGATGTGGTTACTGTAGTGAGGATTTGGTTACTGTAGTGATGTTGTGGTTACTGTGGTGATGATGTGGTTACTGAAGTGATGATGTGGCTACTAGGGTGATGATGTGGTTACTGTGGAGGTGATATGGTTACTGTATTGATGATGTGGTTACTGTAGCTATGATGGGGTTACTGTGGAGTTGATGTGGTTATTGTAGTGATGATGTGGTTACTGTGGAGATGATGTGGTTATTGTAGTGATGATGTGGTTACTGGGATGATGAAGTGGTTACTGCAGTGATGATGTGGTTACTGGAGTGATGATGTGGTTACTGTAGTTATGATGTGGCTACTGTGGTGATGATATGGTTACTGTAGTGATGATGGGGTTACTGTAGTGATGATGTGGTTACTGTAGTGATGATACGGTTACTTTGAAGATGATTTGGTTACTGTAGTCATGATGTGGTTACTGTAGTGATGATGTGGTTACTGTAGTGATGATGTGGTTACTGTAGTGATGATGCGGTTGCTGTGGAGACGATGTGCTTACAGTATTGATGATGTGGTTAATGTAGTGATGATGTGGTTAATGTAGTGAGGATATGGTTACTCTAGTGATGATGTGGTTACTGTAGTAATTAAGTGGTTACTGTGGAGATGATGTGGTTACTGTAGTGATGATGTGGTTACTGTATTGATGATGTGGTTAATGTAGTGATGATGTGGTTACTGTGGCGATGATGGGGCTACTGTAGTGATGGTGTGGTTACTGCAGTAGTTAAGTGGTTACTGTGGCGATGATGTGGTTACTGTAGTGATGATGTGGTTACTGTATTGATGATGTGGTTAATGTAGTGATGATGTGGTTACTGTAGTGATGATGCGGTTACAATGGAGATGATGTGGTCACTGTAGTGATGATGTGGTTACTTGGGTGATGATGTGGTTATTGTATTGATGATATGGTTTATGTAGTGATGATTTGGTCACTGTGGCGTTGATGTGGTTACTGTAGTGATGATGTGGTTACTGGGGTGAAGATGAGGTTACGGTGGAGATGATATGGTTACTGTAATGATAATGTGGTTAATGTAGTGATAATCGGGTTACTGTAGTGATGATGTTGTTACTGCAGTGATGATGTGGTTACTGTAGTGATGATGTGGTTACTGTAGTGATGATGCGGTTGCTGTGGAGACGATGTGCTTACAGTATTGATGATGTGGTTAAAGTAGTGATGATGTGGTTAATGTAGTGATTTTATGGTTACTCTAGTGATGATGTGGTTACTGTAGTAATTAAGTGGTTACTGTGGAGATGATGTGGTTACTGTAGAGATGGTGTGGTTACTGTAGTAATTAAGTGGTTACTGTGGAGATGATGTGGTTACTGTAGTGATGGTGTGGTTTACTCTAGTGATGATGTGTTTACTGTAGTGATGATGTGTTTACTGTAGTGATGATGTGGTTATAGTGGAGATGGTGTGGTTACTGTAGTGATAATGTACTTACTCTGGAGATGATGTGGTTACTGTAGTGATGATGTGGTTACTGTGGCGATGATGTGGTTACTGTAGTGATGATGTGTTTACTGTAGTGATGATGTGTTTACTGTAGTGATGATGTGTTTACTGTAGTGATGATGTGTTTACTGTACTGATGATGTGGTTAATGTAGTGATGATGTGGTTACTGTAGTGATGAATTGGTTACAGTGGAGATGATGCGGTTACTTAAGTGATGATGTGGTAACTGTTGAGATGATGTGGTTACTGTAGTGATGGTATAATTACTGTGGAGAAGATTTGGTTAATCTCTCGATGATGTGGTTACTGTAATGATGATGTGGTTAATGTGGCGATGATGTGGTTACTGTAGTGATGATGTGGTTACAGTGGAGATGATGTGGTTACTGTAGTGATGATGTGGTTACTATGGCAATGATGTGGTTACTGTAGTGATGGTGTGGTTACTGTGGAGATTGTGTGGTTACTGTAGTAATTAAGTGGTTACTGTGGCGATGACGTGGTTACTGTAGTGATGGTGTGGTTACTGTGGAGATGATGTGGTTACTGTAGTGATGAATTGGTTACAGTGGAGATGATGCGGTTACTGTAGAGATGATGTGGTTACTCTAGTAATAATGTGGTTACTGTAGTGATGGTGTGGTTACTATCAAGAAGATATGGTTAATGCAGTGATGATGTGGTTACTGTGGCAATGATGTGGTTACTGTAGTGATGGTGTGGTTACTGAATTGATAATGTGGTTACTGTGGCAATGATGTGGTTACTATAGTGATGATGTTGTTACTGTGAGTATGATGTGGTTATTCTAGTGATGGTGTGGTTACTCTAGTGATGATTTGTTTAATGTAGTGATGATGTGTTTACTGTAGTGATGATTTGGTTACTATGGCAATGATGTGGTTACTGTAGTGATGGTGTGGTTACTGTTGAGATGATTTGGTTAATCTGTCGTTGATGGGGTTACTGTAGTTATGACGTGGTTACTGTGGGGATGGTGTGGTTACTGTAGTAATTAAGTGGTTACTGTGGAGATGATGTGGTTACTGTAGTAATAATGTGGTTACTGTAGTGATGGTGTGGTTACTATCAAGATGATATGGTTAATGCAGTGATGATGTGGTTACTGTGGAGATGATGTGGTTACTGTAGTGATGAATTGGTTACAGTGGAGATGATGTGGTTACTGTAGTGATGATGTGTTTACTATGGCAATGATGTGGTTACTGTAGTGATGATGTGGTTACTGTAGAGATGATGCGGTTACTGTAGAGATGATGTGGTTACTCTAGTAATAATGTGGTTACTGTAGTGATGGTGTGGTTACTATCAAGAAGATATGGTTAATGCAGTGATGATGTGGTTACTGTGGCAATGATGTGGTTACTGTAGTGATGGTGTGGTTACTGAATTGATAATGTGGTTACTGTGGCAATGATGTGGTTACTATAGTGATGATGTGGTTACTGTGAGTATGATGTGGTTATTCTAGTGATGATGTGGTTACTGTAGTAATGATGTGGTTACTGTAGTGATGGTGTGGTTACTCTAGTGATGATTTGTTTAATGTAGTGATGATGTGTTTACTGTAGTGATGATTTGGTTACTATGGCAATGATGTGGTTACTGTAGTGATGGTGTGGTTACTGTTGAGATGATTTGGTTAATCTGTCGTTGATGGGGTTACTGTAGTTATGACGTGGTTACTGTGGGGATGGTGTGGTTACTGTAGTAATTAAGTGGTTACTGTGGAGATGATGTGATTACTGTAGTGATGATGTGGTTAATGTAGTGATGATGTGGTTAATGTGACTATGATGTGGTTATTCTAGTGATGTTGTGGTTAATGTGGCGATGATGTGGTTACTGTAGTGAAGATGTGGTTACTGTAGTGATGATGTGGTTATTGTGGAGATGATGTGGTTACTGTAGAGATGATGTGGTTACTGTAGTGATGATGTGGTTACTGTAGTGATGATGTGGTTACTGCAGTGATGATGCGGTTACTGTGGAGATGATGTGGTTACTGTAGTGACGATGTGGTTAATGTAGTGATGATGTGGTTACTGTATTGATGATGTGGTTAATGTAGTGATGATGTGGTTACTGTGGCGATGATGGGGTTACTGTAGTGATGATGCGGTTACATAAGTGATGATGTGGTTACTGTTGAGATGATGTGGTTACTGTAGTGATGAAGTGGTTACAGTGGAGATGATATGGTTACTGTAGTGATGATGTGGTTACTATGGCAATGATGTGGTTACTGTAGTGATGTTGTGCTTACTGTGGAGATGATTTGGTTACTCTATCGATATTGTGGTTACTGTAGTGTTGAAGTGGTTACATAAGTGATGATGTGGTAACTGTTGAGATGATGTGGTTACTGTAGTGATGAAGTGGTTACAGTGGAGATGATATGGTTACTGTAGTGATGATGTGGTTACTATGGCAATGATGTGGTTACTGTAGTGATGGTGTGCTTACTGTGGCGATGATGGGGTTACTGTAGTGATGATGTGGTTACTGTAGTGATGATGTGGTTACTTAAGTGATGATGTGGTAACTGTTGAGATGATGTGGTTACTGTAGTGATGAATTGGTTACTCTGGCAATGATGTGGTTACTGTAGTGATGATGTGGTTACAGTGGACATGATGCGGTTACTGTAGAGATGATGCGGTTACTGTAGAGATGATGTGGTTACTCTAGTAATAATGTGGTTACTGTAGTGATGGTGTGGTTACTATCAAGATGATATGGTTAATGCAGTGATGATGTGGTTACTGTGGCAATGATGTGGTTACTGTAGTGATGATGTGGTTACTGAATTGATAATGTGGTTACTGTGGCAATGATGTGGTTACTATAGTGATGATGTGGTTACTGTGAGTATGATGTGGTTATTCTAGTTATTATGTGGTTACTGTAGTAATGATGTGGTTACTGTAGTGATGGTGTGGTTACTCTAGTGATGATTTGTTTAATGTAGTGATGATGTGTTTACTGTAGTGATGATTTGGTTACTATGGCAATGATGTGGTTACTGTAGTGATGGTGTGGTTACTGTTGAGATGATTTGGTTAATCTGTCGTTGATGTGGTTACTGTGGGGATGGTGTGGTTACTGTAGTAATTAAGTGGTTACTGTGGAGATGATGTGGTTACTGTAGTGATGATGTGGTTACTCCAGTGATGATGTGTTTACTGTAGTTATGATGTGGTTACTGTAGTGATGATATGGTTAATGTGACTATGATGTGGTTATTCTTGTGATGATGTGGTTATTGGGGTGATGATGTGGTTACTGTGGAGATGATGTGGTTATTGTATTGATGATATGGTTTATGTAGTGATGATTTGGTCACTGTGGCGTTGATGTGGTTACTGTAGTGATGATGTGGTTAATGTAGTGATGATGTGGTTACTGTGGAGATGATGTGGTTATTGTAGTGATGATGTGGTTACTGTAGTGATGATGTGGTTACAGTGGAGATCATGTGGTTACTGTAGTGATGATGTGGTTAATGTAGTGATGATGAGGTTACTTTGGCAATGATGTGGTTACTGTAGTGATGTTGTGGTTAATGTGGCGATGATGTGGTTACTGTAGTGAAGATGTGGTTACTGTAGTGATGATGTGGTTATTGTGGAGATGATGTGGTTACTGTGGAGATGATGTGGTTACTGTAGAGATGATGTGGTTACTGTAGTGATGATGTGGTTACTGTAGTGATGATGTGGTTACTGCAGTGATGATGCGGTTACTGTGGAGATGATGTGGTTACTGTAGTGATGATGTGGTCACAGTGGAGATGATGTGCTTACTCTATTGATGATGTGGTTAATGTAGTGATGATGTGGTTACTGTATTGATGATGTGGTTAATGTAGTGATGATGTGGTTACTGTGGCGATGATGGGGTTACTGTAGTGATGATGCGGTTACATAAGTGATGATGTGGTAACTGTTGAGATGATGTGGTTACTGTAGTGATGAAGTGGTTACAGTGGAGATGATATGGTTACTGTAGTGATGATGTGGTTACTATGGCAATGATGTGGTTACTGTAGTGATGGTGTGCTTACTGTGGAGATGATTTGGTTACTGTAGTGATGATGTGGTTACTATGGCAATGATGTGGTTACTGTAGTGATGGTGTGCTTACTGTGGAGATGATTTGGTTACTCTATCGATGTTGTGGTTACTGTAGTAATGAAGTTGTTACTGTGGAGATGATGTGGTTACTGTAGTGATGATGGGGTTACTTTAGTGATGATGTGTTTACTGTAGTGATGATGTGTTTACTGTAGTGATGAGGTGGTTACTGTGGAGATGATTTGGTTAATCTGTCGATGATGTGGTTACTGTAGTTATGACGTGGTTACTGTGGCGATGATTTGGTTACTTTGGCAATGATGTGGTTACTGTAATGATGGTGTGGTTACTGTAGTAATTAAGTGGTTACTGTGGAGATGATGTGGTTACTCTTGTGATGATGTGTTTACCGTAGTTATGATGTGGTTACTGTAGTGATGATGTGGTTAATGTGACTATGATGTGGTTATTCTTGTGATGATGTGGTTACTGTGGCGATGATGTGGTTAATGTGACTATGATGTGGTTATTCTAGTGATGTTTTGGTTAATGTGGCGATGATGTGGTTACTGTAGAGATGATGTGGTTACTCTAGTGATAATGTGGTTAATGCAGTGATGATGTGGTCACAGTGGAGATGATGGGGTTACTGTAGTGATGATGCGGTTACTTAAGTGATGATGTGGTAACTGTTGAAATGATGTGGTTACTGTAGTGATGAAGTGGTTACAGTGGAGATGATGTGGTTACTGTAGTGATGCTGTGGTTACTATGGCAATGATGTGGTTACTGTAGTGATGGTGTACTTACTGTGGAGATGATTTGGTTACTCTATCGATGTTGTGGTTACTGTAGTAATGAAGTGGTTACTGTGGAGATGATGTGGTTACTCTAGTGATGATGTGTTTACTGTAGTGATGATGTGGTTACAGTGGAGATGATTTGGTTAATCTGTCGATGATGTGGTTACTGTAGTGATTATGTGGTTACTGTGGCGATGACGTGGTTACTGTAGTGATGATGTGGTTACAGTGAAGATGATGCGGTTACTGTAGGGATGATGTGGTTACTGTGGAGATGATTTGGTTACTGTAGTGATGATGTGGTTACAGTGGAGATGATGCGGTTACTGTAGGGATGATGTGGTTACTGTAGTGATAATGTGGTTACTGTGGAGATGATATGGTTAATCTAGTGATGATGTGGTTACTGTGGAGATGATTTGGTTACTGTAGTGATGATGTGGTTACAGTGGAGATGATGCGGTTACTATCGGGATGATATGGTTAATGCAGTGATGATGTGGTTACTGTGGAGATGATATGGTTAATCTAGTGATGATGTGGTTATAGTGGAGATGATGTGGTTACTGTAGTGATAATGTAGTTACTCTGGAGATGATGTGGTTACTGTAGTGATGATGTGGTTACTATGGCAATGATGTGGTTACTGTAGTGATGGTGTGGTTACTGTGGAGATGATTTGGTTACTCTATCGATGATGTGGTTACTGTGGTGATTCTGTGGTTACTGTAGTGATGATGTGGTTACTGTGGCGATGATGTGGTTACTTTAGTGATGATATGGTTACTGTGGAGATGATGCGATTACTCTAGTGATGATGTGGTTACTGTAGAGATGATGTGGTTACTGTAGTGATGATGTTGTTACTGTAGTGACTATGTGGTTACGGTAGTGATGATGTGGTTACTGTAGTGATGATATGGTTATTGTGGAGATGATACGTTTACTGTAGAGATGATGTGGTTACTGTAGTGATGATGTTGTTACTGTAGTGATGATGTTGTTACTGTAGTGATGATGTGGTTACTGTAGTGATGATGTGGTTACTGCAGTGATGATGCGGTTACTGTGGAGATGATGTGGTTACTGTAGTGACGATGTGGTCACAGTGGAGATGATGTGCTTACTGTATTGATGATGTGGTTAATGTAGTGATGATGTGGTTACTGTATTGATGATGTGGTTAATGTAGTGATGATGTGGTTACTGTGGCGATGATGGGGTTACTGTAGTGATGATGCGGTTACATAAGTGATGATGTGGTAACTGTTGAGATGATGTGGTTACTGTAGTGATGATGTGGTTACTATGGCAATGATGTGGTTACTGTAGTGATGGTGTGCTTACTGTGGAGATGATTTGGTTACTCTATCGATATTGTGGTTACTGTAGTGATGAAGTGGTTACAGTGGAGATGATGTGGTTACTGTAGTGATGATGTGGTTACTATGGCAATGATGTGGTTACTGTAGTGATGGTGTGCTTACTGTGGCGATGATGGGGTTACTGTAGTGATGATGTGGTTACTGTAGTGATGATGTGGTTACTCTAGTAATAATGTGGTTACTGTAGTGATGGTGTGGTTACTATCAAGATGATATGGTTAATGCAGTGATGATGTGGTTACTGTGGCAATGATGTGGTTACTGTAGTGATGGTGTGGTTACTGAATTGATAATGTGGTTACTGTGGCAATGATGTGGTTACTATAGTGATGATGTGGTTACTGTGAGTATGATGTGGTTATTCTAGTTATTATGTGGTTACTGTAGTAATGATGTGGTTACTGTAGTGATGGTGTGGTTACTCTAGTGATGATTTGTTTAATGTAGTGATGATGTGTTTACTGTAGTGATGATTTGGTTACTATGGCAATGATGTGGTTACTGTAGTGATGGTGTGGTTACTGTTGAGATGATTTGGTTAATCTGTCGTTGATGTGGTTACTGTGGGGATGGTGTGGTTACTGTAGTAATTAAGTGGTTACTGTGGAGATGATGTGGTTACTGTAGTGATGATGTGGTTACTCCAGTGATGATGTGTTTACTGTAGTTATGATGTGGTTACTGTAGTGATGATATGGTTAATGTGACTATGATGTGGTTATTCTTGTGATGATGTGGTTATTGGGGTGATGATGTGGTTACTGTGGAGATGATGTGGTTATTGTATTGATGATATGGTTTATGTAGTGATGATTTGGTCACTGTGGCGTTGATGTGGTTACTGTAGTGATGATGTGGTTAATGTA
This sequence comes from Lophius americanus, assembly GCA_037951165.1. Lineage (NCBI taxonomy): Eukaryota > Metazoa > Chordata > Actinopteri > Lophiiformes > Lophiidae > Lophius > Lophius americanus. Next base: position 1,121,866 of record JBBDHG010000030.1, on the reverse strand, counting down.
GTGATGATGTGGTTACTGTGGAGATGATGTGGTTATTGTAGTGATGATGTGGTTACTGTAGTGATGATGTGGTTACAGTGGAGATCATGTGGTTACTGTAGTGATGATGTGGTTAATGTAGTGATGATGAGGTTACTTTGGCAATGATGTGGTTACTGTAGTGATGTTGTGGTTAATGTGGCGATGATGTGGTTACTGTAGTGAAGATGTGGTTACTGTAGTGATGATGTGGTTATTGTGGAGATGATGTGGTTACTGTGGAGATGATGTGGTTACTGTAGAGATGATGTGGTTACTGTAGTGATGATGTGGTTACTGTAGTGATGATGTGGTTACTGCAGTGATGATGCGGTTACTGTGGAGATGATGTGGTTACTGTAGTGATGATGTGGTCACAGTGGAGATGATGTGCTTACTCTATTGATGATGTGGTTAATGTAGTGATGATGTGGTTACTGTATTGATGATGTGGTTAATGTAGTGATGATGTGGTTACTGTGGCGATGATGGGGTTACTGTAGTGATGATGCGGTTACATAAGTGATGATGTGGTAACTGTTGAGATGATGTGGTTACTGTAGTGATGAAGTGGTTACAGTGGAGATGATATGGTTACTGTAGTGATGATGTGGTTACTATGGCAATGATGTGGTTACTGTAGTGATGGTGTGCTTACTGTGGAGATGATTTGGTTACTGTAGTGATGATGTGGTTACTATGGCAATGATGTGGTTACTGTAGTGATGGTGTGCTTACTGTGGAGATGATTTGGTTACTCTATCGATGTTGTGGTTACTGTAGTAATGAAGTTGTTACTGTGGAGATGATGTGGTTACTGTAGTGATGATGGGGTTACTTTAGTGATGATGTGTTTACTGTAGTGATGATGTGTTTACTGTAGTGATGAGGTGGTTACTGTGGAGATGATTTGGTTAATCTGTCGATGATGTGGTTACTGTAGTTATGACGTGGTTACTGTGGCGATGATTTGGTTACTTTGGCAATGATGTGGTTACTGTAATGATGGTGTGGTTACTGTAGTAATTAAGTGGTTACTGTGGAGATGATGTGGTTACTCTTGTGATGATGTGTTTACCGTAGTTATGATGTGGTTACTGTAGTGATGATGTGGTTAATGTGACTATGATGTGGTTATTCTTGTGATGATGTGGTTACTGTGGCGATGATCTGGTTAATGTGACTATGATGTGGTTATTCTAGTGATGTTTTGGTTAATGTGGCGATGATGTGGTTACTGTAGAGATGATGTGGTTACTCTAGTGATAATGTGGTTAATGCAGTGATGATGTGGTCACAGTGGAGATGATGGGGTTACTGTAGTGATGATGCGGTTACTTAAGTGATGATGTGGTAACTGTTGAAATGATGTGGTTACTGTAGTGATGAAGTGGTTACAGTGGAGATGATGTGGTTACTGTAGTGATGCTGTGGTTACTATGGCAATGATGTGGTTACTGTAGTGATGGTGTACTTACTGTGGAGATGATTTGGTTACTCTATCGATGTTGTGGTTACTGTAGTAATGAAGTGGTTACTGTGGAGATGATGTGGTTACTCTAGTGATGATGTGTTTACTGTAGTGATGATGTGGTTACAGTGGAGATGATTTGGTTAATCTGTCGATGATGTGGTTACTGTAGTGATTATGTGGTTACTGTGGCGATGACGTGGTTACTGTAGTGATGATGTGGTTACAGTGAAGATGATGCGGTTACTGTAGGGATGATGTGGTTACTGTGGAGATGATTTGGTTACTGTAGTGATGATGTGGTTACAGTGGAGATGATGCGGTTACTGTAGGGATGATGTGGTTACTGTAGTGATAATGTGGTTACTGTAGTGATGGTGTGGTTACTATCGGGATGATATGGTTAATGCAGTGATGATGTGGTTACTGTGGAGATGATATGGTTAATCTAGTGATGATGTGGTTATAGTGGAGATGATGTGGTTACTGTAGTGATAATGTAGTTACTCTGGAGATGATGTGGTTACTGTAGTGATGATGTGGTTACTATGGCAATGATGTGGTTACTGTAGTGATGGTGTGGTTACTGTGGAGATGATTTGGTTACTCTATCGATGATGTGGTTACTGTGGTGATTCTGTGGTTACTGTAGTGATGATGTGGTTACTGTGGCGATGATGTGGTTACTTTAGTGATGATATGGTTACTGTGGAGATGATGCGATTACTCTAGTGATGATGTGGTTACTGTAGAGATGATGTGGTTACTGTAGTGATGATGTTGTTACTGTAGTGACTATGTGGTTACTGAAGTGATAATGTGGTTATTGTGGAGATGATGTGGTTATTGTAGTGGTGGTGTGGTTACGGTAGTGATGATGTGGTTACTGTGGCGATTATGTGGTTACTGTAGTGATGATATGGTTATTGTGGAGATGATACGTTTACTGTAGAGATGATGTGGTTACTGTAGTGATGATGTTGTTACTGTAGTGATGATGTTGTTACTGTAGTGATGATGTGGTTACTGTAGTGATGATGTGGTTACTGTAGTGATGATGTGGTTAATGTAGTGATGATGTGGTTACTGTATTGATGATGTGGTTAATGTAGTGATGATGTGGTTACTGTGGCGATGATGGGGTTACTGTAGTGATGATGCGGTTACATAAGTAATGATGTGGTAACTGTTGAGATGATGTGGTTACTGTAGTGATGATGTGGTTACTATGGCAATGATGTGGTTACTGTAGTGATGGTGTGCTTACTGTGGAGATGATTTGGTTACTCTATCGATATTGTGGTTACTGTAGTGATGAAGTGGTTACAGTGGAGATGATGTGGTTACTGTAGTGATGATGTGGTTACTATGGCAATGATGTGGTTACTGTAGTGATGGTGTGCTTACTGTGGCGATGATGGGGTTACTGTAGTGATGATGTGGTTACTGTAGTGATGATGTGGTTACTTAAGTGATGATGTGGTAACTGTTGAGATGATGTGGTTACTGTAGTGATGAATTGGTTACTATGGCAATGATGTGGTTACTGTAGTGATGATGTGGTTACAGTGGAGATGATGCGGTTACTGTAGAGATGATGCGGTTACTGTAGAGATGATGTGGTTACTCTAGTAATAATGTGGTTACTGTAGTGATGGTGTGGTTACTATCAAGATGATATGGTTAATGCAGTGATGATGTGGTTACTGTGGCAATGATGTGGTTACTGTAGTGATGGTGTGGTTACTGAATTGATAATGTGGTTACTGTGGCAATGATGTGGTTACTATAGTGATGATGTGGTTACTGTGAGTATGATGTGGTTATTCTAGTGATTATGTGGTTACTGTAGTAATGATGTGGTTACTGTAGTGATGGTGTGGTTACTCTAGTGATGATGTGTTGACTGTAGTGATGATTTGGTTACTATGGCAATGATGTGGTTACTGTAGTGATGGTGTGGTTACTGTTGAGATGATTTGGTTAATCTGTCGTTGATGTGGTTACTGTGGGGATGGTGTGGTTACTGTAGTAATTAAGTGGTTACTGTGGAGATGATGTGGTTACTGTAGTGATGATGTGGTTAATGTGACTATGATGTGGTTATTCTTGTGATGATGTGGTTACTGTGGCGATGATGTGGTTAATGTGACTATGATGTGGTTATTCTAGTGATGTTTTGGTTAATGTGGCGATTATGTGGTTACTGTAGAGATGATGTGGTTACTCTAGTGATAATGTGGTTACTGTAGTGATGGTGTGGTTACTGTGGAGATGATGGGGTTACTGTAGTGATGATGCGGTTACTTAAGTGATGATGTGGTAACTGTTGAAATGATGTGGTTACTGTAGTGATGAAGTGGTTACAGTGGAGATGATGTGGTTACTGTAGTGATGCTGTGGTTACTATGGCAATGATGTGGTTACTGTAGTGATGGTGTACTTACTGTGGAGATGATTTGGTTACTCTATCGATGTTGTGGTTACTGTAGTAATGAAGTGGTTACTGTGGAGATGATGTGGTTACTCTAGTGATGATGTGTTTACTGTAGTGATGATGTGGTTACAGTGGAGATGATTTGGTTAATCTGTCGATGATGTGGTTACTGTAGTGATTATGTGGTTACTGTGGCGATGATGTGGTTACTGTAGAGATGATGTGGTTACTCTAGTGATAATGTGGTTACCGTAGTGATGATGTGGTTACTGTGGAGATGATATGGTTACTCTAGTGATGATGTCGTTACAGTGGAGATGATGTGGTTACTGTAGTGATAATGTAGTTACCGTGGAGGTGATGTGGTTACTGTAGTGATGATGTGGTTACTATGGCAATGATGTGGTTATCGTAGTGATGGTTTGGTTACTGTGGAGATGATTTTGTTAGTCTGTCGATGATGTGGTTACTCTAGTGATGATGTGGTTACTGTGGCGATGATGTGGTTACTGTAGTGATGATGTGGTTACAGTGGAGATGATGCGGTTACTGTAGGGATGATGTGGTTACTCTAGTGATAATGTGGTTACTGTAGTGATGGTGTTGTTACTATCGGGATGATATGGTTAATGCAGTGATGATGTGGTTACTGTGGAGATGATATGGTTACTCTAGTGATGATGTGGTTATAGTGGAGATGATGTGGTTACTGTAGTGATAATGTAGTTACTCTGGAGATGATGTGGTTACTGTAGTGATGATGTGGTTACTATGGCAATGATGTGGTTACTGTAGTGATGGTGTGGTTACTGTGGAGATGATTTGGTTACTCTATCGATGATGTGGTTACTGTGGTGATTGTGTGGTTACTGTAGTGATGATGTGGTTACTGTGGCGATGATGTGGTTACTTTAGTGATGATATGGTTACTGTGGAGATGATGCGATTACTCTAGTGATGATGTGGTTACTGTAGAGATGATGTGGTTACTGTAGTGATGATGTTGTTACTGTAGTGACTATGTGGTTACTGAAGTGATAATGTGGTTATTGTGGAGATGATGTGGTTATTGTAGTGGTGGTGTGGTTACGGTAGTGATGATGTGGATACTGTGGCGATTATGTGGTTACTGTAGTGATGATATGGTTACTCTAGTGATAAGTTGGTTACTGTGGAGATGATTTGGTTACTGTGGAGATGATTTCGTTAATTTGTCGATGATGTGGTTACTGTAGTGATGGTGTGGTTACTGTAGTGATGATGTGGTTAATGTGACTATGATGTGGTTACTCTACTGATGATTTGGTAATTGTGGAGATGATGTGGTTACTGTGGCGATGATGTGGTTACTGTAGTGATGATGTGGTTACAGTGGAGATGATGTGGTTACTGTAGAGATGATGTGGTTACTCTAGTGATAATGTGGTTACCGTGGTGATGATGTCGTTACTGTGGAGATGATATGGTTACTCTAGTGATGATGTCGTTACAGTGGAGATGATGTGGTTACTGTAGTGATAATGTAGTTACCGTGGAGGTGATGTGGTTACTGTAGTGATGATGTGGTTACTATGGCAATGATGTGGTTACCGTAGTGATGGTTTGGTTACCGTAGTGATGGTTTGGTTACTGTGGAGATGATTTGGTTACTCTATCGATGATGTGGTTACTGTGGTGATGATTTGGTTAATGTGGAGATGATGTGGTTACTGTAGTGAAGATGTGGTTACTGTAGTGATGATGCGGTTACTGGCGAGACGATGTGGTTACTGTAGTGATAATGTAGTTACCGTGGAGGTGATGTGGTTACTGTAGTGAGGATGTGGTTACTATGGCAATGATGTGGTTACCGTAGTGATGGTTTGGTTACTGTGGAGATGATTTGGTTACTGTGGAGATGATTTCGTTAATTTGTCGATGATGTGGTTACTGTAGTGATGATGTGGTTAATGTGACTATGATGTGGTTACTCTACTGATGATTTGGTAATTGTGGAGATGATGTGGTTACTGTGGCGATGATGTGGTTACTGTAGTGATGATGTGGTTACAGTGGAGATGATGTGGTTACTGTAGAGATGATGTGGTTACTCTAGTGATAATGTGGTTACCGTAGTGATGATGTGGTTACTGTGGAGATGATGTGGTTACTGTAGTGATAATGTAGTTACCGTGGAGGTGATGTGGTTACTGTAGTGATGATGTGGTTACTATGGCAATGATGTGGTTACCGTAGTGATGGTTTGGTTACTGTAGAGATGATTTGGTTACTCTATCGATGATGTGGTTACTGTGGTGATGATTTGGTTAATGTGGAGATGATGTGGTTACTGTAGTGAAGATGTGGTTACTGTAGTGATGATGCGGTTACTGGCGAGACGATGTGGTTAATGTAGTGATGATGGGGTTACAATGGAGATGATGTGGTCACTGTAGAGTTGATGTGGTTAATGTGACTATGATGTGGTTATTCTAGTGATGTTGTGGTTAATGTGGCGATGATGTGGTTACTCTACTGATGATTTGGTTATTGTGGAGAGGATGTGGTTACTGTAGTGAAGATGTGGTTACTGTAGTGATGATGTGGTTACTGTAGTGATGATTTGGTTATTGTGGAGATGATGTGGTTACTGTAGTGATGATGTGGTTACTGCAGTGATGATGCGGTTACTGTGGAGATGATGTGGTTACTGTAGTGATGGTGTGGTCACAGTGGAGATGATGTGCTTACTGTATTGATGATGTGGTTAATGTAGTGATGATGCGGTTACTGTGGCGATGATTGGGTTACTGTAGTGAGGATGCGGTTACTTAAGTGATGATGTGGTAACTGTAGTGATGTGTTTACTGTAGTGATGATGTGGTTACTGTTGAGATGATATGGTTACTCTGGTGATGATGTGGTTACAGTGGAGATGGTGTGGTTACTGTAGTGATGATGTGGCTACTATGGCAATGATGTGGTTACTGTAGTGATAGTGTGGTTACTGTGGAGATGATGCGCTTACTGTAGAGATGATGTGGTTAATGTAGTGATGATGTGGTTACTGTGGAGATGATTTGGTTACTCTATCGATGATGTGGTTACTGTGGTGATTGTGTGGTTACTATGGCAATGATGTGGTTACTGTAGTGATAATGTAGTTACTATGGAGATGATGTGGTTACTGTAGTGATGATGTGGTTACTATGGCAATGATGTGGTTACTGTAGTGATGGTGTGGTTACTGTGGAGATGATTTGGTTACTCTATCGATGATGTGGTTACTTTGGTGATTGTGTGGTTACGGTAGTGATGATGTGGTTACTGTGGCGATTATGTGGTTATTGTAGTGATGATATGGTTATTGTGGAGATGATACGTTTACTGTAGAGATGATGTGGTTACTCTAGTGATAAGGTGGTTACTGTGGAGATGATTTGGTTACTGTGGAGATGATTTCGTTAATTTGTCGATGATGTGGTTACTGTAGTGATGATGTGGTTACTGTAGTGATGATGTGGTTACAGTGGAGATGATGTGGTTACTGTAGAGATGATGTGGTTACTCTAGTGATAATGTGGTTACCGTAGTGATGATGTGGTTACTGTGGAGATGATATGGTTACTCTAGTGATGATGTCGTTACAGTGGAGATGATGTGGTTACTGTAGTGATAATGTAGTTACCGTGGAGGTGATGTGGTTACTGTAGTGATGATGTGGTTACTATGGCAATGATGTGGTTACCGTAGTGATGGTTTGGTTACTGTGGAGATGATTTGGTTACTCTATCGATGATGTGGTTACTGTGGTGATGATTTGGTTAATGTGGAGATGATGTGGTTACTGTAGTGAAGATGTGGTTACTGTAGTGATGATGCGGTTACTGGCGAGACGATGTGGTTACTGTATTGAAGATGTGGTTACAGTGGAGATGATGTGGTTACTGTAGTGATGATGGGGTTACAATGGAGAGGATGTGGTCACTGTAGTAATGATGGCGTTACTGTGGAGATGATGTGGTCACTGTGGAGTTGATGTGGTTAATGTGACTATGATGTGGTTATTCTAGTGATGTTGTGGTTAATGTGGCGATGATGTGGTTACTCTACTGATGATTTGGTTATTGTGGAGATGATGTGGTTACTGTAGTGAAGATGTGGTCACTGTAGTGATGATGTGGTTACTGTAGTGATGATTTGGTTATTGTGGAGATGATGTGGTTACTGTAGTGATCGTGTGGTCACAGTGGAGATGATGTGCTTACTGTATTGATGATGTGGTTAATGTAGTGATGATGCGGTTACTGTGGCGATGATTGGGTTACTGTAGTGAGGATGCGGTTACTTAAGTGATGATGTGGTAACTGTAGTGATGTGTTTACTGTAGTGATGATGTGGTTACTGTGGAGATGATATGGTTACTCTGGTGATGATGTGGTTACAGTGGAGATGGTGTGTTTACTGTAGTAATTATGTGGCTACTATGGCAATGATGTGGTTACTGTAGTGATGATGTGGTTAATGTAGTGATGATGTGGTTACTGTGGAGATGATATGGTTACTTTAGTGATGATGTGGTTATAGTGGAGATGATGTGGTTACTGTAGTGATAATGTAGTTACTCTGGAGATGATGTGGTTACTGTAGTGCTGATGTGGTTATTGTGGAGATGATTTGGTTAATGTGACTATGATGTGGTTATTCTAGTGATGTTGTGGTTAATGTGGCGATGATGTGGTTACTCTACTGATGATTTGGTTATTGTGGAGATGAGTTGGTTACTGTAGTGAAGATGTGGTTACTGTAGTGATGATGTGGTTACTGTAGTGATGATTTGGTTATTGTGGAGGGATGATGTGGTTACTGTATTGATGATGTGGTTACTGCAGTGATGATGCGGTTACAGTGGAGATGATATGGTTACTCTAGTGATGATGTTGTTACAGTGGGGATGATGTGGTTACTATAGTGATAATGTAGTTATCGTGGAGGTGATGTGGTTACTGTAGTGATGATGTGGTTACTATGGCAATGATGTGGTTACCGTAGTGATGGTTTGGTTACTGTGGAGATGATTTGGTTACTCTATCGATGATGTGGTTACTGTGGTGATGATTTGGTTAATGTGGAGATGATGTGGTTACTGTAGTGAAGATGTGGTTACTGTAGTGATGATGTGGTTACTGGCGAGACGATGTGGTTACTGTAGTGATGATGTGGTTACAGTGGAGATGATGTGCTTACTGTATTGATGATGTGGTTAATGTAGTGATGATGTGGTCACTGTAGTGATGATGTGGTTACTGTAGTGATGATGCGGTTACTGTGGAGATGATGTGGTTACTGTAGTGATGATGGGGTTAAAATGGAGAGGATGTGGTCACTGTAGTAATGATGGCGTTACTGGGGTGATGATGTGGTTAATGTGACTATGATGTGGTTATTCTAGTGATGTTGTGGTTAATGTGGCGATGATAGGGTTACTCTACTGATGATTTGGTTATTGTGGAGATGATGTGGTTACTGCAGTGATGATGCGGTTACTGTGGAGATGATGTGGTTACTGTAGTGATGATGTGGTTACTGCAGTGATGATGCGGTTACTGTGGAGATGATTTGGTTACAGTGGAGATGATGTGCTTACTGTATTGATGATGTGGTTACTGTATTGATGATGTGGTTAATGTAGTGATGATGTGGTTACTGTAGTGATGATGCGGTTACTGTGGAGATGATGTGGTTGCTGTAGTGAGGAAGTGGTTACAGTGGAGATGATGTGCTTACTGTAGTGATGATGCGGTTACTTAAGTGATGATGTGGTAACTGTTGAGATGTTGTGGTTACTGTAGTAATTAAGTGGTTACTGTGGAGATGATGTGGTTACTGTAGTGATGATGTGGTTACTTTAGTGATGATGTGTTCACTGTAGTGATGATGTGTTTAATGCAGTGATGATGTGGTTACTGTGGAGATGATATGGTTACTCTGGTGATGATGTGGTTACAGTGGAGATGATGTGGTTACTGTAGTGATGATGTAGTTACTGTGGAGATGATGTGGTTACTGTAGTGATGGTGTGGATACTATGGCAATGATGTGGTTACTGTAGTGATGGTGTGGTTACTGTGGAGATGATTTGGTTACTCTATCGATGATGTGGTTACTGTGGTGATTGTGTGGTTACTGTAGTAATTAAGTGGTTACTGTGGCGATGATGTGGTTACTGTAGTGATGATTTGGTTATTGTGGAGATGATGTGGTTACTGTGGCGATGATTTGGTCACTTTAGTGATGATATGGTTATTGTGGAGATGATGCGATTACTCTAGTAATGATGTGGTTACTGTAGAGATGATGTGGTTACTGTAGTGATGATGTGGTTACTGTAGTGATGATGTTGTAACTGTAGTGACTATGTGGTTACTGAAGTGATAATGTGGTTACTGTGGCACTGATGTGGTTACTGTAGTGATGATGTGGTTACTGTCACTATGATGTGGTTATTCTAGTGATGATGTGGTTAATGTGGCGATTATGTGGTTACTGTAGTTATGATGCGGTTACTGTGGAGACGATGTGCTTACAGTATTGATGATGTGGTTAATGTAGTGATGATGTGGTTACTGTAGTTATGATATGGTTGCTGTAGTGATGATGCGGTTACTGTGGAGACGATGTAGTTGCTGTAGCGACGTTGCGGTTACAGTGGAGATGATATTGTTACGGTGGATAAGATATGCTTACTGTATTAATATTGTCGTTAATGTAGTGATGATTTGGTTACTCTATCGATGGTGTGGTTACTGTGGAGATGATATGGTTTCTGTAGAGATGAGCTGGTTACTGCGAACATAATGTGGTTACTGTAGTAATGATGTGGTTACTGTAGTGATTATGTGGTTACTGTAGTTATGATGCGGTTACTGTGGAGACGATGTGCTTACAGTATTGATGATGTGGTTAATGTAGTGATGATGTGGTTACTGTAGTTATGATATGGTTACTGTATTGATGATGTGGTTACTATGGCAATGATGTGGTTACTGTGGAGATGATTTGGTTACTCTATCGATGGTGTGGTTACTGTAGTACTCAAGTGGTTACTGTGCAGATTATGTGGTTACTGTAGTGATGATGTGGTTAATGTGGAGATGATATGGTTACTCTAGTGATGATGTGGTTACTGTGGAGATGATATGCTTTCTGTAGAGATGAGCTGGTTACTGCGGAAATAATGTGGTTACTGTGGAGATGATGTGGTTACTGTAGTAGTGATGTGGTTACTGAGGAGATGATGTGGTTACTGTAGTGATCATGTGGTTACTGTGGAGATGATGTGATCACTGTAGTGATGATGTGGTAACTGTAGTGATGATGTGTTTACTGTAGTGATGATGTGGTTACTGTGGAGATGATATGGTTACTCTGGTGATGATGTGGTTACAGTAGTGATGATGTGGCTACTATGGCAATGATGTGGCTACTATGGCAATGATGTGGTTACTGTGGAGATGATGCGCTTACTGTAGAGATGATGCGCTTACTGTAGAGATGATGTGGTTACTCTAGTGATAATGTGGTTACTGTAGTGATGGTGTGGTTACTATCAAGATGATATGGTTAATGCAATGATGATGTGGTTACTGTGGAGATATTGTCGTTACTTTAGTTATGATGTTGTTACTGTAGTGATGATGTGGTTACTGAGGAGATGATGTGGTTACTGTAGTGATGATGTGGTTACTGGCGTGGTAATGTGGTTACTGTGGAGATGATGTGGTTACTGTAGCTATCATGTGGTTACTGTGGAGATGATGTGATCACTGTAGTGATGATGTGGTTACTGCGGTGATGATGTCGTCGCTGTAGTGATGATGTGGTTACTGTGGAGAAGATGTTATTACTGTGGAGATGATGTGGTTACTTTTGTGATGATGATGTTACTGGGGAGAAGATGTGGTTACTGTAGTGATGATGTGGTTACTGTGGAGAATATGTTGTTACTGTAGTGATGATGTGATTATTGTGGAGATGATGTGGTTACTTTTGTGATGATGATGTTACTGGGGAGAAGATGTGGTTACTGTAGTGATGATGTGGTTACTGTGGAGAATATGTTGTTACTGTAGTGATGATGTGGTTACTGTGGAGATGATGTCGTTACTGTAGTGATGATGTGGTTACTCTGGTGATGATGTGGTTACTGTAGTGATGATGTGGTTACTGTAGTAATGATGTGGTTACTGTGGAGATGATGTGGTTACTTTAGTGATGATGTGGTTACTGTGGAGATGATGTGGTTACTTTAGTGATGATGTGGTTACTGTGGTGATGATTTGGTTACTGTAGTAATGATGTGGTTACTGTGGAGATGATGTGGTAACTCTAGTGATGATGTGGTTATTGCGATGATGTGGTCACTGTGGCGATGATGTGGTTACTGCAGTGATGATGTGGTTACTCTAGTGATATTGTCGTTACTTTAGTGATGATGTTACTGTAGTGATGATGTGGTTACTGTGGAGATGATGTGGTTACTGTAGTAGTGATGTGGTTACTGTAGAGATGAGCTGGTTACTGCTGGAAATAATGTGGTTACTGTAGTGATGATGTGGTTACTCTAGTGATATTGTCGTTACTTTAGTGATGATGTTACTGTAGTGATGATGTGGTTACTGTGGAGATGATGTGGTTACTGTAGTGATGATGTGGTTACTGGCGTGGTAATGTGGTTACTGTGGAGATGATGTGGTTACTGTAATGATCATGTGGTTACTGTGGAGATGATGTGATCACTGTAGTGATGATGTGGTAACTGTAGTGATGATGTGTTTACTGTAGTGATGATGTGGTTACTGTGGAGATGATATGGTTACTCTGGTGATGATGTGGTTACAGTAGTGATGATGTGGCTACTATGGCAATGATGTGGCTACTATGGCAATGATGTGGTTACTGTGGAGATGATGCGCTTACTGTAGAGATGATGCGCTTACTGTAGAGATTATGTGGTTACTCTAGTGATAATGTGGTTACTGTAGTGATGGTGTGGTTACTATCAAGATGATATGGTTAATGCAATGATGATGTGGTTACTGTGGAGATATTGTCGTTACTTTAGTTATGATGTTGTTACTGTAGTGATGATGTGGTTACTGAGGAGATGATGTGGTTACTGTAGTGATGATGTGGTTACTGGCGTGGTAATGTGGTTACTGTGGAGATGATGTGGTTACTGTAGCTATCATGTGGTTACTGTGGAGATGATGTGATCACTGTAGTGATGATGTGGTTACTGCGGTGATGATGTCGTCGCTGTAGTGATGATGTGGTTACTGTGGAGAAGATGTTATTACTGTGGAGATGATGTGGTTACTTTTGTGATGATGATGTTACTGGGGAGAAGATGTGGTTACTGTAGTGATGATGTGGTTACTGTGGAGAATATGTTGTTACTGTAGTGATGATGTGATTATTGTGGAGATGATGTGGTTACTTTAGTGATGATGTGGTTACTGTGGAGATGATGTCGTTACTGTAGTGATGATGTGGTTACTCTGGTGATGATGTGGTTACTGTAGTGATGATGTGGTTACTGTAGTAATGATGTGGTTACTGTGGAGATGATGTGGTTACTTTAGTGATGATGTGGTTACTGTGGAGATGATGTGGTTACTTTAGTGATGATGTGGTTACTGTGGTGATGATTTGGTTACTGTAGTAATGATGTGGTTACTGTGGAGATGATGTGGTAACTCTAGTGATGATGTGGTTATTGCGATGATGTGGTCACTGTGGCGATGATGTGGTTACTGCAGTGATGATGTGGTTACTCTAGTGATATTGTCGTTACTTTAGTGATGATGTTACTGTAGTGATGATGTGGTTACTGTGGAGATGATGTGGTTACTGTAGTAGTGATGTGGTTACTGTAGAGATGAGCTGGTTACTGCTGGAAATAATGTGGTTACTGTAGTGATGATGTGGTTACTCTAGTGATATTGTCGTTACTTTAGTGATGATGTTACTGTAGTGATGATGTGGTTACTGTGGAGATGATGTGGTTACTGTAGTGATGATGTGGTTACTGGCGTGGTAATGTGGTTACTGTGGAGATGATGTGGTTACTGTAATGATCATGTGGTTACTGTGGAGATGATGTGATCACTGTAGTGATGATGTGGTAACTGTAGTGATGATGTGTTTACTGTAGTGATGATGTGGTTACTGTGGAGATGATATGGTTACTCTGGTGATGATGTGGTTACAGTAGTGATGATGTGGCTACTATGGCAATGATGTGGCTACTATGGCAATGATGTGGTTACTGTGGAGATGATGCGCTTACTGTAGAGATGATGCGCTTACTGTAGAGATTATGTGGTTACTCTAGTGATAATGTGGTTACTGTAGTGATGGTGTGGTTACTATCAAGATGATATGGTTAATGCAATGATGATGTGGTTACTGTGGAGATATTGTCGTTACTTTAGTTATGATGTTGTTACTGTAGTGATGATGTGGTTACTGAGGAGATGATGTGGTTACTGTAGTGATGATGTGGTTACTGGCGTGGTAATGTGGTTACTGTGGAGATGATGTGGTTACTGTAGCTATCATGTGGTTACTGTGGAGATGATGTGATCACTGTAGTGATGATGTGGTTACTGCGGTGATGATGTCATCGCTGTAGTGATGATGTGGTTACTGTGGAGAAGATGTTATTACTGTGGAGATGATGTGGTTACTTTTGTGATGATGATGTTACTGGGGAGAAGATGTGGTTACTCTACTGATGATTTGGTTATTGTGGAGATGAGTTGGTTACTGTAGTGAAGATGTGGTTACTGTAGTGATGATGTGGTTACTGTAGTGATGATTTGGTTATTGTGGAGGGATGATGTGGTTACTGTAGTGATGATGTGGTTACTGCAGTGATGATGCGGTTACAGTGGAGATGATATGGTTACTCTAGTGATGATGTTGTTACAGTGGGGATGATGTGGTTACTATAGTGATAATGTAGTTATCGTGGAGGTGATGTGGTTACTGTAGTGATGATGTGGTTACTATGGCAATGATGTGGTTACCGTAGTGATGGTTTGGTTACTGTGGAGATGATTTGGTTACTCTATCGATGATGTGGTTACTGTGGTGATGATTTGGTTAATGTGGAGATGATGTGGTTACTGTAGTGAAGATGTGGTTACTGTAGTGATGATGTGGTTACTGGCGAGACGATGTGGTTACTGTAGTGATGATGTGGTTACAGTGGAGATGATGTGCTTACTGTATTGATGATGTGGTTAATGTAGTGATGATGTGGTCACTGTAGTGATGATGTGGTTACTGTAGTGATGATGCGGTTACTGTGGAGATGATGTGGTTACTGTAGTGATGATGGGGTTAAAATGGAGAGGATGTGGTCACTGTAGTAATGATGGCGTTACTGGGGTGATGATGTGGTTAATGTGACTATGATGTGGTTATTCTAGTGATGTTGTGGTTAATGTGGCGATGATAGGGTTACTCTACTGATGATTTGGTTATTGTGGAGATGATGTGGTTACTGCAGTGATGATGCGGTTACTGTGGAGATGATGTGGTTACTGTAGTGATGATGTGGTTACTGCAGTGATGATGCGGTTACTGTGGAGATGATTTGGTTACAGTGGAGATGATGTGCTTACTGTATTGATGATGTGGTTACTGTATTGATGATGTGGTTAATGTAGTGATGATGTGGTTACTGTAGTGATGATGCGGTTACTGTGGAGATGATGTGGTTGCTGTAGTGAGGAAGTGGTTACAGTGGAGATGATGTGCTTACTGTAGTGATGATGCGGTTACTTAAATGATGATGTGGTAACTGTTGAGATGTTGTGGTTACTGTAGTAATTAAGTGGTTACTGTGGAGATGATGTGGTTACTGTAGTGATGATGTGGTTACTTTAGTGATGATGTGTTCACTGTAGTGATGATGTGTTTAATGCAGTGATGATGTGGTTACTGTGGAGATGATATGGTTACTCTGGTGATGATGTGGTTACAGTGGAGATGATGTGGTTACTGTAGTGATGATGTAGTTACTGTGGAGATGATGTGGTTACTGTAGTGATGGTGTGGATACTATGGCAATGATGTGGTTACTGTAGTGATGGTGTGGTTACTGTGGAGATGATTTGGTTACTCTATCGATGATGTGGTTACTGTGGTGATTGTGTGGTTACTGTAGTAATTAAGTGGTTACTGTGGCGATGATGTGGTTACTGTAGAGATGATTTGGTTATTGTGGAGATGATGTGGTTACTGTGGCGATGATTTGGTCACTTTAGTGATGATATGGTTATTGTGGAGATGATGCGATTACTCTAGTAATGATGTGGTTACTGTAGAGATGATGTGGTTACTGTAGTGATGATGTGGTTACTGTAGTGATGATGTTGTAACTGTAGTGACTATGTGGTTACTGAAGTGATAATGTGGTTACTGTGGCACTGATGTGGTTACTGTAGTGATGATGTGGTTACTGTCACTATGATGTGGTTATTCTAGTGATGATGTGGTTAATGTGGCGATTATGTGGTTACTGTAGTTATGATGCGGTTACTGTGGAGACGATGTGCTTACAGTATTGATGATGTGGTTAATGTAGTGATGATGTGGTTACTGTAGTTATGATATGGTTGCTGTAGTGATGATGCGGTTACTGTGGAGACGATGTAGTTGCTGTAGCGACGTTGCGGTTACAGTGGAGATGATATTGTTACGGTGGAGAAGATATGCTTACTGTATTAATATTGTCGTTAATGTAGTGATGATTTGGTTACTCTATCGATGGTGTGGTTACTGTGGAGATGATATGGTTTCTGTAGAGATGAGCTGGTTACTGCAAACATAATGTGGTTACTGTAGTAATGATGTGGTTACTGTAGTGATTATGTGGTTACTGTAGTTATGATGCGGTTACTGTGGAGACGATGTGCTTACAGTATTGATGATGTGGTTAATGTAGTGATGATGTGGTTACTGTAGTTATGATATGGTTACTGTATTGATGATGTGGTTACTATGGCAATGATGTGGTTACTGTGGAGATGATTTGGTTACTCTATCGATGGTGTGGTTACTGTAGTACTCAAGTGGTTACTGTGCAGATTATGTGGTTACTGTAGTGATGATGTGGTTAATGTGGAGATGATATGGTTACTCTAGTGATGATGTGGTTACTGTGGAGATGATATGCTTTCTGTAGAGATGAGCTGGTTACTGCGGAAATAATGTGGTTACTGTGGAGATGATGTGGTTACTGTAGTAGTGATGTGGTTACTGAGGAGATGATGTGGTTACTGTAGTGATCATGTGGTTACTGTGGAGATGATGTGATCACTGTAGTGATGATGTGGTAACTGTAGTGATGATGTGTTTACTGTAGTGATGATGTGGTTACTGTGGAGATTATATGGTTACTCTGGTGATGATGTGGTTACAGTAGTGATGATGTGGCTACTATGGCAATGATGTGGCTACTATGGCAATGATGTGGTTACTGTGGAGATGATGCGCTTACTGTAGAGATGATGCGCTTACTGTAGAGATGATGTGGTTACTCTAGTGATAATGTGGTTACTGTAGTGATGGTGTGGTTACTATCAAGATGATATGGTTAATGCAATGATGATGTGGTTACTGTGGAGATATTGTCGTTACTTTAGTTATGATGTTGTTACTGTAGTGATGATGTGGTTACTGTGGATATGATGTGGTTACTGTAGTAGTGATGTGGTTACTGAGGAGATGATGTGGTTACTGTAGTGATGATGTGGTTACTGGCGTGGTAATGTGGTTACTGTGGAGATGATGTGGTTACTGTAGCTATCATGTGGTTACTGTGGAGATGATGTGATCACTGTAGTGATGATGTGGTTACTGCGGTGATGATGTCGTCGCTGTAGTGATGATGTGGTTACTGTGGAGAAGATGTTATTACTGTGGAGATGATGTGGTTACTTTTGTGATGATGATGTTACTGGGGAGAAGATGTGGTTACTGTAGTGATGATGTGGTTACTGTGGAGACTATGTTGTTACTGTAGTGATGATGTGATTATTGTGGAGATGATGTGGTTACTTTAGTGATGATGTGGTTACTGTGGAGATGATGTCGTTACTGTAGTGATGATGTGGTTACTCTGGTGATGATGTGGTTACTGTAGTGATGATGTGGTTACTGTAGTAATGATGTGGTTACTGTGGAGATGATGTGGTTACTTTAGTGATGATGTGGTTACTGTGGAGATGATGTGGTTACTTTAGTGATGATGTGGTTACTGTGGTGATGATTTGGTTACTGTAGTAATGATGTGGTTACTGTGGAGATGATGTGGTAACTCTAGTGATGATGTGGTTATTGCGATGATGTGGTCACTGTGGCGATGACGTGGTTACTGCAGTGATGATGTGGTTACTCTAGTGATATTGTCGTTACTTTAGTGATGATGTTACTGTAGTGATGATGTGGTTACTGTGGAGATGATGTGGTTACTGTAGTAGTGATGTGGTTACTGTAGAGATGAGCTGGTTACTGCTGGAAATAATGTGGTTACTGTAGTGATGATGTGGTTACTCTAGTGATATTGTCGTTACTTTAGTGATGATGTTACTGTAGTGATGATGTGGTTACTGTGGAGATGATGTGGTTACTGTAGTGATGATGTGGTTACTGGCGTGGTAATGTGGTTACTGTGGAGATGATGTGGTTACTGTAATGATCATGTGGTTACTGTGGAGATGATGTGATCACTGTAGTGATGATGTGGTTACTGCGGTGATGATGTGGTTACTGCGGTGATGATGTCGTCGCTGTAGTGATGATGTGGTTACTGTGGAGAAGATGTTATTACTGTGGAGATGATGTGGTTACTTTAGTGATGATGATGTTACTGGGGAGATGATGATGTTACTGGGGAGATGATGTGGTTACTGTGGAGATGATGTCGTTACTGTAGTGATGATTTGGTTACTCTGGTGATGATGTGGTTACTGTAGTGATGATGTGGTTACTGTAGTAATGATGTGGTTACTGTGGAGATGATGTGGTTACTTTAGTGATGATGTGGTTACTGTGGAGATGATGTGGTTACTTTAGTGATGATGTGGTTACTGTGGTGATGATTTGGTTACTGTAGTAATGATGTGGTTACTGTGGAGATGATGTGGTAACTCTAGTGATGATGTGGTTATTGCGATGATGTGGTCACTGTGGCGATGATGTGGTTACTGCAGTGATGATGTGGTTACTCTAGTGATATTGTCGTTACTTTAGTGATGATGTTACTGTAGTGATGATGTGGTTACTGTGGAGATGATGTGGTTACTGTAGTAGTGATGTGGTTACTGTAGAGATGAGTTGGTTACTGCTGGAAATAATGTGGTTACTGTAGTGATGATGTGGTTACTCTAGTGATATCGTCGTTACTTTAGTGATGATGTTACTGTAGTGATGATGTGGTTACTGTGGAGATGATGTGGTTACTGTAGTAGTGATGTGGTTACTGAGGAGATGATGTGGTTACTGTAGTGATGATGTGGTTACTGGCGTGGTAATGTGGTTACTGTGGAGATGATGTGGTTACTGTAGCTATCATGTGGTTACTGTGGAGATGATGTGATCACTGTAGTGATGATGTGGTTACTGCGGTGATGATGTCGTCGCTGTAGTGATGATGTGGTTACTGTGGAGAAGATGTTATTACTGTGGAGATGATGTGGTTACTTTTGTGATGATGATGTTACTGGGGAGAAGATGTGGTTACTGTAGTGATGATGTGGTTACTGTGGAGACTATGTTGTTACTGTAGTGATGATGTGATTATTGTGGAGATGATGTGGTTACTTTAGTGATGATGTGGTTACTGTGGAGATGATGTCGTTACTGTAGTGATGATGTGGTTACTCTGGTGATGATGTGGTTACTGTAGTGATGATGTGGTTACTGTAGTAATGATGTGGTTACTGTGGAGATGATGTGGTTACTTTAGTGATGATGTGGTTACTGTGGAGATGATGTGGTTACTTTAGTGATGATGTGGTTACTGTGGTGATGATTTGGTTACTGTAGTAATGATGTGGTTACTGTGGAGATGATGTGGTAACTCTAGTGATGATGTGGTTATTGCGATGATGTGGTCACTGTGGCGATGATGTGGTTACTGCAGTGATGATGTGGTTACTCTAGTGATATTGTCGTTACTTTAGTGATGATGTTACTGTAGTGATGATGTGGTTACTGTGGAGATGATGTGGTTACTGTAGTAGTGATGTGGTTACTGTAGAGATGAGCTGGTTACTGCTGGAAATAATGTGGTTACTGTAGTGATGATGTGGTTACTCTAGTGATATTGTCGTTACTTTAGTGATGATGTTACTGTAGTGATGATGTGGTTACTGTGGAGATGATGTGGTTACTGTAGTGATGATGTGGTTACTGGCGTGGTAATGTGGTTACTGTGGAGATGATGTGGTTACTGTAATGATCATGTGGTTACTGTGGAGATGATGTGATCACTGTAGTGATGATGTGGTTACTGCGGTGATGATGTGGTTACTGCGGTGATGATGTCGTCGCTGTAGTGATGATGTGGTTACTGTGGAGAAGATGTTATTACTGTGGAGATGATGTGGTTACTTTAGTGATGATGATGTTACTGGGGAGATGATGATGTTACTGGGGAGATGATGTGGTTACTGTGGAGATGATGTCGTTACTGTAGTGATGATTTGGTTACTCTGGTGATGATGTGGTTACTGTAGTGATGATGTGGTTACTGTAGTAATGATGTGGTTACTGTGGAGATGATGTGGTTACTTTAGTGATGATGTGGTTACTGTGGAGATGATGTGGTTACTTTAGTGATGATGTGGTTACTGTGGTGATGATTTGGTTACTGTAGTAATGATGTGGTTACTGTGGAGATGATGTGGTAACTCTAGTGATGATGTGGTTATTGCGATGATGTGGTCACTGTGGCGATGATGTGGTTACTGCAGTGATGATGTGGTTACTCTAGTGATATTGTCGTTACTTTAGTGATGATGTTACTGTAGTGATGATGTGGTTACTGTGGAGATGATGTGGTTACTGTAGTAGTGATGTGGTTACTGTAGAGATGAGTTGGTTACTGCTGGAAATAATGTGGTTACTGTAGTGATGATGTGGTTACTCTAGTGATATCGTCGTTACTTTAGTGATGATGTTACTGTAGTGATGATGTGGTTACTGTGGAGATGATGTGGTTACTGTAGTGATGATGTGGTTACTGGCGTGGTAATGTGGTTACTGTGGAGATGATGTGGTTACTGTAGTGATCATGTGGTTACTGTGGAGATGATGTGATCACTGTAGTGATGATGTAGTTACTGCGGTGATGATGTGGTTACTGCGGTGATGATGTCGTCGCTGTAGTGATGATGTGGTTACTGTGGAGAAGATGTTATTACTGTGGAGATGATGTGGTTACTTTAGTGATGATGATGTTACTGGGGAGATGATGTGGTTACTGTAGTGATGATGTGGTTACTGTGGAGATTATGTGGTTACTGTAGTGATGATGTGGTTACTGTAGTGATGATGTGATTATTGTGGTGAAGATGTGGTTACTGTAGTGATGATGATGTTACTGGGGAGAAGATGTTATTACTGTGGAGATGATGTGGTTACTCTGGTGATGAGGTGGTTACTGTAGTAATGATGTGGTTACTGTGGAGATGATGTGGTCACTGTAGTGATGATGTGGTTACTGTGGAGACTATGTTGTTACTGTAGTGATGATGTGATTACTGTGGAGATGATGTGGTTACTGTAGTGATGATGTGGTTACTCTGGTGATGATGTGGTTACTGTAGTGATGATGTGGTTACTGTAGTAATGATGTGGTTACTGTGGATATGATGTGGTTACTTTAGTGATGATGATGTTACTGGGGAGATGATGATGTTACTGGGGAGATGATGTGGTTACTGTGGAGATGATGTCGTTACTGTAGTGATGATTTGGTTACTCTGGTGATGATGTGGTTACTGTAGTGATGATGTGGTTACTGTAGTAATGATGTGGTTACTGTGGAGATGATGTGGTTACTTTAGTGATGATGTGGTTACTGTGGAGATGATGTGGTTACTTTAGTGATGATGTGGTTACTGTGGTGATGATTTGGTTACTGTAGTAATGATGTGGTTACTGTGGAGATGATGTGGTAACTCTAGTGATGATGTGGTTATTGCGATGATGTGGTCACTGTGGCGATGATGTGGTTACTGCAGTGATGATGTGGTTACTCTAGTGATATTGTCGTTACTTTAGTGATGATGTTACTGTAGTGATGATGTGGTTACTGTGGAGATGATGTGGTTACTGTAGTAGTGATGTGGTTACTGTAGAGATGAGCTGGTTACTGCTGGAAATAATGTGGTTACTGTAGTGATGATGTGGTTACTCTAGTGATATTGTCGTTACTTTAGTGATGATGTTACTGTAGTGATGATGTGGTTACTGTGGAGATGATGTGGTTACTGTAGTGATGATGTGGTTACTGGCGTGGTAATGTGGTTACTGTGGAGATGATGTGGTTACTGTAATGATCATGTGGTTACTGTGGAGATGATGTGATCACTGTAGTGATGATGTGGTTACTGCGGTGATGATGTGGTTACTGCGGTGATGATGTCGTCGCTGTAGTGATGATGTGGTTACTGTGGAGAAGATGTTATTACTGTGGAGATGATGTGGTTACTTTAGTGATGATGATGTTACTGGGGAGATGATGATGTTACTGGGGAGATGATGTGGTTACTGTGGAGATGATGTCGTTACTGTAGTGATGATTTGGTTACTCTGGTGATGATGTGGTTACTGTAGTGATGATGTGGTTACTGTAGTAATGATGTGGTTACTGTGGAGATGATGTGGTTACTTTAGTGATGATGTGGTTACTGTGGAGATGATGTGGTTACTTTAGTGATGATGTGGTTACTGTAGTGATGATGTGTTTACTGTAGTGATGATGTGGTTACTGTGGAGATTATATGGTTACTCTGGTGATGATGTGGTTACAGTAGTGATGATGTGGCTACTATGGCAATGATGTGGCTACTATGGCAATGATGTGGTTACTGTGGAGATGATGCGCTTACTGTAGAGATGATGCGCTTACTGTAGAGATGATGTGGTTACTCTAGTGATAATGTGGTTACTGTAGTGATGGTGTGGTTACTGTGGAGATGATATGCTTTCTGTAGAGATGAGCTGGTTACTGCGGAAATAATGTGGTTACTGTGGAGATGATGTGGTTACTGTAGTAGTGATGTGGTTACTGAGGAGATGATGTGGTTACTGTAGTGATCATGTGGTTACTGTGGAGATGATGTGATCACTGTAGTGATGATGTGTTTACTGTAGTGATGATGTGGTTACTGTGGAGATTATATGGTTACTCTGGTGATGATGTGGTTACAGTAGTGATGATGTGGCTACTATGGCAATGATGTGGCTACTATGGCAATGATGTGGTTACTGTGGAGATGATGCGCTTACTGTAGAGATGATGCGCTTACTGTAGAGATGATGTGGTTACTCTAGTGATAATGTGGTTACTGTAGTGATGGTGTGGTTACTATCAAGATGATATGGTTAATGCAATGATGATGTGGTTACTGTGGAGATATTGTCGTTACTTTAGTTATGATGTTGTTACTGTAGTGATGATGTGGTTACTGTGGATATGATGTGGTTACTGTAGTAGTGATGTGGTTACTGAGGAGATGATGTGGTTACTGTAGTGATGATGTGGTTACTGGCGTGGTAATGTGGTTACTGTGGAGATGATGTGGTTACTGTAGCTATCATGTGGTTACTGTGGAGATGATGTGATCACTGTAGTGATGATGTGGTTACTGCGGTGATGATGTCGTCGCTGTAGTGATGATGTGGTTACTGTGGAGAAGATGTTATTACTGTGGAGATGATGTGGTTACTTTTGTGATGATGATGTTACTGGGGAGAAGATGTGGTTACTGTAGTGATGATGTGGTTACTGTGGAGACTATGTTGTTACTGTAGTGATGATGTGATTATTGTGGAGATGATGTGGTTACTTTAGTGATGATGTGGTTACTGTGGAGATGATGTCGTTACTGTAGTGATGATGTGGTTACTCTGGTGATGATGTGGTTACTGTAGTGATGATGTGGTTACTGTAGTAATGATGTGGTTACTGTGGAGATGATGTGGTTACTTTAGTGATGATGTGGTTACTGTGGAGATGATGTGGTTACTTTAGTGATGATGTGGTTACTGTGGTGATGATTTGGTTACTGTAGTAATGATGTGGTTACTGTGGAGATGATGTGGTAACTCTAGTGATGATGTGGTTATTGCGATGATGTGGTCACTGTGGCGATGACGTGGTTACTGCAGTGATGATGTGGTTACTCTAGTGATATTGTCGTTACTTTAGTGATGATGTTACTGTAGTGATGATGTGGTTACTGTGGAGATGATGTGGTTACTGTAGTAGTGATGTGGTTACTGTAGAGATGAGCTGGTTACTGCTGGAAATAATGTGGTTACTGTAGTGATGATGTGGTTACTCTAGTGATATTGTCGTTACTTTAGTGATGATGTTACTGTAGTGATGATGTGGTTACTGTGGAGATGATGTGGTTACTGTAGTGATGATGTGGTTACTGGCGTGGTAATGTGGTTACTGTGGAGATGATGTGGTTACTGTAATGATCATGTGGTTACTGTGGAGATGATGTGATCACTGTAGTGATGATGTGGTTACTGCGGTGATGATGTGGTTACTGCGGTGATGATGTCGTCGCTGTAGTGATGATGTGGTTACTGTGGAGAAGATGTTATTACTGTGGAGATGATGTGGTTACTTTAGTGATGATGATGTTACTGGGGAGATGATGATGTTACTGGGGAGATGATGTGGTTACTGTGGAGATGATGTCGTTACTGTAGTGATGATTTGGTTACTCTGGTGATGATGTGGTTACTGTAGTGATGATGTGGTTACTGTAGTAATGATGTGGTTACTGTGGAGATGATGTGGTTACTTTAGTGATGATGTGGTTACTGTGGAGATGATGTGGTTACTTTAGTGATGATGTGGTTACTGTGGTGATGATTTGGTTACTGTAGTAATGATGTGGTTACTGTGGAGATGATGTGGTAACTCTAGTGATGATGTGGTTATTGCGATGATGTGGTCACTGTGGCGATGATGTGGTTACTGCAGTGATGATGTGGTTACTCTAGTGATATTGTCGTTACTTTAGTGATGATGTTACTGTAGTGATGATGTGGTTACTGTGGAGATGATGTGGTTACTGTAGTAGTGATGTGGTTACTGTAGAGATGAGTTGGTTACTGCTGGAAATAATGTGGTTACTGTAGTGATGATGTGGTTACTCTAGTGATATCGTCGTTACTTTAGTGATGATGTTACTGTAGTGATGATGTGGTTACTGTGGAGATGATGTGGTTACTGTAGTAGTGATGTGGTTACTGAGGAGATGATGTGGTTACTGTAGTGATGATGTGGTTACTGGCGTGGTAATGTGGTTACTGTGGAGATGATGTGGTTACTGTAGCTATCATGTGGTTACTGTGGAGATGATGTGATCACTGTAGTGATGATGTGGTTACTGCGGTGATGATGTCGTCGCTGTAGTGATGATGTGGTTACTGTGGAGAAGATGTTATTACTGTGGAGATGATGTGGTTACTTTTGTGATGATGATGTTACTGGGGAGAAGATGTGGTTACTGTAGTGATGATGTGGTTACTGTGGAGACTATGTTGTTACTGTAGTGATGATGTGATTATTGTGGAGATGATGTGGTTACTTTAGTGATGATGTGGTTACTGTGGAGATGATGTCGTTACTGTAGTGATGATGTGGTTACTCTGGTGATGATGTGGTTACTGTAGTGATGATGTGGTTACTGTAGTAATGATGTGGTTACTGTGGAGATGATGTGGTTACTTTAGTGATGATGTGGTTACTGTGGAGATGATGTGGTTACTTTAGTGATGATGTGGTTACTGTGGTGATGATTTGGTTACTGTAGTAATGATGTGGTTACTGTGGAGATGATGTGGTAACTCTAGTGATGATGTGGTTATTGCGATGATGTGGTCACTGTGGCGATGATGTGGTTACTGCAGTGATGATGTGGTTACTCTAGTGATATTGTCGTTACTTTAGTGATGATGTTACTGTAGTGATGATGTGGTTACTGTGGAGATGATGTGGTTACTGTAGTAGTGATGTGGTTACTGTAGAGATGAGCTGGTTACTGCTGGAAATAATGTGGTTACTGTAGTGATGATGTGGTTACTCTAGTGATATTGTCGTTACTTTAGTGATGATGTTACTGTAGTGATGATGTGGTTACTGTGGAGATGATGTGGTTACTGTAGTGATGATGTGGTTACTGGCGTGGTAATGTGGTTACTGTGGAGATGATGTGGTTACTGTAATGATCATGTGGTTACTGTGGAGATGATGTGATCACTGTAGTGATGATGTGGTTACTGCGGTGATGATGTGGTTACTGCGGTGATGATGTCGTCGCTGTAGTGATGATGTGGTTACTGTGGAGAAGATGTTATTACTGTGGAGATGATGTGGTTACTTTAGTGATGATGATGTTACTGGGGAGATGATGATGTTACTGGGGAGATGATGTGGTTACTGTGGAGATGATGTCGTTACTGTAGTGATGATTTGGTTACTCTGGTGATGATGTGGTTACTGTAGTGATGATGTGGTTACTGTAGTAATGATGTGGTTACTGTGGAGATGATGTGGTTACTTTAGTGATGATGTGGTTACTGTGGAGATGATGTGGTTACTTTAGTGATGATGTGGTTACTGTGGTGATGATTTGGTTACTGTAGTAATGATGTGGTTACTGTGGAGATGATGTGGTAACTCTAGTGATGATGTGGTTATTGCGATGATGTGGTCACTGTGGCGATGATGTGGTTACTGCAGTGATGATGTGGTTACTCTAGTGATATTGTCGTTACTTTAGTGATGATGTTACTGTAGTGATGATGTGGTTACTGTGGAGATGATGTGGTTACTGTAGTAGTGATGTGGTTACTGTAGAGATGAGTTGGTTACTGCTGGAAATAATGTGGTTACTGTAGTGATGATGTGGTTACTCTAGTGATATCGTCGTTACTTTAGTGATGATGTTACTGTAGTGATGATGTGGTTACTGTGGAGATGATGTGGTTACTGTAGTGATGATGTGGTTACTGGCGTGGTAATGTGGTTACTGTGGAGATGATGTGGTTACTGTAGTGATCATGTGGTTACTGTGGAGATGATGTGATCACTGTAGTGATGATGTAGTTACTGCGGTGATGATGTGGTTACTGCGGTGATGATGTCGTCGCTGTAGTGATGATGTGGTTACTGTGGAGAAGATGTTATTACTGTGGAGATGATGTGGTTACTTTAGTGATGATGATGTTACTGGGGAGATGATGTGGTTACTGTAGTGATGATGTGGTTACTGTGGAGATTATGTGGTTACTGTAGTGATGATGTGGTTACTGTAGTGATGATGTGATTATTGTGGTGAAGATGTGGTTACTGTAGTGATGATGATGTTACTGGGGAGAAGATGTTATTACTGTGGAGATGATGTGGTTACTCTGGTGATGAGGTGGTTACTGTAGTAATGATGTGGTTACTGTGGAGATGATGTGGTCACTGTAGTGATGATGTGGTTACTGTGGAGACTATGTTGTTACTGTAGTGATGATGTGATTACTGTGGAGATGATGTGGTTACTGTAGTGATGATGTGGTTACTCTGGTGATGATGTGGTTACTGTAGTGATGATGTGGTTACTGTAGTAATGATGTGGTTACTGTGGATATGATGTGGTTACTTTAGTGATGATGATGTTACTGGGGAGATGATGATGTTACTGGGGAGATGATGTGGTTACTGTGGAGATGATGTCGTTACTGTAGTGATGATTTGGTTACTCTGGTGATGATGTGGTTACTGTAGTGATGATGTGGTTACTGTAGTAATGATGTGGTTACTGTGGAGATGATGTGGTTACTTTAGTGATGATGTGGTTACTGTGGAGATGATGTGGTTACTTTAGTGATGATGTGGTTACTGTGGTGATGATTTGGTTACTGTAGTAATGATGTGGTTACTGTGGAGATGATGTGGTAACTCTAGTGATGATGTGGTTATTGCGATGATGTGGTCACTGTGGCGATGATGTGGTTACTGCAGTGATGATGTGGTTACTCTAGTGATATTGTCGTTACTTTAGTGATGATGTTACTGTAGTGATGATGTGGTTACTGTGGAGATGATGTGGTTACTGTAGTAGTGATGTGGTTACTGTAGAGATGAGCTGGTTACTGCTGGAAATAATGTGGTTACTGTAGTGATGATGTGGTTACTCTAGTGATATTGTCGTTACTTTAGTGATGATGTTACTGTAGTGATGATGTGGTTACTGTGGAGATGATGTGGTTACTGTAGTGATGATGTGGTTACTGGCGTGGTAATGTGGTTACTGTGGAGATGATGTGGTTACTGTAATGATCATGTGGTTACTGTGGAGATGATGTGATCACTGTAGTGATGATGTGGTTACTGCGGTGATGATGTGGTTACTGCGGTGATGATGTCGTCGCTGTAGTGATGATGTGGTTACTGTGGAGAAGATGTTATTACTGTGGAGATGATGTGGTTACTTTAGTGATGATGATGTTACTGGGGAGATGATGATGTTACTGGGGAGATGATGTGGTTACTGTGGAGATGATGTCGTTACTGTAGTGATGATTTGGTTACTCTGGTGATGATGTGGTTACTGTAGTGATGATGTGGTTACTGTAGTAATGATGTGGTTACTGTGGAGATGATGTGGTTACTTTAGTGATGATGTGGTTACTGTGGAGATGATGTGGTTACTTTAGTGATGATGTGGTTACTGTGGTGATGATTTGGTTACTGTAGTAATGATGTGGTTACTGTGGAGATGATGTGGTAACTCTAGTGATGATGTGGTTATTGCGATGATGTGGTCACTGTGGCGATGATGTGGTTACTGCAGTGATGATGTGGTTACTCTAGTGATATTGTCGTTACTTTAGTGATGATGTTACTGTAGTGATGATGTGGTTACTGTGGAGATGATGTGGTTACTGTAGTAGTGATGTGGTTACTGTAGAGATGAGTTGGTTACTGCTGGAAATAATGTGGTTACTGTAGTGATGATGTGGTTACTCTAGTGATATCGTCGTTACTTTAGTGATGATGTTACTGTAGTGATGATGTGGTTACTGTGGAGATGATGTGGTTACTGTAGTGATGATGTGGTTACTGGCGTGGTAATGTGGTTACTGTGGAGATGATGTGGTTACTGTAGTGATCATGTGGTTACTGTGGAGATGATGTGATCACTGTAGTGATGATGTAGTTACTGCGGTGATGATGTGGTTACTGCGGTGATGATGTCGTCGCTGTAGTGATGATGTGGTTACTGTGGAGAAGATGTTATTACTGTGGAGATGATGTGGTTACTTTAGTGATGATGATGTTACTGGGGAGATGATGTGGTTACTGTAATGATGATGTGGTTACTGTGGAGATTATGTGGTTACTGTAGTGATGATGTGGTTACTGTAGTGATGATGTGATTATTGTGGTGAAGATGTG
The DNA here is from genome assembly GCA_037951165.1 of Lophius americanus. Taxonomy (NCBI): domain Eukaryota; kingdom Metazoa; phylum Chordata; class Actinopteri; order Lophiiformes; family Lophiidae; genus Lophius; species Lophius americanus. The sequence continues at coordinate 1,092,181 of JBBDHG010000030.1, read as the reverse complement.
GTTACTGTAGTGATGATGATGTTACTGGGGAGAAGATGTTATTACTGTGGAGATGATGTGGTTACTCTGGTGATGAGGTGGTTACTGTAGTAATGATGTGGTTACTGTGGAGATGATGTGGTCACTGTAGTGATGATGTGGTTACTGTGGAGACTATGTTGTTACTGTAGTGATGATGTGATTACTGTGGAGATGATGTGGTTACTGTAGTGATGATGTGGTTACTCTGGTGATGATGTGGTTACTGTAGTGATGATGTGGTTACTGTAGTAATGATGTGGTTACTGTGGATATGATGTGGTTACTTTAGTGATGATGATGTTACTGGGGAGATGATGATGTTACTGGGGAGATGATGTGGTTACTGTGGAGATGATGTCGTTACTGTAGTGATGATTTGGTTACTCTGGTGATGATGTGGTTACTGTAGTGATGATGTGGTTACTGTAGTAATGATGTGGTTACTGTGGAGATGATGTGGTTACTTTAGTGATGATGTGGTTACTGTGGAGATGATGTGGTTACTTTAGTGATGATGTGGTTACTGTGGTGATGATTTGGTTACTGTAGTAATGATGTGGTTACTGTGGAGATGATGTGGTAACTCTAGTGATGATGTGGTTATTGCGATGATGTGGTCACTGTGGCGATGATGTGGTTACTGCAGTGATGATGTGGTTACTCTAGTGATATTGTCGTTACTTTAGTGATGATGTTACTGTAGTGATGATGTGGTTACTGTGGAGATGATGTGGTTACTGTAGTAGTGATGTGGTTACTGTAGAGATGAGATGGTTACTGCTGGAAATAATGTGGTTACTGTAGTGATGATGTGGTTACTCTAGTGATATTGTCGTTACTTTAGTGATGATGTTACTGTAGTGATGATGTGGTTACTGTGGAGATGATGTGGTTACTGTAGTGATGATGTGGTTACTGGCGTGGTAATGTGGTTACTGTGGAGATGATGTGGTTACTGTAGTGATCATGTGGTTACTGTGGAGAGGATGTGATCACTGTAGTGATGATGTGGTTACTGCGGTGATGATGTGGTTACTGCGGTGATGATGTCGTCGCTGTAGTGATGATGTGGTTACTGTGGAGAAGATGTTATTACTGTGGAGATGATGTGGTTACTTTAGTGATGATGATGTTACTGGGGAGATGATGTGGTTACTGTAGCGATGATGTGGTTACTGTGGAGATTATGTGGTTACTGTAGTGATGATGTGGTTACTGTAGTGATGATGTGATTATTGTGGTGAAGATGTGGTTACTGTAGTGATGATGATGTTACTGGGGAGAAGATGTTATTACTGTGGAGATGATGTGGTTACTCTGGTGATGAGGTGGTTACTGTAGTAATGATGTGGTTACTGTGGAGATGATGTGGTCACTGTAGTGATGATGTGGTTACTGTGGAGACTATGTTGTTACTGTAGTGATGATGTGATTACTGTGGAGATGATGTGGTTACTGTAGTGATGATGTGGTTACTCTGGTGATGATGTGGTTACTGTAGTGATGATGTGGTTACTGTAGTAATGATGTTTTTACTTTGGAGATGATGTGGTTACTTTAGTGATGATGTGGTTACTGTGGAGATGATGTGGTTACTGTGGAGATGATGTGGTTACTATAGTGATGATGTGGTTACTCTGGTGATGATGTGCTTACTGTAGTAATGATGTGGTTACTGTGGAGATGATGTGGTAACTCTAGTGATGATGTGGTTATTGCGATGATGGGGTCACTGTGGCGATGATGTGATCACTGTAGTGATGATGTAGTTACTGCGGTGATGATGTGGTTACTGCGGTGATGATGTCGTCGCTGTAGTGATGATGTGGTTACTGTGGAGAAGATGTTATTACTGTGGAGATGATGTGGTTACTTTAGTGATGATGATGTTACTGGGGAGATGATGTGGTTACTGTAGTGATGATGTGGTTACTGTGGAGATTATGTGGTTACTGTAGTGATGATGTGGTTACTGTAGTGATGATGTGATTATTGTGGTGAAGATGTGGTTACTGTAGTGATGATGATGTTACTGGGGAGAAGATGTTATTACTGTGGAGATGATGTGGTTACTCTGGTGATGAGGTGGTTACTGTAGTAATGATGTGGTTACTGTGGAGAGGATGTGGTCACTGTAGTGATGATGTGGTTACTGTGGAGACTATGTTGTTACTGTAGTGATGATGTGATTACTGTGGAGATGATGTGGTTACTGTAGTGATGATGTGGTTACTCTGGTGATGATGTGGTTACTGTAGTGATGATGTGGTTACTGTAGTAATGATGTGGTTACTGTGGAGATGATGTGGTTACTTTAGTGATGATGATGTTACTGGGGAGATGATGATGTTACTGGGGAGATGATGTGGTTACTGTGGAGATGATGTGATTATTGTGGTGAAGATGTGGTTACTGTAGTGATGATGATGTTACTGGGGAGAAGATGTTATTACTGTGGAGATGATGTGGTTACTCTGGTGATGAGGTGGTTACTGTAGTAATGATGTGGTTACTGTGGAGATGATGTGGTCACTGTAGTGATGATGTGGTTACTGTGGAGACTATGTTGTTACTGTAGTGATGATGTGATTACTGTGGAGATGATGTGGTTACTGTAGTGATGATGTGGTTACTCTGGTGATGATGTGGTTACTGTAGTGATGATGTGGTTACTGTAGTAATGATGTGGTTACTTTGGAGATGATGTGGTTACTTTAGTGATGATGTGGTTACTGTGGAGATGATGTGGTTACTGTGGAGATGATGTGGTTACTATAGTGATGATGTGGTTACTCTGGTGATGATGTGCTTACTGTAGTAATGATGTGGTTACTGTGGAGATGATGTGGTAACTCTAGTGATGATGTGGTTATTGCGATGATGGGGTCACTGTGGCGATGATGTGATCACTGTAGTGATGATGTAGTTACTGCGGTGATGATGTGGTTACTGCGGTGATGATGTCGTCGCTGTAGTGATGATGTGGTTACTGTGGAGAAGATGTTATTACTGTGGAGATGATGTGGTTACTTTAGTGATGATGATGTTACTGGGGAGATGATGTGGTTACTGTAGTGATGATGTGGTTACTGTGGAGATTATGTGGTTACTGTAGTGATGATGTGGTTACTGTAGTGATGATGTGATTATTGTGGTGAAGATGTGGTTACTGTAGTGATGATGATGTTACTGGGGAGAAGATGTTATTACTGTGGAGATGATGTGGTTACTCTGGTGATGAGGTGGTTACTGTAGTAATGATGTGGTTACTGTGGAGATGATGTGGTCACTGTAGTGATGATGTGGTTACTGTGGAGACTATGTTGTTACTGTAGTGATGATGTGATTACTGTGGAGATGATGTGGTTACTGTAGTGATGATGTGGTTACTCTGGTGATGATGTGGTTACTGTAGTGATGATGTGGTTACTGTAGTAATGATGTGGTTACTGTGGAGATGATGTGGTTACTTTAGTGATGATGATGTTACTGGGGAGATGATGATGTTACTGGGGAGATGATGTGGTTACTGTGGAGATGATGTCGTTACTGTAGTGATGATGTGGTTACTCTGGTGATGATGTGGTTACTGTAGTGATGATGTGGTTACTGTAGTAATGATGTGGTTACTGTGGAGATGATGTGGTTACTTTAGTGATGATGTGGTTACTGTGGAGATGATGTGGTTACTTTAGTGATGATGTGGTTACTGTGGTGATGATTTGGTTACTGTAGTAATGATGTGGTTACTGTGGAGATGATGTGGTAACTCTAGTGATGATGTGGTTATTGCGATGATGTGGTCACTGTGGCGATGATGTGGTTACTGCAGTGATGATGTGGTTACTCTAGTGATATTGTCGTTACTTTAGTGATGATGTTACTGTAGTGATGATGTGGTTACTGTGGAGATGATGTGGTTACTGTAGTAGTGATGTGGTTACTGTAGAGATGAGCTGGTTACTGCTGGAAATAATGTGGTTACTGTAGTGATGATGTGGTTACTCTAGTGATATTGTCGTTACTTTAGTGATGATGTTACTGTAGTGATGATGTGGTTACTGTGGAGATGATGTGGTTACTGTAGTGATGATGTGGTTACTGGCGTGGTAATGTGGTTACTGTGGAGATGATGTGGTTACTGTAATGATCATGTGGTTACTGTGGAGATGATGTGATCACTGTAGTGATGATGTGGTTACTGCGGTGATGATGTGGTTACTGCGGTGATGATGTCGTCGCTGTAGTGATGATGTGGTTACTGTGGAGAAGATGTTATTACTGTGGAGATGATGTGGTTACTTTAGTGATGATGATGTTACTGGGGAGATGATGATGTTACTGGGGAGATGATGTGGTTACTGTGGAGATGATGTCGTTACTGTAGTGATGATTTGGTTACTCTGGTGATGATGTGGTTACTGTAGTGATGATGTGGTTACTGTAGTAATGATGTGGTTACTGTGGAGATGATGTGGTTACTTTAGTGATGATGTGGTTACTGTGGAGATGATGTGGTTACTTTAGTGATGATGTGGTTACTGTGGTGATGATTTGGTTACTGTAGTAATGATGTGGTTACTGTGGAGATGATGTGGTAACTCTAGTGATGATGTGGTTATTGCGATGACGTGGTCACTGTGGCGATGATGTGGTTACTGCAGTGATGATGTGGTTACTCTAGTGATATTGTCGTTACTTTAGTGATGATGTTACTGTAGTGATGATGTGGTTACTGTGGAGATGATGTGGTTACTGTAGTAGTGATGTGGTTACTGTAGAGATGAGTTGGTTACTGCTGGAAATAATGTGGTTACTGTAGTGATGATGTGGTTACTCTAGTGATATCGTCGTTACTTTAGTGATGATGTTACTGTAGTGATGATGTGGTTACTGTGGAGATGATGTGGTTACTGTAGTGATGATGTGGTTACTGGCGTGGTAATGTGGTTACTGTGGAGATGATGTGGTTACTGTAGTGATCATGTGGTTACTGTGGAGATGATGTGATCACTGTAGTGATGATGTAGTTACTGCGGTGATGATGTGGTTACTGCGGTGATGATGTCGTCGCTGTAGTGATGATGTGGTTACTGTGGAGAAGATGTTATTACCGTGGAGATGATGTGGTTACTTTAGTGATGATGATGTTACTGGGGAGATGATGTGGTTACTGTAGTGATGATGTGGTTACTGTGGAGATTATGTGGTTACTGTAGTGATGATGTGGTTACTGTAGTGATGATGTGATTATTGTGGTGAAGATGTGGTTACTGTAGTGATGATGATGTTACTGGGGAGAAGATGTTATTACTGTGGAGATGATGTGGTTACTCTGGTGATGAGGTGGTTACTGTAGTAATGATGTGGTTACTGTGGAGATGATGTGGTCACTGTAGTGATGATGTGGTTACTGTGGAGACTATGTTGTTACTGTAGTGATGATGTGATTACTGTGGAGATGATGTGGTTACTGTAGTGATGATGTGGTTACTCTGGTGATGATGTGGTTACTGTAGTGATGATGTGGTTACTGTAGTAATGATGTGGTTACTGTGGAGATGATGTGGTTACTTTAGTGATGATGATGTTACTGGGGAGATGATGATGTTACTGGGGAGATGATGTGGTTACTGTGGAGATGATGTCGTTACTGTAGTGATGATTTGGTTACTCTGGTGATGATGTGGTTACTGTAGTGATGATGTGGTTACTGTAGTAATGATGTGGTTACTGTGGAGATGATGTGGTTACTTTAGTGATAATGTGGTTACTGTGGAGATGATGTGGTTACTTTAGTGATGATGTGGTTACTGTGGTGATGATTTGGTTACTGTAGTAATGATGTGGTTACTGTGGAGATGATGTGGTAACTCTAGTGATGATGTGGTTATTGCGATGATGTGGTCACTGTGGCGATGATGTGGTTACTGCAGTGATGATGTGGTTACTCTAGTGATATTGTCGTTACTTTAGTGATGATGTTACTGTAGTGATGATGTGGTTACTGTGGAGATGATGTGGTTACTGTAGTGATGATGTGGTTACTGGCGTGGTAATGTGGTTACTGTGGAGATGATGTGGTTACTGTAGTGATCATGTGGTTACTGTGGAGAGGATGTGATCACTGTAGTGATGATGTGGTTACTGCGGTGATGATGTGGTTACTGCGGTGATGATGTCGTCGCTGTAGTGATGATGTGGTTACTGTGGAGAAGATGTTATTACTGTGGAGATGATGTGGTTACTTTAGTGATGATGATGTTACTGGGGAGATGATGTGGTTACTGTAGCGATGATGTGGTTACTGTGGAGATTATGTGGTTACTGTAGTGATGATGTGGTTACTGTAGTGATGATGTGATTATTGTGGTGAAGATGTGGTTACTGTAGTGATGATGATGTTACTGGGGAGAAGATGTTATTACTGTGGAGATGATGTGGTTACTCTGGTGATGAGGTGGTTACTGTAGTAATGATGTGGTTACTGTGGAGATGATGTGGTCACTGTAGTGATGATGTGGTTACTGTGGAGACTATGTTGTTACTGTAGTGATGATGTGATTACTGTGGAGATGATGTGGTTACTGTAGTGATGATGTGGTTACTCTGGTGATGATGTGGTTACTGTAGTGATGATGTGGTTACTGTAGTAATGATGTGGTTACTTTGGAGATGATGTGGTTACTTTAGTGATGATGTGGTTACTGTGGAGATGATGTGGTTACTGTGGAGATGATGTGGTTACTATAGTGATGATGTGGTTACTCTGGTGATGATGTGCTTACTGTAGTAATGATGTGGTTACTGTGGAGATGATGTGGTAACTCTAGTGATGATGTGGTTATTGCGATGATGGGGTCACTGTGGCGATGATGTGATCACTGTAGTGATGATGTAGTTACTGCGGTGATGATGTGGTTACTGCGGTGATGATGATGTTACTGGGGAGATGATGATGTTACTGGGGAGATGATGTGGTTACTGTGGAGATGATGTCGTTACTGTAGTGATGATGTGGTTACTCTGGTGATGATGTGGTTACTGTAGTGATGATGTGGTTACTGTAGTAATGATGTGGTTACTTTGGAGATGATGTGGTTACTTTAGTGATGATGTGGTTACTGTGGAGATGATGTTGTTACTTTGGAGATGATGTGGTTACTATAGTGATGATGTGGTTACTCTGGTGATGATGTGCTTACTGTAGTAATGATGTGGTTACTGTGGAGATGATGTGGTAACTCTAGTGATGATGTGGTTATTGCGATGATGGGGTCACTGTGGCGATGATGTGATCACTGTAGTGATGATGTAGTTACTGCGGTGATGATGTGGTTACTGCGGTGATGATGTCGTCGCTGTAGTGATGATGTGGTTACTGTGGAGAAGATGTTATTACTGTGGAGATGATGTGGTTACTTTAGTGATGATGATGTTACTGGGGAGATGATGTGGTTACTGTAGTGATGATGTGGTTACTGTGGAGATTATGTGGTTACTGTAGTGATGATGTGGTTACTGTAGTGATGATGTGATTATTGTGGTGAAGATGTGGTTACTGTAGTGATGATGATGTTACTGGGGAGAAGATGTTATTACTGTGGAGATGATGTGGTTACTCTGGTGATGAGGTGGTTACTGTAGTAATGATGTGGTTACTGTGGAGATGATGTGGTCACTGTAGTGATGATGTGGTTACTGTGGAGACTATGTTGTTACTGTAGTGATGATGTGATTACTGTGGAGATGATGTGGTTACTGTAGTGATGATGTGGTTACTCTGGTGATGATGTGGTTACTGTAGTGATGATGTGGTTACTGTAGTAATGATGTGGTTACTGTGGAGATGATGTGGTTACTTTAGTGATGATGATGTTACTGGGGAGATGATGATGTTACTGGGGAGATGATGTGGTTACTGTGGAGATGATGTCGTTACTGTAGTGATGATTTGGTTACTCTGGTGATGATGTGGTTACTGTAGTGATGATGTGGTTACTGTAGTAATGATGTGGTTACTGTGGAGATGATGTGGTTACTTTAGTGATGATGTGGTTACTGTGGAGATGATGTGGTTACTTTAGTGATGATGTGGTTACTGTGGTGATGATTTGGTTACTGTAGTAATGATGTGGTTACTGTGGAGATGATGTGGTAACTCTAGTGATGATGGTGTTATTGCGATGATGTGGTCACTGTGGCGATGATGTGGTTACTGCAGTGATGATGTGGTTACTCTAGTGATATTGTCGTTACTTTAGTGATGATGTTACTGTAGTGATGATGTGGTTACTGTGGAGATGATGTGGTTACTGTAGTAGTGATGTGGTTACTGTAGAGATGAGCTGGTTACTGCTGGAAATAATGTGGTTACTGTAGTGATGATGTGGTTACTCTAGTGATATTGTCGTTACTTTAGTGATGATGTTACTGTAGTGATGATGTGGTTACTGGCGTGGTAATGTGGTTACTGTGGAGATGATGTGGTTACTGTAGTGATCATGTGGTTACTGTGGAGAGGATGTGATCACTGTAGTGATGATGTGGTTACTGCGGTGATGATGTGGTTACTGCGGTGATGATGTCGTCGCTGTAGTGATGATGTGGTTACTGTGGAGAAGATGTTATTACTGTGGAGATGATGTGGTTACTTTAGTGATGATGATGTTACTGGGGAGATGATGTGGTTACTGTAGCGATGATGTGGTTACTGTGGAGATTATGTGGTTACTGTAGTGATGATGTGGTTACTGTAGTGATGATGTGATTATTGTGGTGAAGATGTGGTTACTGTAGTGATGATGATGTTACTGGGGAGAAGATGTTATTACTGTGGAGATGATGTGGTTACTCTGGTGATGAGGTGGTTACTGTAGTAATGATGTGGTTACTGTGGAGATGATGTGGTCACTGTAGTGATGATGTGGTTACTGTGGAGACTATGTTGTTACTGTAGTGATGATGTGATTACTGTGGAGATGATGTGGTTACTGTAGTGATGATGTGGTTACTCTGGTGATGATGTGGTTACTGTAGTGATGATGTGGTTACTGTAGTAATGATGTGGTTACTTTGGAGATGATGTGGTTACTTTAGTGATGATGTGGTTACTGTGGAGATGATGTGGTTACTGTGGAGATGATGTGGTTACTTTAGTGATGATGTGGTTACTGTGGAGATGATGTGGTTACTGTGGAGATGATGTGGTTACTGTAGTGATGATGTGGTTACTCTGGTGATGATGTGGTTACTGTAGTGATGATGTGGTTACTGTAGTAATGATGTGGTTACTTTGGAGATGATGTGGTTACTTTAGTGATGATGTGGTTACTGTGGAGATGATGTGGTTACTGTGGAGATGATGTGGTTACTATAGTGATGATGTGGTTACTCTGGTGATGATGTGCTTACTGTAGTAATGATGTGGTTACTGTAGAGATGATGTGGTAACTCTAGTGATGATGTGGTTATTGCGATGATGGGGTCACTGTGGCGATGATGTGGTTACTGCAGTGATGATGTGGTTACTCTAGTGATATTGTCGTTACTTTAGTAATGATGTTGTTACTGTAGTGATGATGTGGTTACTGTGGAGATGATGTGGTTACTGTAGTGATGATGTGGTTACTGGCGTGGTAATGTAGTTACTGTGGAGATGATGTGGTTACTGTAGTGATCATGTGGTTACTGTGGAGATGATGTGATCACTGTAGTGATGATGTGGTTACTGCGGTGATGATGTGGTTACTGCGGTGATGATGTCGTCGCTGTAGTGATGATGTGGTTACTGTGGAGAAGATGTTAGTACTGTGGAGATGATGTGGTTACTTTAGTGATGATGATGTTACTGGGGAGATGATGTGGTTACTGTAGTGATGATGTGGTTACTGTGGAGATTATGTGGTTACTGTAGTGATGATGTGGTTACTGTAGTGATGATGTGGTTACTGTGGAGATCATGCTATTACTGTGGAGATTATGTGGTTACTCTGGTGATGAGGTGGTTACTTTAGTAATGATGTGGTTACTGTGGAGATGATGTGGTCACTGTGGCGATGATGTGGTTATTGCAGTGATGATGTTGTTACTGTAGTGATGATGTAGTTACTGTCGCGATGATGTGGAAACTGTAGTGATGATGTGGTTACTGTGGCGATAATGTGGTTACTTCAGTGATGATGTGGTTACTGTATTGATGATGTGGTTACTGCGGTGATGATGTTATTACTGTGGAGGTGATGTGGTTACTTTAGTGATGATGTGGTTACTATGGAGATGATGTGGTACTGTAGAGATGATGTGGTTACTGTGGAAATAATGTGGTTACTCTAGTGATGATGTGGTTACTGTGGAGATGATATTGTTACTGTAGTGATGATGTGGTTAATGTAGTGATGATGTGGCTACTGTGGTGATGATGTGGTTACTGTGGAGATGATGTGGTTACTGTGGAGATGATGTGGTTACTTTGGAGATGATGTGGTTACTGTGGTGATGATGTGGTTACTCTAGTGATAATGTGGTTACTGTATTGATGATGTTGTTATTGTAGTGATGATCTGGTTACTGTGGAGATGATGTAGGTAATAATGTGATGATGTTGTTACTGGCGTGGTGATGTGGTTACTGTGGAGATGATGTGGTTATTGTAGTGATAATGTGGTTACTGTGGAGATGATGTGGTTACTGTAGTGATGATGTGGTTACTCTGGTGATGATGTGGTCACTGTAGTGACGATGTGGTTACTGTAGTGATGATGTTGTTACTGTAGTGATGATGTGGTTACTGTAGTGATGATGGGGTTACTGTAGAGATAATGTGGTTACTGTGGAAATAATGTGGTTACTCTAGTGATGATGTGGTTACTGTGGAGATGATGTGGTTAATGTAGTGATGATGTGGCTACTGTGGTGATGATGTGGTTACCGTGGAGATGATGTGGTTACTGTAGTGATGATGTTGTCTTTGTAGTGATGATGTGGTTACTGTAGTGATGATGGGGTTACTGTTGAAATGATGTGGTTACTGTGGAAATAATGTGGTTACTGTAGTTATGATGTGGTTACTATGGAGATGATATGGTTACTGTAGTGATGATTTGGTTACAGTGGAGATCATGTGGTTACTGTAGTGATGATGTGGTTAATGTAGTGATGATGTGGTTACTTTGTTAATGATGTGGTTACTGTAGTGATGATGTGGTTTTCTGTGGAGATGATGTGGTTACTGTGGTGATGATGTGGTTACTCTAGTGATAATGTGGTTACTGTAGTGATGATGTGGTTACTGTGGAGATGATATGGTTACTGTGGCAATCATGTGGTTACTGTAGTGATGTTGTGGTTACTGTGGAGATGATGTGGTTACTGTGGCGATGATGGGGTTACTGCAGTGATGATGTGGTTACTGTATTGATGATGTGGTTACTGTATTGATGATGTGGTTACTGCGGTGATGATGTTATTATTGTGGAGATGATGTGTTTACTTTAGTGATGATGTGGTCACTGTAGTGACGATGTGGTTACTGTAGTGATGATGTTGTTACTGTAGTGATGATGTGGTTACTGTAGTGATGATGGGGTTACTGTAGAGATTATGTGGTTACTGTGGAAATAATGTGGTTACTCTAGTGATGATGTGGTTACTGTGGAGATGATATGGTTAATGTAGTGATGATGTGGCTACTGTGGTGATGATGTGGTTACCGTGGAGATGATGTGGTTACTGTAGTGATGATGTGGTTACTCTGGTGATGATGTGTTTACTGTAGTGATGATGTGGTCACTGTAGTGACAATGGTGTTACTGTAGTGATGATGTTGTCACTGTAGTGATGATGTGGTTACTGTAGTGATGATGGGGTTACTGTTGAAATGATGTGGTTACTGTGGAAATAATGTGGTTACTGTAGTGATGATGTGGTTACTATGGAGATGATATGGTTACTGTAGTGATGATTTGGTTACAGTGGAGATCATGTGGTTACTGTAGTGATGATGTGGTTAATGTAGTGATGATGTGGTTTTCTGTCGAGATGATGTGGTTACTGTGGTGATGATGTGGTTACTCTAGTGATAATGTGGTTACTGTAGTGATGATGTGGTTACTGTGGAGATGATATGGTTACTGCGGCAATCATGTGGTTACTGTAGTGATGTTGTGGTTACTGTGGAGATGATGTGGTTACTGTGGCGATGATGTGGTTACTGCAGTGATGATGTGGTTACTGTATTGATGATGTGGTTACTGTATTGATGATGTGGTTACTGCGGTGATGATGTTATTATTGTGGAGATGATGTGGTTACTTTAGTGACGATGTGGTTACTGTGGAGATGATGTGGTTACTGTAGTGATGATGTAGTTACTCTGGTGATGATGTGGTTACTGTAGTGATGACGTTGTCACTGTAGTGAGGATGTGGTTACTGTAGTGATGATGGGGTTACTGTTGAAATGATGTGGTTACTGTGGAAATAATGTGGTTACTGTAGTGATGATGTGGTTACTATGGAGATGATATGGTTACTGTGGAGATGATGTGGTTACTATAGTGATGATGTGGTTACTCTGGTGATGATGTGCTTACTGTAGTAATGATGTGGTTACTGTGGAGATGATGTGGTAACTCTAGTGATGATGTGGTTATTGCGATGATGGGGTCACTGTGGCGATGATGTGGTTACTGCAGTGATGATGTGGTTACTCTAGTGATATTGTCGTTACTTTAGTAATGATGTTGTTACTGTAGTGATGATGTGGTTACTGTGGAGATGATGTGGTTACTGTAGTGATGATGTGGTTACTGGCGTGGTAATGTAGTTACTGTGGAGATGATGTGGTTACTGTAGTGATCATGTGGTTACTGTGGAGATGATGTGATCACTGTAGTGATGATGTGGTTACTGCGGTGATGATGTGGTTACTGCGGTGATGATGTCGTCGCTGTAGTGATGATGTGGTTACTGTGGAGAAGATGTTAGTACTGTGGAGATGATGTGGTTACTTTAGTGATGATGATGTTACTGGGGAGATGATGTGGTTACTGTAGTGATGATGTGGTTACTGTGGAGATTATGTGGTTACTGTAGTGATGATGTGGTTACTGTAGTGATGATGTGATTATTGTGGCGAAGATGTGGTTACTGTAGTGATGATGTGGTTACTGTGGAGATCATGTTATTACTGTGGAGATTATGTGGTTACTCTGGTGATGAGGTGGTTACTTTAGTAATGATGTGGTTACTGTGGAGATGATGTGGTCACTGTGGCGATGATGTGGTTATTGCAGTGATGATGTTGTTACTGTAGTGATGATGTAGTTACTGTCGCGATGATGTGGAAACTGTAGTGATGATGTGGTTACTGTGGCGATTATGTGGTTACTGTAGTGATGATGTGGTTACTGTAGTGATGATGTGGTTACTGTGGAGATCATGCTATTACTGTGGAGATTATGTGGTTACTCTGGTGATGAGGTGGTTACTTTAGTAATGATGTGGTTACTGTGGAGATGATGTGGTCACTGTGGCGATGATGTGGTTATTGCAGTGATGATGTTGTTACTGTAGTGATGATGTAGTTACTGTCGCGATGATGTGGAAACTGTAGTGATGATGTGGTTACTGTGGCGATAATGTGGTTACTTCAGTGATGATGTGGTTACTGTATTGATGATGTGGTTACTGCGGTGATGATGTTATTACTGTGGAGGTGATGTGGTTACTTTAGTGATGATGTGGTTACTATGGAGATGATGTGGTACTGTAGAGATGATGTGGTTACTGTGGAAATAATGTGGTTACTCTAGTGATGATGTGGTTACTGTGGAGATGATATTGTTACTGTAGTGATGATGTGGTTAATGTAGTGATGATGTGGCTACTGTGGTGATGATGTGGTTACTGTGGAGATGATGTGGTTACTGTGGAGATGATGTGGTTACTTTGGAGATGATGTGGTTACTGTGGTGATGATGTGGTTACTCTAGTGATAATGTGGTTACTGTATTGATGATGTTGTTATTGTAGTGATGATCTGGTTACTGTGGAGATGATGTAGGTAATAATGTGATGATGTTGTTACTGGCGTGGTGATGTGGTTACTGTGGAGATGATGTGGTTATTGTAGTGATAATGTGGTTACTGTGGAGATGATGTGGTTACTGTAGTGATGATGTGGTTACTCTGGTGATGATGTGGTCACTGTAGTGACGATGTGGTTACTGTAGTGATGATGTTGTTACTGTAGTGATGATGTGGTTACTGTAGTGATGATGGGGTTACTGTAGAGATAATGTGGTTACTGTGGAAATAATGTGGTTACTCTAGTGATGATGTGGTTACTGTGGAGATGATGTGGTTAATGTAGTGATGATGTGGCTACTGTGGTGATGATGTGGTTACCGTGGAGATGATGTGGTTACTGTAGTGATGATGTTGTCTTTGTAGTGATGATGTGGTTACTGTTGAAATGATGTGGTTACTGTGGAAATAATGTGGTTACTGTAGTTATGATGTGGTTACTATGGAGATGATATGGTTACTGTAGTGATGATTTGGTTACAGTGGAGATCATGTGGTTACTGTAGTGATGATGTGGTTAATGTAGTGATGATGTGGTTACTTTGTTAATGATGTGGTTACTGTAGTGATGATGTGGTTTTCTGTGGAGATGATGTGGTTACTGTGGTGATGATGTGGTTACTCTAGTGATAATGTGGTTACTGTAGTGATGATGTGGTTACTGTGGAGATGATATGGTTACTGTGGCAATCATGTGGTTACTGTAGTGATGTTGTGGTTACTGTGGAGATGATGTGGTTACTGTGGCGATGATGGGGTTACTGCAGTGATGATGTGGTTACTGTATTGATGATGTGGTTACTGTATTGATGATGTGGTTACTGCGGTGATGATGTTATTATTGTGGAGATGATGTGTTTACTTTAGTGATGATGTGGTCACTGTAGTGACGATGTGGTTACTGTAGTGATGATGTTGTTACTGTAGTGATGATGTGGTTACTGTAGTGATGATGGGGTTACTGTAGAGATTATGTGGTTACTGTGGAAATAATGTGGTTACTCTAGTGATGATGTGGTTACTGTGGAGATGATATGGTTACTGTAGTGATGATGTGGTTACAGTAGTGATGATGTGGTTAATGTAGTGATGATGTGGCTACTGTGGTGATGATGTGGTTACCGTGGAGATGATGTGGTTACTGTAGTGATGATGTGGTTACTCTGGTGATGATGTGTTTACTGTAGTGATGATGTGGTCACTGTAGTGACAATGGTGTTACTGTAGTGATGATGTTGTCACTGTAGTGATGATGTGGTTACTGTAGTGATGATGGGGTTACTGTTGAAATGATGTGGTTACTGTGGAAATAATGTGGTTACTGTAGTGATGATGTGGTTACTATGGAGATGATATGGTTACTGTAGTGATGATTTGGTTACAGTGGAGATCATGTGGTTACTGTAGTGATGATGTGGTTAATGTAGTGATGATGTGGTTTTCTGTCGAGATGATGTGGTTACTGTGGTGATGATGTGGTTACTCTAGTGATAATGTGGTTACTGTAGTGATGATGTGGTTACTGTGGAGATGATATGGTTACTGCGGCAATCATGTGGTTACTGTAGTGATGTTGTGGTTACTGTGGAGATGATGTGGTTACTGTGGCGATGATGTGGTTACTGCAGTGATGATGTGGTTACTGTATTGATGATGTGGTTACTGTATTGATGATGTGGTTACTGCGGTGATGTTGTGGTTACTGTGGAGATGATGTGGTTACTGTGGCGATGATGTGGTTACTGCAGTGATGATGTGGTTACTGTATTGATGATGTGGTTACTGTATTGATGATGTGGTTACTTTAGTGACGATGTGGTTACTGTGGAGATGATGTGGTTACTGTAGTGATGATGTAGTTACTCTGGTGATGATGTGGTTACTGTAGTGATGACGTTGTCACTGTAGTGAGGATGTGGTTACTGTAGTGATGATGGGGTTACTGTTGAAATGATGTGGTTACTGTGGAAATAATGTGGTTACTGTAGTGATGATGTGGTTACTATGGAGATGATATGGTTACTGTGGAGATGATGTGGTTACTATAGTGATGATGTGGTTACTCTGGTGATGATGTGCTTACTGTAGTAATGATGTGGTTACTGTGGAGATGTTGTGGTAACTCTAGTGATGATGTGGTTATTGCGATGATGGGGTCACTGTGGCGATGATGTGGTTACTGCAGTGATGATGTGGTTACTCTAGTGATATTGTCGTTACTTTAGTAATGATGTTGTTACTGTAGTGATGATGTGGTTACTGTGGAGATGATGTGGTTACTGTAGTGATGATGTGGTTACTGGCGTGGTAATGTAGTTACTGTGGAGATGATGTGGTTACTGTAGTGATCATGTGGTTACTGTGGAGATGATGTGATCACTGTAGTGATGATGTGGTTACTGCGGTGATGATGTGGTTACTGCGGTGATGATGTCGTCGCTGTAGTGATGATGTGGTTACTGTGGAGAAGATGTTAGTACTGTGGAGATGATGTGGTTACTTTAGTGATGATGATGTTACTGGGGAGATGATGTGGTTACTGTAGTGATGATGTGGTTACTGTGGAGATTATGTGGTTACTGTAGTGATGATGTGGTTACTGTAGTGATGATGTGATTATTGTGGCGAAGATGTGGTTACTGTAGTGATGATGTGGTTACTGTGGAGATCATGTTATTACTGTGGAGATTATGTGGTTACTCTGGTGATGAGGTGGTTACTTTAGTAATGATGTGGTTACTGTGGAGATGATGTGGTCACTGTGGCGATGATGTGGTTATTGCAGTGATGATGTTGTTACTGTAGTGATGATGTAGTTACTGTCGCGATGATGTGGAAACTGTAGTGATGATGTGGTTACTGTGGCGATTATGTGGTTACTTCAGTGATGATGTGGTTACTATATTGATGATGTGGTTACTGTATTGATGATGTGGTTACTGCGGTGATGATGTTATTACTGTGGAGGTGATGTGGTTACTTTAGTGATGATGTGGTTACTATGGAGATGATGTGGTACTGTAGAGATGATGTGGTTACTGTGGAAATAATGTGGTTACTCTAGTGATGATGTGGTTACTGTGGAGATGATATTGTTACTGTAGTGATGATGTGGTTAATGTAGTGATGATGTGGCTACTGTGGTGATGATGTGGTTACTGTGGAGATGATGTGGTTACTGTGGAGATGATGTGGTTACTGTGGAGATGATGTGGTTACTGTGGTGATGATGTGGTTACTCTAGTGATAATGTGGTTACTGTATTGATGATGTTGTTATTGTAGTGATGATCTGGTTACTGTGGAGATGATGTATGTAATAATGTGATGATGTTGTTACTGGCGTGGTGATGTGGTTACTGTGGAGATGATGTGGTTATTGTAGTGATAATGTGGTTACTGTGGAGATGATGTGGTTACTGTAGTGATGATGTGGTTACTCTGGTGATGATGTGGTCACTGTAGTGACGATGTGGTTACTGTAGTGATGATGTTGTTACTGTAGTGATGATGTGGTTACTGTAGTGATGATGGGGTTACTGTAGAGATTATGTGGTTACTGTGGAAATAATGTGGTTACTCTAGTGATGATGTGGTTACTGTGGTGATGATTTGGTTACTGTAGTAATGATGTGGTTACTGTGGAGATGATGTGGTAACTCTAGTGATGATGTGGTTATTGCGATGATGTGGTCACTGTGGCGATGATGTGGTTACTGCAGTGATGATGTGGTTACTCTAGTGATATTGTCGTTACTTTAGTGATGATGTTACTGTAGTGATGATGTGGTTACTGTGGAGATGATGTGGTTACTGTAGTAGTGATGTGGTTACTGTAGAGATGAGCTGGTTACTGCTGGAAATAATGTGGTTACTGTAGTGATGATGTGGTTACTCTAGTGATATTGTCGTTACTTTAGTGATGATGTTACTGTAGTGATGATGTGGTTACTGTGGAGATGATGTGGTTACTGTAGTGATGATGTGGTTACTGGCGTGGTATTGTGGTTACTGTGGAGATGATGTGGTTACCGTAGTGATCATGTGGTTACTGTGGAGATGATGTGATCACTGTAGTGATGATGTGGTTACTGCGGTGATGATGTGGTTACTGCGGTGATGATGTCGTCGCTGTAGTGATGATGTGGTTACTGTGGAGAAGATGTTATTACTGTGGAGATGATGTGGTTACTTTAGTGATGATGATGTTACTGGGGAGATGATGTGGTTACTGTAGTGATGATGTGGTTACTGTGGAGATTATGTGGTTACTGTAGTGATGATGTGGTTACTGTAGTGATGATGTGATTATTGTGGTGAAGATGTGGTTACTGTAGTGATGATGATGTTACTGGGGAGAAGATGTTATTACTGTGGAGATGATGTGGTTACTCTGGTGATGAAGTGGTTACTGTAGTAATGATGTGGTTACTGTGGAGATGATGTGGTCACTGTAGTGATGATGTGGTTACTGTGGAGATGATGTGGTTACTGTAGTGATGATGTGGTTACTCTGGTGATGATGTGGTTACTGTAGTGATGATGTGGTTACTGTAGTAATGATGTGGTTACTTTGGAGATGATGTGGTTACTTTAGTGATGATGTGGTTACTGTGGAGATGATGTGGTTACTGTGGAGATGATGTGGTTACTATAGTGATGATGTGGTTACTCTGGTGATGATGTGCTTACTGTAGTAATGATGTGGTTACTGTAGAGATGATGTGGTAACTCTAGTGATGATGTGGTTATTGCGATGATGGGGTCACTGTGGCGATGATGTGGTTACTGCAGTGATGATGTGGTTACTCTAGTGATATTGTCGTTACTTTAGTAATGATGTTGTTACTGTAGTGATGATGTGGTTACTGTGGAGATGATGTGGTTACTGTAGTGATGATGTGGTTACTGGCGTGGTAATGTAGTTACTGTGGAGATGATGTGGTTACTGTAGTGATCATGTGGTTACTGTGGAGATGATGTGATCACTGTAGTGATGATGTGGTTACTGCGGTGATGATGTGGTTACTGCGGTGATGATGTCGTCGCTGTAGTGATGATGTGGTTACTGTGGAGAAGATGTTAGTACTGTGGAGATGATGTGGTTACTTTAGTGATGATGATGTTACTGGGGAGATGATGTGGTTACTGTAGTGATGATGTGGTTACTGTGGAGATTATGTGGTTACTGTAGTGATGATGTGGTTACTGTAGTGATGATGTGGTTACTGTGGAGATCATGCTATTACTGTGGAGATTATGTGGTTACTCTGGTGATGAGGTGGTTACTTTAGTAATGATGTGGTTACTGTGGAGATGATGTGGTCACTGTGGCGATGATGTGGTTATTGCAGTGATGATGTTGTTACTGTAGTGATGATGTAGTTACTGTCGCGATGATGTGGAAACTGTAGTGATGATGTGGTTACTGTGGCGATAATGTGGTTACTTCAGTGATGATGTGGTTACTGTATTGATGATGTGGTTACTGCGGTGATGATGTTATTACTGTGGAGGTGATGTGGTTACTTTAGTGATGATGTGGTTACTATGGAGATGATGTGCTACTGTAGAGATGATGTGGTTACTGTGGAAATAATGTGGTTACTCTAGTGATGATGTGGTTACTGTGGAGATGATATTGTTACTGTAGTGATGATGTGGTTAATGTAGTGATGATGTGGCTACTGTGGTGATGATGTGGTTACTGTGGAGATGATGTGGTTACTGTGGAGATGATGTGGTTACTTTGGAGATGATGTGGTTACTGTGGTGATGATGTGGTTACTCTAGTGATAATGTGGTTACTGTATTGATGATGTTGTTATTGTAGTGATGATCTGGTTACTGTGGAGATGATGTAGGTAATAATGTGATGATGTTGTTACTGGCGTGGTGATGTGGTTACTGTGGAGATGATGTGGTTATTGTAGTGATAATGTGGTTACTGTGGAGATGATGTGGTTACTGTAGTGATGATGTGGTTACTCTGGTGATGATGTGGTCACTGTAGTGACGATGTGGTTACTGTAGTGATGATGTTGTTACTGTAGTGATGATGTGGTTACTGTAGTGATGATGGGGTTACTGTAGAGATAATGTGGTTACTGTGGAAATAATGTGGTTACTCTAGTGATGATGTGGTTACTGTGGAGATGATGTGGTTAATGTAGTGATGATGTGGCTACTGTGGTGATGATGTGGTTACCGTGGAGATGATGTGGTTACTGTAGTGATGATGTTGTCTTTGTAGTGATGATGTGGTTACTGTAGTGATGATGGGGTTACTGTTGAAATGATGTGGTTACTGTGGAAATAATGTGGTTACTGTAGTTATGATGTGGTTACTATGGAGATGATATGGTTACTGTAGTGATGATTTGGTTACAGTGGAGATCATGTGGTTACTGTAGTGATGATGTGGTTAATGTAGTGATGATGTGGTTACTTTGTTAATGATGTGGTTACTGTAGTGATGATGTGGTTTTCTGTGGAGATGATGTGGTTACTGTGGTGATGATGTGGTTACTCTAGTGATAATGTGGTTACTGTAGTGATGATGTGGTTACTGTGGAGATGATATGGTTACTGTGGCAATCATGTGGTTACTGTAGTGATGTTGTGGTTACTGTGGAGATGATGTGGTTACTGTGGCGATGATGGGGTTACTGCAGTGATGATGTGGTTACTGTATTGATGATGTGGTTACTGTATTGATGATGTGGTTACTGCGGTGATGATGTTATTATTGTGGAGATGATGTGTTTACTTTAGTGATGATGTGGTCACTGTAGTGACGATGTGGTTACTGTAGTGATGATGTTGTTACTGTAGTGATGATGTGGTTACTGTAGTGATGATGGGGTTACTGTAGAGATTATGTGGTTACTGTGGAAATAATGTGGTTACTCTAGTGATGATGTGGTTACTGTGGAGATGATATGGTTACTGTAGTGATGATGTGGTTACAGTAGTGATGATGTGGTTAATGTAGTGATGATGTGGCTACTGTGGTGATGATGTGGTTACCGTGGAGATGATGTGGTTACTGTAGTGATGATGTGGTTACTCTGGTGATGATGTGTTTACTGTAGTGATGATGTGGTCACTGTAGTGACAATGGTGTTACTGTAGTGATGATGGGGTTACTGTTGAAATGATGTGGTTACTGTGGAAATAATGTGGTTACTGTAGTGATGATGTGGTTACTATGGAGATGATATGGTTACTGTAGTGATGATTTGGTTACAGTGGAGATCATGTGGTTACTGTAGTGATGATGTGGTTAATGTAGTGATGATGTGGTTTTCTGTCGAGATGATGTGGTTACTGTGGTGATGATGTGGTTACTCTAGTGATAATGTGGTTACTGTAGTGATGTTGTGGTTACTGTGGAGATGATGTGGTTACTGTGGCGATGATGTGGTTACTGCAGTGATGATGTGGTTACTGTATTGATGATGTGGTTACTGCGGTGATGATGTTATTATTGAGGAGATGATGTGGTTACTTTAGTGACGATGTGGTTACTGTGGAGATGATGTGGTTACTGTAGTGATGATGTAGTTACTCTGGTGATGATGTGGTTACTGTAGTGATGACGTTGTCACTGTAGTGAGGATGTGGTTACTGTAGTGATGATGGGGTTACTGTTGAAATGATGTGGTTACTGTGGAAATAATGTGGTTACTGTAGTGATGATGTGGTTACTATGGAGATGATATGGTTACTGTAGTGATGATGTGGTTACAGTGGAGATCATGTGGTTACTATAGTGATGTTGTGGTTACTGTGGAGATGATGTGGTTACTGTGGTGATGATGTGGTTACTGTATTGATAATATGGTTACTGTAGTGATGATGTGGCTAATGTAGTCAAGATTTGGTTACTGTTGCGATGATGTTGTTACTGTAGTGATCATCTGGTTACTGTGGAGATGATGTGGTTACTATATTGATGATGTGGTTACTGTGGAGATGATTTGGTTACTGTAGTGATGATGTGGTTACTGTCGCGATGGTGTGGTTACTGTAGTGATGATGTGGTTACTGTGGCGATGATGGGGTTACTGCAGTGATGATGTGGTTACTGTATTGATGATGTGGTTACTGTATTGATGATGTGGTTACTGTATTGATGATGTGGTTCCTGCGGTGATGATGTTATTATTGTGGAGATGATGTGGTTACTTTAGTGACGATGTGGTTACTGTGGAGATGATGTGGTTACTGTAGTGATGATGTGGTCACTGTAGTGACGATGGTGTTACAGTGGAGATCATGTGGTTACTGTAGTGATGATGTGGTTAATGTAGTGATGATGTGGTTACTTTGGCAATGATGTGGTTACTGTAGTGATGATGTGGTTTTCTGTGGAGATGATGTGGTTACTGTGGTCATGATGTGGTTACTCTAGTGATAATGTGGTTACTGTAGTGATGATGTGGTTACTGTTTTGATGATCTGGTTACTGTGGAGATGATGTAGTTACTGGCGTGGTGATGCGGTTACTGTGGAGATGATGTGGTTACCGTGGTGATGAGGTGGTTACTGTAGTGATGATGTGGTTACTTTGGAGATGATGTGGTTACAATATTGATGATGTGGTTACTGTGGAGATGATGTGGTAAATGTGGCGATGATGTGGTTACTCGGATGATGATGTGGTTACTGTGGCGATGAGGTGGTTACTGTAGTGATGATGTGGTTACTTTGGAGATGATGTTATTTCTGTGGAGATAATGTGGTTACTGTAGTGATGATGTGGTTACTGTGGAGATGATGTTCTTACTGTAGTGATTATTTAGTTACTGTGACTATGATGTGGTTACCGTAGAGATGATGTGGTTACTGTCGCGATGATGTTGTTATTGTAGTGATGATGTGGTTACTGTGGCGATGATGTGGTAACTACATTGATGATGTGGTTACTGTGGTGATTATGTGGTTACTCTAGTGATAATGTGGTTAATGTAGTGATGATGTTGTTACTGTAGTGATGATGTGGTTACTGTGGAGATGATGTGGTTACTTAGTGATGTCGTGGTTACTGTAGTGATGATGTGGTTATTGTAGCAAGGATTTGGTTACTGTAGTGATCATGTGGTGACTCTAGTGATAATGTGGTTACTGTAGTGATGATGTGGTTACAGTGGAGATGATGTTGTTACTGTAGTGATGATGTGGTTAATGTAGTGATGATGTGGTTACTGTGGCAATGATGTGGTTACTGTAGTGATGATGTGGTTACTGTACTGATGATGTTGTTACTGTGGAGATGATGTGGTTACTATAGTCATGATGTGGTTAATGTAGTGATGATGTTGTTACTGTGGCAATGATATGGTTACTGTAGTGATGATGTGGTTACTGTAGTGATGATGTGGTTACTTTTGAGATGATGTGGTTACTGTGGCAATGATGTGGTTACTGTAGTGATGTTGTGGTTACTGTGGAGATGATGTGGTTACTGTGTTGATGATGTGGTTACTCTAGTGATAATGTGGTTACTGTAGTGATGATGTTTTTATTGTAGTGATGAGGTGGTTACTGTAGTGATGATGTTGTGACTTTGTTGATGATCTGGTTACTGTGGAGATGATGTAGTTACTGTAGTGATGATGTTGTTACTGTGGTGATGATCTGGTTACTGTAGTAGTGATGTGGTTACAGTGGAGATGATGTGGTTACTGTGGTGATGATGTGGTTACTCTAATGATAATGTGGTTACTGTAGTGATGATGTTTTTCTGTATTGATAATGTTTTTACTCTAGTGATGATGTGGTTACTGTGGCGATGATGTGGTTACTGCAGCGATGATATGGTCACTGTAGTGATGATGTGGTTACTGTATTGATGATGTGGTTACTGTAGTGATCATCTGGTTACTGTGGAGATGATGTGGTTACTATATTGATGATGTGGTTATTGTGGAGATGATGTGGTTACAGTGGCGATGAGGTGGTTACTGTAGTGATGATGTGGTTACTTTGGAGAAGATGTGGTTACAATATTGATGATGCGGTTACTGTAGTGATGATGTGGTTACTGTAGAGATGATTTGGCTACTGTAGTGATGATGTGGTTACTGTGGCAATGATGTGGTTACTGCAGTGATCATGTGGTTATTGTATTGATGATGTGGTTACTGTATTGATGATGTGGTTACTGTGGAGATGATGTGGTTACTGTAGTGATGATGTGGTTACTCTGGTGATGATGTGGTAACTGTAGTGATGATGTGGGCACTGTAGTGACGATGGTGTTACTGTAGTGATGATGTTGTTACTGTAGTGATGATGGGGTTACTGTTGAGATGATGTTGTTACTGTGGAAATAATGTGGTTACTGTAGTGATGATGTGGTTACTGTAGAGATGATTTGGTTACTGTAGTGATGATGTGGTTACAGTCGCGATGGTGTGGTTACTGTAGTGATGGTGTGGTTACTATGGCAATGATGTGGTTACTGCAGTGATGATGTGGTTATTGTATTGATGATGTGGTTACTGTATTGATGATGTGGTTACTGTGGAGATGATGTGGTTACTGTAGTGATGATGTGGTTACTCTGGTGATGATGTGGTTACTGCAGTGATGATGTGGTTATTGTATTGATGATGTGGTTACTGTATTGATGATGTGGTTACTATGGAGATGATATGGTTACTGTAGTTATGATGTGGTTACAGTGGAGATCATGTGGTTACTGTAGTGATGATGTGGTTAATGTAGTGATGATGAGGTTACTTTGGCAATGATGTGGTTACTGTAGTGATGATGTGGTTTTCTGTGGAGATGATGTGGTTACTGTGGTGATGATGTGGTTACTCTAGTGATAATGTGGTTACTGTAGTGATGATGTGGTTACTCTAGTGATAATATGGTTACTGTGGAGATGATGTAGTTACTGTAGTGATGATGTTGTTACGGGCGTGGTGATGCGGTTACTGTGGAGATGATGTGGTTATTGTAGTGATGATGTGGTTAATGTAGTCATGATTTGGTCACTGTTGCGATGATGTTGTTACTGTAGTGATCATCTGGTTACTGTGGAGATGATGTGGTTACTATATTGATGATGTGGTTACTGTGGAGATGATGTGGTTACAGTGGCGATGAGGTGGTTACTGTAGTGATGATGTGGTTACTTTGGAGAAGATGTGGTTACAATATTGATGATGCGGTTACTGTAGTGATGATGTGGTTACTGTAGAGATGATTTGGTTACTGTAGTGATGATGTGGTTACTGTGGCAATGATGTGGTTACTGCAGTGATGATGTGGTTATTGTATTGATGATGTGGTTACTGTATTGATGATGTGGTTACTGTGGAGATGATGTGGTTACTGTAGTGATGATGTGGTCACTGTAGTGACGATGGTGTTACTGTAGTGATGATGTTGTTACTGTAGTGATGATGGGGTTACTGTTGAGATGATGTTGTTACTGTGGAAATAATGTGGTTACTGTAGTGATGATGTGGTTACTTTGGAGAAGACGTGGTTACAATATTGATGATGCGGTTACTGTAGTGATGATGTGGTTACTGTAGAGATGATTTGGTTACTGTAGTGATGATGTGGTTACAGTCGCGATGGTGTGGTTACTGTAGTGATGATGTGGTTACTATGGCAATGATGTGGTTACTGCAGTGATGATGTGGTTATTGTATTGATGATGTGGTTACTGTATTGATGATGTGGTTACTGTGGAGATGATGTGGTTACTGTAGTGATGATGTGGTTACTCTGGTGATGATGTGGTTACTGCAGTGAGGATGTGGTTATTGTATTGATGATGTGGTTACTGTATTGATGATGTGGTTACTGTGGAGATGATGTGGTAACTGTAGTGATGATGTGGTAACTGTAGTGACGATGGTGTTACTGTAGTGATGATGTTGTTACTGTAGTGATGATGGGGTTACTGTTGAGATGATGTTGTTACTGTGGAAATAATGTGGTTACTGTAGTGATGATGTGGTTACTATGGAGATGATATGGTTACTGTAGTGATGATGTGGTTACAGTGGAGATCATGTGGTTACTGTAGTGATGATGTGGTTAATGTAGTGATGATGAGGTTACTTTGGCAATGATGTGGTTACTGTAGTGATGATGTGGTTTTCTGTGGAGATGATGTGGTTACTGTGGTGATGATGTGGTTACTCTAGTGATAATGTGGTTACTGTAGTGATGATGTGGTTACTGTAGTGATGGTGTGGTTACTGTGGAGATGATGTGGTTACTGTGGAGATGATGTGGTTACTGTGGTGATGATGTGGTTAATGTAGTCATGATTTGGTTACTGTTGCGATGATGTTGTTACTATATTGATGATGTGGTTACTCTAGTGATAATATGGTTACTGTGGAGATAATGTAGTTACTGTAGTGATGATGTTGTTACGGGCGTGGTGATGCGGTTACTGTGGAGATGATGTGGTTATTGTAGTGATGATGTGGTTAATGTAGTCATGATTTGGTTACTGTTGCGATGATGTTGTTACTATATTGATGATGTGGTTACTGTGGAGATGATGTGGTTACTGTGGTGATGAGGTGGTTACTGTAGTGATGATGTGGTTACTTTGGAGATGATGTGCTTACAATATTGATGATGTGGTTACTGTGGTGATGATGTGGTAAATGTGGCGATGATGTGGTTACTCGGATGATGATGTGGTTACTGTGGTGATGAGGTGGTTACTGTAGTGATGTTGTGGTTACTGTGGCGATGAGGTGGTTACTGTAGTGATGATGTGGTTACTTTGGAGATGATGTTATTTCTGTGGAGATAATGTGGTTACTGTAGTGATGATGTGGTTACTGTGGAGATGATCGTCTTGCTGTAGTGATTATTTAGTTACTGTGACTATGATGTGGTTACTGTAGAGATGATGTGGTTACTGTAGTGATGATGTGGTTACTGTCGCGATGATGTTGTTACTGTAGTGATGATGTGGTTACTGTGGCGATGATGTGGTTACTACATTGATGATGTGGTTACTGTGGTGATTATGTGGTTACTCTAGTGATAATGTGGTTAATATAGTGATGATGTTGTTACTGTAGTTATGATGTGGTTACTGTAGTGATTGGTATGGTTACTGTAGTGATGATGTGGTTACTTTGGAGATACGTGGTTATTATAGTGATGACGTGGTTACTATAGTGATGACGTGGTTATTGTAGTGATGATGTGGTTAATGTAGTCATGATCTGGTTACTGTGGAGATGATGTGGTTACTATATTGATGATGTGGTAACTGGAGTGATGATGTGGTTACAGTGGAGATGATGTGGTTACTATATTGATTATGTGGTTACTGTGGAGATGATGTGGTTACTGTGGCGATGAGGAGGTTACTGCAGCGATGATATGGTCACTGTAGTGATGATGTGGTTACTGTATTGATGATGTGGTTACTGTAGTGATCATCTGGTTACTGTGGAGATGATGTGGTTACTATATTGATTATGTGGTTACTGTGGAGATGATGTGGTTACTGTGGCGATGAGGAGGTTACTGTAGTGATGATGTGGTTACTTTGGAGAAGATGTGGTTACAATATTGATGATGCGGTTACTGTAGTGATGATGCGGTTACTGTGGCAATGATGTGGTTACTGCAGTGATTATGTGGTTATTGTATTGATGATGTGGTTACTGTATTGATGATGTGGTTACTGCGGAGATGATGTGGTTACTGTAGTGATGATGTGGTTACTCTGGTGATGATGTGGTAACTGTAGTGATGATGTGGTCACTGTAGTGACGATGGTGTTACTGTAGTGATGATGTTGTTACTGTAGTGATGATGGGGTTACTGTTGAGATGATGTTGTTACTGTGGAAATAATGTGGTTACTGTAGTGATGATGTGGTTACTATGGAGATGATATGGTTACTGTAGTGATGATGTGGTTACAGTGGAGATCATGTGGTTACTGCAGTGATGATGTGGTTAATGTAGTGATGATGTGGTTTTCTGTGGAGATGATGTGGTTACTGTGGTGATGATGTGGTTACTCTAGTGATAGTGTGGTGACTGTAGTGATGATGTGGTTACTGTAGTGATGGTGTGGTTACTGTGGAGATGATGTGGTTACTGTGGAGATGATGTGTTTACTCTAGTGATAATATGGTTACTGTGGAGATGATGTAGTTACTGTAGTGATGATGTTGTTACGGGCGGTGTGATGCGGTTACTGTGGAGATGATGTGGTTATTGTAGTGATGATGTGGTTAATGTAGTCATGATTTGGTTACTGTTGCGATGATGTTGTTACTGTAGTGATCATCTGGTTACTGTGGAGATGATGTGGTTACTGTGGTGATGAGGTGGTTACTGTAGTGATGATGTGGTTACTTTGGAGATGATGTGGTTACAATATTGATGATGTGGTTACTGTGGAGATGATGTGGTTAATGTGGCGATGATGTGGTTACTCGGATGATGATGTGGTTACTGTGGTGATGAGGTGGTTACTGTAGTGATGTTGTGGTTACTGTGGCGATGAGGTGGTTACTGTAGTGATGATGTGGTTACTTTGGAGATGATGTTATTTCTGTGGAGATAATGTGGTTACTGTAGTGATGATGTGGTTACTGTGGAGATGATCGTCTTGCTGTAGTGATTATTTAGTTACTGTGACTATGATGTGGTTACTGTAGAGATGATGTGGTTACTGTAGTGATGATGTGGTTACTGTCGCGATGATGTGGTTACTGTAGTGATGATTTGGTTACTGTGGCGATGATGTGGTTACTACATTGATGATGTGGTTACTGTGGCGATTATGTGGTTACTCTAGTGATAATGTGGTTAATGTAGTGATGATGTTGTTACTGTAGTGATCATCTGGTTACTGTGGAGATGATGTGGTTACTATATTGATGATATGGTAACTGGAGTGATGATGTAGTTACAGTGGAGATGATGTGGTTATTGTAGTGATGATGTGGTTAATGTAGTTATGATTTGGTTATTGTTGCGATGATGTGGTTGCTATATTGATGATGTGGTTACTGTGGATATGATGTGGTTACTGTAGTGATCATGTGGTTACTGTGGAGATCATGTGGTTACTATATTGATGATATGGTTCCTTAGGAGATGATGTGGTTACTGTGGCGATGAGCTGGTTACTGTAGTGATGATGTGGTTACTGTGGAGACGATGTGGTAACTGTGGCGATGATGTGGTTACTGTAGTGATGATGTGGTTACTGTGGCGATGATGTGGTTACTGTAGTGATGATGTGGTTACTGTGAAGATGATGTGGTAACTGTGGCAATGATGTGGTTACTGTAGTGATAATGTGGTAAATGTAGTGATGATGTTGTTACTGTAGTGATGATGTGGTTACTGTAGTGATTGGTATGGTTACTGTAGTGATGATGTGGTTACTGTAGTGATTGGTATGGTTACTGTAGTGATGATGTGGTTACTTTGGAGATACGTGGTTATTAAAGTGATGACGTGGTTATTATAGAGATGATGTGGTTACTGTAGTGATGATGTGGTTACTGTAGTGATGATGTGGTTACTGTTGAGATGATGTGGTTACTGTGGTAATGATGTTGTTGCTGTAGTGATCATCTGGTTACTGTGGAGATGATGTGGTTACTATATTGATGATGTGGTTACTGTGGGGATGATGTGGTTACTGTGGTGATGAGGTGGTTACTGTAGTGATGATGTGGTTACTTTGGAGATGATGTGGTTAAAATATTGATGATGTGGTTACTTGGGAGATGATGTGGTAACTGTGGCGATGATGTGGTTACTCGGATGATGATGTGGTTACTGTGGCGATGATGTGCTTACTGTAGTGATGATGTGGTTACTTTTGAGATGATGTTATTTCTGTGGAGATAATTTGGTTACTGTAGTGATGATGTGGTTACTGTAGCGATGATGTGGTTACTGTGGAGATACGTGGTTACTTTAGTGATGACGTGGTTACTATAGTGATGATGTGGTTACTGTGGAGATGATGTGGTTACTTAGTGATGTAGTGGTTACTGTAGTGATGATGTGGTTATTGTAGCGAGGATTTGGTTACTGTAGTGATCATTTGGTTACTGGTGATGATGTGGTGACTGTAGTGATGATGTGGTTAATGTAGTGATGATGTGGTTACTGTGGCAATGATGTGGTTACTGTAGTGATGATGTGGTTACTGTAGTGATGATGTTGTTACTGTGGAGATGATGTGGTTACTGTGGCAATGATTTGGTTACTGTTGTGATGTTGTGGTTACTGTAGTGATAATGTGGTTACTGTAGTGATGATGTGGTTACTGTGGCGATGACGTGGTTACTACATTGATGATGTGGTTACTGTGGTGATTATGTGGTTACTCTAGTGATAATGTGGTAAATGTAGTGATGATGTTGTTACTGTAGTGATGATGTGGTTACTGTAGTGATGACGTGGTTACTATAGTGATGATGTGGTTACTGTAGTGATGATGTGGTTACTGTAGTGATGATGTGGTTACTATGGAGATTATATGGTTTTCTGTGGAGATGATGTGGTTACTGTGGTGATGATGTGGTTACTCTAGTGATAATGTGGTTACTGTAGTGATGATGTGGTTACTCTGGAGATGATGTGGTTACTGTGGTGATGATGTGGTTACTCTAGTGATAATATGGTTACTGTAGTGATGATGTTGTGACTGTTTTGATGATGTGGTTACTGTGGAGATGATGTGGTTACTATATTGATGATGTGGTTACTGTGGAGATGATGTGGTTACTGTGGTGATGAGGTGGTTACTGTAGTGAGGATGTGGTTACTTTGGAGATGATGTGGTTACTTGGGAGATGATGTGGTAACTGTGGCGATGATGTGGTTACTCGGATGATGATGTGGTTACTGTGGCGATGAGTTGGTTACTTTAGTGATGATGTGGTTACTGTGGAGATGATGTGCTTACTGTAGTGATGATGTGGTTACTTTTGAGATGATGTTATTTCTGTGGAGATAATGTGGTTACTGTAGTGATGATGTGGTTACTGTGGAGATACGTGGTTACTATAGTGATGACGTGGTTACTATAGTGATGATGTGGTTACTTTTGAGATGATGTGGTTACTTAGTGATGTAGTGGTTACTGTAGTGATGATGTGGTTATTGTAGCGAGGATTTGGTTACTGTAGTGATCATGTGGTTACTGGTGATGATGTGGTGACTGTAGTGATGATGTGGTTACTGTAGTGATGATGTTGTTACTGTGGAGATGATGTGGTTACTGTGGCAATGATTTGGTTACTGTTGTGATGTTGTAGTTACTGTAGTGATAATGTGGTTACTGTGGCGATGATGTGGTTACTACATTGATGATGTGGTTACTGTGGTGATTATGTGGTTACTCTAGTGATAATGTGGTAAATGTAGTGATGATGTTGTTACTGTAGTGATGATGTGGTTATTGTAGTTATTGGTATGGTTACTGTAGTGATGATGTGGTTACTTTGGAGATACGTGGTTATTATAGTGATGACGTGGTTACTATAGTGATGATGTGGTTACTGTAGTGATGATGTGGTTACTGTAGTGATGATGTGGTTACTATGGAGATTATATGTTTTTCTGTGGAGATGATGTGGTTACTGTGGTGATGATGTGGTTACTCTAGTGATAATGTGCTTACTATAGTGATGATGTGGTTACTGTGGAGATGATGTGGTTACTGTGGTAATGATGTGGTTACTCTAGTGATAATATGGTTACTGTAGTGATGATGTTGTGACTGTTTTGATGATCTGGTTACTGTGGAGATGATGTAGTTGCTGTAGTGATGATGTTGTTACTGGCATGGTGATGCGGTTACTGTGGAGATGATGTGGTTATTGTAGTGATGATGTGGTTAATGTAGTCATGATTTGGTTACTGCTGCGATGATGTTGTTACTGTAGTGATCATCTGGTTACTGTGGAGATGATATGGTTACTATATTGATGATGTGGTAACTGGAGTGATGATGTGGTTACAGTGGAGATGATGTCGTTATTGTAGTGATGATGTGGTTAATGTAGTTATAATTTGGTTATTGTTGCGATGATGTGGTTGCTATAGTGATGATGTGGTTACTGTGGATATGATGTGGTTACTGTAGTGATCATGTGGTTACTGTGGAGATCATGTGGTTACTATATTGATGATATGGTTACTTAGGAGATGATGTGGTTACTGTGGCGATGAGCTGGTTACTGTAGTGATGATGTGGTTACTGTGGAGCTGATGTGGTAACTCTGGCGATGATGTGGTTACTGTAGTGATGATGTGGTTACTGTGGAGATGATGTGGTTACTGTGGTGATGATGTGGTTACTCTAGTGATAATGTGGTTACTGTAGTGATGATGTGGTTACTGTGGAGATGATGTGGTTACTGTGGTAATGATGTGGTTACTGTAGTGATGTTGTGGTTACTGTGGAGATGATGTGGTTACTATGGTGATGATGTGGTTACTCTAGTGATAATATGGTTACTGTAGTGATGATGTTGTGACTGTTTTGATGATGTGGTTACTGTGGAGATGATGTGGTTATTGTAGTGATGATGTGGTTAATGTAGTCATGATTTGGTTACTGTTGCGATGATGTTGTTACTGTAGTGATCATCTGGTTACTGTGGATATGATGTGGTTACTGTAGTGATCATGTGGTTACTGTGGAGATCATGTGGTTACTATATTGATGATATGGTTACTTAGGAGATGATGTGGTTACTGTGGCGATGAGCTGGTTACTGTAGTGATGATGTGGTTACTGTGGAGCTGATGTGGTAACTGTGGCGATGATGTGGTTACTGTAGTGATGATGTGGTTACTGTGGATATGACGTGGTTACTATAGTGATGATGTGGTTACTGTGGTGATGATGTGGTTACTCTAGTGATAATGTGGTTACTGTAGTGATGATGTGGTTACTGTGGAGATGATGTGGTTACTGTGGTAATGATGTGGTTACTGTAGTGATGTTGTGGTTACTGTGGAGATGATGTGGTTACTATGGTGATGATGTGGTTACTCTAGTGATAATATGGTTACTGTAGTGATGATGTTGTGACTGTTTTGATGATGTGGTTACTGTGGAGATGATGTGGTTATTGTTGCGATGATGTTGTTACTGTAGTGATCATCTGGTTGCTGTGGAGATGATGTGGTTACTATATTGATGATGTGGTTACTGTGGAGATGATGTGGTTACTGTGGTGATGAGGTGGTTACTGTAGTGATGATGTGGTTACTTTGGAGATGATGTGGTTACAATATTGATGATGTGGTTACTGTGGAGATGATGTGGTAACTGTGGCGATGATGTGGTTACTCGGATGATGATGTGGTTACTGTGGCGATGAGGTGGTTACTTTAGTGATGATGTGGTTACTTTTGAGATGATGTTATTTCGGTGGAGATAATGTGGTTACTGTAGTGATGATGTGGTTACTGTGGAGATGATGTGCTTACTGTAGTGATGATGTGGTTACTTTGGAGATGATGTTATTTCTGTGGAGATAATGTGGTTACTGTAGTGATGATGTGGTTACTGTGGAGATGATGTGCTTACTGTAGTGATGATATGGTTACTTAGGAGATGATGTGGTTACTGTGGCGATGAGCTGGTTACTGTAGTGATGATGTGGTTACTGTAGAGATGATGTGGTTACTGTAGTGATGATGTGGTTACTGTCGCGATGATGTGGTTACTGTAGTGATGATGTGGTTACTGTGGTGATTATGTGGTTACTCTAGTGATGTAGTGGTTACTGTAGTGATGATGTGGTTATTGTAGCGAGGATTTGGTTACTGTAGTGATCATGTGGTTACTGTGGTGATTATGTGGTTACTGTCGCGATGATGTGGTTACTGTAGTGATGATGTGGTTACTGTGGTGATTATGTGGTTACTCTAGTGATGTAGTGGTTACTGTAGTGATGATGTGGTTATTGTAGCGAGGATTTGGTTACTGTAGTGATCATGTGGTTACTGGTGATGTGGTGACTGTAGTGATGATGT
Organism: Lophius americanus; assembly: GCA_037951165.1. Taxonomy (NCBI): domain Eukaryota; kingdom Metazoa; phylum Chordata; class Actinopteri; order Lophiiformes; family Lophiidae; genus Lophius; species Lophius americanus. The sequence continues at coordinate 1,058,038 of JBBDHG010000030.1, read as the reverse complement.
GGTTAATGTAGTGATGATGTGGTTACTGTGGCAATGATGTGGTTACTGTAGTGATGATGTGGTTACTGTAGTGATGATGTTGTTACTGTGGAGATGATGTGGTTACTGTAGTAATGATGTTGTTACTGTAGTGATGATGTGGTTACTGTGGCAATGATGTGGTTACTGTAGTGATGATGTTGTTACTGTGGAGATGATGTGGTTACTGTAGTGATGATGTTGTTACTGTAGTGATGATGTGGTTACTGTGGCAATGATGTGGTTACTGTAGTGATGATGTGGTTACTGTAGTGATGATGTGGTTACTGTAGTGATGATGTTGTTACTGTAGTGATGATGTGGTTACTGTAGTGATGATGTTGTTACTGTGGAGATGATGTGGTTACTGTAGTGATGATGTGGTTACTGTAGTGATGATGTTGTTACTGTAGTGATGATGTTGTTTTTGTAGTAATGATGTGGTTCCTGTAGTGATGATGTTGTTTCTGTGTTGATGATGTTGTTACTCTGGAGATGATGTGGTTACTGTAGTGATGATGTGGTTTCTGTGGAGATGATGTGGTTACCGTAGTGATCATCTGGTTATTGTGGAGATGATGTGGTTACTATATTGATGATTTGGTTACTGTAGTGATGATGTGGTTACTGTGGATATGATGTGGTTACTGGAGTGATGATGTGGTTACAGTGGAGATGATGTAGTTATTGTAGTGATGATGTGGTGACTTTAGTGATGATTTGGTTACTGTGGAGATGATGTGGTTACTGTAGTGATGATGTGGTTACTGTAGTGATGATGTGGTTACTCTAGTGATGATGTTGTTACTGTAGTAATGGTGTGGTTACTCTAGTGATGATGTTGTTACTTTAGTGATAATGGGGTTACTGTAGTCATGATATTATTACCGTGGTGAGGTTGCTGATGATACACTTGAGAGTCTGCAGATTATCCAGAACCATTTCTCCAGCGAGCAGCGAGAAATCCTTCAGACAGCTCCACTCCACTACACACACACACACACACGCACACATGTTAATATCTTTGTCCTGTATTTGTTTAGGTCAAACTGGAACCGACCCTCGGTTCTGACTTTTAAAGATGAGACCAATGTCTGTGAAGTACACAGCAAGATAAAGAGGAATGGACTGACACAACAGCCTGCAGTGCAGTTGTGTTAAATTAATTTTTGTTAAGGGGCCACATATTGCGCAATTTGATCTCAAGTTGGCCGGACCAGTAAAATAATAGCATTATAACCTATACATAGCGAAAACTCCAAATATTTGTCTTTGTTTTAGCACAAAGGAGTACAAGTAAAATATTAAGATGTTCACATTTATTGAACGATCCTATTAAAAATATATTATGAACATTCTGAAATTTCTAGAGAAAAATATGTCAAATTTCAACAATATCATGCCTCAGTTTATCATTTACACATATGCTTTGCAACTTACAGAACTGCCTCACAACATCATACAAACCAAAGTGGGAGCTATTAAGTAAGAAAGATAAGTCATCCCCATGTCTTTAAATGTTTGAAATTTAAACATAAAAATTGGGGGATTCTGGCATGTTATAGCATGTTCTACTGTGTACTAGTGATACACGCATGCATGTAGCAGCTTGTTTTAGGGGTAGCTACCTCTGTCGTCACCACAATGGCGTTGAGGCCCTGTGGCAACTGGAGGGTAACGGCTGGGGTGCAGGAACTGCTTCTAGTGTGCATTAGCATGTTCTGTACTAGCAATTTTTAATGTGTTTTAGAGTTTTCTAGAATATATTAGTGCGCTCTGGTGTGTATTAGTATGAAATAGCAGATTCTAGCGTGTTCTGACCCTTAGTATTGTGTCTGGCGTATGCTGGAATGTTCTATCGCGCACTAGCATGTAATAGCATGTTCTGCTCTGTTCCAGCCTGTTTTGGCGTGTACTAACATGTTCTGCTCTGTTCCAGCATGTTCTGGCGCGTACTAGTACGTTCTGGTTTGTTTGATCGTGTACCTCTGTATTTGGTCACCACGGTGGCGTTGAGGCCCTGAGGCTCCTGGAAGGTGACGGTTAGCGTGCTGCTACTGCTCACGGTCAGACGCACCAAAGACGGAGCCTCCGGGGCACCTTGGCAAGGACAGGGAACATTAAAGATGATGACTTGATGATATCAGTGGAGGATTTGGATCAGAAGTTAGAAGGGATAACAGAAGGTCAATATTTGTAAGCCTGCCTCAAACTCCCACTGCCTGATCCGTGGTTCAAGCCCATTATGATTTGTTGGAGTCTCTAAGTGGGCAGATCTTTTGTTACCAGTTTCCTGTTGGTCGGAGGTCGGCACCTTAACTCTGAGGCCGTCACCTCATCAGTCAGTGCCTTACATACGAGTCACATGACACAGAAGTCAACACCTCCCATCATCCAACACTGCCTGATGACATCATCAGGGTAACTCACGTGCGTTCTGCAGGCCCGCCCTCATGCATCGGTACAGTTTGCACCTCCACTCCCATGCTCTCAAATGCTGGTCCTTCTGACACTCATCCAATGAGAGGCCATCTCTCTGAGCCGCTGCCACAAGGTGGGTCGCTCGCTGCTCTGCCTCCAGAACCAGAGCGCTCAAGTGAGCATCCCGACTGGCCACATCTACAACTAAAGAACAAGAGAGTAGAGTCCCTGTGATGAAATTACATGGCTCTAATACCTATGAGGTTTAATGGCAGGTGACTGTACAGTGTCTGTGATGGATTAACCAATGGCTATAGTTTCTCTGTGATGGAATAATGTGGCTGTAGTTAATCTGTGATATGATGACTTGCTATAAGGCCTCTGTGACGCAATGGCTGGTCTCTTGTGTCTCTGTGAAGAAATGGCCTGTCTCCACTTCCTTTGTGTTGTTACTGGCCCGTGGATGTAGTGTCTCTCTGATATAGTGGTCTATGGCTGTAGTGTCTTTGGGACGTAATGATGCAACTCTAGTGCCTCTGATATAATGATGGGCCTCTAATACCTATGGGATGTACTGATGTGGCTCTAGTTTGTCTGTGATGTAATGGCCTGTGGCTGTAGTGTCTCTTTGATGGAATGGTCAGTTGCTGCTTTGACAGTATGGCTGGTGGCTCTAGTGTGTGATTAAATGCTTGGTGGGTCTACAGTCTCTGTGATGGAATGGTTGGTGGTGGTCATGCCTCTGTGATGGAATGACATGGGGAATGATTGGCTGTAGTGGCTCTGTGATGGAATAGTCGGAGGCTGTTGTGTCTCTGTAATGGGATTGCTGGTGGGTGTAGTAGTGGAATTGTAGGTGGCAAGCTCACATTGTGGACTCTCCTTGGCTCCTGCCCTTAGAAGCAGCCTGGTGATTGGTATGTTGTTGGTCATGACTGCGATGTCCAGCGGCATCAGACCCAAAGGGCTGTTGGGTGTGTTCAGGTCCAACTCGTCTCCTGAGAATTGGAGGAGGAGAATCTGAACGGAGTCCAAGTCCTGCTGCTCCACTGCCTCCAGGAGACACCCACCGCACTGCATGGACTGTATCAACATTCATGTGATTATCATTCACACATCTGATTGGTCTGATGATGATTGATGATGTCTTCACTCACAGAGCCTTTGCGGAGGTGGTCCATCCTTCCAGAGAAGGAGGCGTCTTCGAAGGAGGTGGCGCTTCCTCGTAACTTCTCTGTTAGGTTCCTGTAGAGTCGTTTTGCTGCGCTGGGTGAGGCTGGACCAATGGGCCACTTCTTGTTCTGAGACAGCTGCAGGTTCTGCATGTGCCGCGTCAGCACTGGTAGTAGGTGTTTGCTGTGAGGAGTCATCATTACATCAGTCTATGACATGATAAATCATTGCATCAGTACATGACTTCATCAATCATTACTCCAGTCTACGACATCACCAATCAGTACATCGGTCTATGACATCATCAATAATTGTAGCAGTCTGACACCATCAATGAGTACATCAGGCCATGACATCATCAATCATGAAGAACCATGGAACCTCTGACTGAAATTCTGCATCAACAAGCACAATACCATGCAAGCACGTTAGCATTAGTTGTTTCCACAGGTAATCATGTTAACTAATACTACATGCTAAAGGGTAAGCATGTTGGCATTAGTTGTTTCAACAAGTCAGCCTGTTAGCATGTGTTGTTCTCAGCTTTGTGCTTTAAGGTTGTGGTATTTTGCTTTGAATATCCTGATCCTGGTCTTTCATTTTGAATGTTCTGGATTTTTATTTTTAAGTTCCTGCAACCTCAGGTATTACACTGCATGGAATTCGTGTCAAAAGGTTGCATACGGATAAACATGTGCGAGCGTACAAAAGGTTTCTCATTTATAGAAAAGTCACATGCAGGTCCTACACCGATTCCCTCCCTTACAAATCTCAAACCACTGGAAGTGTGATGTAGCATCTGCAGGCTTCATGCAACGCCCACATTTGCCCTTAAAAAGCCTGCTTTTTAATAAATATTAATGACTACTGATTGATGACATCAGTCATTCTGAAGCCACACAGCAAAGCTAATAAATAAACTGCATGCAGTGAGCAACTGAGGTCTTAGTGGCGAGAGAGCGAAACAAGAACTACGATGACAAGAAAAACACCTTAAAGGTCTTTGAGAAACTGACCTACTCGGCCCGGCTTACACATCGGAAGCAGCTTCAGTGTCGTCATTTGTCTTATGGTTAATTATTTTATTTATGAGAAAAAATTCCGATGACATATAAACATTGTTTGGCAATAACAGAATGTTCTCGGCTTCTCTTGCATTGATTCTCTGTATTCATCCTCCAGGAGGAACAATCGAACACATGTTCAATCATTCATTAAAAAATTGGCTTTGGACGGTTTCATTTGGATTGATTTAACACACTGGTATTCATTGCACACCATTTCTCTTTTCCTCCTTGTGCCATCTGAGTCGTATTGTTTACCTTTTTCTGCAGTTTCTGTGTACAAGCATGGGTCAGAGAAGGTTGTTCTAGTCTATATTTTGAAGGCGCTGCATACCACACTGATATGCCACCCATGTGACCCTGCTGCTGATTGGTCGACTCAGTATGACATAATCAGATGCGATCCATAATGGCAAGCTTAAACATGGAGGCTGTTCAAGTGTCACCTGTTCACCATCTGTAACTCATTTGAATAATTCAGATCGGAAATCCGACCCGTTTGGATTACTTGTCCTTCAAAAGAGACACCCTCAATGACCATGAAGTCAATTGTCTGTGTACAATCTCATCATGAAGTCAAATAATCAGTGAGGCCCCTTGACCAGGGAGGTCACGCCAGCTAGCTGTCAGCCATGTTGGATTTTGAACTGTTAGGAATGCTGCTCTCGGTCGTTTGATCAGTAATGACAACTTCCTGGTGGAGAAAATGGCCGTCACATACGGCACACAGCCATAGCACCTGTCATCACATAATATCTGTCGGTGACTGCCAAGTCCATGCGGCGGAGCCACAGAAAACCCCAAGTTTTTATGTTTAATTGTAAACTGGGAATCAGATGGCTAAATGGCTAATATTTGCATGCGAACACATTATCAACATTTTATCGTCACAACTGTGTTCTTGGCAGTGACTAGAACATAGCATTTAGGTAAAATTGGCTAACAGTTCCGAGATCAGACTTGTAAGCCTGTAGCAAATATAGTTAGCACTGAAGCGAGTGTTAGCATGTCTGCATCCAGTAGTGAAGCTACCATTAACATGTCTGCAGCTAGCTTTGAAGTTAGCATTAACTTATGTCCGCAGATAGTAGTAAAGTTAGCATTAGCCTGTCTACAGCCAGCAGTGAAGCAAGCATTAGCAGGTCTGAAGTTGCAGTGAATTGAGCGTGTGTGCATCTTACAGTGAAGCTAACATTAGCATCTTTACAGCTAGCTGCATAGTTAGCAGTGAAAATAACTGACATCAGGATGTTTGCAGCCAGAATAGAGGCTAGAACTAGTATGTGTGCAGCTCACAATGATGCAAGTGTCAGTATATCTGCAGCTAGCAGTGAAGCTGGCATTAGCATGAATGCAGAAAGCAGTGAAGCTAATGTTAGCATATCGGCAGCTAGGTTTGAGGCTAGCATTAGGGTTAGGGTTATAATGACATGTTGCTGAAGGTCCCGATATCCAGATATAAGTTTCGGGATGGACTTAGACATACTAGATTTAATGCAGAGAGTAAAGAATTGGGTTCTGAGATATGTTGGCCTCACCTGGTTCTGGGGTCCAACAAAGGCTTCAGATCATTTCCTGATGGTTTCTGGTTCCACCTCTGAGCTGAGCGGTAGACCGGACCTTCTGACCTGACAATCACAGAAGAAGAGACAGGATAAATTCACACAGTAGCAGCATGTAGAGTCTTCTTAGTTCAACCAGAACCGAGCCACAGAACCAGATGAGAACGGGTGCTGCCCCTATCACCCTGAGACCAGAGACTCGACTCTGCATTGCCATGGCAACAAACGCTGCACTGGCGATCGTATGACTAAGGAGCAGCACCGACACCAGAACCCCCTCCCAGCCGAAACCAGATCCTAGTTTGAGACCAGACACCTGTTTGGTCAACCCTGAAAAACTGTGCTGTCAGTCTCTCCTCCGGACTCTAACCTCAAACTGCTGGTGCAGCTGGTACCAGTGGGACCGCTGCTCCATTAGTTACTGGTTCTACTCACAGGCAGAGTGCTGGGGCTGCCGGCATCAGTGGGACCACTGCTTCTTGAGTTACTTATTCCACTCACAGACTGCTGGGGTTGCCTGTACCACTGGGACCGCTGCTCCTGGAGCTCCTGGAAGTTCTGACTGGGTTCAGCCTCTGGAGCTCCAGAGATGCCAGCAGGCCCAGATATGACGTTCTGTCCTGGGCAGGTGTTTGAGTGTGCTCCCTGCTGGAGCCTCGGCTCAGATTGGCCCCCATGACGCATCACGACGCCTCAGCAGACAGAGAAAAGGAGAGAGAGAAGTGTGTGTGAGTGTAAAGAGTGTGGGGGAAGGGCAGCAGCTGTGAAGGACTGAGAAGAAAAAATAGGTGAGGAAGGAGTTGTGACTCTGAGTGGCAGTTAACTGTCTGTTAGCGTCCGCTGACCTGTCACCTGTGTGACCAGTTTCACCAATGTCATCAGCATCATCATCATCATTGTCACCAGCATCAACAATGTCATTAGTGTAATCAGTTTGAGAACCGTCACCTGAGTTCCCAGTGTCCTCTGTTTCATTATTGACACCTGTATAATCAATAGAAACAAGATCATCAGGTCATCAGTAGTGACATTACTGTTAACAGTATCACCAATGTCACTAGTTTTATCAGTGTCACCACTGTTACCAGTGTCATCAGTGCCATCAATGTCATCATTGTCAACAGTGTCCCTAAATGTCACTTGTATTATCCATGTCACCAGCTTCCCAGGTATCATTATTTTCACCAATATCCCCAGGGTCATCATTATCATCAGTGCCAGCAGTCTCACCACTATCATAGAGTCACCAATGTCATCTGTTCCACCAATGTCGTTATTGTTATTATGTAACCAACGTCATCAGTATTAGTAGTCAACCAGTTTCATCAGTTTCACCAGTAACATCCTTGTCAACAGTGTGATCAGTGTCACCAGTCTGAGCAATGTCATCAGTGTCATCATGTCACTATATCATCATGTCACCATGGTGACGTTGATGACAATGTGACACTGGTAACACTGATGAAATTCTCATCACCTTCAAAATTTCATCAATGACACAAGTGTCACCAGTTTGATCACTGTCTCCAGTCAAATCATTGTCACCAGTGTTTTGTCCCATCACGTGGCCTATGTATTCATGGACCTATGTGGACTTTTTAGAGGTCACTTGAATGCATCATGGCTTTTATTTTTTAATGGTAACAAGACACAACTGTACTGAAATGACCGCTCACCTCTCTTATCACCATGCCATGAAGGAAAAATAGAGGACAGTAAACATGTGGTTCAGTCTGTGGTGCCTATGTTTGTTCAGACTAATGTTAAGTCATGTGATGTTCATGGTTAAACTGTGGTTGCTGGATTCTCTGGTGTGTTCCACCATCTTAACTGTTGGACCGATACGGAAAAATACAAACACACACACACACACACACACACACACACACACACACACACACACACACACACACACACACACACACACACACACACACACACACACACACACGCGCACACATGCACACATGCACACACGCAACCGCACATACATACACATCAACACACACAGAGAAACAACCCACACGCTCCTTTAGTCATCACATTTGGTGTTTGGTGTTAGCCAGAGGACCAATCCCTATTATGATCCATCATGGATCTATGACATGGATACGTACCGGAAACACCATTGATACCATTAATACCAGTGATACCAGAGAGACAGCAGAGACACCAGTGGTACCAATGACACCCGAGATAACAGTGAATCCAGAGAAACCAGAGTCACCAGTGAAACCTGTGACCAGTGACCCTTGAGATGGATGGTCAGCCGTACTGGCCATTCTAATTTGAAGACAATCGACAGCCAAATTCACGAACGCTCTTCACAGAGGTTCTAGTTCTTAACCCCATTTTAGATATTTGATCGTAACCTATGACCATCTGTCACTCTCTAAGAACCATGTAACCAAAACCTTGTGACGTCTGTCAGCATGTAGTCCACGGTGCTGCGGCTCCTCCAATCAGCAGCTTCTTCCATCGCCATGGCAACACGTGGCTGGAGGCCATTATTCTTCATGGACATATAATAGAAAAGAGGTTTCGATGGCAACAAAGTAAACACCAGCATGAAGCTCTGCAGTTCTACTGCAGGAGGAGGTTCTGGTTCTTGAGTCACGATTGCCTCTCATCTCAGCAAGGATGGCTGAAAGTGTGACAGCCAAACTCTTAAATATAACACCTGTGACCTTATAGGTCACACGACCACCAAAACTGTTACATGGCAATCATGCGACTGTCACTTGTCACACAAGTTTCACACAACCATGAACAGATTAAAGAAAGACATCCACTCCTAAACTGCTGCAATCGGACAACGATGCACCTTCCAGTGAGCCGTTAGCCACAGAAGTGTTATCTAACACTTCATTTTATCAATGAAGTGTTAGATAAAATAAAACCAATGACAACTTAGAGAAATGGGTCACAGTGAGACCTGGATTTTGAGGACTTACTTCTTCCTGTTGTTGTGTTTTCTGGATGTTGAGAGACCCTGAGGAAACAGATGAAGAAGATCAGACTTCCAACATCAGCTCTAATCCAACACCAACATGAAGTTACAGGTTCCCTGTTGTTCTTATGACCAACCGTGTGACCTCCATATTAATAATAATAATGAATTTGAATTTGTTGACCTGTGTTAGTCGGGGTATACGAGACACATGTGACATTGGACGACAGTTAGATACAGACGATACTGGGAGGGATGAGATAGGTGAGAAAAAATGGAAGAAAATAGGCCACAGGTGTAACAGGAAGATGACCAAACCCAGGTGGAAATTGAAGGCAGTGAGACAAATGTGAAACAGGAAGTAATTGAAAATAAGTGATATGAGGAGAAAATTAGACGCGAGTTTAACAGCTGAATATAAACTTTTCTGGGGTTTTGTTCTGGAGGGGTTAAAACTCAGATAGTATTGCAGATGAGGAATCTCTGGTCAACATGACGCGCTATGAAAACTATAGCAGTTTCGTTGCTCCACTCCAGAAGAAACTCCAGGGCGACTAACGCAGGTCAACAAATTCAGGTCAACGGTCACAGGGAGCATGTAAGAATCATTGTCCTGGCGTAACCAAAGTAGAATACCTATAACAAAAATATATTACCCTCTGGATTAGCGTAAACATGTGATGCCCCCGCCCATCCTAGGACCCTCCCTGACACAATGAACTGAAACCTGTTTCAAATGCTCTAACAGCTGTTCCAACGCTACCGGTTAGAATGACCTGGTCGCCCTCTTGATTATGATGTTAACAGTGAACTTACCTGGACACCGCAGAGCTTCTTCCTGTCCCTTTCAAGTAGACTCAGCAGCCTCAGGTCGTCCCGTCCCTCTACCACCTGTATCAGCCTCTCGTCAACCGACACCGTCTTCCTCAAAGTAGCCCGCTTGCTGTCCCACGATGCCCCCCCTCTTAAGGCCAGTGGTAGAGGCCTCACCAACCCACCTGGTGCTGCTTTATTTGTTACTTGAGAGAGGACAGGTGACCGGAAGTCACGCTGCAGTGAACCTGCATCATCAGAACAAGGTACCCGTTACACCTGTGATGTCATGTTACTGTATACATCCTGAATCCATTGGATCTGTACTGGTAACTGGTTCTGTACTGGTTCTGGACAGGTTTCGTCACGTTTGAGGATGACTGCTTTACGTCAAGGCCATCCGTAGTGTGAAAGCGAGCCTCAACAGGAAGCTCGTTATCATTCTCAAGAAGGGTTAGACCGGAAGTGGAGTCTCTGGACAATAAACAGGATCAGCAGTCGGTCCCAAAGCGGGCCATGTTTAAAGCAGTCTGTTTACACTAAGCATTCCTGTCATGACACCAACAACATGATCTTGCATGCGGGTCTGCGCCTTCACTCTTGAACTAATACCAGAACTAGGAGTACCATTTCATCTCTGGAGTAAATCTTCCAGTCGAACTCTGCCCTGAACACATCAATTGGGAGCGCATGAATGAAGAGCTGTCAACAGCTGAGTGACGAACTCAAAGCGGCCTGATGACCTTGATGACGAGTTTTATCAAAAGGGCCGTCTATCGTGTAATTAGGGTGTTTTTTTCCGTTACTGTGATTCTTTAAATGAAGGAACAGCTTGAATATAACTAAATAAGGTGTAGTACTACAGACACGAGGGAGGGAGAGAGGAAAACATGAAATTAAAGCTTTATCGCTCCCCTTAAGTGGTTTTACTCCGTCTAACATCACATCAATACGAGGTACTAGTTATGTATGAGGCCGTGTTGTGTTGTTAACTCACCAGAAATGTTATGTTAACATTAACAATTATCCAACATCAGCTCGTAATGAAGCATAAACGCTTCATTACATGCTTCATTCTGAAAACCCAGATCCACGAATTGTCAGCAACTTTCAAGTCTTCAATTCATTCATTCTCCGTAAACATGTATCCTGTTCAGGGTCGCAGGGCTGAAGCCGATCCCAGCTCTTTAATAACTTAATTCATGCTGAATAAAAAGTGATGTAGGTGGTTCTGATCCACTTTTTTGTTGGGGGATTTATGCTTATAAGCGTCTTAAATGTTTTCCAGCCCTATTTAATTTTTCACAGCGCCGTTCCATAATGGCTCTGGCTGATTTTTCTTAGACTTAAACACCATTTACTTAGCGGTTGTTTTTCCGAACATCATTCTGGAAGGACTTAAAATACCCCCCACCTACAAAGGAACAAAATCACTTTCGGAAAGGGGTTTTAACCTGCTGAATTTTCTTTCTGATTAGGTATCTTTCCCGAATCAATTAGGAATAAGGCTGTCAATGTAGACCCAGCTTTTGATACCAGTTACAGGCCATCAAGGCATCTCACCTCTCTGTTACGTTGTTGTTAGCATGGAAACAGCCACCTTGCGCACTATTTCAGCAAACTAACTAGTATGATAATAACTAGCCTTATGCTATGGACATTCACATGGAGTTTGAGGATGTGCTGACGCTAACATTTACCTGCAGACATTAAGGTCAGTGGTTGATGATGTCATCCTCATTGACAGCTGAAATGACATTGTCTCTGAGGTCATTATTATTTATTATGACTACGTTCTCCTTAGTCTGTGATTGACTGTCTCTGATAGGTTACAGGTATAGTTTAAGTATTATCACCTGACCATGTTAAAGTGCGCTGCCTAACCGATTGAATCTCCCTCTTCCAAAAGCCTGGTGTTGGAGGGCGCATGGTGTGGTGGCGGTTGTATGCTCGAAACTTGCAAAAGAGGTTGTCGCCATGTGTCTCTGATTGGTCATTCCTGGAGCACTGACCAATCATAGATGGTCCGTGTACAGATCTCACCTGCCGTGTCCCAGTGGAGTCCTCCAGGACCACCGGTGAGCTGCTGCCTCCTCCTGATGACGCTATGGGTGGAGTCTACTACTGATGCTGCTTTTGGGGTGGAGGTGAATGGAGGACGGAGGCAGGAGTCCTTCTTTGATGATCTGCAGAAACATCAGTGACATCTCATCCTCATTTTTGGATTTAATGACTTCACAGCCGTCATGTTTACCCAATGACAAAAATATCTGAGGTTCAGCCAGAGCTGTGAGAGTTGGAACCCTTATGAACGTTTGTGACATCGTCATGCTGACAACATCATGTCTTCAGTTTATGGACTGGTATCCATTCAGAACTGTGAGTTCAGCTCTGAGTGTTACCTGAGCTTTGGTACCGTCTCTCCCGTATCTGTGCGGAATGAGAGGCCGGACCGAGAGGACGATGAAGAACTGGATGAACATGAAGTAGAGGATGTGGAGGAGTTGGAGGCAGAGTCTAGTGTCTTTGGCAGCAGTTGGGAAGAGGGCAGACACAGCCATGTCTCCAGGTCTGAGAACTTAGAGTAGGTCAGCATCTCGAGGACACTGCAGGAAGAGAAACACATAAAGACCATTAGAAGAAGGTTCTGTAGCTCTTGAGAAACAGACCTTTTGTCCCACCTCTCCTCGCCAACGCCAAGATCCTCCTCCTTCTCATCAGCAGCCTCCCAGACGCAGGATGACCTAGAGTCTGGATGTGAAAGGAAAATACAGGACTTCTCAGAATCCAGAGACATCTTCAGGACTATGGAAATCTTCAGGAGTCAGGGACATCTTCATGATCCACGGACACCTTCAGGATTGAGGGACACCTAAAGGATATGTAGACATCTTCAAGATTCAGGGACCTCCTCAGTCTTCAGATGTTCCTGTTGTCTACCTGGGAAAACCCTCTGCGTTATGCAGAGACCAGAACCAGGACGTCAAGAACTGAACAACAACCAGACAAGGCATAGGCTAATTTAAGTTAGCATCGTCATTTTAATGAAAGAGAGAGGACAGGAATACATAACAATAACAATAATACCAATAATGATAATAATACATACTTTATTACATTCAGAAACATTCAGTACATACACAGAGCAGTGGGCAGAGCCTGTGAAGCAGCCAGTGGGCAGGGAGTGAAGTGCTCTAGTGGTCGAAGCTTTAAGGAGCGCCGGGCAGGGCATGGGAAATCGCCAGGGTAGCAGATATGGTTTCAGGTCTTACTCAAGGACCGTAGGGCATGTAGACTGTGAAGGCTGGAATCGAATCACCCACCTTCTGAGCTACAGCTGCCACTAATTAGATAAACAGCTAGCTAGATACCCTAATCTTGTAAGCTTGTTGCTATGCTAGGAGGAATTAGCCGGCTCATTAGAAGCTAGCTTAAATTAGAAGTTTGCGGACTTAACTAATAAGCATTCCATTAGCATTATTGGTTAGTAACATTTGTAAGGTATTAACTTAGCAACTACATTTTTACATTAGCTTGGCAAAATTAGGTGTAGCTAGTTCTTAGCTTCCTAACATTACCTTGTTATTGACAGTTGTAGAGCTAGTGCTATCTGCTAACATTAGCAAGTAGCTAACCGTATTTGCAAGCTCAAAAAATTAACATGCATTTAGTTTTAGTTTAGCTAGTTAGTCACTTTGCTATCTTGGGCAAATGGGTTCTATGCTAGATACTCATATTACCTCGTTAGTTATCACCTATCTAGTAATGCTAAATTGTGGGCTAATTAGCTAGTTTTTAAATAATCTTGTAGCAGAATTGTATAGCTAGTGCTAGCTGCTAACATCAGCTTGTTAGTGAAAGCTGTATAGCTAGTACTAGATGCTAGCACTAGATTGTTAATGACTGCTGTATAGGTACTGTTAGTTGTTAGCATTAGTTTGTTAGTGACAGCTGTATAACTATTGCTAGCTGCTAACATTGGCTTGTCAGTAGTAGATGGGTAGCTAGTGCTAGCCGTGAACATCAGCTTGTTAGTTATATCTTTATTGTATGTGCTAGCTGCTAACATTAGCTTGTTGTCGATATCTGTATAGCTATTGATAGCCTCTAATATTCCCTTTGTAGTAATTGTTGTATTGCTTGTGCTAGCTACTAAGATTAGCCTGTTATTGATAGATGTGTAGCTAGTGCTAGCTGCAAAAATTAGCTCGTTAGTGCTAGCTGCTAATGAGGCAGAGACTGTTGCCATGGTGAAGCTGTGGGTCATGTGACCAGAGATAGGCTCAGTGATCCATGTAGAACCGGACCGCTCACAGATGGTCTCGATATTCCATCCTGTGGGTCCAGTTACTCACCACAGGCCAGTTAAGTTGCCTGAATCCAGGAGACCCGTTAGTTCTTCAACCCGTATCCAACCGGGTCAGCACTGCTTCCTCTCCTGAAGGAATCACTTCGCCTCTGTCCCAGAACTACCAGCTACTCCCTCCCACCCCATTAAAACGAATCCGCCAGCCCCCAGCTCAGATTTCACCAATCCCACAGCTGGAGGACCAGCCCCCAAACTAGCGTAAGAAGCATGCAGGTGGACTCCAAACCATGCAGAAGACGCAATCTGAAAGAGATGAAATAGTGGAAGTTGAGGAGGGAAGACTGTTGAGTGAACTTCAGGGAGGAGTTGAGAGGGGTTCTGTGTGGGAGTGAAGAACTGCTGGACGGAGTTGGAAACAGCAGCTAATCTGATAAGGGTGACAGGTAGGAAAGGTCTTGGTGGGTCACCTGGACAGTGGAAAAAATATACGGAGAAGGCGGAATGAGGAGGTTCAGAAAACTACACAAAGGGAAAGACTGGCAGAGAAGAAGTGGAATAGCATGATTGATGAAGAAAGTAGGCAGGAATACAAAGAGACAGCGGGAGGCAAAGAGCGAGGTAGCGATGGTTAAACCAGAGGCCTATGATGAATTGTATGAGAGCTGAGACTCTAAAGAAGAAGAAAAGGACTTATACCAACGGGTGAGACAGAATGACAGGAGATGGGAAGAATGCGCAGCAGGTTAGGGTGATCAAGCATAGGGATGGAAATGTACTGAAGGGTGTTGAGAATGTGAGGGCAGGATGGATGGAGAGCTTTGAAGAACTGATGAATCAAGAAAATGAGAGCGAGAAGGTTAGGGTATACGGGAATAACAAATCAGGAAGTTGAAAAGATCAGTAAGGATGAATTGAGAGCAGCTTTGAAGAGAATGAACAATAGAAAACTGGAGGTATATACGAGAGAGGCCAGTGGAGTACTTCACTAGATTGTTCAACACTATTTTTGAGAGTGAGAGGATGCCTCAGAAATGGAGGAACTATGTACTAGTGGTGATTTTCAAGAATAACGCTGATGTGGAGTGAATTGTGGGACTGCATGAGGAAGTCTGGAGGGAGAGAGAAGTATGTTAGAGTGATACACGATAATTATGAGTGCTACATGACAGTATTGAGATGTGCAGTAGGAATGACAGATGGGTCCAAGGTGGAGGTGGGGTTGCACCAAGGATCAGCTCTAAGCCCTTTATGTTTGCTATGGGGATGGACAGGATGAGGTCAGGCAGGAGTCACTGTGGACTGTGATGTTTGCTGATGACATTTTCATCTGCAGTATGAGCAGAGAGCAGGTTTGAAGAAAAGCTGGAGAGGTGGAGGTATGTGCTGTAGAGAAGAGGAATATAAGTCAGTCGCAGCAAGACAGAATAAATGTGTGTTCATGAAAGGGAGGCAGGTTGATCGGGGAAAATGCAGTGGAGGTGGAGAAGGTGCAGGATTATAAGTACTTAGGGTAAACTATTAATAGCAACGGAGAGTGAGGAAATGAGGGGAATAAGCGAGTGCGGGCAGAGTGGGTGGAGAAGAGTGTTGAAAGTTATCTGTGACAGAAAAGTTGTAGAAAGAGTGAAGCGAAAGGTTTATGGGATGGTAGCAAGAGCAGCTCTGCTAGATGGTTGGGAATTGGTGGTTCTGACCAAAAGACAGGACGCAGAGTTGAAGATGTTCAGATGTTCTTTGGGAGTGACGGGGAAGGACCTGATGAGAAAGGAGCACATCAGGGGGACAGCTAGACGTCTTGGAGACAAAGTAAGAGAGGCCAGACTGAGATGGATGGACGCATGAAGATGAGGGATAGTGGATCTACTGGTTGAATTATGCTGGAGATGGAGCTGCCAGGTAGGAGAAAAAGGGGAAGACCAGAGAAGAGGTTTCTGGATGTGGTGAGAGAGGAGAGAGAGGACCCACCCCCATCTTTTCCAACCACTTTGTTTTTTAGCCAAATCAAAATGGTGGCTTAAGTTATTAAAAATGAGCAGCGGCAAGGATTAGCTATGACTTAAGCCTAACATGGACCCGGCAGCCCCCCCGCCCCGACTCTCCAGCCCCCACCATCAACTCCTCTGGCCTTTCCCCCTCTCCTCATCACTCCCTCTGGCCCCACCTTTTCTTCTTCATCATCCCATATGGTCCCGCCCCCTTTCTCCTCCATCATCCCTGTCCCTCTTTCTTTCTCTTTCTCTCTCTCATCCTGCAGCTGTCATCTTTCTGGTCTCACTCATCCTCTTCCTCCTCACTGGTGGTTGATGTTTGTTGATGTTCTTCTCCTCCACAGGTTCAGTTCTAAGGTGTCATTATGGGTTTCATGGAGTTCTACCTGGAGATTGACCCGGTGACCCTGAACCTGATAATCCTGGTGGCGAGTTATGTCATCCTGCTCCTGGTCTTCCTCATCTCCTGCATTCTGTACGACTGCCGCGGCAAAGACCCCACCAAGGAGTATGAAGCCACCGAAGGCCCAACATCACCACCCAGCCAGTCACCCATACGCCTGCTGGTCATGCAGAACTCGCCCGCCTCCATCCGCTATGAAACTGACGGCAATGGGGGCCGCGACCAGCTGCCAGCTCCAGATCTGAGCCGGGATGGTGGTGAGAAGGAGAAGAGGAGCACTCTGGTCTGAGGAAGAGGATGATCCTGGAGGTAAGAGATGGCTGGCTTTGTACACTATCTGAGTGTCACTCAAATATAGCATTTATTTTAATTGATTGGCATCAATGAGAAGACAAACAGGTTCAATGCTAACATATTAGCCTCATGAAACAACTAATGCTAACATACTAGCATCGTGGAAAAACCTTATGCTAATGTACTATTACGTTTGAAATGACTAATTTTAACATATTAACTTCTTGAAATAACTAATACTAACATGCCAGCCTCATGAAAAAACTAATGCTTAGATGCTAGCCTGGTGAGACCATTAATGCTAACATGGTAGCTCCCTCATACAACTACTGGTAATATACTAGCCTTGTGAAACAACTGACGCTAAGATGCTAGTAAGTTGAAACAACTATATTCAAATGCCAGCCACCTGGAAAAATGTCTCAAGCATCCTTGGGTTCATAGAAAGGCGCTATATAAGTCCAATTTATTATTATTATTATTATTATTATTATTATTATTATTATTATTGGAGCTATACGGTTACTATGTCTTACAGTGTTAGTGTGTTGTTCTGTGTATTGGTGAATTGGATCCGCTACTTATCTGACCCTGATGTCCCAGTCCATCCCCACCCCCTCCCTGTGGACACTGAGGTTCCAGACTCTAAGCTGGTTGCCCTAAAGGCCATAAATCCTGCCTGACCCTCCCGCCCCCCTCATCACCAGTTGATTATCTGACAGTACAGCTACGGCCGCGGCACCGGACAGCTTGAAGGTCACATGTGTGGCAACAGATGTTAACGTTTAGGGATTTGATGCTTTTTTTTGAAGGGAAAATCATCTGGAGCCTCTTCCCAGAGAACCCTAATATGCCTACAGGAAACAAGCGTCCATCTCAATGGTTCACTTCCTATGAGAGTTAATGACTTCAAGCTCCACCGACACTAAGATCCAAAGAGTCTGGGTCAGAGGGTCTGTACAATCCAGATTATTCTATGTGTTTGCTGTTCAAAGCACACAGGAACACTAACAATTCTTCTCAGTTCAAGTCATTCGTCTTGAATTTATTATGCTACTTCCAAGGGAGTTTTCCTGCGGCAATATCTGGCCTATAACTAGCATCGCAGTGTTGGGTTGACTATTAGAAATGATTCAAAAAACTTTTTTCACAAAAATGCAAAAGAAAAAACGGAACATTTTTTCCGTAAGAAATAATAGGAAATCCCAGTGAAAAGATCTCAAACGCACCTTTCTTTGAGGCTCACAGAAGTTCACCCTCCCTTAACGTAGAAAAATAATCCGGAATCACCAGAATTAGGACTTTATTCATCGGCATCAGCATATTGAAATCTAAAATGGTTTTCAAACAATCACAGTTTTGGTTAATATTTGCTCCATTTCAGATTTTATTACCATAAATGCCACATTTCTGATACCTCATTGAAATTTCCACATCAACATTCGTATTGGTTCATTTAAGACCAAAAATGGAAACAAACAACATTATATTTTGGGCTGCAGAGAACCTACAGCGCCAGTTTGTCTACCAAACTGCACCATCATGTGATTAATCCTACAGTTTGGCCCAGAACCTGAGCTGCTCAATGGTGGGTTTTTGCTGCTCTCATCTGTCTAGTTGCAGGTGTGCTGTGACACACAGCTTGTCACATGACCTCATCAGTCAATAAAGGCTGAACTATATGGGTGTGGCCATAGCTGTATGGGTGTGGTCCCCACAATGAGGGTGTGATCACAGTGAAATGGGCGTGACCATGGGCGTGGCTAAATGGCTCACTAACACTCCATAAGGTGCAGGTGAGATTCACCTGAATGTATGAAACTCAATAAAATATAGATTTAAACATCATTTTCTTTAGTCCCAAACATCACTTTAAATACTGTCCCAAAGAGAGACAGATTAAATTTACTGAAGAAAAGAAGCGAAAAGCCTTGTGTTTGCTTGTAATTTTATTGTCCTTATGTTTTAAGAAAGGAACAGTGAATTGTCAAGTAATTGATTTTATTTACAATTAATTTAGTTTCTTTCTCAAGCTTTGTTTATCCTGAATGGTAAAAATTAAAAGGTAAATTACTTATCATCAGCAATATTAATATTGAGATAAAAAACAAGCATCAAGCGCAAATTAAAATTTCTTGAGAAATCTATTGATTTTTATTAATTATTATTATTATTATTATTATTATTATTATTATTATTATTATTATTATTATTATTACTTTGAATGACCCAGATACATATATCACAGATCCTTCAGGATGTTTTTAAACTCTCCAAAGTAGATTGTTCATATGGGTCCAGTTCTTGTGTAGAGTCTTCCAGGAAGAAGGGGGCCGAGTTTATCTTAAATTTCTGTTGTTGCTGAGAACTTGTTTCACTATTTCACATTTTAATGATTACATCATTACAGTCTGAGCCAATCAGAGACTGCCACTCCTCCTCCTCCTCCTCCTCCTCCTCCTCCTCCTCCACCCTTACTCTCAGGAGATCATGTGTCTCACAGCCACCTTTTGGACCATCATGTGACGGAAGCTACCTATAGGACCTGATAGAACATTACAACACATGAACATATCAACATAGATCAGGTCTGCTGACAGATCCAGATCAGTTGAACAAACCTTTGCATGTTTTCCAGGTTTTTGTGGACCTCCTGGAAACTCACAGAAGTCTCTTCAACCCCCGTCAGGGACCCCAGTCCAGCTGCAGCATATCAGCAGTGACTTCTGGGAAGATGTGTGGACTCCCTTCGGCAGGACTCTGCTATCTGACCCATAGATGGTCGAATTAGACTGGTTTTGTTGCGTAGTCTGCTGGATCTGACCACAACTAAACCATCATGGACATCTGCATGTAAATAGAAACACCTGGAGATGAAAGGACCCAGGACTCTGTAGGTTGGTACCCTTCACCTCTGAACCAGACCAAAGGTATTGGTATCCAACCCTACACTTTCTAAAGTGAATCTAATATTTGGCCATCCTAAATGAGTAGAAGCACCAGGACCCTGTTTTTCTTATTCCTGGACTCGATTCCTAGACCTGAAACATGGACTACTATAAACCACCTAATATCTGGACCGGATTCCTGGAGGAGCATGAAGAACCCCATACCTGGACCTGATTGCTGGACCTGATTGCTGGACCTAATACCTAGACATGCAGCACCAAGCCATCATGGCGTCTCGTCTGTATTATCAGAGAAGATGTAAAAACTGTACTACAAGCTGTTTATTATGCCGTTGGTGATGCTATGACAACAAAGATTGAAGAAGATTTAATCTAACCCTTCAGATGCAATAAAACACTGATTTAGTGTGCTATCTAGCATGATGCTAACTAGCATAATGCTACCTATCAAGATGCTAAATATTCACAGAGAGTCAGATGTTAACGCCAGTAAATTGCTCAGCTAACATCTACACAGACAGTGAGAAAGGCCGGGTAATCTCACAAAAAAACTAGGTAATTAATGACACAATAATGTCTTGATGATGTCATGAAGGTGCTAACGTCTCACACAGTTTCCTTCTTTTCTTAAAAACATCAACTATTATAGGTTACTTTAAATTCTATAGCTAACATTAGTAACAATAGCTAACATTTGCTACTGTAGCTACAATAAGCTATTATAGCCAAAATTAAATACTATGGCTAACATTAGCCAAAATAGGGTATGAAAGCTGATATTAGATAAATTCACCTATAAGCTATTAGCTGGGGTGACACACACACACTGGCACACATGCACTCACACACTCACTCACAAACACGCACGCACACACACTGAGATAAATTAACTAACTATCATTTGGGAAACTGGACCTGATAAGATGAGAGTCGGACATGGATATTCTGGTCTACATCTCTCAGTTCCTGGACTGGTTCTGGTTCTGTGAATTCTGTCCTGAAGTTTTATCTTTACAGTGTGGTGATCCCTGATCTATGCCAGTTGCACCTGTGCATCACTCGAAGGTTTATGTCTGACACAGTTTCATCATCATCATCATCATGATGTTGGTGGTTATGTTGATTCAACAAAATAAAAAGCTCCAAATCATCTGGCAAATGAGAACTGGTTTCTCTTCGACCACATTCTCTGCCGGTCTCGCCTAACCTAATGCCTTACTCTCATACCCTCACTACTGGTCTTTACTGTTCTCACTGCAGGCCTCTCCTACAGTCATGGTGGCCTGTACTATCCTGTCTGTTAAACTCTACCACCCAATCTGCTGGTCTCTACTATACTCACTGTTGGCTCACCTACTGCTGGTCTCCATTACACTCTGCTGGCATTTACAGTCCTCACTGCTGACCTCTACTATCCTCACTGCTGGCCTCTTCTGTCCTAACTGCAGGCCTCTTCCCGCGTCACTGCAGGCCTCTTCCCGCGTCACTGCAGGCCTCTTCCTGCGTCACTGCAGACCTCTTCCTGCGTCACTGCAGGCCTCTTCCTGCGTCACTGCAGACCTCTTCCTGCGTCACTGCAGGCCTCTTCCTGCGTCACTGCAGGCCTCTTCCTGCGTCACTGCAGACCTCTTCCTGCGTCACTGCAGGCCTCTTCCTGCGTCACTGCAGGCCTCTTCCTGCGTCACTGCAGACCTCTTCCTGCGTCACTGCAGACCTCTTCCTGCGTCACTGCAGACCTCTTCCTGCGTCACTGCAGGCCTCTTCCTGCGTCACTGCAGGCCTCTTCCTGCGTCACTGCAGACCTCTCCTACCCCTTCTGAAGGATCTATGGCTCTACACAGTCATGTGAGCAGAAGGCGTGTCTTACAGATGTGTTCTTCCGTGATCGCACGGTGGTTCCAGGTCCTTCAGCTGATTGGCTCTGGTTGATCCAATGATGAGTCTTTAGCTGTCATAGAGGCACGCCAATCCTCTTACATAAAAACAGCCATCTGAGCAACACCACGCCCCCTCAAACAATATTTCATGTTAGTGGATTATATGAGGGTAGGGTATTAGTGTGTGGGGGGTTTGGGTGTTGAGGGGGGCAGAGGGCTGTTACATAAATTCAGGTTTGACCTGATGGCTCAGCTGAGTCAAAACGATGCTCAGACATTTCAACCGCCTCCAGAGCATGCAGCCTCTGACCGAAAACTGACAAACATCCCCTCAGATGTCCAGCCTGTTTGCCTTCAGACCCAAAAGCTGCCTGAAGATGATGAGTATATCCTGATGAGAAATCCGTCATACAGCATGACCTCTGACCCCAAAAGCTTTACTCTTCCATCTACAGTAAATAATCACTAAATAACAATGTCATGTTACATCTTTGGCAAGTACAGACGCTAAATGACAGCCATGCCTGTTCAGGGAGATATGAAACCCCTGAACCTCCAGAGATCTGGACTTTTATTCTTCACTAGAGTTTATACAAATTAACGCGAGTGAAAGGTTTGTTAAGAAAAGCCTTTCATGCCAATAAGAGTACTAAAGATGAGATGTTTGCTTTGACAGTCCTGACAGAGAAGTACAGAGAAGGTCCGAAGGTGCTGCATTATGTCTTTGTGGATTTAGACAAAACGTACAACAGAGTGTAGAGGGAGGAATTGCATGAGGAAGTCTGTTGTGACCAAGAAGTATTTTAATGGCACAGGATAGGTATGAGAGCAGCAAGACAGCGGTGAGGAGTGAAATGGGTTCAAGGTGGAGGTGGGTCTGCAAAAAGGATTGGCTCTGAGCCCCTTTTGGTTTGCTATGGTGATGGACAGACTGAAAGTTTAGGTCAGACAGAAGTCTCTTAGGACTATGATGTTAGCGGATGGCATTTTCATCTGTAGTGAGAGCAGGGAGCAGGTGAAAGAAAACCCGGAAAGATGGAGGTATGCGCGGGAGAGAAGAGGAATGAAGGTCAGTCAAAGCAAGACAGAATACCTGTGGGTGAATGAAAGGGAGACAGGTGGAACGGTGTGGATGTAGTAGGGGGGTTTCCAGATAGCAATGACAGGCCATTGGCTGAAGCCTTTTAGGAAACAGATTTTAATATTTGATTTCACAAAAAAGGCGACTTGTTGCCATCTGGTGGAGTAAAGGAGACTCAGTGATCTGTTTCCGGGATCAGGAGTCTCAGGTTACTGACCTCTGACCTCTTCTCTTAGGGTTAGACACCAGTGTGTGTATGTATGCGCCCCTGTTTTGACCGCAGTCTGACCCTGATGTGCGTAAAAACAAGCAGAGGCTGAACTTTGATTTACAGCAGGTTGTAGAAGTTTAACAGGAAGAGGCGGGGCCACAGCTCCAACGACACAATAAATCTCTGCTGTGTGTGTGAGATTCAGATTCTCTCAGCTGCAGCTCCGGTTCAGGTCCACAGGAGTCAGATACTTGTGTCTTACTTGCGAAAAGTTTCAGGGGCGGAGTCATGGTTGACAGCATGGACATGGAGAAAGAACAGAAGCGTTACTGCATCCGCACCAAGCATGTAATCATCATCTGTGCAATGGTGGTGGTCTGCTCTGTAGCAGTGGGCCTCGGTGTGGGCCTCTCCAGGATTGACAGCAACCCCACGCCATCCCCCACAGTGCAGCCTACCCAGCCCCCTCCGCCTTCCAGGGGGCCCTGCAACCCCTCCGATGACTCCAACGGAGACTGGAGGAATTTCCGTCTACCCAGCTACGTGAAACCGATCCACTATGATCTTCACCTGGAGCCAAACCTGGACAAGGCCACTTATACTGGAATTGTGGACATCCATGTGGAAGTCACCAAACGTACCCGTCACATTTGGCTCCATATCAGAGAGACGTTTGTCAGTGCCCTGCCCAGATTGACATTGCTGAGCAGCCTTGGGGGGCAAAAGGAGATGGCGGTGAAGAGCTGCTTTGAGTACCAACCTCAGCAGTACTTAGTGGTGGAGGCCATGGAGGACCTGCCTGTCACTGAGCCAGGAGATGTGTATGTGGTCAGCCTAGATTTCCAGGGCTGGCTCAATGGCTCTGTGGTGGGATTCTACCGAGTGGTTTACACTGAGGCGGGGGTCACCAAGTGAGCTGCTTCACTATATTCATCATACACACACAGGGTCTCCTCGGGTTAGACCAGGGGTAAACCATATGTCTTCTGAGGTTGGACTTGGTGTTTCCTCAGGATTTGACCAGGTGTTTCTTCAGATTAGACAAGGTTTTTCCTCAGGTTAGACGAGGTGGCTCCTCTGGTTAGACCAGGTTTTTTTCAGGTTATACCGGTGGTTTTCTCAGGTTAGACCAGGTGTCTCATCCGGTTACACCAGGCGTTTCCTCAGGGTAGACCAGATGTCTTCTGAGGTTAGGCTAGGTGTCTCCTCAGGTTAGACCAGCTATCTCCTCAGGCTAGACCAGGTGTTTGCCCAGGTTAGACCAGGTGTCTCCTCAGGTAAGATAAGGTGTCTCCTCAGAATTGACAAGGTGTTTCCTCGGGTTAGACCAGATGCATTTATTTTGTCCTTGTTCTGTTTTTTGTTTAACTGAACCTCAAACAGGTTTATGACACCATCAGATTCTGTTTTTAATGTTTTGAAGAATGACTAGACTTTGATGGAATCGTAGTTGCCAGTGATTTTATACATAAGTGTAGAATCACTGACAGAACCTTGCTCTAAAAACTTATCATCATTCAATTTGACATGGTCAGAACCATGTTCAAATTGTAAAGGAGCTGATATCAAAGATCTAAACAATGTAATTATTTTCGCTTCACCAACAGAAAGATTGCAGCAACCGATCATGAGCCAACAGACGCACGCAAGTCCTTTCCCTGTTTTGATGAACCAAATAAGAAGGCGACCTACAACATCTCCATCACTCATGATAAGAACTACGGAGCTTTATCCAACATGGCGCCAGAGGTCGGACACAAAATCACCAACACTCAGCAGTTCATTTGGTTTATTTTCAGACACTAACCTCTCTCTAACCCTCACCTAAAGTTGTGGGCGCTCTTTTAGTTTCAGAAAGCTCTGTGGTCATCAAAGCATCAAAAGGTCCTACCTTTGGGAGGTGTTTTAAAAATACATTTAAGGTGAAACCGAGAGCTGGGTGGGGTGGACTGATGGGTAAGACATCAGACTGATGGGTAAGACATTAGACTGAACGGTGAGGTGGACTGACGGGTTGGACATCAGATTGATGGTTGAGACATTAGACTTAATGGATGGATGGGTTCGGTATCAGACTGATCGGTGAGATTTCCCACTGATGGGTGAGACATGCGAGTGATGGGTGAGGTGAATTTTCTTCGGCAGCAGTTTGTAGAAGGACCATCAGTTCTTAGACTTTAAGCTGAGGACCAGAACAAAGGAGGAGGAATCCAGAGTTGGTGTGAACTCTGAATACTAAGAGCAGAGGAGTCAATTGGGGCCCCCTCTATGGGGTCCAAGGATCCACCCCCATAAACCGAGCACCCTTTCTCTGCCTCCCCAGACCACCACACAGTTGCCGGGCAACAGAGTGAAGACCGTTTTCCAGAAGTCAGTTCCCATGAGCACCTATCTGGTCTGCTTTGCTGTGCATCAGTTTGGACACGTGAAAAGAACTTCTGCTCGAGGGATCCCTGTGAGTCCACCGTCCGTGACATCATTTTTATGATGTCATACTTGAGACCATGTTTATGATGTCATCCGTGACTTCATGTTAAAAATGTCATCCGTGAATTCATGTTAATGATGTTATCCGTGACTTCATGCCAATGATGTCCTCTGTGACTTCATGTTAATGATTTCATGGGCAACATCATGTTTTCATCTTAATGTTGAGAGTCACTCTCACCTTCGTCTCTTCTTCTGCCGTAGTTGATAATCTACGCCCAACCAAGTCAGTTAAGAACCGCTGAATACGCTGCCGACACAATGAAAGTCATCTTTGACTTCTACGAAGAATATTTCAAGATGAACTACTCCATCTCTAAACTGGGTAAGGGTCTGAGTCTATCAGTTCTAATCAATCTAATTTAATCTAGTCTAATCTAATCGAATGTAGTCTAGTCTATTCCAATCTAATCTAATCTAATCTAACCTAATCTAGTATAATCTAATCTTATCTAATCTAATTAGATTTAATCTTGTGTAGTTTTGTCTACTGTAGTCTATTGTAGTCAGATCTAGTCTAGTCTAGAATATTGTAGTCAGATCTAATCGAGTCCGGTCTAGTCATGTCTAGTCTAGAAGAATGGCCATCATTACGTTTACGGCTACAGCAGTGGCCTCAGTGATAAATAAATGAAGTGCCGCCAGAAGAAAGAGGGTTTCTTTTCATTAACTCTGCGGTTTTGA
Source organism: Lophius americanus (assembly GCA_037951165.1). Classification (NCBI taxonomy): domain Eukaryota; kingdom Metazoa; phylum Chordata; class Actinopteri; order Lophiiformes; family Lophiidae; genus Lophius; species Lophius americanus. Next base: position 1,031,794 of record JBBDHG010000030.1, on the reverse strand, counting down.
TCCAGATATGATTGCCATCCCTGACTTTGGTACCGGTGCTATGGAGAACTGGGGCCTCATCACCTACCGGGAGACCAACTTACTGTTTGATGAGAACCAGTCATCCTCCTACAACAAGCAGCGAGTGGCCAGTGTCATCGCTCATGAGCTGGTTCACCAGGTACTACTAAACCCTTTACCTCTACCACTTTCACTTTGTTGTCCTCCAAAAACACTTTTCCTTCAGACGTGCATCTAGACACCAGTTTTAGGGGAAACAAATACTAACAATCCAGCAGAAACTAAAACTGCATGTTGGATAAACCTAAAGTGGCTGCTGAAAACAAAACCAAAGCCCTCTAACCCCGGAGTCTGTCCCAAGCAGAACCTGCAGTGCCAGAAACCGAAGCCACTGGCTCCTCCAGAGATGACACGTGAAGAGAAATCAGTTGGTTGCATTGATTAAGGAATGACTTTACACACACGGAAACAAACATTAAGGAAAATTAAACAACTTCGGAGTACCAAATGTTTATGACCCTTCAATGCAATTTCTCAGGTTGTTATGATCTTCTCTCCAAGATAACAGCAATTTCCTTCCAGCAGCAGATCAAAGGCCTGGAGGCACTTTGTAATGATTTATGAACTTTACAGAGTTCATAAAACATTACAAAGTGCCCCTTCGATGAGCCATAGGAAGCAGAATCCATCATGGTTCGCCAGGGCAGTGTAAGTGTTCTGATTTTTGGGATAGGTTTGCGTTTGAGATGACAAGGTTACAGGTTGCGTAGACGGTTAAGGTGAATATTTTTGGCGCTGGGGTGGGTTCAGAAGATCTTTGGGGTAGGTTTGGAGCTCCGATGAAGATATTTAGGGTACATTTCTAAAATGTACCCTATATGTTTGGGGTTGATTAAGGGTTCAGATGGAGCTGTTTGGGGTTGAGTAAGGTCTCAGATAGAGAAGTTTGGAGCTGGATAAGTGTTCGCAAGATGTTTGGAGTAGGTTTGGACTTCAGATGAAGATGTTTGGGGTTCATTTGAAGATTTTTGGGGTTGAGTAGGAATTCAGAAGAAGATTTTTTGGAGCTGGGGTAGGGTTAGGGAGATGTTTGTGGTAGGTATGGGGCTCAGATGAAGATGTTTGGAGTTGGGTTAGAGCTCAGATGAAGATGTTTAGGTTATGAAGCTGCTGTGAGGGCAGGTTCTCCGATGCCCTGAACAATGATCTATGACCTTTCGAGGGAAAAACTGTCCACAGATCAGTATGTGCAAAGTGACGAGTTTGACCTAATTCCCGACACACATGTAAAGAATTGTTGTCAAAAATGAAATGACCTTCAAAGTTTAGGGTTTAGAAATGTAAATGTTTGAAAGTCTTTATGATGTTCTGTAGAAATATTTTATGAACCACAATCAACGTTTATCTCCAGGGCGACAGGAATTATTTTACTGTAATGGGAGATAAGAGGCCTTGAACAAGTCAATAAAGTTTCATGAAAGAATTACGGATCGTCATCTTCTTTCACCTGGGGTCATGTCATGGTGGCAACTCCTCAGGTTCAAATCAGGCAAGAAACAGGCAAAGCTTTCAAAGGTACCACTCTTTCACAGTCAAAACAGCTGGAGCCAGTCTCTGTGTGACTTTAGTCCACTTCCTGTCTAAGTAAAGCAGATATTCTCTATCAGCAGAGCTAGAATAAGAAGCTCCTCACTCCAATGTCTATCTATCAGAAACCTGCTTCTGAGCATTCGTCCCAGTTCTGGGTTCAAAAGGTAATTCTATTTCAGGCTAAGTGCCGCATCTTTATATTGGCTGATTTGTTTGGCTCTCTGGTCCTGCTCAGACCGGATATCTGAAACCCATCCATCCATTTTCTTTTGCCTTTCCGGGGGTTAGGTCATGGTGGCAGCCGGTCAAGAAGGGTATGCCAGATGTCTCTTTCCACAGCGTCACTCTCCAGCTGATCCTGGGGGACCCTGAGGTTTTCCAAGGCCAGTTGTCAGCACCAAAGATAGATTAAGCACGCAGTGGAGATCTGATCGCTCAGACCACATTCTTTCAGCCATGTGGAGACCAGATCCACGGTGAAGGACCACCCTCTCACTCGATGTTCTCTGACACCACAAGACCCCATTGAAACAGACGTGGTGGATCACACGTTGATTAACATTTGGTTCACAGTGATGTCAGTGATGTTTCTCTCTGACCTTTCAACATCCAGCTGCTGTTTCCAACGATTAGCCATCTACACCATAACGAGTAGTCAGCAAACAAGTCAGATTCAAAAATACCTTGAAAAATGAATAATAACAAAAGAAAGTCTGTCAAGAGGAAAGTATGGCAGTTCTCTTTATGAGTTCAGAGGATGATTCTAAACTGTGGGTTGGGCTGGAGACGATTGTGATGGCCGGTGTTAACAGATGTTTTTGATTAGGCACTCGGGATCAAGCTGATTGGGTGGATTTTTAGAAGCCCCTCATCTAACCTGGCCGGATTAAATAACCATGAACCTTTACATTATTGAGTGAAATACTCTAGCTATCACTTATAAGGAATCAAACAAAGGTTTCAGGCCCAACAGAGGCCTTGTTGGATCTGTTGTTATCCCGTTGAGAGCGTTGCTACAAAGTCTCTGACTACAGTGATCTCTAAGGTGATCCATATTTCAGCGCCTAAATATCATTATACCAACATTAAAAGCCCATCTATACTCTACTGGTACCTGAATGCCTGTTCCAGTGTAGTTGTAGTGAGGCTGGTTAGTCAAGGTGATGTTAACATCAGATGCTATGTTAACTCTGACCTTTGAACTTGCTACTTTGGATGTGGAGGAACATGAACACCTGTTAAATGAAAGCATTCCAACACTGGACCATTGTCATCCATCATATTTGAGCTATTGTGTGTGTGTGTGTGTGTGTGTGTGTGTGTGTGTGTGTGTGTGTGTGTGTGTGTGTGTGTGTGTGTGTGTGTGTGATGTGTGCGCAAGAAGGTCATCATAATTAATCAGTGATATTTATTTTCACAGCCCCACCTCGTCCGATTGAAAGCCTCCTCCAGGACGCGACATAAACCATTATACTGATATTTGCTGATATTCACTGATTTTCTTCAGTGAATATCAGCTTCTTTTGGCTGTTCCCTTTGGGGTCGCCAAAGCCGATCACCTGTTTCCTTTTTTGCCCCTTCCTCTTCATCTTCCTCTGACACATCAACCAACTGCATGTCCTCTTTTACCACATCCAGAAAACTCCTTTTCTGGCCTTGCCTTTTTTATCCTGCCTGTCAGCTCGATCTTCAGCATCCTTCTACCAATTGATCTATCTTCTTTAACTATCCCTCGTCTTCACATGTCCAAACCATCTCAAACTGACCTCCTAAACCTCCTCATTCCATCACCAGTCCATCAGTCTCCTTATCATCTATCCTGTCCAAATGACACACTAAGTACTTTCCTGACTATCTCCTTTATTACTTTAGGGGTTCAGGTGTGGTTAACCACCAGTCATCCATCCTTATTTTCTCACTTTTTTCAATTTTCTCTAGTGGTTTGGGAATATCGTGACCATGGACTGGTGGGATGACCTCTGGCTTAATGAAGGCTTTGCCAGTTTCTTTGAGTATGTTGGTGTGGAGAAGGCGCATCCAGACTGGGGCATGGTGAGTTCTCCTTTCAAGAGGCACCAACTATCTTTCTTTTTGACAGTGGACAGGTATTTTAAAGGACTTGAGACATTTATCTTCATGTGTTTTATAGCGAGATATCATGATCATCAGCGATGTACTTCCTGTCATGGTGGATGACGCCCTCCTCACCTCTCACCCGATCATTGTGAATGTTTCGAACCCAGCAGAGATCACCTCTGTTTTTGATACCATTTCATATAGCAAGGTACCACTACTCATCAATCTCACAAATCTCTTACTGAGATCTAACAAAATGCAGAGTTTTTGTTGTGGTCGTACCTGATCGCAGAACTTGAACCATCTCTCTCCAGGGGGCATCCATCCTCCGGATGCTGGAGGATTGGATGGGTAAAGACATGTTCAGACAGGGATGTCAGGTAAGTCCGACAGCAGTTTTATGAGTCATTTGATTCATGTTTATGAATATTTTTAATGAAGGCATCTTTCTTCTTCATCTATTCTTTCACCAGAAATATTTAAAAGACTTTCACTTCAAAAACGCCAAAACCGCCAACTTCTGGGCATCTCTTGGTGATGTATGTTTGAGTTAATAAGATGGTTTTCATGTCTTATGGCTTCGTACTAAGATCAAGTTGTCCAAGCCATGCTAATTACCGAGTCTGGAGGAGGAACAAGAAACCATTATCCTATATAATAGATGTTCAAAATCCCCCCAAAAAACATGGTTAGATTTACCAACGACAGTGTGTGGTTTGTGAATCTCTCACAAACCAGTGCATAAAATTTAGAGTCATCTTCTTGGGGTTAAGTTCCAGATTGCAACCTATTTTACACATCACCAAACCCGTCGCTATCCAAGAAGCTACGTTGGAATTCAGGTGTCAAAAAGGTGTCATCCAGTAGTCTGTGAAACGATGAGGTTCATTTAGATAAATATAATTAGAAATATAAATCTAGAGGTTTATATGTAAGAAAACAAATATTATCATTACTTGTTCAGCATTGTGGTGACTATCCCTCGCTGGGTTAGCTGGGGATGGGGAGCACAAAGGTAACAATTTTGCACAATAAGAAACAACAGAGCTTGAATCTCGCTGTCATAGAAACGAAGCATAAGCACCCGGACTGGTGCAGGTTATAGTAACTCCGATTTGATATGTTTTTAGTATTGCTCTATTGGTGCGCTAAATATGAACATGTTTGAGCACCGCCACCTGAAACTTGGTGCTTAGCAGAAGGGGTCCCAGCCAGCTGCCTAACTACTTCAACTTAAATATGACCACAGTATAGACGATGCTTCACACTAACAGCCGATCAGAATGAGTATAACACACACAGGGTGAGAGTAAATCCAGCATAGCATTGTTGAGGGTGGTAGGATAAATTGCTCAATGAAAGTCACAAACATGTCGTAAAAGCCACCCTTACCAGGTCCTGATCTCATCCTTATACCTTTTGTTTGGTCTCTTTAGGTTTGATCTTCAAACCACGAGAATGAACACTTAGTGAATCCGGACGTAGAATGTATTTCTGTGAATATGGGAAAACTTCTGCTTTGGACCAAAAACTTCTGCTTTGGACCTGAGATCAGGTCCTGGTAAGGGTGGCTTTTACGACATGTTTGTGACTTTCATTGATCAAGAGACCCAAACTAGAATACACCCTAAGAATCGGTACCTAGGACCAGCCTAAAATCATCCCTAAACCACAGAGAGACGATTTACAGTGTTTGCATACTAAAAGAAACCAAACCCGGTTGTGGGCACATAAGTGATCATTAGAACTGTATCGTACATTTCCGAACTTTCGAGAGGCCCTGCTTCCAGTCTGTGGTTCCTTTTCAAACCATCAATGGCACGAATGCTTTCAGTGTCGGATTACTACCTACAGCACAGGTAGCAAGTAGGGCCCAACAAACGGGACCATTCAGTCTCTTATCAATGAACAGCAACGATAGCATGGATTAAATCTATTTTATCATTTGAATACTTTGAAACAGTCCAAGTTAATACATTGAAACAATCCAGATTCATTCAGTTAAACGGTCCAGATTCATTCAGTGAAACCGTCCAGATTCATACAGCGAAAAAGGTCCAGATTCATTCATTGAAACCGTCCAGATTGATACAGTGAAACGGTCTAGGTTCATGCAGTGAAATACTCTAGGTTCATGAAGTGAAGCAGTCCAGGTTCATGCAGTGAAATAGTCCAAGTTCATGCAGTGAAACAGTCCAGGTTCATACAGTCAAACATTCCAGGTTCATAAGTGAAACAGTCTAGGTTCTTGCAGTGAAACGGTCCAGTTTCATGCAGTGAAATAGTCCAGTTTCATGCAGGTAAACAGTCCAGATTCATACAGTGGAACAGTCCAGTTTCCTGCAGTGAAACAGCCCATGTTCAAGCAGTGAAAAGGTCCAGGTTCAAACAGTGAAACAGTCCAGGTTCATGCAGTGAAACAGTCCAAGTTCATACAGTAAAACAGTCTAGGTTCATACAGTGAAACCGTCCAGGTTCAGACAGTGAAACAGTCCAGGTTCTTGCAGTGAAACGGTCCAGGTTCATGCAGTGAAAAAGCCCAGGTTCATACAGTGAAACAGTCCAGGTTGTTACAGTGAAACAGTCCAGGTTCATATAGTGAAACAGTTCAGGTTCATGCAGTGAAACAGTCCAGCTTCAAACAGTTAAGCAGTCTTGGTTCATGTATTAAGTCAGTCCAGATTCATACAATGAAACAGTCCAGGTTGATACAGTGAAACGGTCCAGGTTCATACAGTGAAACAGTCCAGGTTCATGCAGTGAAATAGTCCAGGTTCATGCAGTGAAACAGTCCAGCTTCAAACAGTGAAACAGTCTAGATTCATGCAGGCAAACAGTCCAGGTCCATAAAGTCAAACAGTCCAGGTTAATACAGTGAAACAGTTCAGGGTCATGCAGTGAAACAGTCTAGTAACATATAGTGAAACAGTCCAGGTTAATGCAGTGAAACGGTCCAGGTTCATAAAGTGAAAAAGTCCAGGTTAATACAGTGAAACAGTCCAGGTTCTTGCAGTGAAACGGTCCAGGTTCATGCAGTGAAAAAGTCCAGGTTCATACAGTAAAACAGTCCAGGTTGATACAGTGAAACAGTCCAGGTTCATATAGTGAAACAGTTCAGGTTCATGCAGTGAAAATGTCCAGGTTCATACAGTGAAACAGTCCAGGTTGATACAATGAAACAGTCCAGGTTCATATAGTGAAACAGTTCAGGTTCATGCAGTGAAACAGTCCAGCTTCAAACAGTTAAGCAGTCTTGGTTCATGTATTGAGTCAGTCCAGATTCATACAATGAAACAGTCCAGGTTGATACAGTGAAACGGTCCAGGTTCATACAGTGAAACAGTCCAGCTTCATGCAGTGAAATAGTCCAGGTTCATGCAGTGAAAAAGTCCAGCTTCAAACAGTGAAACAGTCTAGATTCATGCAGGCAAACAGTCCAGGTCCATAAAGTCAAACAGTCCTGGTTAATACAGTGAAACAGTTCAGGGTCATGCAGTGAAACAGTCCAGGAACATACAGTGAAACAGTCCAGGTTCATGCAGTGAAACGGTCCAGGTTCATAAAGTGAAAAAATCCAGGTTAATACAGTGAAACAGTCCAGGTTCTTGCAGTGAAACGGTCCAGGTTCATGCAGTGAAAAAGTCCAGGTTCATACAGTAAAACAGTCCAGGTTGATACAGTGAAACAGTCCAGGTTCATATAGTGAAACAGTTCAGGTTCATGCAGTGAAAATGTCCAGGTTCATACAGTGAAACAGTCCAGGTTGATACAATGAAACAGTCCAGGTTCATATAGTGAAACAGTTCAGGTTCATGCAGTGAAACAGTCCAGCTTCAAACAGTTAAGCAGTCTTGGTTCATGTATTGAGTCAGTCCAGATTCATACAATGAAACAGTCCAGGTTGATACAGTGAAACGGTCCAGGTTCATACAGTGAAACAGTCCAGGTTCATGCAGTGAAATAGTCCAGGTTCATGCAGTGAAAAAGTCCAGCTTCAAACAGTGAAACAGTCTAGATTCATGCAGGCAAACAGTCCAGGTCCATAAAGTCAAACAGTCCAGGTTAATACAGTGAAACAGTTCAGGGTCATGCAGGGAAACAGTCCAGGAACATACAGTGAAACAGTCCAGGTTCATGCAGTGAAACGGTCCAGGTTCATAAATTGAACAAGTCCAGGTTAATACAGTGAAACAGTTCAGGGTCATGCAGTGAAACAGTCTAGTGTTACATGGTGAAGCAGTTCAGGGTTGGTAAAGTGTGTAAGGATTAATGATCATGGGGCTCCGTGTTGGTGAATCTGTAAATGCCATTGATGATGATGGGGCCAATCCATGCTTCATCACTACACATCCATGAGTTCATCCTGCTATCTGAAGAATGCACCCTCTAAATATCTATATCATATCTGCAGAATTAAGCTTTAACCAGTTTTTTGTTGCCTCAAGATGGCATGGTGCCTGCCAAGACCACAAGACCAACGGGCACACAGAAAACCAGAATAGGGCACACTATGTGTCCACGGGGTGTGGAGAGGACATCTGTAATGCTCAGAACATCCCAAAAACGGTTCCTATAATGTGAGCCACTTTGAACCGGGAGAAGGGAAGAGAGTTTAAGATCAACCAGGCCGACCATATCCTGTACTTAAAAAACAGATAGTATATTGAACAATCTGAACCTTTACCTTGCGAGCATTTTGACATTCTCCGGGGATAATCTCTTCTCTCTGTGCCCAGGTGAGCGGGTTGCCAGTTGCACAGGTAATGGATACATGGACCAAACAGATGGGGTACCCTGTGGTACACCTGTCTGTAATAGAAACAAATGCCAAGCTTACCCAGAAGCGCTTCCTCCTGGATCCTAAAGCTGATCCAAACCAGCCTCCTTCACCTCTCGGGTTAGTGCTAGAAAGAAGTGGAGCATGAAAAAATTAGCCTGTCTGAACAGTATTCAAATAAGAGGAGCCACAGAATCAGATGTGTTTGTTTGTTTGTGTGTGTTGACATACTCTGGTACAAGTTTGAAGTTGACCCAGTCCCTTAAATTGAAGCATATGGAATTTTTTTTCTCCTCTGAAACACAGATCTTCTCATGTACATAAACTTACCACTACAAAAGCTCATTAGGGGGCGCTACTGAATGATTCTGCAACGCCTAATCCTGAATCCCTACCACATGTGATGAGCTTGATAACCCCACCCTCAAAATGTTTTTCAAAAAGCACAAACGTAACGGTACCTCAAACACAAGTTGTGGGTCTTTGTGCTCGGGCTATAAAAAATGTCTTTCTGTGACAGGTACAAGTGGACCATTCCCATCAAATCACATTCTCTGAAAAGCAACAAGAATATTTCGCTGATGTTCGACCAGAAAAACGCAGGTAGAGTTTCCACGTGTCTCCTTGAGTAAAATCACCAAAATAAACCAAAAACATGTTTTAAGACTGGCCTCAAAGGTTTTCTCAGAACGATCGGATCATATAAAGATCAGAACAGAAAATGTAGACAAGGACAGCTGAACTGGAAAGAGGAAGTCAAGTTAAAGTAAAAGATAGAAAAGTTTTTTAATTTACAGCAGAACTGGACTGACACCCTTTTCTCCAATTTCCAGAGTGTGTCATCCCGAATTACTTGCCATTGGTGGATGGACTGCTGACGGTCAACAATGACCACATAGGATTCTACAGAGTCAGCTATGAGAACCAGATGTGGGTCGCCATCAGCCAAAACCTCCAAAGAAACTATTTGGTAAAAGTTGCCTTAACTAGAGCTTCCAAACGGTGTTTCATTGTTTTTAAAACAATGACAATAAACCTATTATATTCTATCAGTTACTGCTGCAGCTGCTTTTTGCTTCTGTGGCATTAAATTAGTACAAATGTTCTGATCCGTCTTGGGGTGTGAAGAATCACATTGTCAATCATTCCTAGTCCTTCCAATAAATGCAGATACAGTGGTTATCTGCTTGTCCAAAAGTGCAAAGTCTGGAAAGGTCAAATCATGGATATCCTTTTTTATCCCCTCAGGGAAGTTTGTTGCGCAGCCAGCAGTAAATAAAAAACATAAAATAAAAGACCAATTAAACATCAGACAACATAGACCAATAAATAACAATAATCAAATTCACATCCAGATATTTAAGAGGCCTGGGGCAGCAGTGGACAAATTAATGTTTGAGTTTGTGCAGCTTATAGAGCTTAATCTCATTCTTTGGGGTGCTGAGAGGTTTAAAGAAATGTGGAAAGACTGAATTTAAAAGCTAAATATTAAAGCTAAACGCACTCGTGTCACTGGACATTATCAGCATCAGCAGACTCTCTGTGATGTGACTGGCAAATGACCCTCAACTATGAAGCAACGACAGCGGGTTCTGTTTGATCTTCTCTGGTGAAGTTGAGTACATATCTTGGCTGTGTGCTAAAACTGTTGGAATTAAAGCTACAGTCAAAGGGCCTCCAGCCCTACAAATGACAAGTGGTTACATAAAGTGGATGGATGGCGGGGTAATGGAGACGTAAGCCGTACAAGATGCATGGAGTAATTTCCTGCTTGGTCTTGATTGTTTAGAAACTAGTCCTCATCTTCTTTAGCCAGTCGGGACGCTGTCCTGCCGTGCAGTTCCAGACATGTTTTATGGAAAAAGAACTGTCACCTGGTTCCATGATTGAATCTTCATTGATGGGTGAACTGTCCATTTAAACAGGAATTTGATGCAGCCGATCGGACAAGCTACATCGATGATGTTTTTGCTCTTGCAAGGTAAGAACTCACCCGTGTGAACATTGGTATCACAGATGTGCCACGAAAATGTAACTGTTTGATGTTTTTCTTCAGGGCGGATGTTATACATTACGGCACTGCCTTCAACCTCACCATGTACCTGATCAATGAGACGGACTACATCGTCTGGGAGCGTGTAGCCTCCTCTATCGCCTATGTGAGAGACATGCTGTCAAGCAATGATGCACTCTACCCAAAGTTTCAGGTAGGACAACAGTCCAGCTTCTGTCCTCCTGAAAAAGGCTGAGGTGCTACTAGAAGTGAGGTCAAATGACCATAAGGGAGTCAGTTTCCAACTCAGACATTTGTTCAGAAGCATAACAGTGATGCTGCCATACCATCCTGCATCCACAGAGTGAATGTTAGTTATTTTGTTGGCATATCATTTAAATCACAATAAAAATCTTATAGCGTTGACCAAACCGGGGTTAAGTTTGACATGAAGATGAAAACTGATCAGTTGGATTCTTACAGTGTTGACCCTGTAGAAGATGGAGCCCTAAACATTCATATTCTACTGCGTGCCATTCTACATACTCTGTTTAAAATGAAAGTTTTCTGTTTGGGTCTTTAGTGTTAATCAAAATCCCTGTGGTTGCTTTTCTCCAGAGACTGTTCCGTGACAACGTCAAATCCATCGCACTACAACTAGGATGGGAAGATGAAGGGTCACAGACACAGAGGTATGGCGGGGGCGTTAGAGGTCCAAGTATAGGACTACAGTCTCAGAACCTGTGAACTAACCCTCGCTATCATGTACCACTCGTGTGAATTGGGTGGTTGCTGATGGGGTTATGTGACGATTGAGTGTATTTGGCAGGTTGCTCAGGGAGACGGTGCTCAGCATCGCTTGTCAGATGGGTGACCAGGATGTGCTGAAGGAAGCCTCTCACATGTTTGACCGGTGGATTAACGGGACGTACAGGTATGACCAATCACAATCCAGTAATAAACCTACAAACTAATTACAGTAAAGAACAGATGGCAGTGAGATATAATTTAGGATAGGTGACTGGTGAGAGGTGGACGCCTCAGCTCTTAAATTTGCTGTATTCCACGGTACCACCGTATAAACATTTATTCACTCTCATTCTCATCTTCACCTTTTGACCTGCAACAGCGTACCGGTCAACCTGAGGCTTCTGGTTTATCAGTACGGCATGAAGAACTCTGGCACCGAAGACAAGTGGACAATAATGTTCCAGAGGTACAAAGAGGCCTCTTTGGCTCAAGAAAAGGACAAGCTGCTGTATGGACTGGCATCAGTGGAGAATGTGGCCCTTCTCAACAAGTAATTCATCTTTACAGTAACCCGATTGATGAGACAATACACCATCTTCTATATCTGCACCCACACTTGGCCTCAGAGCCTGAAGAGGAAGTACTGGTTCAGATAAAGCCAGCAGGAGAAGGTTAGGGTCAGGCCATCTTGTGAATCCGCCAGACTTAGACGTGAAGGGAAGCAGAGAGTTTGAGGAATAAATCTGAATGTATGGACGTCACCATAATCAAAATTAAGAATTTTTCCTGAGTTCATCTTTAATCAGAAAAATAATTTGAAATTTACTCAATGATGACTTTTGGTAGCTAAATGTCCTTATGGAGACCAGTAGAATAATCCAGACTGTCCAAAGAATCCTAAAGCAACCCAGTCTCTCCTAAAGGCTCTTAGAGTAACAATGTTCATTCGACAGGCTCCTAGAGTAACACTGTTTGTCCTACAGGCTCCTATAGTAACACTGTTTGTCCTACAGGCTCCTAGAGTAACAATGTTCATTCTACAGGCTCCTAGAGTAACACTGTTTGTCCTACAGGCTCCTAGAGTAACACAGTTTGTTCTACAGGCTCCTAGAGTAACACATTCTGTCCTACATGTTTCTAGAGTAACACTGTTTGTCCTACAGGCTCCTAGAGTAACACAGTTTGTTCTACAGGCTCCTAGAGTAACACATTCTGTCCTACAGGGATTGATCTGTCCTACAGAGTCATATTAACCCAATATGTCCTACAGGCTCCTAGAGGTAACCAAAGATGAGAATGTGGTGAGGAGTCAAGATCTGTTCACCGTTCTGCGATATGTGTCCTACAATCCACTGGGGCAAAGCATGGCCTGGGACTGGACCATAGTCAACTGGGACTACCTGGTCAACAGGTCAGTGCAACAAGCAAATCACCAGCAACAGGCAATCACACAAAAAACTGAACGATAAAGTTGCATCACAATAAGTCCTCGAGTGACCTGTGATCTTTATGAATCTAGTTTATTGTGTTTTTATTATTGGAACCATAGATTTTGTCTATATTTGTGTATTTTGATTTTTATTGACATTTTTTTATTTCTTGCAATGTTAAAGAAAGTGAGACTAATCCAGGTTCCACACCTGGGCCTGATCCACCTCAAAATCGAATCGAGCTTGTTGACCTATGATCGAACCCTACACAATATATAGTATAATTCATACTATATATAGCTATATATAGCTGTCTTCTCCACAGCGCTCCCCACAGGATTCCACCGCACCCAGTGGGACCACCATGGTTAATTCTTAAGGCCTCTGCTTACATCTACTGGTGGAGATACATTATTACATAACATTACTACCAGAAACATTCATACACACTCTCAGTGGGATAGACAGTGACCCATTTGTTCTGGATGGGTCACTGTCTATCAAAGTCTGCAAATCTTGGTGAGTTAATAAGAATACAAGCATACAGGATAATAAACCCGAAATTCAGGCAGAAAATCCTGGAATAACACCATGAACTAGAGAGGGATCACCAGTTCACCCTTTCTACTCGATTGGGTTTCCAAACTCTACCTGGAACCCTCCCCGCCATCTAATTCAACTCCTAGCCAGGACAGGATCAGGTGACAACACCGCTCCTCTCTTCACAAAGACATAAAGCTTTGGTTCTGATGACACAATAACAAAGTCAATCAATGATTGTTCGATGAAGTTGACTTGGTACCATGTTAATTAAGGAGTAACTTTATGCGTGAACATGTAGTTGGTTATTTCCAACCAACAAGTATCACAGAAGTCTTTTAACAATGCACCTCTCAAGTTTGGATCAGGCAGACCAGTGCTCCCAATGACACCCTCCAAGTGTCTTCATTATTGCATTCATTGGTGTAGACGTCACTACAGGAGAACTACAGAGAACCTGGATGGAGAATCTAAAGTGTATTACAGCAATAAGGTTCTTGATTCAAATCCACATTGTTTGGAATTGTCTTCCTGTGTTGGTGTTGGTTCCCTGCAGCTTCCTTCCAAAGTCCAAAAGCTTCAGTCTAAGCTTGAATGTAGGTGTCTTTCGCTTTGTGTTTGTCCTGTGAGGAACCGCTGAATGGTCCCACCTCTTGCCCAATGTCAGCTGGGATAGGTTCTAGCTCTCCCATTTCCCTAAATGGGATCAGTCTACAGTTACTAAAACAAGACAAGCAACAAAAACCTTCAAAATAAAGCATAAACATATCTAAGCCTGGAACCAAACCCATGACAGACTGTTGAGCGGGATGGAGACCTGTTGACCTGATACATTAATCTCAACTTCATGAATGAAATGCCCCTTTAAAGACACGTATTTTACTGAACTGGTGTGGAATATTATTTCTTCATAGGTATACCATCGTTGACAGGAGCCTCGGTCGCCTACTGAACCAAATCACCACAAACTACAACACAGAGCTGCAGCTGTGGAAGGTTAGTGTTGGTTTTAGTGCGACCTTCAGCTCTGGTTTGACCTGTGCCTAACAACTTTTAGCTGAGTCCATTTAAAATTAAGGATTTTAAGTTTCCCTGCATTTATTTGGAAGGGCAGGAGGGTTTGTTGCTGTAAAATTATCTTCATAGTATCTTTTACAAGCATTATCATCCTATAAGAAACACTTAACTATTTTTTAGATCAGCTGTTCCCAAACTTTTTTCTGGGGACCCACATTTTTGAAACGACAAACCGTTGTTATCCAAATCGCAAAAGACCTTATCTATAAATTTGTGCATGCATGAACACTCCTGACAAATTTTCCTGCCGAATAGATCTTATTCTGAATATGTAAAGCAGCCACTTCAAAATGATAGGCTATAAATGAAAATGAAAATGACAGTGTATTTTTATTGAACATGTAAACTGTTTATGTAAAATACTTTATAGATATGACCAAATAAGGTAATTTAGGCGGGGCCTTTATCTTGTTTTTTATATCCTCTTATCAATATACAAACATTCTAAATAGGCTACTTTATAAATGATAAAATGCATTAAGTCAGAGTAAATAAGTTCATATTTTAATGTGAGAAATTAAGAGTTTTATTTTAATCTAGTCATCGTGCACAAATCAGTGAAACATTCTTCACATTTAGCTACCCAAAAACCAGACAAATTATGGGCATTTATAAAGAAGCAAAGACAAAACTCATCAGTGAAACAAAACAAATGTTAACAACTTATAGGACACATATTAAGAAACTTTTGGTGGTTCGGGTTATGGTTAGCCTAACCCATAGCAGACTGGGGTTTTCCTCTCATCAATAAAACAAATAGAATGTGGGCAGCTCTGGCTCTTTCATATTAGATCAAATGTTGTAATCAGCTGAGCAATATTCAGTCGCTTTCAGATCAACTTCTGGTTGGAATTTTGATACTCATATCTATTATCAGAACCTCTGGGCTTGTTCTAAGGCCTGTTACTATTGTCATCAAAGAGTGAAATGTTTGACGCCACATCAGGATATTCCATGTTGTCTCATTGGGCCTGTTATGTGCTTACCCGGCTAATGTGATAGGTGGAACTGGTTTTTAGTATTGTGTTCAGGTCAGATGTGTCAGGTGGAGCATTCAATCTCTCTCAATATGTACTGAGCAAGGCATGGCCGGCGTGGCCTCATGACAGCTGGCGTTCACGCTTTTTGTAACATGTTTCTCTGTGTCGGTCTTGCAGATGGAGCATTTCTTCAGGGAAACATCGAATGCTGGAGCTGGGCAGATGCCGCGTCAGCAGGCGCTGGAGAGAGTGAGGAACAACATTGAATGGATCAGGACCAATGAGAATGAGATCAGAGGGTGGCTGGTGAGCAATGTTCCCTAGAACCTGACAGCCCCCCGTAGATAGAGGTGGTCTTTCAGCACCCACAGGAAGAGGCTTCATTCTACTAATTAATTAATGTGCCTGTGAAGGCGGATGACATCAGCGGTACAGACTTCTTTCAGCTGCTGATAGAAGCGTAAACAAACATTTATCAATCATTCTGTAATCTATTCATGTAAATCTCTAACTTATGAGGGAGGTAAATATAGGTTATCCTTTCAACCTGTTAATATAGTCCTAAATGACTATAAATCTGTGGAATTTGGTTCTGGATGTGTTTAGAGCACTGTGAGGTGTTTCTGTCGCCAGAGGAGAGCAATGATGATGTCACAACTTCTTCACAGAACTGCGTGGGTCATTTTGACAGAATTTCTCCGTTGACAACAATAACCTCAAAAAACAAAGTCAGTTCTTTTTAAAGACCCAGTGCATGATGGGAAAGGCCTGAATGGTTAGATGTTGAAGCAAATGATTTGTGGAACTTTGCCTCGGTTGACTCAAGAGATTCTGATGATAAATCAATGATAACAATAAAAGAGTTTGTAAAATTTAGTTTTCTTCTGCCTGTGATGTTTTTAAATTATTTTATTGGATTAAATATCAAAGTATTAACAAAACATAAATGTCCAACTCACTGATGGATTGTGGGAATTCTTTGATTTATACAGGACTTGATTTGTAGCTAAATATGGGATGATCAGTGCATATATTATTATCACTGGCAACTACTGACTGATAGTTATATGTATAATTTATAGCAGGTGTGTTCAGACTGGAGGCCCAACATAGTCCATCACAGATCCTATTTAAATCATTGTAATTTATAAACATTAATAAAATGATATTATTAACATGAACATACTGTAAACAGTAAAGTATCAGGAGGAGGTGGAAAAAAAATGTGGGAACTAAGATTGGGAAATGAAACTGACCTCCAGTACAGCATCGATAAGGAAACCTCCAATAAGGAGCATTAGATGGCGTTAATATTTGTAAATGGCCAGCTGTGGGCGTGAAAGGGGGACTGCTGGCTCATGTTTTAAATGCTTTGAGTGTTGAAACTTGAAAGCTACTGTTTAAGAACGTTCCAGTTACCTTTAGAATATCACATGGATATTCTTCCAAAGCAACTGGACTAATGTTTTGGCTTGAAGATGTTTCCCCTCTCCTCCGAGAGTCTTCTTCAGTTCTAACTTGGTGGTGGGGAGTCGATTCCACACCTCCAGTAGATGTTTGGTACAGGGAGAGTCGTGGGCAGTTGGTCATGCATAACTAATGTGGGTGCGACTGAGCGCTCAGGAGTCCTTAGAGACAGAGTGGTCATGATTGTCTGCTGGGGTCTCATGTGCGTCTTTAGCATAATGTGAGTCCAGGTGTGGACAATGGCAAAACTATTTTTGGTGAAGAAGTGTCAAAACTGCATTGTATGTAGGTGATCGGTGATGGCGTAGACCCCCATGATGTTTAGAGCGGGCCACTCCAGTTTGACATAGATGGCTTCCTTAACTCCTCTCCCAAACCATCTATACTCTATGTCCAAAATGTGAATGATGTTGTCATCAGAAGTGTGTCCCTTGTCCTTGAGATGCCAGTGAACTGCTGAGCACTGCTCTGACGAGCCTGATCTTCTGTGCTGGGCCATGCACCTGTGATGTTTGTACTCTTCATCACGTCATCCTGATTACCCAGAGCCATGACATGACGTCTTTGATTAATTAATTTTCATGTTGCAGCTCCTTCAGTACATCATTCATGCTCAAAAAAAGGGAAGTCGGTGGGCCGGATTCATGTGATTGTCGTGGGATTTATTCATAAGTTGCTGATTGTCAATTTGGCTTCTTTAAAGGTTTTCAGCCCTTTTTGATTTGTTTACAGCATCTGTCCATCGCGGCTCCTGGCGGGTTTTCTTTCTTTGATGGGTTTGCATTAAAAATGAATGTTTGCTGTGATCTAAATAATTAAATGCTGTCACGTTTGCCGGCATTGCCAACTAAAACAGATCCTGTGAGTAGCACCACCATGCACGCACTCACCAGGGATCATTCCGAAACACTGTTTACATGCAGCTCTTGCCATTCAAAATTCACCAATTCGTAATTAGGCTGTCCATGTAATCCCACTTCCCAATCAAACTGGAGCATTCTTCTCTAAACAGGAATGGTGGTCTACGCCATCACCGATCACCTACATACAATGCAGTCTTAACATCTCTCCCCAGACAATTACTCCATCGTCCCCATCTGGACTCACATTATGGTAACAACTCACACGAGACCCAAGCAGAAGAGACCAGTACTTCCCTAACGACTCCTGACTACTCGACCCACCCTCATTAGTTATACACGACCAACTGCAAACGACTCTCTATGTACCAAACATCTACTGGATGTATAAAATCTCTGACTCCCCACCAGTCAGTTAGAACTGAAGAAACCTCTTGGACGAGAGGTGAAACATCTTCAAGCCAAAACATAAGTCCAGTTGTTTTAGATTCACCCCCCATGGATTATCATGACCTGCATGAATGAGAATCTACACAGACATTAATATTCATCGTACAGGACACATGACGGGTAAAGAGATAACATCCACTAGAATTAAGTTACCACCAAAGTCAAAAAGTCAAACACCAAAGTCTTAGTTGAGTTTAAGGACACTCTAAGAATAAATTCTGGGTCACAGGATCAGGATCAGGTTGCTGGTCCAAATCCATTGTGGTCTGACTTTCGTTGTGTTTCTGTAGCAGCTCTTAAGATAAGCTGTCACAGGTTTTGAAATCTCATTCTGTTGGATATTTTCCTTGCAAATATTGATCCTGAATGGTTGTTGAAGAATCAATCGCTACATGGACAAGTTTTCATTGTCATTTTGTTATTGAAAGAACCGGGACAAAAAGAGGGACTCCTCTGACACAGGAAGCAAAAGTTACAGTTAAACACCACAGTCCATCAGTTAACAGGGGATTCAAACATGCCTTACATCTGAACAGTCTTCTAGCCACAGCCTTAATGCTAGGGATAAGGAATAAGCCAATGCTAACGCTAATCAAATTGCTGCAGAAGTGAATCCAGCTCACTGTGTCAGGGGTTGTTGGGAGGTTGTCAGGGGAACCTCGGTACTGATGTTGATTCTCTGCCTGGTTTGACATTGGACCATCCCGATGATTGCTCTCCTGAACCTGCAAGGAAAATGATTGGGTATATAGTTAAAAAAAAATGGATGCTCTGTATGTGACCCTACCCGACCCATAACCATAGCCCCCCAAATCTCCATCCCAAAAGCACATTAAACCATATTTGTGCACTGACTGTACCCTGGCTTCATGAAGAGCAAGCACTCACTTTTTGTTAGCAATAACATAGATGCAGGGGTTGTAGAAGGTGGAGGACTTTGCAAATAGTGGGGCGATGATAGCCATGGGAGCAGGGATAGTTTGAGGGTCACCAAAGGAAGCCCAGAGACACACAAGAGAGTATGGAGACCAGGCCACAAGAAACATGATGATCATCACGATGGACATCTGCAAGCCACAAACAGGACACAAAGCAAACACTTTCAGCTGCCTTTGAATCTTTTCAGAGTGGGTCGTACAAACTGGTCATGGCACCAAGTCATGAACTCATCTCAAGTCAAGATGCCCATACCTCAAGTCAAGGTCCAAGTTTTAAACTAAAATCACCTAGCTTTGCAGTCTTAAATGAATTTTAAGACTAGGGATACTATAGACCAAATTAATTTTAACCGTGATCCTCAACTCGACAGTTTTTGTTCAACATTTTTCATAACTATAATTTTAAATTTATTCTTTGGTTGTTTGTTGAGATTATTTGCTTTTGAGTTGTACGTGTAGCTCATATTAACATCCACGGATTTTGGTGGCAAAACGGATGTAGATTTGAGTTTTTGAGGTACACCTGAACGCACCATGAAGCCCCTGCTCTGCTGCTTGTATCAAATCTGACAATGACAGCAGAGGAAAGAAGCAGCAGCTAACTACATGGCAGCACACATTAATCTAAACAACCTAAAGGTTAAGATTAAAACATGTATGCACCACGGCAGATGGCTTTCTGAGATCTAGTCACCAAGTGGAAAATCTGACCTCAACCCCACCTCTAGCATACGCGTTAAAAGTGTGCTAACATTCTACTTGCGTATCTTTGTCTTCAGGGAAAGGGATAATGTATATTAAAGTCTCCCACCCCATGCAGGAAACCATCTCTGCACTGGAGAGCTCCTTCAGCGACAGACTCCTTCACCCCAAGTGTGTGAAGGAGCGATATCGCCGATCGTTCCTTCCTGCAGCAGTCAGACTCCACAACCAGCACTGTTAGCAACACACACACCTACACAACTACACACACACTTACACACACACCTACCTTTTAATTTATTTTAATTGCACATAACGTTTAATTTTAATTTAATTTATTTTAATTTATTTTAATTGCACATAACACGATGTTATTCTTACTCTGTGTTATTCTTACACTGTGTTATTCTTACTCTGTAACATGCTCTGCTGCTGTAATATTGCAATTTCCCCATTGTGGGACTAATAAAGGCTATCTATCTATCTATCTATCTAAAGTAAAATGAAATGTACATCTAGTCTAGAGTCAGAAGTACCAGGTCCTTCGTCACTTGTGTTGAAGGCCGAAGGTGGTCAGGAATATTGTTTTTGATTTTGTCGCATTGCTTCTTAAGTCATCCACACCTCTGGTAAATAAGCATTCTGAAACATGTGTCCATTTTAACCTGCATACAAACATACTGCATACATTAATACTAACCCTGACTGTATTTTAACAGCAGGAAAGTTAAACTCCCCCCGGTGGTGTGTTTAAGTAATGTAGGCTGTAGATTTGTACTTCCGGTTGGGTCCATAGACAAAATTACAGACAGGAAGCACATTTTTCTGTTGACCATATTGTTTCCTTAAGGCCTACACGATCCAATCATCGCTTTGTGTACCTTCCTTTAGATGGCAAAATCCGTAAGTTTGACGGTATTATGTTCAAGTTATTATATTGAAGACTTTGACTTTCAAATTAACTTTCTTGGAATAATGGAATGCCCGCAGCTAAATACAATTAATGCCTTCATTTGTTTTCGATATGTAGTAACCTATTGTAGATGCTACCTGCCTTTTTAAAAATTGTTTCTTCTCAATTTTGACATATTTAAATACTTATACTGAGACATAAATAAACACATACTAAGCTGAGTTCTTCTTACCTGTTCACCTGTAAATTACCTTTTAGTATGATTTGATCTAAATCTATACCTTACTCAGAAAAAATCTTGGAAAGAGCAGTTGCCGCCCAACTCCACCAGCATATGTCCAACCATGAGCTCTATGAACCCTTTCACACCAATGACTTCCTCAGCGAAGCGGATTCAGGTTTCTCAGGTTAACTCAGCCTTGTCACAGTCTCCCAGGCTCCTCCTGAAAGGCCTGTCTAAGCCACTTAGGCCTCACCAAATCAGCACTCTCCTGGCTTCATTCCCATCTCTACAACACGGAGCAGTTCGTCAATTTATAAACTCCAGCTCCACCCCAGCCTCAGTCAATCAAGGCATGCCTCATGGTTCTGTACTTGAACCACTGCTCTCTACCATCAATATGATTCCCGTTGTCAGATCTTCCGCCAACATGGCCTTAGCTTCCACTCTTATGCGAACAACCCACAGATCTATATCTGCACCAAGCCATCCTCTCAGCTTCGCCCCCAGTGAACTGCCCGCAAGACATTGAAGTCTTGATGTCCTCACATCTCCTAAATCTTAACATCAACAAAACAGAGTACACAGTTGTGACACCCAAGGCACTGGGGGCCAAGATTGGAGATCTCCTTCTGGATGTGGACAACTGCTCCATCTGGACAATCCCTCGAGATCCGCAATCTGGGTGTTATGATGTAATTTCAATCCCAAATTAAATCCATAACAATATCCATTTTCTACCATCTCCAGTATCACTCTCTAACTCCTTGGCAAAAACAGCCACCCTCTCCCCCGTCATTTTCTGCCTGGATTAATGCAATTGACTCTTGACTTGGGTTCCCACTAAAGCCCTAGACAGACCAGACAGTCTCCAGTCTGTGCCCCATTCAGCTGCCAGGGTTCCCATGGCACAAAGCCCTGACAGCATATCACGGCAACAATCATCCACCCTCACTGGCTCCTAATACAATCTTGCATTGAGTACAAGATCCCCCTCCTCAGCTACGAATCCCTTCATTGCCTTGCCCCGCAGTACCTAATGGACATCCTTCATCCCTATACCCCTTCCTGGAAGCTGCGGTCCACTGACATTGTTCTGCACTCGATCCCCCACAGAACTGCAAACTTTTGGAGATAGACTTAGACAGACTTTATTTGTCATTCGAATTGAATGACAAATAAATGCCGTTCTTATGAACACCATAAAGTTCATCAGAACGAAATTGAACAAAAGTGTTGTAGCTAAAGTATGCTCAGTGCAATACATATTTTTCCATAAAAAGCTATACAGATAAATAAATAAAATACTATCATTATTATATATGTATTACATATATTATAGTATAGAACCTTCATTGTCGCAGCCCCCAGACTCTGGACTTCTGTCCCCCCCGCAGCTTGCAAAGATTCATCTCTGGACATTTTCAAAAAACAACTCAAACAACACCTGTTCACTGCAATCTTTAATCTCAGCTCCATCCTTACTCTCCCATCCATCACCTTTATTATAATATTTTTTAATCAGGTCTTTTTTTAAATTATTTTTATTATTTTTTCTTTTTGTGTCCAACCATTAAAAGTGTTCTTGGGTCTTTAGAAAGGCACTGTGTGAATTAAAGTTATCATTATTAATAGAATATTGTAACATTGTGTTTGTATTTTCAGTTTCACACTTTGCCATATAAAAGCCTGCCAAAGCGTGGTTAAGCACTGTTGATCTCAGCATAGGCTCACAGAGCTCATGCTGAGGGAGAACAGAACACTGACCATGACGGTCTTCACCACAGCTGTGGCACTGGCATAGACTAGGTTACAGCAGGGTAGGAGCTCAGTTTTGTTTTTCACCTTGGTCACGTCCATCTGATCAGACCAGTCGATGTTGATCCTTTCCAGGGAGTTGCTTGATTTTTGCCTCTTAATTGTGACAGACACGTTGTAGTAGCAGTAAAACATGACGGAAAGGGGCATCACAAAGTTAACAGCAATCACTGCCATGGTGTAGGAGATGAAGGAGCTGTGGAGAAGCAGAGTCGCACTAATAACTGAACTGCTCTTGGGTCTGGTCAGAGAATGAATGTTAAAAACAGATCCAGAATCCAGTAATTCATGTTTGCACACAGGTATAAAACACACTTCCTGGTCCTTCTACTCTTCTTGGTCTTCTAATACTTTAAGCAACATGTCCATTTGCTGTAGCCCCACTCGTTTAACTGAATATACACAGTCTGCCTCCAGAACTACCACCTTGGACCCAAGCACTGGATGGCATTACTGTGAACTGCTTTAGTGGTCAAATGATCCTGAAGCATAAATTTGTTTTGAACAGTTTTGTTTCTAATTTGGAGAACCTTGGGAGATCAACCAGACCAATAAAAGGCGTAATTTTAGTAATTTTTTTGTGAAGAAACAAGAACAAAGAACACATTCTGGGGCTCAGGGACATCAACAACATGTTGACTGCCAGAACCATTATAATGAAAGTTGCTTAAAAGCGTCCGTCATCTCTAAACCAGCACACCGCCGAACTGATACTGCAGGCAGACAGGATTTGACGGAGGTTTTCATTCTGGGTTACTTTACTTTGTTACTCCTGGAAGAAAAGTTGATCATTTAAACGTCTTTTATATAAAATTCAACACTGACTGCAAAGAGCTTAAAGAACCAAATATCACTTCTGTCACCAAGCAATTCCTCTTTATGTTATGTATGCAGTCTGTTGAGGACTTACGCGTCATTCTGTCTCCAGTTGATGGTGCATGTAGCTCCGGTGGGGTCCGGGGCATAACCAGCCCAACCTGCTAGTGGCATGGAGGACCAGAATACCGCGTTAAACCAGGCTGCCAGAATGAGAAGGTTGTATGATCGCACAGTCATCTTCTGCCCTGGAGAGAGAAAAGACATGAACAGTTAAAAAGATCAGCACCGTCAGTGACCTGTTGGTCCAGAGTGATGGTTAGAGGTGATTTTAACCCCCATCCACCTCCTGTATTATATATAGACATGAATACATAAAGAGCAAAGAAACATGTATGGATAGTTTTCAGTAAATCTCTCTCAGAATTTCACGCTGGTCTGTTTTTCCTGCTTTCAACTTCAGCTTCAGAACAAAATGTTCACCCTGCTGCCTTTTATACAGAATACCACCTAACCTAACCTTAATATCACCTGTCAGTGGTTATAATGTTATGGTTGATCAGTGTACATGTAACTATGGAGACCAGAGCCTACATGTTACAAACTAGGCTTTTCATTTGGATTTTCTTCATTGATGAAATTAAGATTGTCGCAAAATTGTTAATAAACTTGGATTTTAACGGACTATCCTCATTTCAAATAATTATTTTGTGTCTTTTTGCAGGGTTTAAATCTCTGGTTTTGTGCCAATTAGTAAATTATTGACCGTAAACATGAAAATAAATAATATCTTAGACACATTTTTGTCTTCTATTCTGGAACATGTTAGTTTGACGTTTAGGGGACAGGACATGCCCCCCTACCGGCCTGAAAGCTCCTGCTGTGCACGGACAGCTAAACAGCAAAACAGCAGTGAGTAGATACCTATGTCTGGCCGGCAGATGGTGAGATAGCGGTCGATGGCTACCACTGTCAGCAGGCCGATACTCGCCATGCCAAAGAAGATGTTGAGCGCTGCGTATATCTGAAAAAGAATGTGAACAATGTTCAGAGGTGGTTCTGGTAACGCTCGCCTTACTGCAATGATAATGAAGGTATGCCATATCTAGTGCTGTTCAATCAGGGTTGGCACCCATAGGGGCGACAGAAAAACGCCTCCATCCATAGTTGTGCCTTATCTTTGTACCTGGTCCACCGATTACAGACTGAGGTGGGACCACATATATCTTGTTCACACAGAGGTTTAACCCCAAACACGATCCTACGTCGCCTGTCTTTGTTTTATTATTTCAAGAGTTCTGTATTTATTTGGAGGATTAAAGTCAATCTCTTAAAGATTAATCAACTGTTTTTGAGCTTCAGGCACAAAATTAGCTCAATAGTTTTTTTTATTATATACACAATTCGTGGCTGTTGAAACACATCACTCTGGAATCCAGATTAGCATCACATGTTAAAAATATAACAGTCTGTAATCTGCCATGAGATTCAGACACGCGACCACCTGCACATTTGTTTGTGTGACATTCTTAAAGGGTTTAGCAGCTTGATGATGGGGGAACTACACAGTTGATGTGAGTCACATGACATTAGGGGTCAATGTCACATGATACGAGGGGTCGAAAGTTCTGATGGCATTTTTCAATAAAAAATATAAACGAGGCAGGAGTCTGGTTACTTCTCTACTATCCTGGTCTTCGGCATTGGGTGGCTATGGTACTGCAGGCCTTCCTTTTTTTATTGCACTTCAGCAGATTAACACACGGCGCACGACCGTGTTGTTCCCCCCCCCCCCTCACCTGCTGCGGCCAGGGACTGGTGGTGCCATTGATATTCCCGCCGCCTGGAATCTTGGCTCTGGAATAGGTGGGGCTGATTAGTGTCATATACGGCGTCCCTGAGGCCTCTCCTGCCCCGTGACCCCGATGGTAGGGGGCAGGGTGGGCCGGTGGACTCCAGTGGCTCTGGTCGGCATCTTTCCTGGGCCCTGGACTTATTCATTGCACTTGGGGCCCTGTGGTGAAGGGGGCCCTGTACACCGGTGGGGATCTTGACACATGATCCTACCCCAACACATGGCATCTATGCCATCTATGACCCGGCCTTCAATGTTGATTAGGGCCACCAGTGGCTGCTGAGCCAGTGTTTGAGGTTAACATCACTTTTGGCTCTGGGCTGCATGCATCGAACATAAACCATTACACTGCAGGTTATTTTTGTCTTGTCTTAATGTTTCACATATGCTGTATCACGTCATATATGTATAAGTTCCAAATGAAGAGTAATAGGCTAGTAATTCAAAGAGGGCTAGCGTAGGTCACACACACACATGCACACACCCACAAATAATATCTTTCTATTTCAAGATCAAACTGCACGTAATTAAATGGTTTTAGCCAAATCTTGTTACAAACCACAAGTTTCAAGATGGAAAATAAATTTAAAAAAAATATATATCTTAACCTTTCAATGTCCTGCTCAACAATTTAGTTGAGCACATTTTGAGTCACTATTTCTTACTGAAAATGATAATAACAATATGTTCCAGTGGCAGGATTTATAAGCTAAAGAGTAAGTGGCTAAGGATAAAGCCCTGGGGTACACCACCAGTCAAAGGGGCCAATGAGGGTGAGGTATTAAAAATGGCTATTGAGTCCTATCAAAGTCCTATTTGATAGGTCCTCTGAGGACCAAAATATGCAGACTTTAAAAGGTTTTAATGTCAGAAGTTGAATAATTAGGCTTTGAACTCATCAAATGTTGACAGCTTTGGTGGTCAAACGTGATTAACACAAACAACTTAAATATCTATAATGAAAATACTTTCAAAATAGCATTTATCTGTGACTCTGAGATTTAATAAATACTAACGTAAAGCATTGGACCCACCTGACATCCAGCGTAGCCAAATTTCCAGCTGCCATGGATGTCTGAAGCAGCGGACATGGGATAGCCGATCCCGGCCACGCCTATGTCTGTCAGAGCAAGGTTGATAATGATGAAGTTTGTGGCGGTGCGGAGCTCCTTAAACTTCACAAACATGAGCAGCACCACGATGTTGCTCATTAAACTAATGACACCTGAGAAAAGAAAACAGGAAGCCGTGTCACAGTGTGGAAGGTGGAGAAGTTCATGTGATTGGTGGATCCCAGGGAGGGAACAGGTGATTTGAAATATATGCATGGTAAAATCTAAATG
This sequence comes from Lophius americanus, assembly GCA_037951165.1. Lineage (NCBI taxonomy): Eukaryota > Metazoa > Chordata > Actinopteri > Lophiiformes > Lophiidae > Lophius > Lophius americanus. Next base: position 1,005,199 of record JBBDHG010000030.1, on the reverse strand, counting down.
GACTGCACTTACATAGCACTGTTCTAGTCTGCTTGACCACTCAAAGAACTTTACATTGTGAGCTGTCATTCATCCATTCACACAAATGGCTGTTCCATTGGAACAAGCAACTTGGGGTCCACAGACACTTCAATATGTGAACCACAGTGGCCGAGGATCAAACCGCTAACCTTCAGATAAGTGGAGAACTGCTCTACCAACTGAGCCACCGTCACACAGTTGATAAATTTGGTAGAGTCTCAGTTCTTTCAGTGAGGTGTTAAATGAGGGAATGTCGTCATCATGCAAATCCAACAGAATTAGAGCAGGCTCAGTCACGGCGTTGCCAGGTGCTCATATTCTCAGTTAAGCTGACCTGCCAGCCCATCAAACCCCACTCACCCAGACTCAATTCAAATCTCAACCTCAAGACCTTCCGAGCTAAGGATCTCCAGGATCCTCAGGAACCGTCACCTTAGTAATTTTACTATAAACTGTCGAAAATGATCTCCTGGGTCTGAGGCTTGTTTGTGGGTCAAGTCAATCGTATTAATTTTCCCCCCAAAAAACGGAAACTCCTAACGTCAACTTGTGAACAGCTCAATCCTCGGCTGGACTTTACCATCCACATGTATCTCTTCTGCCAGTCTTCTCCTGCGTGCTCAGTCCTAGCTTAAGGATCCCATTGCTTCAAAAAAAGCCACTCACATGCGTCACATTTCACTCACATGCGTAAATTTGTTTTTTACAGGATAATTTATTAAAAAATCTAATTTCCAGCACAGATAACTTGACGAAGAATGGAAGTTCATATTCCCTCACCCAGCCTGCTCTCTTTGAAGAGAAGGAAGGGCCATCCATCAACTACATCCTACTACATCCTACCTACAAATGAAAAGTTTTTCTTATCTCAGAATCAGCTTTATTGGCCATGTATATGCATACAAGGAATTTGACTCCAGTTAACTGAGCTCTCACAGTACGAACGTCGTATAAATAATTTTAAATTAAATGGACAGGGCAATAAATAAATCTGCACTAGAAACCAAAGTTCACAGGTTTTTTCTGTATCACCTGTTCACCATCTTTAATGAAACAGGCCAGGGATCTTTCTGTGATGTTAACCGGATCAACAACATCACCTCTCAGTCGTAATTAAATCTGATTTTCAGAATCATCCCTTAGGCTGCAAACATAAACATGTGTTTGATTTTGTTTTTAAAGGGAGAAGGTACGGTTCCTGAATTGGAACAAAGCTGTCAGTCCATGAGTAAGCCAACAGTTTCAGTCCGGTTCCACAGCAGGTCAGGGTTTGTCCCAGAGATTAATCCTCCCTGCAGATCTGGTCCTCATGGACTCACTGTCATTTGGACCATGTCCATGGTGTAAATAGCTGACAGCTGATGGGGAAAACTATACCGGACAGAACATTACAATGTTCTTTTACTTTTGTTCAAGTTTCCTCCAATGGTAAATCTAACTGCGGGAAAAAAAATATTAACATTTTCCTTCTGCATCAAATCTTAAAAAGACACACACACACTCACATGCACAAACACACACACACACACACACACACACACATACACACACACAAACACAAACACACACACACACACACACACACAAACAAACTCACGCACACTTGCACGCACGCACTCACACGCACAGACACACTTACACACACACACACCCACACTCACACACACACACATACACACACACACACTCTCACCCACACACATGTTCACACACACATACACACTCACACACACACATGCCCGCACTCACACTCACACACATACACATACACATACACACACACCCACACACACACACACACACACACTTTCAGTTTTGATCTCACTAAAATATGATTACACAGTAAATACAAAATTAGGGATTTGAAGCAGTTTATATGTATTGAAAACCATCAGGTCCTTATTATCAGCAAAGAAAAATAAATTTATCTCAACCATCCAACACTGGATGACCTGAGACCACAGAGCACAGGGCGTCCTAGTGTTCCCAGAACCCACTGACGTCACTCAGCGTGTAGCTCCATGAGATCTCAGGCCACCATCATAGGAAAGAGGCAGCCAAAACTGCTCCATCAGCCTGTGCTCCAAACCACCAAGAACCAAAGAATCAGTACAACTAAAGTTGTTCATGAGGCAGTTCAAGATTGCTGAAGTCAAAAGAATCAGCCTATTATATCAGACCAGATCCCAAAACAGTATCCAATCCGAAAGACGGATGTCAAGGAAGCGATGATGATGGAAAAGATCTGACTCTGACAGGCAGAGGTGGGGTGTCCAACATGGTATATAAGAGCTATTCAAAGCGGCTGCAGAGGTCACTGATGGTCAAGAGGAGAGCAAGGTTCGGCCCGTCATGGAGGTGTGTTGAAGGGATTGATATGGCCAGACCGGAGGACGATCTCATTCCTCATTTCACCACCTTTTCTGCAACTTTACCAGATCCAGAGTAGTATGGGTAGTCATGACGACGTGCCCCAGTAAGAACTGAACCATGTCGTAGTACTGAGCCTCCAGAGATAAGCCTCCAATTACCTCAATAAATCATCTAACCTGGCCTCCGGTTTGGTTGCGAGCATTACTGGACAGGGTTCTTGAGATTTGTCTTTCGCCTGAACATCTTTTAAGTTCTTTGATGTTCTGGAGTTTTGTGTGAGTAGTTTAAGCTCTTCTTCAGCTTCTGCGTTGGGCCCAACTGCATTTTCTGGTCAAACCTTTGTGCACAAGCAGGACCCTTGATAGACCCTTCTCAAATGCTAGTAAAATCCTTCTCACCAAGTTTGCACTAGCAGGAATTCTCCTCCAAACCAACTACCATTAAGTCAGAGTTAGAAAAAAAAAAAAGTAAAAAAAAAAAGCTTAATTCTAAGCTGAAACCAAAGCTGGTTCTTTTGAACACTGTGAGTCAGAAAGGATCTACAGAGAAACATAAACAACGACACAGCGTTAGGTCTGCTGATACCGGTTTTCTCTGTCTTACCTGCAATGATTAGATATCCAGCCACAATGTTGTGTTCCAGTTGGGTAAAAGCACTTTTCCCCCCGTAAGGTAAAACATCACCTGAAATATTCACTGCCGAGTCAGTTCCCACGTCCATGACCGTCTCGGAGGGAAAACAGAATCTGAACAGGGGCACAGAAAGGGAAACTCTCTGTCCGATGGCTGAGGGTTATTGTTGGGGGGATTATCGCATACCACTTTCCCCTGAGCCAAATCAGCAGGACGTCACACCAGAGAAGATTACACTTTCAGCTACTGTTCATCTCAGGGTTCCCACAGGAGGTCCAAAGAACGGTCTCTTGGTTGGACTTTAAAAGTCCAAAAGTCTTCCACAAATGTCCCAGGAACAGGAACTGATGTAAACGAAATGGAAAGGCTTTAAAGCCACAGCTAACAAAACAAAAAAGAAGACGTTTCTTTCAACGTCTTCTCATCCCCATTCTGATGGAAAGTCCAGAGATGTTACTTATTCCTCAAAACTTTGGGATCTTCATTAGAACAGCATCACAGTTTTCTCCTGACAACCTGAGCAGGATGGGGACCAGATGGAAGACTTCATATGACCCAGACAGAACGGTCCGCGACCAAAGATCTTCATTATCTACTGTTTAAACACACAGTGTGTTTTATTTAGTATAATTAATAACAACAGTAATTACTGGCTAATTTGCCAGTAATTATTCATGATCAGTTGAGGAATTGTTCTTCAAACGGAGCAACGGATAACCCCCAGGGGAATTTTAAGGTACTGCAGGGATTTAATGCGGTAGTTTGGAGAAGAAAACAAAAACAGCCGAGTGTAAATAATAAAACAATTTGAAGACAATAAGTAAAAATATATATATATATATGTAAAGTTTATAAGTTAAATGAACCAAATGTTGGCATGATCATGTTCACTGTTAGGGGTGAGGATGGGTGAAAATCTGATATAAACCGATATTCATATTTCAACTGAAAAGACAACCAACAAAATTCCATCGGATACACAGTTCAACCAGAATCTTGTTTATTCTTCTTCTGCGACATAAAAAAGGGAACCACGGACAAGATTACAAGAGAAATGTTGATAACATCAGTATCATTTGTTATTAGCTTTATTGTTACCATAGCGCCCCGAGAATAGTGACAACTGGGATTTTCTGACATTTCATCTTAAAAAGACTAAAAACACTTAATGTTCTATAATTATTATTATTATTTCATTATACTTAAATAATAATGATAATAATAATAATAATAATAATAATAATAATAATAATAATAATAATAATAATAATAAAAGAGAACAAACAAAATTCCATCAGAAACTCAGGTCAACGAGAATTTTAAAACATAAATAAATAAATAAACATTTATTTTGTTCTGAATTTAGAGATTTGATTTTTTTTATTTTTTTTATGTTTAGTAGATTATTTTCTGATTTTCACAATGCTGTAAATCCTTTCCTTTCCTACCAATAATGTTTTGCGTTCAAACAGGGGTGCTCAGCTATAATCAAAGAAAAAACAGGGGAACATTATTAAAATCCTCTGAGATCACTGCGTTAAGCTTTCATCTATCCTCCGCTAACGTCGCCTCCAACAGGACCGGGTTTGTTGAAATGATAAGAAATCAACAAAGAATTGTCTGCATTGACCAGGATGAGAGACCAGTGTGAGACCAGTTTACATGGTTAGTCTAGCTTGAGTGCTAGTACTAATGTTAGTACTTTTAATGATGTCATTTTAGAACTGAATTCTGACTTTTGTTTTAATTGTGTTAAAGGAAGTCACACATTTCACAACTTATTGACCCTCCCATTGGGAAAGACAACATTTCAAGAAAATATGAACGTTAGCATTTTTGGCATATCACAATGTTATATTTGTTTTGTAGCATGCATAAATGTGATAGCTCCTCACCTCAATACATGTGGAAATACTCATGAAACTAGAGCAGGATTAAATGCTGCTGCTCCTCTGAGTAAAGTCATCATAAATGTTCCTGAATGCATTAGCAGTTTTTAGCGTATTAATTGTATAAGTCTCTACGAATCTGAAAGACACGAGTCCTACAACGGTTCAAACACAGGGAACTGCGCAAAGTTTATGAGGTATAGGGTTGAGGACGAAGCCCACAAATGGAGTCAGGTCCAGGTCTTTCTCTGAAACTCCAGCTAGAGGAGAGAAACGGAAGCGTTGTAGGAGGGTGGTGAAGAAGATGAAGAGCTCCATCCTGGCCAGACTCTCTCCGAGACAAACCCTGCGACCTGAGGACAGAAGTCCAACTGTCACCAGATTAAACATCAAAGAGAAGTAATGGCTGAGCTCACAAACCTGCAGAAAAAGGCATGAAGGCATCTCGCTTAACGAACTTCCCTTCTTTGTCCAGGAAGTGGGCGGGATTAAAGCTGTGGGGGCGTTCCCACTCATTCCCATCGTACAGCACAGATGTCAGGAGAGGGTAGATTGTGGTTCCCTGGTGACAATAGAGAATGTAATATCAAGCCAAAAAAAATTACCACCTCCATTCGTTACTAGAACCATGGTAGTCCAGGATGTGAGTTGGCTCCAAGACCAAATTATAACGGACATTTGTTTTACTCTTGAGTTCAACGGCGTAAACACAAATTTAATCTTGTTCCGAACCCATTTTAATTGACTCGACACTCCTTGATTTTTCATGCTAATGTGATCTCCGTTGGGGCTTGTCGATGAAGTGACCCTGGAAGGTGATGTCTTGGCTGGTTCTGTGAGGAAGTGCCATTGGGACGATGTTAGCCCGTCTCTGGGTCTCATGGATGACGGCATCGGTGAATGGCAAGTTCTTCCTGTCGTTTACCTGCACCTGACGACCTCCAATCACTCCTTTAACCTCCTCCTGGACCTGGTCTCGGATATGAAAAGAGACACAAAGACCAGAGAAATGTTGATAACATCAATATCATTTGTTTTTAGCTACATTGTTAACATAGATGATCATCTGATAATAGTGACAACGAAGATTTTCCGACATTTGATCTTAAAGATGTTAAAAACAATTTTTTCATTTTACTTATTATCCTCAAATGTTTACTGCAGCGATTGAATCAGGACCAATAGGTGGTTTGCAGTGAAATATATCAAAATCTGAGGGATGGAAATAGGGATGTCTGCCGCAGGATAATATGGGATAACTATAGGTGATCTGAAGTCAAATTCTCTGATCTATTCTTCACTGTACAATCTAATAATCCACAGAAAAGTAACAAATCTCCCATCAGTCTAATTTCTCTTTGTGTTTAGTGCAAAACTTTGAGCAAATAATAACACGAAACTTCAGCATGTTCGCCGAAAGCACTGCTGTCATATTCTGAGAGGGCCATTAGTAATAATAATAATAAAATGAATATGAATAAAATAAAAATATGAATAAAAAAATAGTAATTATAAAAACATGTCTTGTGTCTCCTGTCTTCTTTCAAAGATGATGGTTGTCATGTCGGAGTAATATTTAGATCAGCTCCTCCTCACCCTGTATGTTTGGATACTTAGCCATGAACAGAAGTGCCCATCGAAGTGTAGCGGCAGAAGTATCACTTCCTGCAACAAACAGGTTGTTGACCGTCTCTGTGAGGTTGTCATTGTGGTAGGGGCTCTTATTGATCCCAGATTCCTGCAGGTGTGGACACATCAGATCCAGAAATGTAAATGTATTTAATTTTAAATACATCTCATGTTGCATCTGTCCAACATACTCCGTCATCTGCGTCTATTTGTCCAACTCAATTATCTGCACATGTACAACAGACTCAATCATCTGGATCTATTCATCAGCTCAATTATCTGAATCTGTCCCTCCAATTCAATAATCCGCGTTGGTCCACCATAATCATTCGCATCCACTTGTCCAGTACTATCATCTCCGTCCGTCCGAATCAAAATTTAGATGTAATATATTTGTCCTGATTATAAATCAAAGGTACAGACAAGTTTGAAACCTCCAGAATCTGTTTCTTGGTCAGGAAAGCGTCCACGAAGCCTCTGCACATCTGGTTATTGAGGGTTTCCTCCAAACGGCTGAAAAGCACAAGGTTCTGCTCCTTGTTGAGGGCGCTGAGCTTTAGGAATTCCCTTCTGTTTTGAATCCATTTAGTGACCCGTGGGAACAGGTTGTATATCTATCACAGTAAAAAACACAAAGTGTTGAATTTAACAGGACCGGTTACTGGATTAGAGAAAATGAAGTTTCTTCCCCACTCGTATCATCTAGTGCTAACATATTGTTTTTATAAGTGCTAATCATCGGACATTTAAGTTGTGCTGGCCTGATGCTTCCATTAGTCAATTTGTAATAAACATCGTAGAATTGCGATGTAAACTTTGGAATGGAAGCTGCAGGACGTAGAGGGGGCGTGTCCCCCTACTCATGGGTGTTTGTAGATTTTTGTATGTGTTTGAGATGAGTAATGTTTTAATTTTATAAACAGGGATGTTCGGTCTCGGACTAAAAAGGCGACTGATACCTGCATGGACGGGGTTCCGGCCAGTTGTGTTCGTCTGTACGTTCGATCCACCAGTGATGTAAACTCAGGGTCACTGTATTCAAATCTGCTGCCATAGACGATGGAGCAGATAATATTAGAGACTGCATAGTTCAGAGGTTGGGTCGTATCAAAAGCTTCTCCTGAAACAAGGAAAGTAAAAATGTGTTAATCTTCCAAGAGTAACATCACACCTTTGGATTTAAAAAGACATTTACCTTTAAAATTCTTAAACACTTCTATCAAATGTTCACACTCCTCCCTGATCTTGTCCTCACACGCCTTTTTGCCCATCCCAAAGTCTCTCAGGTTGGTGACAGCAAGGCGCCTCATCTCTTTCCATGTATCTCCATTCGACCATAAAATTCCTTTGATCAAAAATAAAGATTAAACCAAATGCAAGACTTGTTTGGTGCAATGGTGTCATAAGACCACATTTACAAAAAAAGAAGAAGAGAAGGAGATTACAAGAATAAAGTCAGAGTTTTACAAGAGCAAGGTTGTAATATTATATTAATATTATAATTATAATAATATATTATTAATATTATAAAAATGTATTCTGAGGAGAATAAAGCCACAATTTTAGGCTTAGTTTTAGGCTTAATTATTTGGTAATAATAGTACAGGTCTGACAAATCAATAGCTATTGAATGTTTTAGCAAACAACATGATATTTATAAGAACTTTGAAACGCTGTGTAAGAAACTGGGTTTTGTTCCGATGAAAGAACCTGATTGACTTGGAGGAAATCGTCTCTTTTTGGGAGCAGGAGATTTTTTTTGTTGTCACATGATGTACATGAATGCTTTTAATCTACCATAAACAGTGATCCTAAAGTAATCTGACTAAAGATTACTAACTACACAGGAGGCTGTGTGTGTGTGTGTGTATGTGTGTGTGTGCATGTGTGTGGTACCACACACCAGCTGAGACAGTTCACAAAAGGCCAGGTTGAAACTCTTCCCCCTCATCAGTCTTAAAATTATGAAATTTTTCTCATAATATTAGATGTTCTTCTTCTTCTTATTTTTTTAATAGTTTTACAATAAATGGAACACAAAAATTATTTGATTTTTTTCATAATTCTTGCCATGGCCACGAGAAGTTTCCAGTGACATTAGCAGTGGATCTCTCTCCCCAAAATCATCAGCGTTGTTGATGAGGGCCTCCTTCACCGTCTGGTATCCGGCCAGGACCACCACCTTCTTCGGTCCCAAATAAAAAGTGAACACTGATTCATACTTCTTTGAGAGCTAGAAACAGGAAGGTTATCGTGATGAGATTTATTATTTCTGCATGCCCACCTGATAAATCCTAAAAGAGAACTTTAGCTCCAGTCTCTGCCTCACCTCCAGTAAAGAGTTGTAAGGTCTCTTCAAGTCCAGCAACAGCAGGTTACCCAGGACAGGGAGTGGTTTTGGTCCTGGAGGGTCCCTCCTGTCCTGGGAGCTGAAGCTGGAAGAGACAAGGTAGACAAGCAGCAAGACCACCAGAGCCCCCAGCAGGGTGACACAACTGGTGGACTGGAGAAAATTGTCTAATATCCACATGGCATAAAATTGTTGGTCCTGCAGGAGCAGAGAAACACTCTTCCTCTGGTCGTGGGTCCGTGCAGAACTCACAGATGAAAGAATGTGGTTCAAAGGTCTTTGCAACCGCGGTCTGCAGAGCCTCTTCAAGTCTGTCAAAAAAAATTCCAGCAGGCAGGAATGTACGAGTCGATGCATGTTTAAACACGATTATACAAGCCAGGACCAGAACCTGAACTGCAGAGCAAAGTGTTTCGAAACACTGCATTTAAGTGAGGAAAGGATCAACCCCCATCCTCAGTGGAGAAAGGTCCAATCATGAGTGCAGCTGTCCTTTAATTAAAAGTCCATCAGCACCATGACACAATTATTCAATGTGATAACGACTAACAGTAAGGAAATATACCCGAAAGGTTGGAAACCCCCTGCGCTTTTGAAAGCAATCCCCTTGATTGAACTCTTCAAATTAAATGTGATGTTATGTCCAAAAAACAGTGTTTTTTTGGTAACAGAGCTCAGCCTAGTCTGTAAAATATGTATGATGTATACAAGAAAGGTCTCCTCAACTCGATTTATATGCACCAAATCAGATCAATGGCGAGAAATGTTTGGCCCAGAATCTTTTGGAGATAAAGCTCCCCTTATTTTCAGGGATATACAACTGACACTTCCCAGAATCAGTCCAGTTCTTCCTCAGACTATGGTCTCTGTGGGTATAAAATTGGAAAATGATCCATTAAATACTTTTTTCTGTTATCCCGGTAAGGATCTACAGATAGGGAAGCAATGAAGAATATTAATGTCTTCTCTGAGATACAATTAAACGTATCGGTTATTCATGCTGTAATGGATGAAACTAAAGTATGATATACATTCAGGTCCATCTGGTCCCCTAGAGGGAGCTCTAGAACAGCAGCTGTTTGTGCAATGCATCGAAACCTGGGATCTGGATCCACACACCGAGTGTTCTAATCATGTAATCGTAAAAATGATGTAAATAAAATTTACCTTCATTTAACTCATCTTACAGTTACACAAATCAAAGTATGGACCCACTTTTGGATACTGCAGCCAAGAGGTGAACCAGTTTGGCTGGGTCAGAGGTACAGGAATATCAATATCGTATCATCAGGATATTCACTGAATACACAGTATGTATGTATATACAGACAAACGGGTGAGCATCATAGAAGGTATCTGTTTACATACATTGGGTCTGAAGTGCTGGGTGGATCTCCAGCCACCATGGGCACGAGGCTCAAACACTTCAGACTAACAACAAAGTGATGACAGCGCTCTGTTGCTTTTTTCAGGCGAATAAGGAACCCAAGTTGTAGACCGAGGGCAAGTTTTAACGAGTTTATTGACAACTGATCTTCAGGGGCTTGTGAGAAGGTCTGAAGGCGGAGCGTGAGGGCGGCTTGAGTGTACTGACGGGCTGGGTCAAATCTGGAGCAGAGAAAACATGTGTGTAGAATGTGTTCACCAAGATCCAGAGCAGCAGAGGCAGGTCCACATGTGATCTCAGGAGCCGGGCAGGTGTCACTTCTTCGGACGGAGGAAGGGAGCAGGTCTTAGCAAATTTTTACAAAATCACATTCAGGGGGGCATAGGGGTACAAAAGCAAACGGGCTTTGTCTAGGAAACATGGAAAGTTGGAGGCAGCATGGAGGCTGGGAGCTCAAGAAGAACAGCCTTAACAATGATGGCTTCATCTGGAGGGAGAGAGGAGCAAAATGTTTTATGACTTCTTCAATTACCTCAAATAAAAGTTCATTAAAAAAGAGCATGGTAAGTAAATGCTCAAAAATAATGAAGGTCCGACCCAGAGCCAGTCAAACTTCTGGGATCTGAATCTGCCCAATTATCAGTTTCAGCTAATTTTGTTTAAATGAAAGTCGCACATGGTGGAAAGGAGAGGAAACAGCAGGACATCCCACAAAAGGTTCTGGTTCTGAAAGTGGTGGCCACCGTCCATTTCTATCCCTTCATCCTTCCCGACAGATTTCTCTCTAGCATGATTTGGTACCTGTAGCTCATTTAGGTTCCTTAAGTGTTCCAGCTCATCCACAATGGAACATCTGCACGTGTCGTCACAAGATGGTTTTCTGTCTCCAAAAAGGGTCTCAGGAGCGTGGAGGAGATACCAGGAGAACGAAACGAGGAGAGCTGGACAGGACCACAGAAGGACAACCATCGAGTAGTAGGGACCAGTATCTACTCCTCAGTGAGAGGAGGAACAGGAGGAGCTCTACCAAAGCCCAACAAAATGACCTCCAGCATCTGCTAGTGTGATGTTTCTGACCGAACTGTCAGAAACAGACTCTATGAGGGCCCAACGTCCTCAGTGGGTCCTGTGCTCACAGACCAGCATCGTGCAGCTGGATTGGTGTTCCCTAGCGAACATCAGAATATGAAGGCTCTCCATTGGTGCCCCGTTCTCCTCACAGATGAGAGCAGGTTCATCATGAGTGCATGTGACAGACGTGAAAGAGTCTGGAGACGCCGTGGTGAGCGTTATGCTTCCTGAAACCTCATCCAGCAGGACCGGTTTGGCGGTGGATCAGTGATGGCCTTGTTGGTAAAAAAAATAAATATTATAAAAATAATGATAATCAGAATAGGAAGAAGTACATAGTCTGTTAAAGCAGGATCAGCTGGGATCGAATTGGACCTCTGTATGTATGTTTTGGATGGTAATTAGATATGTTTAAATGAACATATTTATGAGATTATTTAAAGTGTACTTTTGTTGACAGTTGTTTACTGTCACTGCTGACGTTACTTAAAAATGTCTCGGTATATAAAAACCTCAGCGGACTTGTAGCGGTCTGTAGGTTGTACTTTAAGTTGATTTTAGTTTTATGTGAGTTTAAATGTTGACAAATTGTTCACGGTTTGGTCCAACAGGCCAAAGACGTCATCGAGTCAACAGACATTCAGCAGCGGTTTGTCCTCAAAGTTTTTCAGAAGGTCTCCTCCCACACAGACGGGTGAATGTAGTCAAACCGGAAAGGCTTCATCAACCGAAGCGTGTTGATACGTTTATCTACTTCATCTGACAAGCAGCTCCTGCTGTGCTCATCATTCACGATACTAGCTGATTGACTTGGATGAATTGCATCTAATGTCAGATCACTTAACTTAAAGTAAAGTTTACATCCTTTTATTTCTATTCAGTTTGTGTGAAGGGTAGAAAGGGATGTTAAAATTCTGTTTCAGAAAGCTAGCCTGTCCACTAAGCCAGGTTTCTAACGACTCCAGTTAGTCCCACTTATTGTTACTGGATTCAGTTCATTAACAGAATACAACAGAATCCAACAGAATACAACAGAATACAACAGAATACAATACAATACAACAGAATACAATACAATACAACAGAATACAACAGAATACAACAGAATACAATACAATACAACGGAATACAACAGAATACAACAGAATACAATACTATACAACAGAATACAATACAATACAACAGAATACAACAGAATACAATACAATACAACAGAATACAACAGAATACAACAGAATACAATACAATACAACGGAATACAACAGAATACAACAGAATACAATACAATACAAAACAATACAACAGAATACAACAGAATACAACAGAATACAACAGAATACAATACAATACAACAGAATCCAACAGAATACAATGCAATACAACGGAATACAACAGAATACAACAGAATACAATACAATACAACAGAATACAATACAATACAACAGAATACAACAGAATACAACAGAATACAATACAATACAACAGAATACAATACAATACAACAGAATACAATACAATACAATGGAATACAACAGAATATAACAGAATACAACAGAATACAACAGAATACAACAGAATACAATACAATACAACAGAATACAACAGAATACAACAGAATACAATACAATACAACGGAATACAACAGAATACAACAGAATACAATACAATACAAAACAATACAACAGAATACAACAGAATACAACAGAATACAACAGAATACAATACAATACAACAGAATCCAACAGAATACAATGCAATACAACGGAATACAACAGAATACAACAGAATACAATACAATACAACAGAATACAATACAATACAACAGAATACAACAGAATACAACAGAATACAATACAATACAACAGAATACAATACAATACAACAGAATACAATACAATACAATGGAATACAACAGAATATAACAGAATACAACAGAATACAACAGAATACAACAGAATACAATACAATACAACAGAATACAACAGAATACAATACAATACAACGGAATACAACAGAATACAACAGAATACAATACAATACAACAGAATACAATACAATACAAAACAATACAACAGAATACAACAGAATACAACAGAATACAATACAATACAACGGAATACAACAGAATACAACAGAATACAATACAATACAACAGAATACAATACAATACAACGGAATACAACAGAATACAACAGAATACAATACAATACAACAGAATACAATACAATACAACAGAATACAATACAATACAATGGAATACAACAGAATATAACAGAATACAACAGAATACAACAGAATACAACAGAATACAATACAATACAACGGAATACAACAGAATACAACAGAATACAATACAATACAACGGAATACAACAGAATACAACAGAATACAATACAATACAAAACAATACAACAGAATACAACAGAATACAACAGAATACAATACAATACAACAGAATACAACAGAATACAATACAATACAACAGAATACAACAGAATACAATACAATACAATGGAATACAACAGAATACAACAGAATACAATACAACAGAATCCAACAGAATATAATAGAATACAATAGAATACAACACAATACAACACAATACAATAGAATACAATAGAATACAATAGTATACAACAGAATACAACAGAATACAATACAATACAATTGAGTAAAATAGAATACATGGTATACAATAGAATACAAAGGAATACAACAGAATACAACAGAATACAACAGAATACAACACAATACAACACAATACAACACAATACAATAGAATACAACACAATACAATAGAATACAATAGAATAAAATACAATACATGGTATACAATAGAATACAACAGAATACAACTGAATGCAATAGAATACAATAGAACACAATACAATACAACAGAATACAATACAATACAACACAATACAACATAATACAACAGAATACAACAGAATACAACAGAATACAATACAATACAACAGAATACAACAGAATACAACACAATACAACGGAATACAACAGAATACAATACAATACAACAGAATCCAACAGAATACAATAGAATACAATAGAATACAACATAATAAAACACAATACAATAGAATACAATAGAATGCAATAGTATACAACAGAATACAACAGAATGTGACACAATACAACACAATACAAAACAATACAATAGAATACAACAGAATACAATAGAATACAATAGAATAAAATAGAATACATGGTATACAATAGAATACAACAGAATACAACTGAATGCAATAGAATACAATAGAATACAACACAATACAACACAATACAACACAATACAACACAATACAATGGAATACAACAGAATACAATAGAATACAACAGAATACAACAGAATATAACAGAATACAACAGAATACAATACAATACAACACAATACAATAGAATACAACACAATACAACACAATACAATAGAATACAACAGAATACAATAGAATACAATAGAATACAATGGTATACAACAGAATGCAACAGAATACAATAGAATACAATACAATTGAGTAAAATAGAATACATGGTATACAATAGAATACAACAGAATACAACTGAATGCAATAGAATACAATAGAATACAACACAATACAACACAATACAACACAAAACAACACAATACAATGGAATACAACAGAATACAATAGAATACAACAGAATACAACAGAATATAACCGAATACAACAGAATACAATACAATACAACACAATACAATAGAATACAACACAATACAACACAATACAATAGAATACAACAGAATACAATAGAATACAATAGAATACAATAGTATACAACAGAATGCAACAGAATACAACACAATACAACACAATACAACACAATACAATAGAATACAACAGAATACAATAGAATACAATAGAATAAAATAGAATACAACAGAATACAATAGAATACAATAGTATACAACAGAATGCAAAAGAATACAACAGAATACAATACAATTGAGTAAAATAGAATACATGGTATACAATAGAATACAACAGAATACAACCAAATGCAATAGAATACAACAGAATACAACAGAATACAACACAATACAATAGAATACAATAGAATAAAATAGTATACAACACAATACAACACAATACAATAGAATACAACAGAATACAATAGAATAAAATAGAATACATGGTATACAATAGAATACAACAGAATACAACCGAATGCAATAGAATACAATAGAATACAACACAATACAATAGAATACAACAAAATACAACAGAATACAATACAATTGAGTAAAATAGAATACATGGTATACAATAGAATACAACAGAATACAACAGAATACAACAGAATACAACAGAATACAACAGAATACAATAGAATACAACAGAATACAATAGAATTAAATAGAATACATGGTATACAATAGAATACAACAGAATACAACTGAATGCAATAGAATACAATAGAATACAATGCAATACAACAGAATACAACAGAATACAACAGAATACAACAGACTAAAATAGAATACATGGTATACAATAGAATACAATAGAATACAACAGAATATAACAGAATACAACAGAATACAACAGAATACAACAGAATACAATACAATACAACGGAATACAACAGAATACAACAGAATACAATACAATACAACAGAATACAATACAATACAAAACAATACAACAGAATACAACAGAATACAACAGAATGCAAATGAATACAATACAATACAACAGAATCCAACAGAATACAATACAATACAACGGAATACAACAGAATACAACAGAATACAATACAATACAACAGAATACAATACAATACAACGGAATACAACAGAATACAACAGAATACAATACAATACAACAGAATACAATACAATACAACAGAATACAATACAATACAATGGAATACAACAGAATATAACAGAATACAACAGAATACAACAGAATACAACAGAATACAATACAATACAACGGAATACAACGGAATACAATACAATACAACGGAATACAACAGAATACAACAGAATACAATACAATACAAAACAATACAACAGAATACAACAGAATACAACAGAATACAATACAATACAACAGAATACAACAGAATACAATACAATACAACGGAATACAACAGAATACAACAGAATACAATACAACAGAATCCAACAGAATATAATAGAATACAATAGAATACAACACAATACAACACAATACAATAGAATACAACAGAATACAATAGAATACAATAGAATAAAATACAATACATGGTATACAATAGAATACAACAGAATACAACTGAATGCAATAGAATACAATAGAACACAATACAATGCAACAGAATACAATACAATACAACACAATACAACAGAATACAACAGAATACAACAGAATACAACAGAATACAATACAATACAACAGAATACAACAGAATACAACAGAATACAACGGAATACAACAGAATACAACAGAATACAATACAATACAACAGAATCCAACAGAATACAATAGAATACAATAGAATACAACATAATACAACACAATACAATAGAATACAATAGAATGCAATAGTATACAACAGAATACAACAGAATGTGACACAATACAACACAATACAAAACAATACAATAGAATATAACAGAATACAATAGAATACAATAGAATAAAATAGAATACATGGTATACAATAGAATACAACAGAATACAACTGAATGCAATAGAATACAATAGAATACAACACAATACAACACAATACAACACAATACAATGGAATACAACAGAATACAATAGAATACAACAGAATACAACAGAATATAACAGAATACAACAGAATACAATACAATACAACACAATACAATAGAATACAACACAATACAACACAATACAATAGAATACAACAGAATACAATAGAATACAATAGAATACAATGGTATACAACAGAATGCAACAGAATACAATAGAATACAATACAATTGAGTAAAATAGAATACATGGTATACAATAGAATACAACAGAATACAACTGAATGCAATAGAATACAATAGAATACAACACAATACAACACAATACAACACAATACAACACAATACAACACAATACAATGGAATACAACAGAATACAATAGAATACAACAGAATACAACAGAATATAACAGAATACAACAGAATACAATACAATACAACACAATACAATAGAATACAACACAATACAACACAATACAATAGAATACAACAGAATACAATAGAATACAATAGAATACAATAGTATACAACAGAATGCAACAGAATACAACAGAATACAACACAATACAACACAATACAATAGAATACAACAGAATACAATAGAATACAATAGAATAAAATAGAATACAACAGAATACAATAGAATACAATAGTATACAACAGAATGCAAAAGAATACAACAGAATACAATACAATTGAGTAAAATAGAATACATGGTATACAATAGAATACAACAGAATACAACACAATACAATAGAATACAATAGAATACAATAGTATACAACACAATACAACACAATACAATAGAATACAACAGAATACAATAGAATAAAATAGAATACATGGTATACAATAGAATACAACAGAATACAACCGAATGCAATAGAATACAATAGAATACAACAAAATACAACAGAATACAACAGAATACAATACAATTGAGTAAAATAGAATACATGGTATTCAATAGAATACAACAGAATACAACAGAATACAACAGAATACAATAGAATACAATAGTATACAAAACAATACAACACAATACAATAGAATACAACACAATACAATAGAATACAATAGAATAAAATATAATACATGGTATACAATAGAATAGAACAGAAAACAACAGAATACAACAGAATACAATAGAATACAACAGAACACAACAGAATACAATAGAATACAATAGTATACATTAGAATACAACAGAATACAACCGAATGCAATAGAATACAATAGAATACGTACTGAGGTCTGTCAGTGAGGTAGTTGATGGTCCTTCCAGCCAGGTGGCAGTGAACACCTGGTTCTTCCTGCTTCCCTCTCAGCAGTGAAGAAGGGATTGTGTTGAAAGCACCTGAGAAGTCAAAAAACGTGACCCTCAGAGAGCACACACACACACACACACACACACACACACACACACACACACACACACACACACACACACACACACACACACACACACACACACACACACACACACACACACACACACACACATATATAAATTTATATATTTAAATACACAAGTGTGTCTGTGGGAACAGTGAAGTCTTATCTTAAGAAATGTGACGTTATCTTATCTGCCACATTTCTTTCACAAAAATGAAAGAAAGGAACAATGTTCAAACCTTAATCTAGCCAAGACTAATGATTTTTTTTAACGTTTAATTTCGATCACTTTGATAAGAGGCTGCTTACAGTAGGAGGGTTTCTGGTGCAGATCCACCTCTGCCCTCGGGGCCAGTCTGTGTGGAAAGTGTTCTTCTTGTCTCCATGATTGCATGTGTTCCCTCCAGGTACTCCACCCAAAAACACACAGCATGTTATTATGTCTTAGTCTTGTGAGTTCAGTTTGATGAACTCTTTTCATCTTTGATGTATTTTTGTATAAGTCTACAGTAGCAGGAGTGCTACGAACTCCTGCTCCAGATTATGTCCCAGAACAAGCTCAACGTAAACAAAAACCAACCCAAACTTGTTCTTTCTATATCATTTACATAACAAATCAGCCATAACATTACAAACACCTGCCTCATGTTGTGAGGCGGTTTTAATGCCACCAAATCAGCTTTGTGACGACGCTGTGTGTTCTGACACCTTTCCATCAGAACCAACAACACATTTTTAACATAATTTTTTGCTACAGTAGCTGTTCTGTAGGATCAGACACAACGGGCCAGACGTCAGCCACAGTTAATCCAACATTCTGCAGCAGGAGTGTTGACGAGGACCTGAAGGAGAGCACACATTACACCTGTTTTAAAGTCATAACACTGGTTACCAGTTAGTTTAACGATTGATTTTAAAACTCTGTTATTAGTTTCTGAGCCCTTACATGGCATTGCAGCACACTATCTTAGACATATGATGATAGTTGATCCTCTGCTTCTTTACATTCAGATGTCCCACCAACAGAGAAAGAGAATAAAAACTTCAGCTGATGCTGCTTTTAGCCACCTTGCTCCAAGTCGCTGGAACAATCTAGAGCAACTGAGAGGATCTGAATATTGATATTTGATATTTTTTATTAAGTAAACTAAACACTCACTTATTTAGTCCTTCTTTTACGTATTTTTCTACTTTATTTATTTATTTATTTTTACAATTTTTGAACTGTCTTTCTAGTATTTATTAGATTTATAAATATTTACTTGATTGTGATGCTGATTCTGATCTTATTTTTATTCATTTTTTTCTTTTCTTTTCTTTTATTACATAACATATTTATTCCTTTTCATTCTACCATCTGTTTATATGCAAGTTATTTTGTGTAATTTATAATTACAATTATTATTATTATTATGAATATTATTATTATCTTAATTTTCTAAAGGTATTGTCTTAACAAACTTTTATCTGTAAATTCATCTTTTTTTTCTAACTGCTTTATTTAACTCTCCTGTTTGTTAATTACCCATAAAGTGATTGAGTAACGTTTGAGCTATTTTCAAAATGAGCTTTATAAATAAAGTTTTATGAAGGGTTTGTTTTATGTCCTCTTAGGGGACTTTTTTCCTTTATTTTTTTTAAACTGAGCAAAATTTGACAATGTTTGGAAATCAGGGTTTTTATTAATCATTTACATATCCCGCTATGGTTTATTTACAAAATAAATAATCCACTTGGCATTTAGTTTATGGGGAAAAAACTCTGGTTTTAATGAATTTTGTCAAGTAAAAAAAAAAAGGTATGCACTAAAGAAAGTGCCGTTTATAGTGCTGTTTAACTGATTGACTGATGTTAGTTTAAAGAATGAATTAGTAAGAGTGTTTAATAATATTATGACATAACATTTAATTGCAGTTTCAGGGAGGAAATTTTTATTTTTCTGTGAGCCTGAAGACCTGAAGCATAAAGGTTAAATGAGTGTTCCAGCTAACATTCAACCTAAATGCAAATCCAGAGCAGACAGTTCATCACAGTTTTTGACTCTGATATTTAATTATGGGTTCTCATTAATATTTGCCACCTGAGTGTGAGAGCTTCATGAAGACATTCCCGGACGAGGCGTTCAGCGCTACACCTCACCCTCTGGCTTCTCCATGCTGGTGCGATTTTCATTCGGTTGGTTAATTTTGACACAAGCAGCATTCAGACATTCAGTGAGAGCAGACAGCAGAACATGAGGATTATGTGTCTGAATGTACCGCCGGATTCCTGGAAAACCTCCAGGAATCCCTTTTCACTGGTGAAAAATGTTGCTTCAAAAATACGTTAAAGAAAATAAATAAATACAAGGGGTTTTAAGTCATGATAAGTAAAATAATAGAAAATTTGCTGGGAAAGATATCTTTTTTTGATAAAGATACAGGAGAAATGTAATTTTAAACCATATTTTACTGGTCTTTTTATGTGTTGCATATAGGAATAACCCACGAAGAATCAAAAGTTCCGATTTTTTTAAGCTGAAAATTTATTTATTTATTTAATTGTTATCATACATTTCAACATCAACTTAATTTCAGGTGCATTTAACTTACAATGGTAACACTGTTTTACAATTTAGACACTTGCACTTTAGTCACATACTTGAAGTAAGCATTTTAAGACAAATTATGTCTTAAGGTTTGCTGCATTTCCAGCATATCTTCAAGATATTCAAGATGCATTATCTAAAAACAAGGATCTTTAGGTCTAAGGCCCAGTGAAGTACTTTACTCCATTTAGTAAGCTGCTGTGGCAGACCATCACACAGCAGAGAAAGAGATTACAATGAACTTCGGGCTTCCTGTGGACCTACTATGTTGTTATTGTACGCTCTGTTGCATGCTGGGAGCTAAGTGAAGCCATTACATCACGTCCTTCAATCCAAATCTGCTCATCATGTAAGCACTGTAATAATTAACCTAACTAACTCAGATGATGTTCTCTTGACTCTTTGCTTGTCCATCTCAACTTAAAAGAAAACCTCAAAACACTCTTAAAATACCCTCACCAAAAAGTTTTAAAAAAAAACATAAAAAATGTTGAAAAATTAGTTCTTTGCATATTTTATTTATCTAATGTGAAAACTAAATATCTTAGATGCTCTAAATTTAGCATAAAATGTAAAAAATGTTTTGGCAGGCATGTTTTTAAACAGTGCCAAAAAAAGAAAAAGATTAGCTCAACATTTAGTAAAGCATGTTTTTAGAAAACTATTTCAACCTTATGAGACTTTCTTTGGTCGTATCAAGTTACATAATTATTTTTAGTAAGTAGCTGCATGCTTTAATTTACAAAAAAAATATTGTACTTATGAAACAGAGCCTTCTCAATGGCTGCGGTTGATGCCTCCTCCTTGGTGAAGTCTTTGACCTGTGGTATCTCACACTGGCTCCAACATAGGCTCCTTAACTTTTTAGATTTTTTAATTCTTTTTGTATCAATTTTAATTGAGAGAAAAGAAATACTCTAAAGAAAAAGTGCACAGAAAGGGGGTTTGAACTATATCTTCATCATAGATTTTACTAATCCAAGATACTATTCAGAGATAAATTCATTGTTACAATATTTATTAGATGTATTCTCACAAATTGTTAATAAATTGTTAAAATTAGGCCTTGCGTGTTCCATGCTAGAAACTCACCTGAAGCGTCACATGATTCCTTTCAAGGATGTTTATGTCTGCTTAAGATGATAGAGCTAATATTGGCTGCTATCATAATTCCCATGTAAATATTTGCCAATATAAAACATAGGCGGATGTGAATGTCAAAAAGTTCAAAAGTGGTGGGTTGTAATCTGAGCCTCTAAAGTCTTGCAGTGAATTAATTACTATTATATTTATCCATGTTTGACTGAATTTACCTTTCAGAATATCCCAAAACCTTCTTGACAGGTTTCAGTTTTATCTGGAGGCGATAAGCGTTATGATATTTCATTTCCTTGTTCCCGGAATATTTTTTTCATATATTTGTATAAATGAGATATGATACTCAAAACCATGCTTTGATTAGTGTATAATCAGCAGAAATATACTCTATATATGTTTTCTGATGTTACTTTGAAAATAGTAATTTTTGTCCCCAGAGTGGGCGGGCTCTTTCAGGCCACGTTTGTACAGTAGCTTAGAACAGACAAACAGATCTCTGGTTCAAGAAAAACCTCACCGCCGAAGGAAACATTAAGACGCGACACGTGAATCCGTTGAGAAATTACGACATCAGCGCATTCTGCAGACAGCTTCACCCCAGTTGCATTTCCTCCAGCAGCCCCATTCCGACCCGAACATCGCTGCTACCCAGGACTGTGGACTGAATGCTCATCCGATCACTTCAGTACCATTTTTGCTATTGTGCTAAATACACTGATAATAATATTGATTATTGTGTATCTACGCTTTGACACAATGGTTTACAGAGTAAAGAACTCAATATATCTTATAAATGTAGAAGGTATTTAATGTTACCTCAGGTCTCGAGAGGATCCTAGAGGACAATCTCTTTGACACTTGAGGGCCACTGAAGATTCCTGGACAGGGAGGGGTGAGCTGATGTGTGATATAAGTTGCATTCTAGAACTTCACTCCTAGATGCCACTAAATTTGACCTTTAAAGGGTTCTTCCTCACTACATGGCCAACCATTCTACAAAGAATCTGTACAGTAGTTAATGTGTTATTGATGAAAATGCTTAGAAAAATTCTAAACCGTCAAACCGTGGACCCACTCCCAAATTGTACAATTTACAGACATAAAAATAACTAATAAAATGCAGTTCTCGCAACTGGAGGAGTATGACAGACTCCACCTATGCAGACTAAAATCTGTCTGGCACTGCAAGGCCGCCAGATCCTCATTCTGCATGAACGCATTATGAAACTACAGTTAAATTTACTGAAGTCAAAGAAAAATTTGTCAAACAGTCGTTGTCATTCTTGAGATCACAGTGGTGCCGGTGCCTCACAGCAAGAGGGTTAAGGTTTCAAATCCACCTTTGCCTGCACCTTTCTGTGTGGAGTTTGCATGTTCTCCTTATGTCTGCGTTGGTTCTCCCCGGTTACTCTAGCTTCCTCCTACGGTCCAAAAATATGCAATGAATATGAATCGGTGACTCTAATTTGCCCATAGGAGTGAATGCCGGTGTGGGCGACTGTTTGTTTCCATGTTTCAGGCCTGTGATGAACTGGTACACTGCCTCTCGCACAATTACAGCATATGAAAAGAAGTGAGGACTTACTTAAAAAGAGTCATATTACTTGATCCAATTACAAAAGTGTAATAAGAGTCAAATCCGGATACTTTTTACAATTCAAAAACATGCTTGACCAAATTTACCAATTTGTCATTTTATGGTAAATTTAGAGTCTAACGTCATTAAATGAATAAATGGTGCAAAAAAAAGTATGCTGATAAATAATATTTCAATAGTTTTCTCCTTAATGAGGCTTAATAAAATAAAATAGAAATGTGTGCTGCCCGTTTTCCTGGATATCCACCAAAATAGAAAATGGTCCATTCTTGGCCCATAATTCTAACTAAGGTTTCACTGAAACCCAGTTACGACCATAGAGTCGTGCTCTGACAAACCAACAAACACAGAGCGGAGAAAACCTCCTTTGCAGTGGTAGTAATAATCTATTATTAATAATAATCTATAATAATAATGTATTATTACCACTGTAGAGCAGCACCTTAGTTGGGAAAATTATCCATCCTATAGTTATTGAGACTCTCCAGTCTGGGCGGACTGACTGGTTTTGACGACCCAACATCACAGGCATGGCTACAAATAGAATTCAGAAGAAATGACAAGTGACTGTAATAAATTATCTTATGTGTGGAGTCTTACTGTCCTGTTAATACAGCAGGGTGATTAAATCATTGATTAAATTATCCACATTTACTCTTTACAGCTTTAAAGAGCCAACATAGAAGAAAAAGTTTTGCATGGTGTGAAATGACCTGCACATATTTGGAATTTTATAGCAGCTCTATTGGGATCACATGATTAACCACGGGTATTTCAAAGAGCAGGAAGAATCAGTCAGACACAGAGGTGAACTACAGGACGGAGTTACGTGGAAATTTATCGTAAAGATAGTTAAAGTTTGGTGACGTTACGTTAAGTCGCAGCATTTAAAACAAAATAAAACAACTAAAAAAGGGTAAGTCCCCTCCTGCAGTATTTTATTGCTCTCCTGCAACTCCTCGCCAGACTGAACCTTCCTGTGAGAGGCAAATATTTCAGCTATTGTAATTCTTCTAAAGTTCCTTTTTTTCCCCTCCTGACATCACATTTGTCTCCTTCAACCTGCCGTCTGCCGTCCCTATCCCTTTGCCTCACTTCATTTTTTAGAGTAAAAACACCTTAAAAACTTTTTTCTGTTTCCACTTTTATCGGTCTGAGTCTGCACTTGGGTTCATAGTAACAATCCATGGCACCTTGAGATGAATAGTGTTTGGAACTAATGATTGAAACCTCTTATCTATGATGAGTAACTGGTAAACACTGTGGTTCAACAGGGGAAAGGTGAGAGGGGGGGTAGGGAGGTATGAGGTGTCAGGAACAAGGAGCTGAATGAACGACATCGACATGGAGGCGGGGTAAGGAGATGACAGGATTAAAGGGTGGGGGGGTTGTGTTAAAAGAAATAGAATCACTTTATATATACATACTTGAAGGAGAATAAATAACGTTTTGGGGAGAAATTATGATGGTGGAAATAATTAATTCAATAAAGTAAATTATTGCAACATTTAGGTTTAGTTTTTTGTTTTAGTTTATTGATTTGCACAAATTAGACTACACAGAAAACTAATGGTATCATGTATGGTGCAGGAAGAGGCAAAAAGTCCAGAGGGATTAAATAAAATTTCTACCCGAACAACAACATGAAGTAAAACAACACAGAATATACAGTCAAATGACAATACATTAAAGAGTGTATCATAATAACTATCATTCAAGTATGAATGTTCGAACAGGAAATTTGAGTACATGACAGGTATGAGTGTGACTTGTATGTGTGTGTGTGAGCTGCGTATATGCATATACTTTTCCTTGCGAAAAGGAAGTGCAGTCGAGGTTAATTGAAAATGATCACAAACAAAATCAAATCTGATTTATTAATTATGATAAAGGGAGAAAATAATCCAAAATATAGCTAAATTAGTCCCATTCTACATTATTTTGCCCCCACAAGTATGCACTTATATCTGTCCTCACCCATATACTAATTTATGTCACTAGTACCCCTCTCTGAAATAACAATTTTAAAGATATAGAACTTTTTTTTTTCTTCTGAAAAGTGAAAATGTAGAATTTGATCCTATGACAAAAATGAGTCCAACAGGGACCAATGCTGCACTCAAAGCTCTATTAGCCAACATGACTCTAACCACATATGTTTTACCCAAATACCTGCTGTCTCTGTGAAAGGTTTAGAAGAACATTACTGCCACAGCAGAAGAAAAAAACAATAATAATAAAATCAAAATAGATTTGCCACATCCATTAACTCTGGGAGGATCCCAAGGCGTTCCTAGGCAGGCCGAGAGATATAAGCTCTCCAGCGTTTCCTGGGTCTGCCCCGGGTCTCCTCCCAGATGGACATGCCTGAAACATCTCCCCAGGGAGGCGTCTGGGGGGCATCCTAACCAGATGCCCGAACCACCTCAACTGACTCCTCTTAATGCGAAAGATCAGCGGCTCTAATTTGAGCATCTCCAGGATGTCTGAGCTCCTCACCTATCTCTAAGACTGAGCCTAGCCACCCTGCGGGGAAGAATAATTACAGCCGCTTCTATCCGGGATCTCATTCTTTCGGTCATTACCCACAGTTCATGACCATAAGTGAGCGTCGGAACGTACATGGAACCGTAAATTGAGAGCTTTGCCTTTCAGCTCAGTTCTCTCTTCACCACAACGGATCGATATAGCATCTTCATCACTGCAGATGCCGCCCCGATATGTCTGTCCATCTCCCGTTCCCTTTTCCCCTCTCTCATGGAGAAGACCTTAAGATACTTGAACTCCTCCTGTCGGGGCAGGAACTCCTCCCCAACCCGACGTGACCACTGTACCTTTTTCCGGCGGAAAACCATGGACTGACTTAGAGGTGGTGATTCTCATCCCGGCTGCTTCACACTCGGCTGCAACTCGTCCCATTCCGAGCTGGAGTTCAGCGTTCGAATATGCCAATAGGACCACATCATCAGCAAAAAGCCGAGACGGGATCCTAAGGCCGCCGAAGTCGACACCTTCCGCCACTTGACTGCTTCTAGAAATTCTATCCGTAAAGTTAAGAACAGAATCAGTGTGAACCCGTACAGAGATTAGACGGCCCATAGCGTTTAGCCATCCACTCCATACTCCCGGAGCACTCCCCAAAGGATGCCTTCAGGGACACAGTCGTAAGCCTTCTCCAGATTCACACATACAGTACATGTGGAGTACATGTTGACTGGTTTGGCGAATGCCCATGCCCCCTCCAGCACCCTCGAGAGGGTATAAAGCTTGTCCAACATTCCACGACCAGGAAGAAATCACATTGTTCCTCCTGAATCAGAGGTTTGACAATCGACCGGACTCTCCTCTCCAGTACCCTGGCATAGAACTTCCCGTGGAGGCGGAGGAGTGTGATCCCCGATAGTTGGAATACATCCCCTGGTCCCCCTACTTAAAAAGGGGAACCACCAACCCAGTCTGCATGTCAGCCATGACAGCCCTACAACATCCAGAGCTTTAAGATACTGAGGGCGGATCTCACCCCCCCCCCGGGGCGCTGCCACTGCGGAGTTGTTTAACAGCCACAGCAACTTCAGGCCCAGTTTTGAACGGACCCACCTCAAGTCATCCAGCTCTGGTTCCTCCTTGGAATACGTGCTGGTGGGATTGAGGAGATCCCCCAAGTATTCCTTCCACCGCCCAATCACTTTCTCAGTGGAGGTCAGCAGGTCCCCATCCACCCCGTAGACAGAGTGGACGATTGACCACTTTCCCCCAGAGACGCAGGATGGTCTGCTAGAATTTCCTTGGCGCCGAACGAACATTTTCTTCCGTGGTCTCACCGAGCTTCTCCCATTGTCGGGTTTTTGCGTCCATGACTGCCACAGCCGCGTGTTATTTGGCCTGCCCGTAGTCTTCAGCTGCTTCTGGAGTCCAACAAGCCAGCCATGCTCTGTAGGACTCCTTTTTCAGCCCGACGGCATCCCCCACCTCCGGCTTCCACCATCGGGTTTGAGGATTGGCTTCGGAACTAGCACCTGCAGTCTTGCGCCCGGAGCTCCCAGCAGCCACCTCTGCAATTGCAGCATGGAACATGGGCCACTCAGTTTCCATGTCCCCTGCCATCCCCGGAACGTGGTTGAACGTGGTTGAACGTGGTTGAACGTGGTTGCACGTGGTTGAACGTGGTTGAACGTGGTTGAACGTGGTTGAACGTGGTTGAACGTGGTTGAACATGGTTGCACGTGGTTGAACGTGGTTGAACGTGGTTGAACGTGGTTGAACGTGGTTGCACGTGGTTGAACGTGGTTGAACGTGGTTGAACGTGGTTGAACGTGGTTGAACGTGGTTGAACGTGGTTGCACGTGGTTGAACGTGGTTGAACGTGGTTGAACGTGGTTGAACGTGGTTGCACAAGCTCAGGCTCCTTCCCCATCAGTGAGGTGATAATCCATGTCCCCACCGTCAGCATTCGTAGCTGGGGATCGGACCGCCAAGGCCACTGCCTTTTCAACTGCCGTATCCACAATGCAGTTGGATTCCTCCGTGGGTGGTGGGCCTACAGGAGGACGGACCCATGTCCCTGCTTCGGGCTAAGTAGGAAGATGGGTCTCATGGGTGAAGGCCCGGCCACCAGACGCTCGCTGGCGGGCCCCTATCAGGCCTGGATCCAAAGTGGGGCCCCGGTAACCCTCCGGGCAGGTTACTCGAGTCCTTGCTTTTTGATCCAAATGTAAAGTGCGTCATAAATGAAATGTATTATTATTATTATTATTATTATTATTATTATTACTCATCTTTGTCGGAACCTTCACCTATTGGAGACCCTACCAGGGGTCAAGTTTTCCTATACAAGTTGAGATTGGATAAGATTTGATTGGATAAGATAAGACAAAATAAGATAAGATGATATAAGATAAGATAAGATAAGATGATATGGTACGATATAAAATAAGATGAGATGGGATACTATAAGATAAAATAAGATGTCATGAAATAAGATGAGACAATCCTTCCTTCATTCGCCTCACTGTGGGTAAATTGTTGGATGTGGGATCTTATTGGGCCACAGTGGAAGGAAAGCGGGTGCAGCAACACTGTTGGAATGAGAGTTGGACAAGCAGGTACGTTGGAAAAGCCTCTGATGTAGGTTTATGTCTTACTTTGGAAAGAGCTGCTTGATCAGCTCCAGATAAAAAGTCAAAGCAAACAGCTGCTGTTAGTCAACAGATGGAAAGCAGCAGAAAAAACACAGAACAGGAGGTGTGGGTTTCACAGACATAAATGTGACTTTACAGAACCAGTTCCACCCTTCAGCTATTCCAAACCGCAATGCTTCGCTGTTAAAAAGGGTGTGAAAGCACCACCTGTGACTGATGCCAGGAGATGACAGAAGGTATTGGTTGGGAACGGTAGGCATGAAAGATTCAGGTTGAAACAACAACAGCAGAAACAGAAAATGTCTGACTTTAACCAGAGACACATGTTGAGAGTTCAGTCAGGAGGCTAAGCAGCATCTGCATTACACAGTTTCACGCTGGTTTTAGGGTTCACCACCTCGTTCCACGTTTCATCCAATCACATTCTGTCACAATTGTCCTTTAACCAATCATTGGCTATCCTCTCTCTCTCTCTCTCTTTGCTCACAGGTACTGGTTAACTCTATACAATTCTTCATGAACGCTGCTCCATCCATGAGTGTGTTTTTTTTTTAGGGGCAGTTAATCCTAAACTTTTGCTACACTTAAAAAATAACTGTATTGAATTGACTTAAAATGTCATGGAACCTATTTACACGATTAAATTGGTTTCTTCAAGTATGAAGTACTAGGTCAATTAATTCAGGTTAGTTGCACGGATTAGCTCTAATGTAATTTATTAGGGTTGATTGAATTTATTAACTTGGAATAAGTCCAAGAAGAACTCTGTAAACCCTGAACCAAAAATGTACAGATTTTTATTTTTTTCAAACTGGAGTCTTCACTTACTTCTGAAAAAATGAAAGAAAATTCAATTTACAGTTTGCATGTGTGAGATTTCTTTTTTCTATTACATTTTAAACATCAGGTTTGTGTTTTATACATCATATTTCCAACACTATCCGTTTTTTAAAAAACAAGAACACACGGAACCTAATACTTCTACGCCATAAAACTCTTTGTCTTTACAACATTTTATTTATGATAAATTTGGAAAATAACCTTTTTTATAATATAAATTTTGGTTCATTGATACTTTTTTTTTACCTTCACATAAAAAAATAATTATAGTGTATTTCTATTCTGAATAAATCAGTCAACAACATTTAAAAAAATGTTTTTCAACTGTTAAAGGAAGAGATAATTGGTATAATCTTCCACAGAACCTGACAGAGATACGCATGACATCATCGCTTATCTACTAATATAATTAGAATTCCAATTAAAATTCCAACGGAAGTCAGGTGAACTCAGGTGAAATGCATCTGCCAAGACCAAACAATTTGGCGCTTGTCTGTTTAGCTCGCATCGCTGAAGCCCCGCCCTTCATTCAACGTTTGGTGGAAATCATTTGTCCTTTCACTCGCTTTCATGGACGAGTTTTTGAGTAGTCCTGTAGAAAATCATGCAAAACTTAGTTCATTGAACTAACAATTGGTTCTTCTCATTCGGTACATTTTAATGTCGGCCAACAGAACACGATCTTATTGGCTGATAAATATATACTCAAAAAGTTGGGGATATTATGGAATCTCCCCATGTGTCTGCCGTAGATCGTAGATTTTGGGAAAGTTCAGTTCCATATTTCCGGCACTAAAGGGAGCTTTAATTCCCAAAACTTTTCCGGCCGTAGTTTCTACTCTAATAGGTCGTATCTCACTCACTAGGGGTAGCTTTGTTATTAGAAACACTGTTTTTCTGACATTTCTTTCTAGCCGTTGGTCCAGTTTTGTCCAAATTTGGGGCATATTAGTCGATTTGAGGAAATATATCTTGAATATATAGGGGGAGCTGACAAAACATCACATTGTTTTTCACATTGCTTGTACAGGGCAGGGGATTGGGGCCATTTTGGGTATATATCCTTGCTCTCGGGGTCAACAGCGTAGACCTAGATTTTTATGAACAGCCATGTTTATCTCAGAAGGAGCCTTAAACTTAATTTCCTGCGAACGTCTTCACTTCTGACATCCTGTTCTATTAGTCATATAAATGTAGGATTGTATTATATGCACCTATATAGGAGGCAAAACCCAAACACCAGAAATGTTATCGTGAGTGCTTTATCATAGTGACCCCCATGTAACACATAACACACATTAGATGTTTGTTACCTTTATTATGTAAAGTTACCTTTTTCAGTGTCACAAGATGGACCTGAGTCTGAGTCTTGGGTCGAGTCCACAGTCTGAAACTTAAGAAAAGAAAAAAAAATAATAATAATGATAATAATGGGTTTTATAATTCATAAGTAAATAAAAATAAAAAATTATATTCAGGCCCCATATCTGGATCTGCCTCAAATATTAATCAAGTTCAGAGCTTCCCTAACCTTGGGCTCATCCTTCCATATGATAAAATCCAAATCTGTGATTAACCGTTTGAGCTCCTGTATACAAGACAGATGATCACATGACCTCCGCCTTAATGAGTGGCTCATTGATAATGCTCACGCCTTACTCTTGGGTTTTACACCGGCGTTTTATTCTGTCCGTCAGTAACTCCACATGGGCTCAGTTGCATTGCAAAGATAAAATATTGTAGTTTTTCTCCATTAAATGTTACAGATGGCTACATTTTCTTGTTCCTTTGCAGAAACCACAAAGGAGCTCCTACATGTTGCTAGACCAGAAGCAGTTTCTGATGGACAGAGTAAACATGCTGGTCCAGTCCGGGATGCAGAACCAGGACGTTATGTACGAAGTTACAGTGGGTTCAGAAGAATTCTAAAAACGCTGACGGATATCTCAATCAATGTGATTATTGACTTAACATTTAAATATATTATTAATCTCACAGAGGTGAGTTTGGGTGAGTCAACAGAGTCAGGACTGAAATAAGTAAAGATAAACAGAATTAATTTAAGACAAACATTTGATCAAATAGTGTTTGAACCAGTCTCTGAATACTTTTTTGTTTCATAATATATGCTTTAGTTAACTGCTTATACGGAATAGAAAGTTGTGCTTTTTAAAGAAGATTCATTATGTCTCTTTATAAAGAGACATTATTCATTATGTCTCTTTCTATCATGTCTGAATTGCTGAAGCAAACCAGAAAAATTCTGGTAAATACAGACTTTGGCTGAAAAAAAAAAAAAAAGGATTAATATTTGCAGTTAATACAATAGACAGAAAGCTGGAATCAGCGGGCGGTTAGTATTGCTAAACATTAATTCATTCAGTATCTGTAACTATTCGACCTGCTCAGGGTTATTGTCAGGGTTAAGTTAACATAAAAACTGTGAACAGTGTGCTAGTCCGACTGTTTCAGAACTTCAGAAGTATGCCAGCCGGAAGGCTTTAAAACCTCTGATTAACAGGTAATATATTCATTGTCTAATGTTTAACTAAAATTTAATAACTCCTATCAAATCATATAATATCATATATCAGATCATATCATGTTTCCATATAACCCTGATGAAATACTGATTCCATCTTAAAGCCTTGCCTCTTATCTTTACAGCACCCTTAAAAAAGTGGGAGTATCGGAATATTCCATTATCATTTGTGTCCTGTAGAATAGTTTGACTCAAGTGTCGAGGAGGGTGAAAGGAAAACAGATTCCAAAGGCATCTGCCTTCTCCAAAGGGGATTTCATTATTTACAATGCCACAATCCACTCAGACAAAAATACAAACAAAAAGTACAAAAAGAAGATTTCTCTAATTTAACTCGAAAACAACTTTTGGACTTGGATTTCATAAGGCAGGTGTTCACAGCAGCACGTCCTTCGCTACTAGTCCATCCTTTCTCCCGAGAGGCTAATTTTAAGCTGCATATATAGCCTGATCAATTTCACACCTGTGAATAATTAGACAATACCAAAATCAAAATGGGTAGCCAAGTTCCCTCCCTATTATATTCAATGTTAACAGTTAAAGGATAAACATTCCCAAATAAGGCTTTAAAATATTTGTATTGGTTTAACAGATTATTGGTTTAATGATCATGAATTATTCTACCACAATTAAACAATCCCAACTTCGTATACAATAGAAAGGAAACCCCTGCACTTGGATGTAACTAGTGATGTCATGGGTGACATCAGCAAAACCCACAAAAGCCCCGAAATGGTGGGCGTATCCCCCTCCAACAAAAGCTCTTCCTGGTGTGAACAAAGGGACAAAGAAATGTGAGTGTTTGGAAAAACAAATAAACAGTTTGTTCCATAATGTTCAATGCAACACAATAAAAATAATTGAAAATAACTTGAATGTGTTTTACTATAACTTACTGCTATGATGTGAATGTAACTAATTGCAAACACGAATAAACCCGGGATAATAAGTGAAGCAATGTCACTTTAGAAATTATAAACTAAGCAAAACGAACACAAGTAAATTAATATGGTGTAATGCGATGGATTAAGGGAAAGGGACAAGTAGTGAGTAATAAGGAGGGCTCACCCACTTTGTCACATGTCCCTGATCTACTTGCTGTGAAGCCACTTCTTTGACTTGCCATTGGTGCGTTGTGTCAAATTTAGTGACGTTACACAAGTATAATTCAAAGGATAGATATAAGATAAATAATATTATTATTTGGTCCGTATTGTGGTAGCGTTGTAATGGCCGCTCCGTCTCTAGTGGGAGAGGGGTCCATGGCCCAAGGGAGCAGCTGGTTCCGGTTGAGTAAAGGGGCACTGTAAAGTTCCACACTGATCCGGAAGTCGGTTGCGTTGCCCTGCCAAAGAGGAAATGCAAACAGTGAGGCAGCAAGGACTCATAACCAAGCACAGGTCCATAGCCAATCAAGCTGACTCACTGAGTAGGCGACACGTACCCCACCAGTATACCGTTCATGGATTCCCTTGCCTTCATGTTTTTTTGACTGCAAGGACGGGTGCTTAGTTGCTGTTTCTTGAGCTAAATATTAACTGTGGTCATTGAGCGGTTTCATCTAATCTAAAAGAACCCGGGTTCATTTCCTCGGATAATCTGGAAGTGGGTCTGACACGAGCCGACCCACTGGAACACTTAACCCCAACGGCGCAGCACACAGCATGAGCCGGTCCATTCCCTCGGGTCAGAAGGGAAACAGAAGAAACAATAAATAAAAATTTCCACCCCATATCACCGAGATGTCCATTCGCACAGGACTAAAACGATCACCGAACATCTGTGTTTGGTGAAATATAATATGTTATCCGCCATCAAATTTTTACTTGAAAAATTTGGCGCCTCCAACCTGGATCAATGTCACAGAACTCCTGCCTAATTATTACAGATTACCACCAAGTTCCCCGGTGATACTAGTCCTGTGAAGATGGTGTAGAAAGAAAGTTAAATGAATATCAGAAGTGAAAATGACCTTTTTCATTATCTTCTTCCTCGTTGGCTTTTAGAGGCAAAATGTTCTTTATTGTCATTCTACCACTCAAAAACTTAAAAACATAAAAGTCTCTCTCAAGTTTCCGAGTTCAGTTTGTTTCGGTAAAGGCTTCTTTACGAATATAGCAGCTCAGCATGGTGGTTTCTATGGAAGAGGTCCAACCCCCTCTGGATATAAGGGTCTTTTTCCCCAAACCAAAGGAAAAAACTGAAATCACAGGCTGATGCAACTGGTGTGATTTTCATCACAATTATAGGAGCTTCCTTCCCAGTTATCCATGACATATGTCAGGAACGCTGCGTAAGTACAACCTCTTCCATCATGGAGGACCCCTCCCACTCCTCACAGGGCATCTGGCAAAAGGTTGGCAGCATGAGAACCTGTATATAATCACTCCATCCCCTAACCAATCACCTCATGTGCAGGACAATGGATAATTAGCTACACAGCAACTCATTTGAAAAATTAATTCTTAATATTTCTGGCTGTCACATTTATATTCATATATTATATTGTGTATAACTGTTGACTGCAGATGCAGTCAATGTATTATATTGACTTTATATTTATGTGTACATATTGATATATGTGTGAGTGCTGAGTTTGTAGGACTCTAAAAGGCTTCGTTCTTTATTGATGCATGTAAACAGAGAGAGAGTGGGTGTGTCAGGACCGTACAAACTGGTAAAAGCCTGTCGTATGTGCTCCTGGAACGCAGACCATGCCTCATGCTGTTTGGGGAAACGTATCTCTATAATGGAAGTGTTGAATGAGCAGTGAGCAGCTAATTAACTGTTGTAGGATTCACCAATAGATTTTAGATTCCTCAGATTATAGTCGAACACAGTAGAACAAACTCCCTCCCTTGTCTGTATCTCATAATAAACTGGGTCTTAAAAAGAAAAGAAAAAAAAAGAGACAACATGAGCAAACATAAAATGATTTATTTATTTATTATAATAATTTCATTTATTGAACCAATATGTTCTGTAAAACCAACTGGGTCTGTGGGAAAGAGAAGTCGTCACCTAGGAAAATAAAGCCCCAAAAAACAAAAAACTGCATAAAAAACTGGATCCAGCTGGACTTTACCCACCCAAACCCGGTCACTTCCAGCCCTGTTTATCACATAGTCAACTCAATACACCATCTTCAGAGGCAGGAAGGTGGCTCCAAGGTCTCACCAGTAGCACACTTTACCAATTCAAGCAGTGGATTTGGATCTATCATTCTGGGAAGGGTTCCAAAGCTGTTTCTAAGGTTCTGGGAGTCCACAGATCCACCACTGTGAGACACCTTATCTACACATGGAGAGGATTTACAATACTGAACCTTCACAGAGGTGGACCACTTTCCAAAAGTCCACCAACAGCGCAGTGAAGGTTCGCTCAGGAAGTCAGAGAAGATCCAAAGCAAAGTGCCAGGAGTCCTCTGTGACAGGAGAGTAGAAGCAGGAGTGAAGGGAAAGGTGAGTCCACCTCTGCATGGATCAGAAATAATAAAAATTAAAGTCATGGATTGGTTTAGTCAAAGTTTGGACCTGAACCCCAGTGCCTTGTTATGGTGGGACCTGTGAAGATGAGTTCATGCTCAAATTCCAATGTGGCTGAAGCAGCTCTGGAGAGAAGAATGGGACAAGAATTCCAGAGATGCCTGAGACTGCTCCACAGCTATTAGGAGGGTTGTGTTACAGTTGTTGCTGCTTTTTCCCCTCATTAAATTAAATTATCAATTGAAATGTTGTGTTTACGAAGCCTGTTTATGTTGAATGTTGTTCCAAGATCAGACATTGCTTGATATGACAAACACAGCAAAGGAGAAGAAATCAAGGATGGCTCTGAATTCTTTTTCACGTCACTGTTTGTTTAAAGCCAAAACAATTCAGCTCCAGGAGCCACTAAATATTCTGACCATGGTTTCAAATAAAGTTTTCCTCAGTAGCGCAGGAACGTTTTTGTTTTGTAATCTTTCTCAGTCATACGTAGCTGCAGCCAGAACCAGGCTGGTAATCACTGGTTCCGGGGAGGGTGAGTTTCGGTATGAGATGTGGGTGTAGGTTCAGATAAGAGACTCACTTGACAAGTAGCGGAGCCTTAACAGTTAGGCTTTTTTTGATTCGATGTTTATGATAAATAATCCAATCTATAAACACATGATCTCTCCAGATAGTGTCAAATGGTTCTGGAGAGGGCTGGGAGTTTTTTTAAGACATGGGGCAGGCGGGCTTTAAGTGCAGAAAGAGCTGGGCGCGGTGCTCACAATGGAAACAGGGTTACAAAAACATTCCGATACTTTCAGGCAGACTTGGAACGGAACGAGCAATATCCTGTTTGGCCTTCCTCAATATGGAGAACTAATGGAAAGAAATCTTTCGCTCCTAACTGGCCGATAAAGGATTTACAACAAAAGGCACGTCGTGCGTATTCAAAGGAAGAGAGCAAGATATCCTGTTTGGAACCCTGCCTCGAATTTAAACAATAGAGCATTTACTAAACATGAAATATCAAAATATGCATCAATTTTATCAATAGTTATCAACGTGAACCATCAAGTAGGATTTCCACGAGAAAATGAATACACCTACAGCCAGATGAACCTGAAACCAATTCATTTAAGGGGCTCTTAAATCATTAGTTGGACCATCTCCTTTTGATTTAGGATATTATGGAACGATTACACACTGTAAAACATGACAGTTACATCCAGTTATGTCCACTTACTTCTTCTCTGTAACTGTGGAATAGTTATTCTTACGGTCCATGCGCTTACGCAACAAGACTCAAGCCCATAAGAACCCATTTAGAGAACTAAGCCCTCTCTGACAGCAAGGGAATATAACCAAAAAGTGTTAGATCCGCTGCGTTGTAAAAGCCTCCTTATTGCACAAATTAAATGTGAAGTTCTGTCCACAATATTTTTTTCGGAAAGAAAACCAACAACCCTTGTGATTAAAGGATGAACTATTAGAGTAAAACACGTTGTAAACAAGATCGATCTCCTTGAGGTGAATTTGGACTAATCGTACAAACAGTTAGCAAAACTAACAACAACAAAAAGAAACTGTAGACACAAGACATGTTAATCAATTGTAACACTTTAATACCTTATGGGAGATATTGTTATACATATTCTCAGGATTAGGTTGAGGCTGTTTTACTATTTCACCCATCGATTTTTCAGTAACTACTTATCTTGTGTAGGGTTATGGTCGGGCTAGAGCCTATCCCAGTCTCACCTAATTAAGAGCCAAAACATTATCTAGAAAATAATAAATGGTCACAGAATCGTGAGTTAGAGGATATCCAGAGCTGTGAATAGAAGCTTCCAAAGGACAACTGGTGAACCGGCATCAGGGTAATTGCCACCCGAGGCTCATAGGTGCAAGTGGGGTGTAAAGGCTTGCCGCGTTGTCTGATCAAATAATAGAGCTAATGTAGCTAAAATTCTGTAAAATAAATTCTGGTTCTGGTAGAAACGAGTCAGAACT
The DNA here is from genome assembly GCA_037951165.1 of Lophius americanus. Lineage (NCBI taxonomy): Eukaryota > Metazoa > Chordata > Actinopteri > Lophiiformes > Lophiidae > Lophius > Lophius americanus. The sequence goes on along the minus strand of JBBDHG010000030.1, from coordinate 967,429 downwards.
GTTAGGCATCAAAAGTGAGCCCTACTCATTATTAGGCAGGTCGTTTTAATGTTGTGGCTGATCAGCGTATATTGCATGTGGGAGGAAACTGTATAAAACCAATAAACACAGGGAGAACATGCAAACTTGGAATAGATAAACATTACTATGCAAAATTTTACAACTTTATCTTCAACGAAGACTTTGGAAGCAGGGCATGACTGACGGCAAATTCAGTTGATGACCAGCTAACCTTTTATTTTTGTTTTATTTTCAGCTGGAAATAATGTATATTTTTCCACTGACAAAAGCAGATATTTCCTGTGTTTGTTGAAAGTAATGCGGCTGTTATTCAATGATGGCACATAGTTGGGACTTTCAGTATCAAGACCTCAGGGCATGTGAAAAAACATTTCCTCTGTAATCTGCCTGAAAGGCTCAAAAGTCAAACAAAAACCATATTTCTCTCGTTTATGATTACATTTGGAATCCAGAGCTCTCCCCCTCTAGCTCTCATTATTGGGTAAATGTTTTATTTTGATTATTGCCATAGAAATAAATTCAATTTGTTTCGCTCCAAAAAAGAATGTGCAAATTATACAAATTTCTAAGGAAATCATTTTCTTTAACAGGCGCTGACATGTGTGACATTGATGTTTTGATTTGCTGTCAAGGAGGACACACCTCATCTAGACACACACGCACGCACAGTCACACATATCTATAATTATATGTAACCATAATGGCTCCCTGTAGAGCAAATACCTCTGACAAAGCCAATGGGACACACCCCACGCCTCCACAATTTTCCATGAAAAACTGTTTGTGGAAAACCTTGCACTTCAAAGACTCTCTCATTCAAGCATTTCTGTACGTAGACCATAACTAGTGACATGAATCTATACCAATTTATTAGCTACTCTTATTTTCTAACCTCCTATTACCTACCTACCTAACTACCTACTTCATACCCACTCACTTATCACCTGCTAGCTAGATGCTACCCATATCTTAGCTGCCTACCTAGTAACCATTCTACCTACCTACTTACTGCTCTGATCAATTAGAATAATAATAATAATAATAATACATTTAATTTATAATGCATGCAGCGTAACAATGGAATGATAGTCTATATCGACTGATGACATGGCCAAGGGGGAACATGTACAGTATAAAGAGAATGGGGCCAAGGACTGATACCTGGTGGCAGTGAGTCCAGTGGTGTGATGTAGGCGATGTAGGAGTATTCCGTGGTCAACAATGTTGAAGGCAGCAGACAAATCAAGGAGAATTAGGAAGGAAGGTGAACCAGCATCTGCTGCCATCCGTAGGTCATTTGTGACTCTAAGCAGAGCTGTTTCTGTGCTGTGGGCGGAGTGGAAACCAGACTGAAAGGTTTCAAAGAGGTTGTTGTATTTGAGGTAGTGCTGGAGGTGAGCAGTAACTACTTTTTGCAGAAATTTGGAGAGGAATGGGAGTTTGGAAATGGGCCTGTAATTAGCAAAAAGTTCTGGATCGAAATTAAGTTTTTTGAGGAGTGGTCTGATTATGGCGGCTTTTAGGGCAGATGGAACAAAGCCGGCCTGGAGGGATTGATTTATAACATCGGTGATCAGGGGACTGAAGGAAGAGATGTTACTTTTCACTAGGGCCGTAGGAAAGGGGTCGAGGGCACAGGTGGAGGGTTTCATGATCCTGATGATAAACTCAACCTCTTGCTGTGAGATTTCTGGGAAACACTTTAGAGGCTGGAAGATGCAAACTGTGAGTAAGCAGACTGGATAGGTAGTGAGGAGGAAAGAACAGAACGGATTGAGTCAATTTTTGATTTGAAGAAAGCCATGAAATTATTACAGTGCTCTTCTGTAATTTCTGTAAGTGGGAGAGTTTGTGGTTTAAGAAGATGATTGATAGTGGAAAACAGCTGCTTAGAATTTCCAGGACTGGTTTTGATGATGTTGGAGTAGAACAGTGACCGAGCCCCTCTAAGGGACTTTGATTAGACCTTTTGGTGTTCCCGAAAGGCTAGCTTGTGGACAGTGAGACCTGAAACCTTGTAACGCCGGTAAAAGACACGCCCAGCTGCCTTCATTTTCCGTAGCTCGCTGGTGAACCAGGTCGCTGAGCGGGAGAACGTGACTGTTCTAGTTTTTACAGGGGCGTGACAATCCAGGATGCTACTCAGGGAGTTATTGTAGAAATCTACTGAGTCATTGGCTGATATAAAGTTTGCAGAAAGAAGATGCTGGAGGTCGACTGTCATGGTTTCTGGGTTGATGTTTTTCAAATTCCTGAAGTAGATTTGACATTTGGGCTTAGTGAGGGGAGGACACAAATGACAATTCCATGGAGACGGCCTTGTGGTCGGACACACCCAGATCGTACACAAGAAGATTGCTGAGAGGAGCAGAGTCAGTGATGACTAGATCCAGAGTGTGCCCCATGGTGAGGGTGGGGACAACGACAAGTTACCTGAGATTAAAACAATCCAGTAGTTGGAGAAATCGGAAGCAAAACGACATGCAGGGGAGTCGACATGAATGTTCATATCTCCAAGTACTAAAATATTGGCAGAGGTTGTGTAAAATGACGACAAAAGGTTGTACATCTCAGAGATGAAGGCTGGGGTTGGTTTCGGTGGCCGGTAGATTAGAAGTATGGTCATGGAGAAAGGGGGTTTACAATTAAATGCCAGGCATTCAAAAGAAGAGAGATCTTAGATGACAGACAGACCACCACCACCACCAGTGCTGCAGGCTTTCTGGAGGTAACAGTAACCGGTGGAACAGGTCTCATTCAGGACAGAAAAATCATCTGGTTGTTGACAGGTTTCTGTAAGGCACATAACGTCCAGACACTTCTCCAGAAGGTGGTCATGTATGAGGCATAATTTGTTTGTGAGAGATTGTGTATTAAAGAGTTCGATTTTAATAATAGATGGAGCAGTGAGTCTCAGTGAGTCAATAATAACAAAGGCAATTACCTCTTCCAGTTTGAGTAATGATTAGGGGTAAGACAGCTGGCATGTCTGGAGACATCACATGAGAACACACTAGACAAAGCTATAAACTTTTATTGGTACAAATTTCTGTGATAAATAAGGCGGAGCCATTCACTGAGCTTCAGGTGACACTAGTAGAGAGGGATTAACGACACAAAGAGAAAACTCCTCTTCCCCCTCCGTCACTCAGACGTAACTCATGTTATCAGCTAATGTCTTTGATGAGTAAAACAAATGTATTATTCACGAGTAGATAAATAATGACACACTCCACTATGTACCGGTTCATAGGCTGATGGTACCGCAACGATTAATGCTGTAGTTTATAAATAAAATAACCACCATAATTGTTTGACATTTACTTAACAAAACCCAAAATTGGTATGGGTTTACCATAAAACTAAACCCTGTGTGGAAAAATATATTTGCTCTCATTTCCAGTGGCAGCAGTAAACTCTTAACGATGTGAAGCTGTGTATGCACTGATGACAATTCCCTTTATCCTCCAGGCCAAAAAGACATGTGCATACAGGGGTTAACGTTCGTCCTGAAAGCTAGGATCTGCCCATCTCATGCTAGGTCCAGTTGAGGAGTGGCTCCGTCCATCTAATACTGACACTCGGGAGTTAGTTCAAATCCGAGGTATCACACAGATGCCAAGGGTCAGGATGAGACTCTGATTTATGTGACAAACATTGCTACGTACAGTGGGCTGAAAATCGGAGAGTTTCTCAATCCCAGCCCATCAGGTGCAGACGTTTGGGGGCTGGTGTTAACGCTGGAGGGAGTTTCTTGATGTTTTACAGGCCGTTTACACAACAAACACCAACGCTGTGGTGCGCTTCGACCTTTCATTCATATGATAATGGTATCTTGTAGGCAAGAAAATGCCCTACTTCTGTTTGACCCTGTGATGAACCGGTTACTTTTCAATGATGTACACCGCCTCTCACCTGATGTCAGCTGGGATAGGCTCCAGCCTTCCCCAACCATGATCAGGATGAGCAGAAACATAGGATGAATAAATGTGTGGGAAGATCATTTTAAAGGTCAAGTGTGAAAAATTCTACTGGGTGGGGGCATGGAGGGGCTCTCTCCCTCTCTATCGGAATTTTTTCTGAGCCGACCCGAGGTTCCTCCCATCACATTTGTGAGGTACGTCCAGTTTCCCTTTTGAAATCAACCCACGGGCAACGGTTTGGGATTGATGGCTACCAAGGAGGAGAGGTGGCGCGCTCTCAGCCCACAACGTCAGGGAAGGGGTTGGATCCGGGTGGGGAGGGTGTTGTTGATTGTTTCTTGAGTCTTCGTGTTTGCTATGACAGTGAGGCCGGGCGCTCTGTAAAATTTACCATTAACCAATAACATTAGAGAAAAGAAAAAAGAATTACCTTCAGTTGAAAGTACACAAAAAAAGTCATGAATATTATTTTCCTTTCATTCAAAGGTGATATCCATAAAAACCCGCAACCCCCAAAAATGTTCAAACACTGGACCTTTAAAAATGTCATTGAATGATTGTGAAACTCTTTTAAGAAACAAAGGAGAAACTATGCAGCGTTTAGTAGGTGTTAGCTGCACTTAAGTCTAATTTCTCGGTTATCAAAGAAAGAAATTCGAATTGTGAGCCAAATACAACAGAAGGTGTTGGAGAGGCTGACGGTTTGGGAATGAGACGCAACAACAATTGAATGTCGGTGTAAAATCCCCTGTCTACTATCAGGCACAAACAAAGCAGAATAGCTGGGACTACAACATGCACAGACCTGACGGAACCTTTTGGGCCTACCAATGGTCCCATAATGATTGATTGGCACCGTAGTTGTTGCCAACAGAGAGGCTTGTATCCACATGTGAATTAATCATTGGACGGGACAGATGTGAAAGTTTAATTTCCTTGTGACTAATGTCTCTGGATCTGGTTCACAGCTGTTTTATGAACAGGTAATCAGTACAGTGACGTCATTCATTTTTGGTATCAGATCTTCCCCCAGATTTCCCACCCTCACCCGTCCATATTCACTTCTTCACATTTGAAAACCTGCCTGTGAAGAAATGTTTACACGCAAAGACCAAAAGACAAAGCTCGCTGTTATCAGATTAGTTAGAACGGTCCAATGATCTTGCCGTTATTGTCTTACAGCACAATGAATTTGTTTTGAGGAAGTTCACAGGAATTCCTGGCATCCTCCTCACTGCCAGGAGAGGAGGCTCTTCCTCTGGAGGGGAGGGACCTCACAGTTGGACCTGCTGTATATCTGAGGAGTAGGAGCAGAGGGTTGTGTCTGAGATGGTGGAAGAAACTCAAGATCCCAAAGTCTCTCACACCAGCCTCTAACCAGAGAACCTGACATCACAGAAACGTCAGGTAAGGCATTTATTTTTTTTGAAAAAGAAAGAAATTCTATATTTTATTTAACGGTCCTTGACAAGGTTGCTCAAGATAAAGCTCCATCTTTCAGTGAAGTTGTTATTTAATACACCGTAAAACCAGTAAAGCCTGGTTTCTTTTGTGCGGTTCAATCAAGATAGTGTTGAGGAAGAGCAGATATAGTTGTATCCTGTCTCAGCCAACTCCCTCAGAAAAATCGGGATAGTGAACATTCCTGTTCCATATCACCTTTGAACAAACTTTTTGTAGTATTTGGATTTCATGCAACGTTGTTCCTTTGAACAAGTCTGAACAGTGTGACTACATCACGCTCTGACACAGAGAGTGCCAAATCTGCAGATTCATGTGTGATGCAATGCATTGTTGATAATCCATTACTACATTCATTCTGGCGTTTAAAAGCCTCAACTGTGTAACCAAGGTGATAAATGCCTGTGTGTCGTAGGTGGGCTGCATTGAGCCGTGCTGCAGTTTATAAGCCAAAGGTGAAAGCAGGAGGTTGACAGAAAGTCTATCTTATTCCAACACTATTTATTCTTAAAGTCACACAGCAGGTTTACTCGACTGCTCTTTCAACTATAACGCTCGTGACATTCAGACTGATTGACAGCTGAACAAAGGCTTGAAGCTGCAGAGTGACACCTGAGAGCTTTTCTGAAAAGTTGCCACAATGCTAAATTTCCTCAAAGGCATGTCGGACTCATAATGGTATCCGTTAATTCTGATGGTTTCACTGTCTGCAGTGCCTGTTTCCCAATGGTTGTGAGTTCTCAACCTCCTAGCTCCACATTTGAAAGGTTTATCTTGGCATAAGGTTATTTTTCATTAGTGTGTATGGCTCTAATATTGTGTGTAGTATAGGGACCTACACCTTTAGCTTTGGTTTAAAATATTTTTGATGCATTCATCATTGAAAAGGGGGTAAGTACCTGTCCTCTGCAAGGCCAGGTACTTACTGGAACGTAAAATCCACCTGCTCCTTTCAGAGATTGTAACTCAAGATTCAGATTCCCTGGTTCAAGTGTAGCAATAGTTTGGCATAATTTTGCATTAGAAGTAAGCAGGCTAAAATATTTGCACTAAATTGAATATTTTTCAGTGTTTACATTGTTATTGTGAACCTAATCTTCAGCAAACATTGTGTCTTTTTTATTTTTTAATTGGAAGCAGTGTGTTTGTCTCTGTCTTAGTGTTGTTTTTTATTTTATTTTTTGTTTAATGTTTTATCTGGTGCTGTTTCTATTTGCTTATTTTTTTTTATAGATTTTTTTGTTGTGACTCACTGCTATGTTAAAATGCACTGCCCCCTACGATTCATTGCGTCCATATATTTAGGAACTGTAACGCTCTCTGAAAATGCGTTCAATCCCCTATTTCATGAATGCCGAGTTTGGACAGGAGGCGCCATCCGCATCTATAAACTGTACCTCTCTGAGTTGAAATGATTAATGATTACATGACTAATTGATCAGGATGAATTAAGTGGAAAATACATTTCCACAGAGGCTGAACCTTTTCCTTTTTAACATAATAATAATAATAATACATTTAATTTATAATGCACTTTACATGATGATTAAATACATTTTTTAACTTTTGGTTGAACAGTATAAAATATCTGAGGCATGAAGAAATGATCATCGCTTTTCACTGTGTACTATCTACAAAATAAGAGGTGGATTAATCATGCAGCCTTCAGAACTTTTCACTTAATTGGGTAGGTCTGTACAATCATATGAAACTGCTCTGCCGCAATGGTCAATTTCACAGCGACTCTAATGCTTAGTTAGATAGATGTGTTAATGATATTTTATATTAGGTATTGAGATTGGACTGCATAATGTTGAGAGGTGTTACCCACTGATATAAATGGTAAAATAAAAACAGAAAGAACAAACAAAAAAGATTAACTATGATTTATGCATTTTTGATGTGCAACCATATTGGAACAGAGACCACTTTTAGAGCTCTTCTGGAGACAAAATAAGTGGAAGAAATGATGGCCATATCGCCTTTAATTTTACTATTCACTTTCAGAGGATAACTTAAAAGACGTTATCGGTTGGTGGTGAACTAAAGTCACTCTTCTTCAGGGCAGAAAGCAGCACCTGAAGAATCAACACTGATCCATTAGAATGTTAACCAACCCTTCGGCATCATTCAGGTCATTCATTAGCCTTGGTCATTAGCAAACTCACACGCTTCTGTAATAAATGAAAAATGAATGGTCAACATGTCTAAATATGTTTACATAATGGGTGTCAGTGTGACAAAGTAAACTAAGGAGCTACAGGCAGAGCTTTTGCGGCGCTGCATACCAGCTGCTGACAGGCTTCAAAATGCAACTCCACGTGAATGGAGGTTTGTCTGACTTCACCTGAAGCTGCTCGCAGCCAAGTTGACGCAACTGAAGCTTAACGACCTGACGGGCATCCCCCTTACAAATGAGAGCACAGCATTATTTGAACATTTAGAAGAAGTTCTGGATGAAATGCATGGATGGTAGCTGGAGATTGTCATTCAAAGCTGTGGAGGTATTCCAGGTGACACTTCTGGGAACTTTTTCTCAGTTCGGAACTCATGGAAGTCATAATGAATAGAATGGAGCCTTGTCCGTGCAGCACGAAGCTCCACACTCACAACTTTTGTAACTGATTATATTTTACAGGCTGGAATGACATCATTCATCACATTAAACAGAGCCAATTAAATATCACCACAAAAACTACTTGTCTGTATGGAAGAGTTTTCCTTTCAATAGTTACTGGGAGAGATGAAAAGTAATGAAGTAAAAACCCCTCGTTATTCTAGTGGAGAGGGGTTTGAAGGTATGTGCACTCTGCATTTGTATTTATATTACTGACTTCACATATATCTCTGTACAGTACATTTTCATTAAATCAGCTTGTTTTCTGTTTTGTGCGATTTTCTAGACAATCCAAAAAGTTTATGGATATTTATCTTTTGAAAAGAGAATTTTCTCAACCTATTAAGAAACACCTAATCATTTTGTTTATCACAAACGTTCATATTCAAAACATTTGGAAGTTTTTACCGTGTGATTACGTTATGAAAGATTAGAATCTGAAACTACATCTGTTGGAAATAGTAGTGAAGTTAGAAATAACAATATTTTGTTCTGAGATTGAGTGGAGTGGAAATATGAAGTAGCAACAAATGATGGAAAAAAGGTTCAATATTGCAGATACAGTGAAGAAATGTTTTTGTGTTTCAGTTTTGTTTGTGACAACAGTGACCAGGTTGCTGTTGCAGTTATAAAGCATAACATGATCTCAAAGTAAAAACATCATGTTTGTGGAACATACAAACTGAAAGATTGCTCATTTTCTAAAGAGGAACTGTTAGTTGATACAGTCATAAGATCTTTTCAGTAAGGTGATGACAAGTGAAGTCAGAACCAAACTGTGACGGCTTAATGTTCATTTGCATTGGGATTGATTCATCATAGATAATGCTAGAGCTGTGTAAAAGTCACACTTATTATCTGGTCAGTGTTGGCTGGTCAGATATTTAATCTGATATTGGGTGAATGTTTTAGTGTTGTAGGATTAACATTGTAGATAACCACAAGTAAACACACAGGTACAATGAGAAGTGCCGATGATTAAAAATGAATCTAACAAAAACATAATCAAATGTATCTCTGTTCCCTTATCTCTACAGGGACGCCCTTAAGACTCTGACCGTAACATCCTGGTACTTGGACGTAGTCGTGGATTTGGAGCAGAGAGGCCAATCTGATCCACAGACTCATATCGAAATTAAAAGGTTTGATAAAAAGTTGGTAGACATATATTGTATAAATATATTATATGTGATTTTTTAATAATCTGCGGTGGGGGTGTTCAAAACTGAATACCATGGGGAAAGTTTCCAAAGTTTCCGTACTATACTCTCATAGAAAATACAAAAGATACTATTGCTATTTGATATTCCTCAGTATATAGACCCAAATGTTATTTTAACGTCAATGATGCATCTAGTGTATGTAGGTAGTGCAGATTTTTAACTTTGTACCCTTGAGCTTTAATCACTTATATGTAATTCTACATTAACAATGGATCAACTGCTTACGGGAGAAAGAATGCCTATAGTGGTACAGCAAATGATCCCTCAGGATAATTTCAACATCTTCCGGTTTTGGTTTTGATATCATTTCAACTGCAGGCCAAACTTCAAAGCAAGGATGGAAAAAAGGCAAATAAAAGACAGAACTAAACTAAAGTATTTAGTATTCAAACGGCCACTGCTTAAATTAATATCAAAGATGCATTTCTACAAGCAAGGTTTTGGTTTTGCATAGAAAAGGAAGTGAGAGAGAAAGGGAGGGCAGAGAAAGAAGATAGAGAGATTATTAAAAAGAGCTAATGAACAAAACAAACAAGAAGGTTGAATATATAAAATAGAGCTAAGAACTGTGCTTTGTTTGTGTTTCAATAAAGTCTATGACAACGCTGGATAACTTGCTGCTCCAGTTTTGAAGCATTACATCATGTTATGTTAATGTCACGATACATCAGGAAATCATGAGGAAAAACTGTTAGATGATACATTCATAAGATATTTGCACTAAGGTGCTTACACAACAATCCACAATAACAGCAATTATTGTGGATTGCAAGTGTGTATTGTTAAAAATGAAATTGACCATAAAGTAAATAGAGGTTAATTTATGTTCCCTTATAAGTACAGGGAAAGACTGTGAACATAAAAGCCTGGTACCTCTGATCTCTTGTCCTTGATTTTGGACCAAACAGAAAATTCTGACATACAGACACATTTCAAAACTAAAAGGTTTGATATCAAGTTGTCAGTCTGACCATAAATTGTGTAATTTCTACATTCTGAGAAATTCAAGGTCGAATTCAAACTCTCAACAACTAAAGTCAGCATATTACCAGAGTACTTGCCAACTGTAGCAGGCTTTGGCTAGTTAGCTCAATTATCGAAGCAACAAGAGGTTGTTTAAAACATTTGAACAATAAACGCATATGCTTATATTATTATCAGAAAAATAAACCAGCAGAAAAGAAATTAATAGTCCATAAAAATTTAAAGACAAAAAAGATATTTCCTCCAGGGAATATGAATAATTAAGAATGGAGTATCATCAATAATCTTGAATTAATACTAAACAAGGCACACAGGATCGTATGCAAGTTTCAAAATACAAGTTGCTTCTTTTTTTTTTAAAAGAATGGGCTTAAATTCAAAAGCTATAAGAATTTAAGATATGATATAGATATGATTACAATTAATTTAAAACATTTTTTAACCTGCTTGAATAAATGTTTGCTATACATATTTCAGCAAAAGGCTAAACTGATACGGGCTGAGGTTAGTAGATAGGATGGACAAGCTACCATATACTCACCTTGTGTAATCTCAGCATTCAAAACACTAACACGGTAATTTCTGCGTGCCATTTGTGCATCTCAGTGTCTTTAACACAGCAAATTTATAGCTTGTATATTTGTTTATTGCCTTGTCCATTTAATTTAAAGTTATTTATATGACGTTCGTACTGTGAGAGCTCAGTTAACCGGAGTCAAATTCCTTGTATGCATATACATGGCCACCAAAGCTGATTCGGATTCTGATTCCACCAACATTGTGACTGGCCTTCCCCTGGAACTTAGCTCCACAACATCTAAGGACGAAAAACAGCTATATAAAATTATATAAAATACTATCAGCTGGTCCCGAAGTGTAGTAATTGAAAACTCAAACAATTCTCCTCCAAAGGTTGGCAAAGTAGCAGCACCAGATGGATACCATTGCAGGAAGACACTCAGGAGACTTTAGTGTTGGAGTTTTGATCAGTACATGTTGCTAGAGCAAGAGAGAGAACTAAGCAACTTGGCCTGAAAAGTCGGTAGGATGACAGACAGGGGGTTCAACATAGATCTTCTGACCACGACACAGGATTGTAGCGAGAGGTAGAAGAAATTAACCGGGTGTCTTATGAATTAGTGTCCGCATAAGGGGAAAAGTTAAATGAGTCAAGCTTGAGACTGTGACTAGGGCACTAGGGCAGCACTCCCCAACACAAAATTTGATTTGATCAGCTTCACATTTTGTGGGTGTATTACTAAGAACTGGGGGACGTGCTGTTTTGAATGTGAAGTATTTTGGAGGACCTATACCTGATATTGAGGATAGATTCATAATGAGAAAATATCATGTTTAAACTTTGTATTATTGTCAAATGGCCCATTTCAGCTCATTGGGTGATGGTGTTTATTGAAACCAAAACAAAACTCAACTATGGAAAGTAAGTTTTTGTTATAATGATCATTGAAACATGATATGTAAACATACTTATAGCTGTGTTTCTGTGTCACACAGGCAAATATGCAGTCTATCAGTCAAGACACTGCAAAACTGCAAAATGGCTACACAACAAACCACAGACCTGTGGCTGGTATATTTTTGGAGAAATCAAAGGAAAAGATGTCCATTTACCAAGCCATGAAAAAACGTCTTCTTAAAGCTGGAACAGCATTAGCCCTGCTGGAAGCTCAAGCAGCCACAGTGGGCATCATAGACCCGATAACCAATCAAACACTTCCTGTTGCAGATGCTATTAAAGAGGGTATAGTTGGACTGGAGATGAAGGACAAACTCCTCAAAGCAGAGAGAGCTCTCAAGGGTTATGTAGATCCCTACACTAACCAAGTAATATCTGTGTACCAAGCTATTCAAAAAGATTTGGTCCCTCACGATTATGGATTAAGGTTTCTGGAAGCACAGATAGCCACACTAGGCCTGTTTGATCCTGTTGAGAAGAAAACTATTTCAGTTGAATTGGCCATTCAAAAGGGCTACTTTGAAAAGGGTTTGCTCAATAAGGATATGCCAGAGCTCAAAGTGTACTACGATCCAAGTTCACAACAAAATCTGAACTACCAAACTCTCCTGGAGAAATGCACTGTGGAGCCAGACTCAGGCCTATGGCTACTTCCTGTTTGCGTGACATTCAAAGGGCTGAGAAGGGGGATTCCTTCCACCGAACTCCTTGAATCAAAAATTATCGACAAACAAACATATGATGACCTACAGAAAGGAAATACTACCACACAGGATGTAATGCTGATTGAATCAGTGAAAGAGTTCCTTGAGGGCAAAGGAAGTATTGCAGGCATTGCTGTACTGTCTTCAAATGAGAGAATGAGCATTTATCAAGCCATGAAACAACATGTACTGATGCCAGGGACTGCTTTAGTTCTGCTGGAGGCTCAAGCTGCGACTGGCTTCATGATTGATCCTGTAGAGAATAAAAAGTTTATTGTGGATGAGGCCATAAAAATTAAAGTTATTGGCCCAGAATATCATGCAAAGCTGCGTTCTGCTGAGCGGGCAGTAACTGGATACAAAGACCCTTACTCCGGTGAAACTATCTCCCTTTTTCAAGCACTGTCCAAAGACCTCATTGTTAAGGAACATGGTATTCGTCTGCTTGAGGCACAAATTGCTACAGGTGGCATAATAGACCCAATCAACAGTCACAGACTTCCCACAGACATAGCCTTCAATAGAGGTTATTTTGATGAAGAAATGAATGGAATTCTAGAGGATTCAGGGGATGACACAAAAGGGTTTTTTGATCCAAACACAGAGGAAAATCTTACGTACCTTCAGCTGATGGAAAGGTGCGTCATCGATCCCAGCACTGGACTGTGCCTCCTCCCTCTCGCTGATACATCAGACAGGTTGAATTTTAACTTCATTGACTACAAAACTAAAATGATCTTCAAAAAGGAAAAGGTGAACGTGACATATGGAAAGTACATGGGAATGACAGTATCTCTGTGGGAGCTCCTGATGTCAGAATACATCAATGAACATCAGAGGAGAGACATCACTCAAAAATACAGAGAGGGAAAGCTCTCTATCAGGATGATCGTTACAAGGATTCTGGAAATCATTGAAAACTCTGTAAAAACAACTCCAGTTGTGTTTGAAGGCATCAGAGAAAATGTCATGGCCCATCAGCTTGTTGAGGCAGACATCATTAGTGAGGAGGTCCTGGAGGATCTGAAAATGGGAAAAAGGTCAGTGAAGGAAGTGATTGAAAATGAAAATGTAAAAGTGTACCTTCAGGGGAAAGATAGCATTGCAGGCATTTTGCTTCCTGATTCTCAAGTATTGACCATATACCAGGCCAGACAAAGAGGAGTGTTAATGCCAGGAACTGCTCTGGTCCTTCTAGAGGCACAGGCAGCAACAGGGTTCGTTATTGACCCTATTGGAAACAGGAAATTTTCAGTGGATAATGCTGTCAAAGCGAAGATCGTGGGACCTGACGTCTGCCAAAAGCTTCGCTCAGCAGAAAAAGCTGTCACTGGGTATAAGAACCCATATGATGGCAAAATAATCTCTTTGTTTCAAGCCATGCAAAAAGATCTCATCGTAAAAGAACATGGAATTCGACTTTTGGAATCACAAATTGCCACTGGTGGGATTATTGACCCTGTGAACAGCCATCGCATTCCTGTCCATGTGGCCTATAAGAGGGGATACTTCAATGAGGAAATGAATCAGATCTTGAGTGACCCAAGTGATGATACCAAGGGCTTCTTTGACCCCAACAATCATGAGAACCTGACATATATGCAGCTCATAGCCAGATGTGTCACGGATCCAAGCACAGGTCTGTGCCTCTTGCCAATCAAAAGCAAAGTTAAAAAGATAAATATAGATGATAACATGAGGGAAATTCTCAAAACCACAATAGTCAGTGTTAGCTATGGCAGGTTCAAGGACAGGCACACAACACTGTGGGTTCTTATCAATTCTGAGTATGTGTCTGAGGATAAAAGACAGGAGCTTTTCAAACTTTTCAAGTCAAGGAAAATCACAATTGAGCAACTCATTGCCATTATATTAGAGATTATTGAGAATAAGGAGATAAAACAGCAAGCAGGGCTGACCTTTGAAGGCCTCCGAGGAGAAATCTCAGTCGTGGATCTTTTGGAACTTGAAATTGTGAATGAAAAAACGTACAACAGTTTAATTGATGGAACGATGACCAACACTGATGTGATGAAAATGGACAAAGTGAGAACCTACCTTCAAGGGAAGAGTTGTGTGGCTGGAGTAATACTGCAGCCCTCCAATCAGAAGGTTAGCATAAGCAACGCTCAGAAAATTGGCATTATCACACCTGGCACTGCCCTTTGCCTTCTTGAAGCACAAGCAGCCACAGGGTTCATTGTTGATCCCCTGAAAAACATGAAACTTACAGTAGAACAGGCTCTCAAAGAAAAGGTCATTGGTCCACACATTTATGAGAAGCTTTTGTCTGCAGAGAGGGCAGTCACTGGTTACAGAGATCCATACACTGATAAAAAGATCTCACTCTTCCAAGCCTTGCAAAAGGATCTAATTGTTAAACAACATGTCATTCGTTTACTTGAGGCCCAGATTGCAACGGGTGGTATCATCGATCCATTGAAGTGTCTTCACTTACCCCTTGAGGTTGCATACAGGAAAGGATATTTTGATGCAGAGCTGAATCAAATCCTATCCGACCCAACTGATGACACAAAGGGATTTTTTGATCCAAATACACACGAAAATCTCACATACATGGAGATGTTGGGTAGATGCATCCAAGATAAAGAGACTGGACTCTTTCTCCTGCCATTGAACAGCACACTAAAAGCTACGGGAACACAAGCAGTGTACAGCGACGCAGAGGTAAAGCAAGAGTTTGAAAACACACTTGTGAGTAGATCAGTGAGACGCTACTCAGGAAAATCTGTATCTCTGTTGGACTTGATTCACTCTGGGTACTTCACTGAAGATCAGCGGCTTGAACTTATAGAAAAATACAGAACAAGGAAAATCAGCAAAGAAACTTTAATCACAATAGTGACTACCTCAATTGAAAAACTAGAGAAGAGTAAAGCACAGGAAACAGTGATGGGCCTGCGAAAGCCTGTATCGGCAGAACAACTCCTGGATTCTGCTATCATTGATGCAGAAACATTCAAACTGGTGACAGATGGAAAACTCACTCTTGAAGCAGTATGTCAGCAAGAACGTGTGAGAGGATACCTGAGGGGAACTGGAAGCATTGCTGGAATAAAGGTTCAGTCATCCCAAAAAGTAATGAGTATATATCAAGCAAAAACAGAAGACCTGTTGACACCTGGCATTGCACTTTTACTGCTTGAAGCACAGGCTGCATCAGGATGGATAATTGATCCTATTAAAAACAAGTTCTACACTGTTGATGAGGCAGCAAGAGAGAAAGTAATTGGACCGGACGTACATGAGCATCTTCTTTCAGCTGAGCGAGCTGCGACTGGCTATAAAGATCCGTACACAGATGGAACAATATCACTATTTGAAGCTATGAATGAACAGTTGGTGCAAAGAAGTGATGGTGTCCGTCTACTTGGGGTACAGATAGTAACTGGAGGAATTATTGACCCAATTCAAAGTCACAGACTACCACTTCATGTTGCTGTTGGAAAGGGGTGCATGGATGAGAAGTTAAGTAAAATTCTCTTGAACCCCACTGATGAGGCGAAGGGATTTTTTGACCCAAATACCAAAAAAAACCTCTCCTATCTTCAACTCATAAAGCAATGTGAGAAAGATTCTGAAACCGGGCATCTTCTTCTACCTCTGTATGAAGAGGAGACCCAAATGTTTCACACAGATGAGAAAATAGAACTTGTACTGAAAAGCAAATCCGTAAGCATGGAAGTTGGGAAATTCAAAAACAAAGAAGTGACATTATGGGAACTGTTGCTCTCTGAGTACTTATCAGCACAAAAAAGGAAGCAGATCATACAACAGTACAAGACAGGAACTATGACATTGGAGGATCTCATTGAAATAATTACTGCCATCATCAGAGAGGTTTCATCCAAAGAAAATAAGTTCAATGGACTAAGAAAGCAAGTCTCAGCCAGTCAGTTATATGAGTCAAAGATCATCTCGAAGGAACTTTTCACACAAATTATAGAAGGGAAAGTAACTGAAGATAATGTTAACAAAATGGAATCAATTCAAAAGTACCTCGGTGCTACAAATTGTATAGCAGGTGTGAGAGTTGAATCTACGAAAAAAGTTATGAGCATTTACGAAGCCAAATCAAAAGGTCTTCTGACACCTGGTACCTCCCTGGTTCTGCTGGAGGCCCAAGCTGCCACTGGATTTGTCATTGACCCGCTGAACAATAAAAAACTTTCTGTAGAGGAAGCCGCAGCTCAAGGAGTGGTTGGGCGTGAGTGGAAAAATAAACTGCTTTCAGCAGAAAGAGCGGTTACCGGTTATAAAGATCCCTACACCGGCGATATAATTTCATTGTTCCAGGCCTTGAAAAAAGACCTCATTGTCAAAGATCATGGAATCCGTCTCCTTGAGGCGCAGATTGCCACCGGTGGCATCATCGACCCGGTACATAGCCATCGAGTACCTGTACAGGTGGCATATGAGAGAGGATACTTTGACGAGGAAATGAATCAGATTCTGTCTGACCCCGATGATGACACCAAGGGCTTCTTTGATCCAAACACCAACGAAAACCTCACCTACCTTCAGCTGGTTGAAAGGTGTTTTAAAGATCCCATCACAGGCCTGAGCTTACTGGTCATCGTGAAGAAAGGAGAGTTTTATTTCTTTGTTGATGAGGCAACTAAACTCATTTTCAAATCCGCAACAACAACCAGAGCAGGAGGAAAGTACCAAGGAAAAACTGTGTCCCTGTGGGATCTTCTCTACTCCAAGTACATCACCGAGGAGAGGAGGAGAGAACTTGTGCAACAGTACAAGTCAGGATCGATCACAATTGAACGCTTTTTGGAAATCATCCTCACAATCATTCAACAGCAGACTTCGAAAGCCTCATCAGAATCAACCGTGACGTGCCCACCACTAGAAACAAAAGTAGACAGCAGCACAACAAAAACAACAATCACAGAGACTTTCCATGGAATCAGAAAGGATGTCACTGCTACTGAGCTACTGGAATCAAAAATTATCGACGAGGGCATGTTCAAAGATCTTAGTGCCGGAAAAGTCACAGTGACCGAAGTGAGTGAAATGGACTCAGTACGGAAGTATTTGGTGGGAACTAACAGTATCGCAGGAGTGTACCTTCAGTCCACCAATGAGATATTGAGCATCCATGAAGCCAAAAAGAGACGCTTGCTGACTCCTGGTACTTCTCTGGTTCTGCTAGAGGCCCAAGCTGCCACTGGATTTGTCATCGACCCAGTGAACAACAAGAAACTTTCTGTGGAGGATGCTGCAGCTCAAGGAGTGGTTGGCAGTGAGTGGAAAAATAAACTGCTTTCAGCAGAAAGAGCAGTTACCGGATATAAAGATCCCTACACAGGAGACACAATTTCTTTGTTCCAGGCCTTGAAAAAAGACCTCATTGTCAAAGATCATGGAATCCGTCTCCTTGAGGCGCAGATTGCCACCGGTGGCATCATCGACCCGGTACATAGCCATCGAGTACCTGTACAGGTGGCATATGAGAGAGGATACTTTGACGAGGAAATGAATCAGATTCTGTCTGACCCCGATGATGACACCAAGGGCTTCTTTGATCCAAACACCAACGAAAACCTCACTTACCTTCAGCTGGTTGAAAGGTGTTTTAAAGATCCCATCACAGGCCTGAGCTTACTGGTCATCGTGAAGAAAGGAGAGTTTTATTTCTTTGTTGATGAGGCAACTAAACTCATTTTCAAATCCACAACAACAACCAGAGCAGGAGGAAAGTACCAGGGAAAAACTGTGTCCCTGTGGGATCTTCTCTACTCCAAGTACATCACCGAGGAGAGGAGGAGAGAACTTGTGCAACAGTACAAGTCAGGATCGATCACAATTGAACGCTTTTTGGAAATCATCCTCACAATCATTCAACAGCAGACTTCGAAAGCCTCATCAGAATCAACCGTGACGTGCCCACCACTAGAAACAAAAGTAGACAGCAGCACAACAAAAACAACAATCACAGAGACTTTCCATGGAATCAGAAAGGATGTCACTGCTACTGAGCTACTGGAATCAAAAATTATCGACGAGGGCATGTTCAAAGATCTTAGTGCCGGAAAAGTCACAGTGACCGAAGTGAGTGAAATGGACTCAGTACGGAAGTATTTGGTGGGAACTAACAGTATCGCAGGAGTGTACCTTCAGTCCACCAATGAGATATTGAGCATCCATGAAGCCAAAAGGAGACGCTTGCTGACTCCTGGTACTTCTCTGGTTCTGCTAGAGGCCCAAGCTGCCACTGGATTCGTCATCGACCCAGTGAACAACAAGAAACTTTCTGTGGAGGAGGCTGCAGCTCAAGGAGTGGTTGGCAGTGAGTGGAAAAATAAACTGCTTTCAGCAGAAAGAGCAGTTACCGGATATAAAGATCCCTACACAGGAGACACAATTTCTTTGTTCCAGGCCTTGAAAAAAGACCTCATTGTCAAAGATCATGGAATCCGTCTCCTTGAGGCGCAGATTGCCACCGGTGGCATCATCGACCCGGTACATAGCCATCGAGTACCTGTACAGGTGGCATATGAGAGAGGATACTTTGATGAGGAAATGAATCAGATTCTGTCTGAACCCGATGATGACACCAAGGGCTTCTTTGATCCAAACACCAACGAAAACCTCACCTACCTTCAGCTGGTTGAAAGGTGTTTTAAAGATCCCATCACAGGCCTGAGCTTACTGGTCATCGTGAAGAAAGGAGAGTTTTATTTCTTTATTGATGAGGCAACTAAACTCATTTTCAAATCCACAACAACAACCAGAGCAGGAGGAAAGTACCAGGGAAAAACTGTGTCCCTGTGGGATCTTCTCTACTCCAAGTACATCACCGAGGAGAGGAGGAGAGAACTTGTGCAACAGTACAAGTCAGGATCGATCACAATTGAACGCTTTTTGGAAATCATCCTCACAATCATTCAACAGCAGACTTCGAAAGCCTCATCAGAATCAACCGTGACGTGCCCACCACTAGAAACAAAAGTAGACAGCAGCACAACAAAAACAACAATCACAGAGACTTTCCATGGAATCAGAAAGGATGTCACTGCTACTGAGCTACTGGAATCAAAAATTATCGACGAGGGCATGTTCAAAGATCTTAGTGCCGGAAAAGTCACAGTGACCGAAGTGAGTGAAATGGACTCAGTACGGAAGTATTTGGTGGGAACTAACAGTATCGCAGGAGTGTACCTTCAGTCCACCAATGAGATATTGAGCATCCATGAAGCAAAAAGGAGAGGCTTGCTGACTCCTGGTACTTCTCTGGTTCTGCTAGAGGCCCAAGCTGCCACTGGATTCGTCATCGACCCAGTGAACAACAAGAAACTTTCTGTGGAGGATGCTGCAGCTCAAGGAGTGGTTGGCAGTGAGTGGAAAAATAAACTGCTTTCAGCAGAAAGAGCAGTTACCGGATATAAAGATCCCTACACAGGAGACACAATTTCTTTGTTCCAGGCCTTGAAAAAAGACCTCATTGTCAAAGATCATGGAATCCGTCTCCTTGAGGCGCAGATTGCCACCGGTGGCATCATCGACCCGGTACATAGCCATCGAGTACCTGTACAGGTGGCATATGAGAGAGGATACTTTGACGAGGAAATGAATCAGATTCTGTCTGACCCCGATGATGACACCAAGGGCTTCTTTGATCCAAACACCAACGAAAACCTCACCTACCTTCAGCTGGTTGAAAGGTGTTTTAAAGATCCCATCACAGGCCTGAGCTTACTGGTCATCGTGAAGAAAGGAGAGTTTTATTTCTTTGTTGATGAGGCAACTAAACTCATTTTCAAATCCGCAACAACAACCAGAGCAGGAGGAAAGTACCAGGGAAAAACTGTGTCCCTGTGGGATCTTCTCTACTCCAAGTACATCACCGAGGAGAGGAGGAGAGAACTTGTGCAACAGTACAAGTCAGGATCGATCACAATTGAACGCTTTTTGGAAATCATCCTCACAATCATTCAACAGCAGACTTCGAAAGCCTCATCAGAATCAACCGTGACGTGCCCACCACTAGAAACAAAAGTAGACAGCAGCACAACAAAAACAACAATCACAGAGACTTTCCATGGAATCAGAAAGGATGTCACTGCTACTGAGCTACTGGAATCAAAAATTATCGACGAGGGCATGTTCAAAGATCTTAGTGCCGGAAAAGTCACAGTGACCGAAGTGAGTGAAATGGACTCAGTACGGAAGTATTTGGTGGGAACTAACAGTATCGCAGGAGTGTACCTTCAGTCCACCAATGAGATATTGAGCATCCATGAAGCCAAAAGGAGAGGCTTGCTGACTCCTGGTACTTCTCTGGTTCTGCTAGAGGCCCAAGCTGCCACTGGATTCGTCATCGACCCAGTGAACAACAAGAAACTTTCTGTGGAGGAGGCTGCAGCTCAAGGAGTGGTTGGCAGTGAGTGGAAAAATAAACTGCTTTCAGCAGAAAGAGCAGTTACCGGATATAAAGATCCCTACACAGGAGACACAATTTCTTTGTTCCAGGCCTTGAAAAAAGACCTCATTGTCAAAGATCATGGAATCCGTCTCCTTGAGGCGCAGATTGCCACCGGTGGCATCATCGACCCGGTACATAGCCATCGAGTACCTGTACAGGTGGCATATGAGAGAGGATACTTTGATGAGGAAATGAATCAGATTCTGTCTGACCCCGATGATGACACCAAGGGCTTCTTTGATCCAAACACCAACGAAAACCTCACCTACCTTCAGCTGGTTGAAAGGTGTTTTAAAGATCCCATCACAGGCCTGAGCTTACTGGTCATCGTGAAGAAAGGAGAGTTTTATTTCTTTATTGATGAGGCAACTAAACTCATTTTCAAATCCACAACAACAACCAGAGCAGGAGGAAAGTACCAGGGAAAAACTGTGTCCCTGTGGGATCTTCTCTACTCCAAGTACATCACCGAGGAGAGGAGGAGAGAACTTGTGCAACAGTACAAGTCAGGATCGATCACAATTGAACGCTTTTTGGAAATCATCCTCACAATCATTCAACAGCAGACTTCGAAAGCCTCATCAGAATCAACCGTGACGTGCCCACCACTAGAAACAAAAGTAGACAGCAGCACAACAAAAACAACAATCACAGAGACTTTCCATGGAATCAGAAAGGATGTCACTGCTACTGAGCTACTGGAATCAAAAATTATCGACGAGGGCATGTTCAAAGATCTTAGTGCCGGAAAAGTCACAGTGACCGAAGTGAGTGAAATGGACTCAGTACGGAAGTATTTGGTGGGAACTAACAGTATCGCAGGAGTGTACCTTCAGTCCACCAATGAGATATTGAGCATCCATGAAGCAAAAAGGAGAGGCTTGCTGACTCCTGGTACTTCTCTGGTTCTGCTAGAGGCCCAAGCTGCCACTGGATTCGTCATCGACCCAGTGAACAACAAGAAACTTTCTGTGGAGGAGGCTGCAGCTCAAGGAGTGGTTGGCAGTGAGTGGAAAAATAAACTGCTTTCAGCAGAAAGAGCAGTTACCGGATATAAAGATCCCTACACAGGAGACACAATTTCTTTGTTCCAGGCCTTGAAAAAAGACCTCATTGTCAAAGATCATGGAATCCGTCTCCTTGAGGCGCAGATTGCCACCGGTGGCATCATCGACCCGGTACATAGCCATCGAGTACCTGTACAGGTGGCATATGAGAGAGGATACTTTGACGAGGAAATGAATCAGATTCTGTCTGACCCCGATGATGACACCAAGGGCTTCTTTGATCCAAACACCAACGAAAACCTCACCTACCTTCAGCTGGTTGAAAGGTGTTTTAAAGATCCCATCACAGGCCTGAGCTTACTGGTCATCGTGAAGAAAGGAGAGTTTTATTTCTTTGTTGATGAGGCAACTAAACTCATTTTCAAATCCGCAACAACAACCAGAGCAGGAGGAAAGTACCAGGGAAAAACTGTGTCCCTGTGGGATCTTCTCTACTCCAAGTACATCACCGAGGAGAGGAGGAGAGAACTTGTGCAACAGTACAAGTCAGGATCGATCACAATTGAACGCTTTTTGGAAATCATCCTCACAATCATTCAACAGCAGACTTCGAAAGCCTCATCAGAATCAACCGTGACGTGCCCACCACTAGAAACAAAAGTAGACAGCAGCACAACAAAAACAACAATCACAGAGACTTTCCATGGAATCAGAAAGGATGTCACTGCTACTGAGCTACTGGAATCAAAAATTATCGACGAGGGCATGTTCAAAGATCTTAGTGCCGGAAAAGTCACAGTGACCGAAGTGAGTGAAATGGACTCAGTACGGAAGTATTTGGTGGGAACTAACAGTATCGCAGGAGTGTACCTTCAGTCCACCAATGAGATATTGAGCATCCATGAAGCAAAAAGGAGAGGCTTGCTGACTCCTGGTACTTCTCTGGTTCTGCTAGAGGCCCAAGCTGCCACTGGATTCGTCATCGACCCAGTGAACAACAAGAAACTTTCTGTGGAGGATGCTGCAGCTCAAGGAGTGGTTGGCAGTGAGTGGAAAAATAAACTGCTTTCAGCAGAAAGAGCAGTTACCGGATATAAAGATCCCTACACAGGAGACACAATTTCTTTGTTCCAGGCCTTGAAAAAAGACCTCATTGTCAAAGATCATGGAATCCGTCTCCTTGAGGCGCAGATTGCCACCGGTGGCATCATCGACCCGGTACATAGCCATCGAGTACCTGTACAGGTGGCATATGAGAGAGGATACTTTGACGAGGAAATGAATCAGATTCTGTCTGATCCCGATGATGACACCAAGGGCTTCTTTGATCCAAACACCAACGAAAACCTCACCTACCTTCAGCTGGTTGAAAGGTGTTTTAAAGATCCCATCACAGGCCTGAGCTTACTGGTCATCGTGAAGAAAGGAGAGTTTTATTTCTTTGTTGATGAGGCAACTAAACTCATTTTCAAATCCACAACAACAACCAGAGCAGGAGGAAAGTACCAGGGAAAAACTGTTTCCCTGTGGGATCTTCTCTACTCCAAGTACATCACCGAGGAGAGGAGGAGAGAACTTGTGCAACAGTACAAGTCAGGATCGATCACAATTGAACGCTTTTTGGAAATCATCCTCACAATCATTCAACAGCAGACTTCGAAAGCCTCATCAGAATCAACCGTGACGTGCCCACCACTAGAAACAAAAGTAGACAGCAGCACAACAAAAACAACAATCACAGGGACTTTCCATGGAATCAGAAAGGATGTCACTGCTACTGAGCTACTGGAATCAAAAATTATCGACGAGGGCATGTTCAAAGATCTTAGTGCCGGAAAAGTCACAGTGACCGAAGTGAGTGAAATGGACTCAGTACGGAAGTATTTGGTGGGAACTAACAGTATCGCAGGAGTGTACCTTCAGTCCACCAATGAGATATTGAGCATCCATGAAGCCAAAAGGAGAGGCTTGCTGACTCCTGGTACTTCTCTGGTTCTGCTAGAGGCCCAAGCTGCCATTGGATTCGTCATCGACCCAGTGAACAACAAGAAACTTTCTGTGGAGGAGGCTGCAGCTCAAGGAGTGGTTGGCAGTGAGTGGAAAAATAAACTGCTTTCAGCAGAAAGAGCAGTTACCGGATATAAAGATCCCTACACAGGAGACACAATTTCTTTGTTCCAGGCCTTGAAAAAAGACCTCATTGTCAAAGATCATGGAATCCGTCTCCTTGAGGCGCAGATTGCCACCGGTGGCATCATCGACCCGGTACATAGCCATCGAGTACCTGTACAGGTGGCATATGAGAGAGGATACTTTGACGAGGAAATGAATCAGATTCTGTCTGACCCCGATGATGACACCAAGGGCTTCTTTGATCCAAACACCAACGAAAACCTCACCTACCTTCAGCTGGTTGAAAGGTGTTTTAAAGATCCCATCACAGGCCTGAGCTTACTGGTCATCGTGAAGAAAGGAGAATTTTATTTCTTTGTTGATGAGGCAACTAAACTCATTTTCAAATCCGCAACAACAACCAGAGCAGGAGGAAAGTACCAAGGAAAAACTGTGTCCCTGTGGGATCTTCTCTACTCCAAGTACATCACCGAGGAGAGGAGGAGAGAACTTGTGCAACAGTACAAGTCAGGATCGATCACAATTGAACGCTTTTTGGAAATCATCCTCACAATCATTCAACAGCAGACTTCGAAAGCCTCATCAGAATCAACCGTGACGTGCCCACCACTAGAAACAAAAGTAGACAGCAGCACAACAAAAACAACAATCACAGAGACTTTCCATGGAATCAGAAAGGATGTCACTGCTACTGAGCTACTGGAATCAAAAATTATCGACGAGGGCATGTTCAAAGATCTTAGTGCCGGAAAAGTCACAGTGACCGAAGTGAGTGAAATGGACTCAGTACGGAAGTATTTGGTGGGAACTAACAGTATCGCAGGAGTGTACCTTCAGTCCACCAATGAGATATTGAGCATCCATGAAGCCAAAAGGAGACGCTTGCTGACTCCTGGTACTTCTCTGGTTCTGCTAGAGGCCCAAGCTGCCACTGGATTTGTCATCGACCCAGTGAACAACAAGAAACTTTCTGTGGAGGAGGCTGCAGCTCAAGGAGTGGTTGGCAGTGAGTGGAAAAATAAACTGCTTTCAGCAGAAAGAGCAGTTACCGGATATAAAGATCCCTACACAGGAGACACAATTTCTTTGTTCCAGGCCTTGAAAAAAGACCTCATTGTCAAAGATCATGGAATCCGTCTCCTTGAGGCGCAGATTGCCACCGGTGGCATCATCGACCCGGTACATAGCCATCGAGTACCTGTACAGGTGGCATATGAGAGAGGATACTTTGACGAGGAAATGAATCAGATTCTGTCTGACCCCGATGATGACACCAAGGGCTTCTTTGATCCAAACACCAACGAAAACCTCACCTACCTTCAGCTGGTTGAAAGGTGTTTTAAAGATCCCATCACAGGCCTGAGCTTACTGGTCATCGTGAAGAAAGGAGAGTTTTATTTCTTTGTTGATGAGGCAACTAAACTCATTTTCAAATCCACAACAACAACCAGAGCAGGAGGAAAGTACCAGGGAAAAACTGTGTCCCTGTGGGATCTTCTCTACTCCAAGTACATCACCGAGGAGAGGAGGAGAGAACTTGTGCAACAGTACAAGTCAGGATCGATCACAATTGAACGCTTTTTGGAAATCATCCTCACAATCATTCAACAGCAGACTTCGAAAGCCTCATCAGAATCAACCGTGACGTGCCCACCACTAGAAACAAAAGTAGACAGCAGCACAACAAAAACAACAATCACAGGGACTTTCCATGGAATCAGAAAGGATGTCACTGCTACTGAGCTACTGGAATCAAAAATTATCGACGAGGGCATGTTCAAAGATCTTAGTGCCGGAAAAGTCACAGTGACCGAAGTGAGTGAAATGGACTCAGTACGGAAGTATTTGGTGGGAACTAACAGTATCGCAGGAGTGTACCTTCAGTCCACCAATGAGATATTGAGCATCCATGAAGCCAAAAGGAGACGCTTGCTGACTCCTGGTACTTCTCTGGTTCTGCTAGAGGCCCAAGCTGCCACTGGATTTGTCATCGACCCAGTGAACAACAAGAAACTTTCTGTGGAGGAGGCTGCAGCTCAAGGAGTGGTTGGCAGTGAGTGGAAAAATAAACTGCTTTCAGCAGAAAGAGCAGTTACCGGATATAAAGATCCCTACACAGGAGACACAATTTCTTTGTTCCAGGCCTTGAAAAAAGACCTCATTGTCAAAGATCATGGAATCCGTCTCCTTGAGGCGCAGATTGCCACCGGTGGCATCATCGACCCGGTACATAGCCATCGAGTACCTGTACAGGTGGCATATGAGAGAGGATACTTTGACGAGGAAATGAATCAGATTCTGTCTGACCCCGATGATGACACCAAGGGCTTCTTTGATCCAAACACCAACGAAAACCTCACCTACCTTCAGCTGGTTGAAAGGTGTTTTAAAGATCCCATCACAGGCCTGAGCTTACTGGTCATCGTGAAGAAAGGAGAGTTTTATTTCTTTGTTGATGAGGCAACTAAACTCATTTTCAAATCCACAACAACAACCAGAGCAGGAGGAAAGTACCAGGGAAAAACTGTGTCCCTGTGGGATCTTCTCTACTCCAAGTACATCACCGAGGAGAGGAGGAGAGAACTTGTGCAACAGTACAAGTCAGGATCGATCACAATTGAACGCTTTTTGGAAATCATCCTCACAATCATTCAACAGCAGACTTCGAAAGCCTCATCAGAATCAACCGTGACGTGCCCACCACTAGAAACAAAAGTAGACAGCAGCACAACAAAAACAACAATCACAGAGACTTTCCATGGAATCAGAAAGGATGTCACTGCTACTGAGCTACTGGAATCAAAAATTATCGACGAGGGCATGTTCAAAGATCTTAGTGCCGGAAAAGTCACAGTGACCGAAGTGAGTGAAATGGACTCAGTACGGAAGTATTTGGTGGGAACTAACAGTATCGCAGGAGTGTACCTTCAGTCCACCAATGAGATATTGAGCATCCATGAAGCCAAAAGGAGACACTTGCTGACTCCTGGTACTTCTCTGGTTCTGCTAGAGGCCCAAGCTGCCACTGGATTCGTCATCGACCCAGTGAACAACAAGAAACTTTCTGTGGAGGAGGCTGCAGCTCAAGGAGTGGTTGGCAGTGAGTGGAAAAATAAACTGCTTTCAGCAGAAAGAGCAGTTACCGGATATAAAGATCCCTACACAGGAGACACAATTTCTTTGTTCCAGGCCTTGAAAAAAGACCTCATTGTCAAAGATCATGGAATCCGTCTCCTTGAGGCGCAGATTGCCACCGGTGGCATCATCGACCCGGTACATAGCCATCGAGTACCTGTACAGGTGGCATATGAGAGAGGATACTTTGACGAGGAAATGAATCAGATTCTGTCTGACCCCGATGATGACACCAAGGGCTTCTTTGATCCAAACACCAACGAAAACCTCACCTACCTTCAGCTGGTTGAAAGGTGTTTTAAAGATCCCATCACAGGCCTGAGCTTACTGGTCATCGTGAAGAAAGGAGAGTTTTATTTCTTTATTGATGAGGCAACTAAACTCATTTTCAAATCCACAACAACAACCAGAGCAGGAGGAAAGTACCAGGGAAAAACTGTGTCCCTGTGGGATCTTCTCTACTCCAAGTACATCACCGAGGAGAGGAGGAGAGAACTTGTGCAACAGTACAAGTCAGGATCGATCACAATTGAACGCTTTTTGGAAATCATCCTCACAATCATTCAACAGCAGACTTCGAAAGCCTCATCAGAATCAACCGTGACGTGCCCACCACTAGAAACAAAAGTAGACAGCAGCACAACAAAAACAACAATCACAGAGACTTTCCATGGAATCAGAAAGGATGTCACTGCTACTGAGCTACTGGAATCAAAAATTATCGACGAGGGCATGTTCAAAGATCTTAGTGCCGGAAAAGTCACAGTGACCGAAGTGAGTGAAATGGACTCAGTACGGAAGTATTTGGTGGGAACTAACAGTATCGCAGGAGTGTACCTTCAGTCCACCAATGAGATATTGAGCATCCATGAAGCAAAAAGGAGAGGCTTGCTGACTCCTGGTACTTCTCTGGTTCTGCTAGAGGCCCAAGCTGCCACTGGATTCGTCATCGACCCAGTGAACAACAAGAAACTTTCTGTGGAGGAGGCTGCAGCTCAAGGAGTGGTTGGCAGTGAGTGGAAAAATAAACTGCTTTCAGCAGAAAGAGCAGTTACCGGATATAAAGATCCCTACACAGGAGACACAATTTCTTTGTTCCAGGCCTTGAAAAAAGACCTCATTGTCAAAGATCATGGAATCCGTCTCCTTGAGGCGCAGATTGCCACCGGTGGCATCATCGACCCGGTACATAGCCATCGAGTACCTGTACAGGTGGCATATGAGAGAGGATACTTTGACGAGGAAATGAATCAGATTCTGTCTGACCCCGATGATGACACCAAGGGCTTCTTTGATCCAAACACCAACGAAAACCTCACCTACCTTCAGCTGGTTGAAAGGTGTTTTAAAGATCCCATCACAGGCCTGAGCTTACTGGTCATCGTGAAGAAAGGAGAGTTTTATTTCTTTGTTGATGAGGCAACTAAACTCATTTTCAAATCCGCAACAACAACCAGAGCAGGAGGAAAGTACCAGGGAAAAACTGTGTCCCTGTGGGATCTTCTCTACTCCAAGTACATCACCGAGGAGAGGAGGAGAGAACTTGTGCAACAGTACAAGTCAGGATCGATCACAATTGAACGCTTTTTGGAAATCATCCTCACAATCATTCAACAGCAGACTTCGAAAGCCTCATCAGAATCAACCGTGACGTGCCCACCACTAGAAACAAAAGTAGACAGCAGCACAACAAAAACAACAATCACAGAGACTTTCCATGGAATCAGAAAGGATGTCACTGCTACTGAGCTACTGGAATCAAAAATTATCGACGAGGGCATGTTCAAAGATCTTAGTGCCGGAAAAGTCACAGTGACCGAAGTGAGTGAAATGGACTCAGTACGGAAGTATTTGGTGGGAACTAACAGTATCGCAGGAGTGTACCTTCAGTCCACCAATGAGATATTGAGCATCCATGAAGCCAAAAGGAGAGGCTTGCTGACTCCTGGTACTTCTCTGGTTCTGCTAGAGGCCCAAGCTGCCACTGGATTCGTCATCGACCCAGTGAACAACAAGAAACTTTCTGTGGAGGAGGCTGCAGCTCAAGGAGTGGTTGGCAGTGAGTGGAAAAATAAACTGCTTTCAGCAGAAAGAGCAGTTACCGGATATAAAGATCCCTACACAGGAGACACAATTTCTTTGTTCCAGGCCTTGAAAAAAGACCTCATTGTCAAAGATCATGGAATCCGTCTCCTTGAGGCGCAGATTGCCACCGGTGGCATCATCGACCCGGTACATAGCCATCGAGTACCTGTACAGGTGGCATATGAGAGAGGATACTTTGACGAGGAAATGAATCAGATTCTGTCTGACCCCGATGATGACACCAAGGGCTTCTTTGATCCAAACACCAACGAAAACCTCACCTACCTTCAGCTGGTTGAAAGGTGTTTTAAAGATCCCATCACAGGCCTGAGCTTACTGGTCATCGTGAAGAAAGGAGAGTTTTATTTCTTTGTTGATGAGGCAACTAAACTCATTTTCAAATCCACAACAACAACCAGAGCAGGAGGAAAGTACCAGGGAAAAACTGTGTCCCTGTGGGATCTTCTCTACTCCAAGTACATCACCGAGGAGAGGAGGAGAGAACTTGTGCAACAGTACAAGTCAGGATCGATCACAATTGAACGCTTTTTGGAAATCATCCTCACAATCATTCAACAGCAGACTTCGAAAGCCTCATCAGAATCAACCGTGACGTGCCCACCACTAGAAACAAAAGTAGACAGCAGCACAACAAAAACAACAATCACAGAGACTTTCCATGGAATCAGAAAGGATGTCACTGCTACTGAGCTACTGGAATCAAAAATTATCGACGAGGGCATGTTCAAAGATCTTAGTGCCGGAAAAGTCACAGTGACCGAAGTGAGTGAAATGGACTCAGTACGGAAGTATTTGGTGGGAACTAACAGTATCGCAGGAGTGTACCTTCAGTCCACCAATGAGATATTGAGCATCCATGAAGCCAAAAGGAGACGCTTGCTGACTCCTGGTACTTCTCTGGTTCTGCTAGAGGCCCAAGCTGCCACTGGATTCGTCATCGACCCAGTGAACAACAAGAAACTTTCTGTGGAGGAGGCTGCAGCTCAAGGAGTGGTTGGCAGTGAGTGGAAAAATAAACTGCTTTCAGCAGAAAGAGCAGTTACCGGATATAAAGATCCCTACACAGGAGACACAATTTCTTTGTTCCAGGCCTTGAAAAAAGACCTCATTGTCAAAGATCATGGAATCCGTCTCCTTGAGGCGCAGATTGCCACCGGTGGCATCATCGACCCGGTACATAGCCATCGAGTACCTGTACAGGTGGCATATGAGAGAGGATACTTTGACGAGGAAATGAATCAGATTCTGTCTGACCCCGATGATGACACCAAGGGCTTCTTTGATCCAAACACCAACGAAAACCTCACCTACCTTCAGCTGGTTGAAAGGTGTTTTAAAGATCCCATCACAGGCCTGAGCTTACTGGTCATCGTGAAGAAAGGAGAGTTTTATTTCTTTATTGATGAGGCAACTAAACTCATTTTCAAATCCACAACAACAACCAGAGCAGGAGGAAAGTACCAGGGAAAAACTGTGTCCCTGTGGGATCTTCTCTACTCCAAGTACATCACCGAGGAGAGGAGGAGAGAACTTGTGCAACAGTACAAGTCAGGATCGATCACAATTGAACGCTTTTTGGAAATCATCCTCACAATCATTCAACAGCAGACTTCGAAAGCCTCATCAGAATCAACCGTGACGTGCCCACCACTAGAAACAAAAGTAGACAGCAGCACAACAAAAACAACAATCACAGAGACTTTCCATGGAATCAGAAAGGATGTCACTGCTACTGAGCTACTGGAATCAAAAATTATCGACGAGGGCATGTTCAAAGATCTTAGTGCCGGAAAAGTCACAGTGACCGAAGTGAGTGAAATGGACTCAGTACGGAAGTATTTGGTGGGAACTAACAGTATCGCAGGAGTGTACCTTCAGTCCACCAATGAGATATTGAGCATCCATGAAGCAAAAAGGAGAGGCTTGCTGACTCCTGGTACTTCTCTGGTTCTGCTAGAGGCCCAAGCTGCCACTGGATTCGTCATCGACCCAGTGAACAACAAGAAACTTTCTGTGGAGGAGGCTGCAGCTCAAGGAGTGGTTGGCAGTGAGTGGAAAAATAAACTGCTTTCAGCAGAAAGAGCAGTTACCGGATATAAAGATCCCTACACAGGAGACACAATTTCTTTGTTCCAGGCCTTGAAAAAAGACCTCATTGTCAAAGATCATGGAATCCGTCTCCTTGAGGCG
Source organism: Lophius americanus (assembly GCA_037951165.1). Lineage (NCBI taxonomy): Eukaryota > Metazoa > Chordata > Actinopteri > Lophiiformes > Lophiidae > Lophius > Lophius americanus. The sequence goes on along the minus strand of JBBDHG010000030.1, from coordinate 935,990 downwards.
CAGATTGCCACCGGTGGCATCATCGACCCGGTACATAGCCATCGAGTACCTGTACAGGTGGCATATGAGAGAGGATACTTTGACGAGGAAATGAATCAGATTCTGTCTGACCCCGATGATGACACCAAGGGCTTCTTTGATCCAAACACCAACGAAAACCTCACCTACCTTCAGCTGGTTGAAAGGTGTTTTAAAGATCCCATCACAGGCCTGAGCTTACTGGTCATCGTGAAGAAAGGAGAGTTTTATTTCTTTGTTGATGAGGCAACTAAACTCATTTTCAAATCCGCAACAACAACCAGAGCAGGAGGAAAGTACCAGGGAAAAACTGTGTCCCTGTGGGATCTTCTCTACTCCAAGTACATCACCGAGGAGAGGAGGAGAGAACTTGTGCAACAGTACAAGTCAGGATCGATCACAATTGAACGCTTTTTGGAAATCATCCTCACAATCATTCAACAGCAGACTTCGAAAGCCTCATCAGAATCAACCGTGACGTGCCCACCACTAGAAACAAAAGTAGACAGCAGCACAACAAAAACAACAATCACAGAGACTTTCCATGGAATCAGAAAGGATGTCACTGCTACTGAGCTACTGGAATCAAAAATTATCGACGAGGGCATGTTCAAAGATCTTAGTGCCGGAAAAGTCACAGTGACCGAAGTGAGTGAAATGGACTCAGTACGGAAGTATTTGGTGGGAACTAACAGTATCGCAGGAGTGTACCTTCAGTCCACCAATGAGATATTGAGCATCCATGAAGCCAAAAGGAGAGGCTTGCTGACTCCTGGTACTTCTCTGGTTCTGCTAGAGGCCCAAGCTGCCACTGGATTCGTCATCGACCCAGTGAACAACAAGAAACTTTCTGTGGAGGAGGCTGCAGCTCAAGGAGTGGTTGGCAGTGAGTGGAAAAATAAACTGCTTTCAGCAGAAAGAGCAGTTACCGGATATAAAGATCCCTACACAGGAGACACAATTTCTTTGTTCCAGGCCTTGAAAAAAGACCTCATTGTCAAAGATCATGGAATCCGTCTCCTTGAGGCGCAGATTGCCACCGGTGGCATCATCGACCCGGTACATAGCCATCGAGTACCTGTACAGGTGGCATATGAGAGAGGATACTTTGACGAGGAAATGAATCAGATTCTGTCTGACCCCGATGATGACACCAAGGGCTTCTTTGATCCAAACACCAACGAAAACCTCACCTACCTTCAGCTGGTTGAAAGGTGTTTTAAAGATCCCATCACAGGCCTGAGCTTACTGGTCATCGTGAAGAAAGGAGAGTTTTATTTCTTTGTTGATGAGGCAACTAAACTCATTTTCAAATCCACAACAACAACCAGAGCAGGAGGAAAGTACCAGGGAAAAACTGTGTCCCTGTGGGATCTTCTCTACTCCAAGTACATCACCGAGGAGAGGAGGAGAGAACTTGTGCAACAGTACAAGTCAGGATCGATCACAATTGAACGCTTTTTGGAAATCATCCTCACAATCATTCAACAGCAGACTTCGAAAGCCTCATCAGAATCAACCGTGACGTGCCCACCACTAGAAACAAAAGTAGACAGCAGCACAACAAAAACAACAATCACAGAGACTTTCCATGGAATCAGAAAGGATGTCACTGCTACTGAGCTACTGGAATCAAAAATTATCGACGAGGGCATGTTCAAAGATCTTAGTGCCGGAAAAGTCACAGTGACCGAAGTGAGTGAAATGGACTCAGTACGGAAGTATTTGGTGGGAACTAACAGTATCGCAGGAGTGTACCTTCAGTCCACCAATGAGATATTGAGCATCCATGAAGCCAAAAGGAGACGCTTGCTGACTCCTGGTACTTCTCTGGTTCTGCTAGAGGCCCAAGCTGCCACTGGATTCGTCATCGACCCAGTGAACAACAAGAAACTTTCTGTGGAGGAGGCTGCAGCTCAAGGAGTGGTTGGCAGTGAGTGGAAAAATAAACTGCTTTCAGCAGAAAGAGCAGTTACCGGATATAAAGATCCCTACACAGGAGACACAATTTCTTTGTTCCAGGCCTTGAAAAAAGACCTCATTGTCAAAGATCATGGAATCCGTCTCCTTGAGGCGCAGATTGCCACCGGTGGCATCATCGACCCGGTACATAGCCATCGAGTACCTGTACAGGTGGCATATGAGAGAGGATACTTTGACGAGGAAATGAATCAGATTCTGTCTGACCCCGATGATGACACCAAGGGCTTCTTTGATCCAAACACCAACGAAAACCTCACCTACCTTCAGCTGGTTGAAAGGTGTTTTAAAGATCCCATCACAGGCCTGAGCTTACTGGTCATCGTGAAGAAAGGAGAGTTTTATTTCTTTATTGATGAGGCAACTAAACTCATTTTCAAATCCACAACAACAACCAGAGCAGGAGGAAAGTACCAGGGAAAAACTGTGTCCCTGTGGGATCTTCTCTACTCCAAGTACATCACCGAGGAGAGGAGGAGAGAACTTGTGCAACAGTACAAGTCAGGATCGATCACAATTGAACGCTTTTTGGAAATCATCCTCACAATCATTCAACAGCAGACTTCGAAAGCCTCATCAGAATCAACCGTGACGTGCCCACCACTAGAAACAAAAGTAGACAGCAGCACAACAAAAACAACAATCACAGAGACTTTCCATGGAATCAGAAAGGATGTCACTGCTACTGAGCTACTGGAATCAAAAATTATCGACGAGGGCATGTTCAAAGATCTTAGTGCCGGAAAAGTCACAGTGACCGAAGTGAGTGAAATGGACTCAGTACGGAAGTATTTGGTGGGAACTAACAGTATCGCAGGAGTGTACCTTCAGTCCACCAATGAGATATTGAGCATCCATGAAGCAAAAAGGAGAGGCTTGCTGACTCCTGGTACTTCTCTGGTTCTGCTAGAGGCCCAAGCTGCCACTGGATTCGTCATCGACCCAGTGAACAACAAGAAACTTTCTGTGGAGGAGGCTGCAGCTCAAGGAGTGGTTGGCAGTGAGTGGAAAAATAAACTGCTTTCAGCAGAAAGAGCAGTTACCGGATATAAAGATCCCTACACAGGAGACACAATTTCTTTGTTCCAGGCCTTGAAAAAAGACCTCATTGTCAAAGATCATGGAATCCGTCTCCTTGAGGCGCAGATTGCCACCGGTGGCATCATCGACCCGGTACATAGCCATCGAGTACCTGTACAGGTGGCATATGAGAGAGGATACTTTGACGAGGAAATGAATCAGATTCTGTCTGACCCCGATGATGACACCAAGGGCTTCTTTGATCCAAACACCAACGAAAACCTCACCTACCTTCAGCTGGTTGAAAGGTGTTTTAAAGATCCCATCACAGGCCTGAGCTTACTGGTCATCGTGAAGAAAGGAGAGTTTTATTTCTTTGTTGATGAGGCAACTAAACTCATTTTCAAATCCGCAACAACAACCAGAGCAGGAGGAAAGTACCAGGGAAAAACTGTGTCCCTGTGGGATCTTCTCTACTCCAAGTACATCACCGAGGAGAGGAGGAGAGAACTTGTGCAACAGTACAAGTCAGGATCGATCACAATTGAACGCTTTTTGGAAATCATCCTCACAATCATTCAACAGCAGACTTCGAAAGCCTCATCAGAATCAACCGTGACGTGCCCACCACTAGAAACAAAAGTAGACAGCAGCACAACAAAAACAACAATCACAGAGACTTTCCATGGAATCAGAAAGGATGTCACTGCTACTGAGCTACTGGAATCAAAAATTATCGACGAGGGCATGTTCAAAGATCTTAGTGCCGGAAAAGTCACAGTGACCGAAGTGAGTGAAATGGACTCAGTACGGAAGTATTTGGTGGGAACTAACAGTATCGCAGGAGTGTACCTTCAGTCCACCAATGAGATATTGAGCATCCATGAAGCCAAAAGGAGAGGCTTGCTGACTCCTGGTACTTCTCTGGTTCTGCTAGAGGCCCAAGCTGCCACTGGATTCGTCATCGACCCAGTGAACAACAAGAAACTTTCTGTGGAGGAGGCTGCAGCTCAAGGAGTGGTTGGCAGTGAGTGGAAAAATAAACTGCTTTCAGCAGAAAGAGCAGTTACCGGATATAAAGATCCCTACACAGGAGACACAATTTCTTTGTTCCAGGCCTTGAAAAAAGACCTCATTGTCAAAGATCATGGAATCCGTCTCCTTGAGGCGCAGATTGCCACCGGTGGCATCATCGACCCGGTACATAGCCATCGAGTACCTGTACAGGTGGCATATGAGAGAGGATACTTTGACGAGGAAATGAATCAGATTCTGTCTGACCCCGATGATGACACCAAGGGCTTCTTTGATCCAAACACCAACGAAAACCTCACCTACCTTCAGCTGGTTGAGAGGTGTATCACAGATCCAACCAGTAACCTGAGCTTACTCCCCTTGCACAAGTGAAGGAAAGAAAAGTTTTATCCAAGCACTTCCTTGTTTTATGGATTTCTTTATATCCTATAATTAGCTAAGCATTTGTTTATTTTCTTAATGAAGTTCTTATAAAATGCATTTTAAGTTGTCTTTTTGGATACGGCACTGTCCTCAATATTATTGCTCATTCATGTTAAAAAATGTAAGAAAGAAATGGATTAGAGTAAAAGATATATCCTACACACTGAGCCATAATTCACATTCACACAAATTTTTACCCCGCTTGAAAATAAATGAACCACACATCACACTGCAAAACTGGTCTCATTTAAAATAATAATATATAACAGACACATTCTATAAAAAGAGACGTTGATGAAATGCAATACCTGTTTGATATAGCAAATCCTGGACTGCGAAAAAAAGGCATATTAATTTTACAAGAGGTAACACTAGAAAGTAAGATATCTGTGGTCTTTTCTCGCTTAATGTTTTCTCTTGGTAATTCATGTCTTCCTTGAAAACATTCTGTACATTTTTCATCAGCATCTGGAGATCATGGCACTTATTTTTCCTCAACTTTAATGTTATTTCTTGTTCTTTGCGTTATCAATGGATTTTATCGTTTTTTGCATTGATATAACTAGAGTAGCATAAGCTGAACCTGTTTTTGCCTCCGCCTATGTAAGAATAATGTCTTACATTCACTGTATTTTAGATCTTCTTGTTGTGATCAGCTGCTTTGCTTATTAATTCAAATGTGAGTACACTGAATTTTGTTTTGCTTAAACTACTCAATTTTACATTATTATGCATCTCAATAAATAAGCAAGATGTGAAAATCATATGTTGTGTTTTTTTCCATGTTGAAATTAAACACTATGGAAGAGCCAGAACAATTCAGTGCAGCAAAGATGTATTGGTAGGTGGTTTTCAACACATTTATTTACATTTACATCTATATATATATATATATATATATATATATATATATATATATTTTTTTTTTTTACCTTGAAGAGCTGAACTCCTCCCTTACATCTGAAGGGGTTTCATTGTGTCTCGCTTTTACAAATGTCTGTTCGTTCATCAACTCTTTGCAAAAGAAAACTAGGTCTATACTGTCTTCACCGACAGTAAGGGTATATTTCAGAAAATCCCCCAATCCCCAGCATTCAAAATTAATATGAATTTCTACACGAAAAACAGTGTTTTTGGTGAAAAGACGTCCCTGGTGAATAAGAAATGAACTATTAGAGTAAAATAAGACATAAGCAAGATAAATACGATATATCCTTGAGTTGATCATATGAACCACATTTTGGACTAAGTTGGACAAATAGTTTTGACGATATGTTTTTTCGTAAAAAAACGGTCCCCCTGGCGAGTAAAACACGATATATACAAGTTCATAAGCACCTAAATTGGACTAAACCAGACATACAGTTGAGAAATTATGGCCGAAAACATTTGGAGATAAAACTCCCTCTAGCGATAGAAATATACAAACAAACTTTTCAAATATCAATCCAGTTCTTTGCACTAGTTTCTATGCGGGTATCAAATTTGAAAATGATCCTTGAAATAGTTTTTGGGTGGTCGCGTTAACACGAAGGATCGGGGTTGGCAATAGCGATCCCATTAATATCCAGACTCTTCACATATACATTTAACTAATGAAAGTAGCATAAAAATCCTATAAACTGATGCTTGAAGCCACATGTTAAGATTTCATGAGCAAAAACTCAATAAAGGGTTTGTCTTAAAACAGATAAACCAGCACCTGTCTGATACAAAGCCCACATATCACATATATCTTTAGCTGCTCTTGCACGACCCATCTATCAAGTTTGAACAGCAAACAAAAAGAACAATCGCAGAAACACCTGAGGGTGAGATATCCTCATAAACATGACACCTCAATCCAAATAAAGATGTTTTTCAGACGTTTGTCTGGTTTTTAAATTCAAAACAAATCAGAGGACTAGTCTAATTTGTCCAGCAGTTGGCGAATGTCCTCTTGGCCGCGGTAAATTCTCTTCAATCCTCTTGGAAGGTAACGGCACGATGACAGATTGAGGTAGTTCAGAGCGGCTTGTTGACTGATGACTGACCTGCAACAAAAGGCAGGATTTAAAAAAAAGAAGAAGAAATAGCACTGGATTTACGAATGTGAAAATCTGGCTGCAGATTATCTCTTCGTTCCAAGTTAATTGATTATTGGAAACGCTCAGAGTTTATTGGATTCGGACACGTGGACTTTCAGGGAACTTTACCTGAGGGCGGGAGGCGTTATCCTGGTCCCACTCAGGTTAAGCGAGCGCAGTGTGTCTGCCTCTGTGGCCTGAGCCAGGTGACCCATGGCAACTTCCAGGTCGGCTGCAGTGAAGAGCTGATTCGCAATGTCAAGCTGCTGCAATGTCCGACGCCATTTCTGCGTAACCATGTGAATGCCCGCCTTAGGTGACGACAACCCAACATGGCTACTGAAATACTGTCCCCAGAACAAACACTCAAGCTCTGCCGAATTACACAGGAGGGAAAGAAGGAAGTCCTCATTAATAAATGCATACGGAGCGACATTTTGATCCAGTAAAGTAAGTATGAAAGTTATAAAATAGTTATTACTAATATAAGTATTTTAATGATTTAAGAATAATAAACAAAGTGTTGCTATGTCACCAACACATTTTTAGAACACTGTGGATTAAATATGAAAAAAACAAAATTAGACCTCATTATAAATCATATGGCTTTACCGGGACAGGGCAATGTTGCCAGACCAGCCGGCGTGATTCGCGAACAGCCTCGCAGGTCCAGCACCCGCAGCCGGCAGGAACCAAAAAGAATATCCAACAGATCTTTGTCAGTCATGTAGGAATAAGACGTAGTAGCGATACACAGCTCCTCCAGTAACGGGAAGCCTAGCGGTGGATCGGCACCGTTACGCATCGTCTTATGCAGAGGTCTGACGTTCAGCATCCGGAACGTCTGATACAGGGAATACAACGGATGTAGAGTTTACAGGACTCCGGCACAAAAACATGCTCTAATTCATTACTTATACAGACAAAGCAAAATGGAGAATGGGTTTCTCCAAAAACGTCTATTGTTCATGAAAAAAAATAAAATAAAATTGAGGTGTACGTATCCATCGGCGCCAGGAGGCTTATTTTGATATGAAGGGTGACCGGCCGAGCAGATCTCAGTAGGGCTGATTGGTTGTTGTTCGGGACAACGAACTTAAGATCATCCTTAACGTTAGAACAGGAATTCATTTGAGGTGAAATCGTTCTATTTCCTCTTCTTTTACTGTGTTTAGAGCTTTTACTTTCAGTGGATTTTATAAATTAAATGTATTATTATTATTATTATTATCTTGAGGATATGTGGTCATTCTTTGTCTTTTTGTATATACTGACTATCCTTTTGACTATTCCATATATTCTATACTCTTTGTTTCCTAAACATTTTCTAAGTCGGCCTTAGATTTTAAGTTTCCTGTTTTTCCTTGGCTGTCAAAACTGTGTAATTGTGTAAACATTTTTATTTGAAGGGGCTATACAAATAAATGATATCATTATTTTTATGTCTTTATTAGATGATTGTTATAATCTGTTGTTTTCCATCTTTTGAATGTATAAATGTATTTTTAGTAGTTTTGGACTATGTTTCTATGTGTAGTAAACTCTTAGGTTGTTTTCACACCAGAGCTGTTCACATTAAACATACCCTGGTTGGTTGACTAAGATGGTGCGGTGCGTTTGGGAGGGGGTTGGAGTTTGCGGACCAAACAAGCAAACTCTGGTCCGCTTGAAAACTAGGGTCTCTGTTAGCTTCCAAGTGAACCCCGTTGGTTTTGTTTGTGGTGCGAAAGTCAAGTTCTAAACCAAAGTTAGGAAGTGGAGCATAGCACAGTGCATCTTGGGACATATACTGTATGTGATGTTACATAAATATGATGTACCTGGCTCAGCGTCTGTGTAACCATGAGAACATGTTGTATGCTAGGAGTAGTAGAACCTGAGGACCTCGTGTGATTTAGATATTAAACCCCTACGTATGCGTTTCATTCGCACGGGATAAGTAAATTCTGTATTTCACTTAAATCTACTGACATTATCCCCACGGATATAAAGTCAAGGCTTTGCATAACAGTCGCAGCTGCAAACAGGTCAGCTGTCAACACCTAGAGGTGCATGTGGGACAGACACACAGGGGTTTGGTAGGCAGAGTAGGGGTTCTGGACGATGGACAGACATGCAGGTAGGTGAACCGGACGCGAACCGACCCACTGGAACTCTTAACCCCCACAGAGCAGTACACAGCGTGAGACGGTCCATGCCCTCGGTCCGACACGAAACAGAGGAAACAATAAATACAAATTCCACCCCATATCACTGAGATGTCCAATCACACGGGACTAAAATGATCACCTAACCTCTGTGTTTGGTGAAATATAATGGGTAATTTGCTGTGAAATTTTTACTTGAAAGATTACAGGCATGGCGCATTCACACTGGTTAATATCACAGACCTCCACCCTAAATATAACAAATTTCAACAGGTTCCAAGTCGATACTAGTCCTGTGAGGGACTAGGGAATAAGCCGGCGAAATGGACTTCGGTTCCCTGTTCTGTCCAATACACGAGAGGGTTGTCCTCTTCTTCTTTGTTCATTGGTTCACTATGAGGATTCTTCAGGACTGCGTGATGTTCAGAAGGTTTGGTTATTTTGACAACGCAATTTTGATCAAATTTTTTGAATTTCATCGAACCGACTCCCCCGACTATCGGGTGTGAAAACGACCTCGGTGCATCTGGGTGTGAATGTTTTGTTCTCTCTGTCCCGCATCCTACTGGTAAAAATTACGACGTAGCTAAATCTGTTGGAAACCCTCTTTTCTCTGAGTTCAGACAAATATATTTATGCATGTTCCTGGATATCAATAAACACAAATTTACATTTAGGTAGGGCATTTTATGATCAATACGATTATGAATGAACATATTTTTGCCTGGGCACACTTTTCGCGGAATGGAGCCACATGCGTGTCTGTTTACAAAGAAACTTTAGAAAATGTTTAATGTCTGTTTCTCTAAAATTTCTGTTTCTCTCTGTGTTTTTGGTTGAAGATGAAAATCAGTGAAGATCTCACTGATTTTCATCGTTTCCGTCCTCGAGATGGGTAAACAAACTGGACCTATCTCCTCCTTTATCAAACACTTCCGCATGGATGTTTGTACTCAAAGACAAATCCTTGTTACTTCGTGAGATTTTCAAACTAATCCCACACTACTGATTTTACTCTTCCCTTTAGGGGGGAGAAGAGTTCTTTGATATCAGCCTAACTTCTATCTGTCAAGTCTCTGATGATGATGTGTGTATTAGATTCTCCCTTTTGTTAAAAGAAAAAAAATCCAAAGAGATTGGAAAACAAAGCGGTTTTCCTTTTCATGACCGGAAAAAGGGATGAGAGAAATTTCTAAATTTCATTTTTCCTTTTTCTCACATGAATATGAAAAATAAAAAGGCTAGACAAGAAAAGTCCCATTTTTTCTGACACCGGATGTGGTCGTTTATGAGGATAGTAATGAGGATGGAGCTTATTTGAAAGATTTATTAAATAAAATAAGTAGGTCTAAATATCAGCCCCAAATTTTCATATGGTTTTCCAACAAACCACTACTGATGGAATACAGTGAAGATTGACACGACACAGAGTACTGCTTACTCTCTCTCATCAGTTTACTCATGAATGATGACTTCCAGTCTCAGAATAAAGGGAAGAACAGACTACTTTTCTTTTCATTTTTTCTATTAATTGTATTTTTCTTATTCAAGTTGAAATGAAAATGAAAATCAGCCCATTCCTCTCTCGTCGGGATATTTCTCTCACGTTTTTCAATTCCAATTTTGTTTACTTAAACAAAATGATAAATAACCAACAGTTTTATCTGTTTCTTACATGAAAAGATACACAAACCTTGATGAACACATTCTTCATTTACGATTTTTTTGCACACAGACAAAAACGTGAAGAAATATCCCACAGTCAATTACATGTAGCGACATCGCCTCCGCTAGCATAGAGACCGGAACCATCATACTTTTATCTTTACCTTCATTTTCGGGCATGCGGTCTGTAGCGCCTGGATGCAAACGGGGAGTTCGCAGTCTTTACTGTCAAGCTTTGTGTTGACCTCCAACAACTCCAAATCAGGACAGCATCCCCTCTGAAAAAACACAGGAGAGGAAGTAGGTTAGTAAAAACAAGTCTGAGTGGTCAGTCATCGGTCATTCTTTATCCTGTCTGTCATTAGTGTCTCTGCTCATGTCGTCTGTGTGTGTGTGTGTGTGTGTGTGTGTGTGTGTGTGTGTGTGTGTGTGTGTGTGTGTGTGTGTGCGCGTGTGTGTGTGCGTGCGTGCAGGCCAGCACGGTTATTTTTTTATTACTGAGATCAAAATTATTTGTTGCTTTAATGAAGTGTTAGGCTCTTTTACGGCTCACTTGATTTACTGAGAAAAGTCAGAATTCCCGGCAAAGATCCCGCTGAATTAGATTTACTATATATTTAAACTTCCTTTTTAGCAAACGGAGTAGATCGCTAACTTGGAAAAATAATTACGTGAGGGAATATGTCTTCTTTTGTCTAGTGTGTTGACCATATTCATCATCACCGTGATTATTCGACAAACATCTTTTATCAAATTGAACTTTATGTCGTTGGTGATGTCGGCGTGTTCTTGTGGGCCGAATGGACGCGGTGATGTGCTGTACAGAATCGCCACTGTGGATGTCTGGACAATTCACAATGGCTTTCATGTGATCATCATGCAGCAGTTTATGGTGCCTTTTGACCAAGCAAGTAGTGTTACTTTTTGCAGCACAGGCAAACTCTAAAGCATCTTTGCATTTCTTCCAAGTAAAAAAATGTCCTCGCTATAGAAACAGGTTTGTGTCTGCAGCTCCTACTGACCTAAACTAGGACAAGATGATGCACTTGAACCATGGAAGGTGTTGTAAACTGCACAACAAATTTACCTTTTAGGTACTAATAAAGAAATATTTTGTAGATTAGTGATGCTCTTTCGTCATTAATGGTACTCGCGGTACTCACCAATTTTGATTGGTCCCATACAGGTAAGGGATTGAGGAAGAACTCCTCAAATTAAATGTGTCTCATTAATAATCTCATATTCTATAAAGTCAGCAATCTGTCTAAGAGCAGATCCTTTATTGACTCAGCAATGAAAATAAATACAGTTGACTATTTGTTCTGCCCTCCTTAATAAAATAAGACAGATTTCCTTGTGTAGCTTCGCACGAGCTAAATGTCCACACTGGATTGGACTACGGGCTTATGATTGGGAAGTAACGGTCAAAACAGTGTTTTAAAAAGAAAAAAAGCCCAATGAGTGAATTATGTCAAATACGAGTTAAGTTTTGGTGATAAAACTCCTGTTGGTGGCGAAATAAATACAACTGATCTTTCCCAAGATCACTCCAGTTCTTCCTCACACTAAGGTTTATGTGGGTATACATTTTAAGAAAGATCCATGAAATACTTTTTGGAGCTATCGTATTAACACAAAGAATCTGTGGCCATGGCGGCGATGACAATTCCATAATAACCCCAACTTTTTGCATAGGAAATAAGGAGATGCCGGCAGAGGAGCCAGAGCGCTGCACCTAAACACATCACCAGACACTTCTAGTGGGTCACAGGTGACTTTAGTATGAGTCTATACATTTTCAAGTGGAGGAAAAAAGAGGGCTTACAGTCATGGCAGTCAGAAGTCTGTCGTTTTTTAGTCCATGAGTGAACAGAATCTGTCTCATGTGGCTCCCGTGGTTTTCAAGGTATTCCAGGAGTCCCTCAACCTGAAACTACAGCAAACAAGATTTCAACAAAGTAACTATTCAATAGAAGTCAAAGAAAGGAGAAAAAAAACCCTGCCATGTTCATCAAATTAGACTAATTATCATTAATTTATATTCTTGTAAATACGTTTGAGCTTCAGAGATTTTTGCCCCAGCTTTTCTAATCGTGTGTAAAGAAAACAGCTATGCATAAGAGAGAGAGCTGAACTAAAGACTTAACTTAACTTATAGATGTCAAAGATGCACCCGTTATCAAGAAAGACATGCTGTAACGGGGAAGGAGTGTGCTGTACCTCTGAGTACTGGAGGTTGATGGATTGCAGAGAACGGTTGTGCAGACCCAGACTCTGGAAGCCACAGGCTGTCAGGCCGGTACAGTAGGAGAGCGTGAGGGAGCGGAGGTGAGGGCAGTGCTGCGCCACCACCTACAAAAACAAAAACAAACCAAGAATACGATGAAATGTGCAAGTCTCAGCATTTGGAATGAAATGGAACATAACATTTATCTACTAATATTCTAAATTCCAAACCAGCACTGACCCAAAAGTGGATTTCATACTTGAGAAAAAAAACTCCTGCCAAAAAAGCCCGTTATTACTTAGATTGTTGATTTACATGCTAAGTGTTTCCTCCACTGATCCTCTGATTTGTCCATACTACTACTCATAATTCCAATAATAGTAAAAAAAAAAAAACATGTGGGCACTCTTGAGAGCTCATACCGACTCATACCGAGCAAATTTAGGAATCAACAATCTTCACCGGCCACAGCATGATCTTTCCTACTCTCTGTTACTGGTTAGTTAGAATTACAGAGAATACTCTGTATTTGAATTTTATTTATACCTGCATTCACGTGCACTTAGTGCCCATAACTGAAAATAGATAAAAATGAAATTCTCTTTCAAACAGAAGAACAGTTTGTCTATTTTTTTTCTCTAATATCTATCACATTTAAAGTACGGCGACCACAGTGTCTAACTGGTTGCCATGGTGAGTTACAGTATCATAGCTCTGTTGATGATAGATTTGGATTGTCCCCGTGTCCAAGTTTAATCAGACTTAAACTCAGAGTTGATTGAACTCAGATCAGCTGTTCAGAACCAGAATCAGAAAATAGTTTATTGCCAAGTAAGTCACACTTACAAAGAATTTGACCTGTTATCTTGGTGCAAAGCCACAAAATTTTATATTGAATATATAATAAAAGTGAAAGTTCAGTTTTGTAACGGAAAACTCAGCGTTTGTTAAACATGCTTTCTGGAATATGCCACTTTTCCCTTCTAGCTCTAGTTGGCAGAGGTGATAATAATGACAAGAATACAAATTATTAATAATAATATTTTGATAAGAAAGTTTTTTTTTACATGATTTACGATGAAAACTGAACACATAAAATCACAAAGAAAATAGCGATTCAAAAGATGAGATGAGTCTGGACCCCAAAAGTTGTAAATCTTTGTGAATCAGTCTGGTCTGAAAACCACCAGGAACTATACCCAGTATTTCAGACTGGGCAACAAAAAATCGAATAAATAACTTGGGACAAAGCCTCTGTAGTTTGTCATCAATCATCTAGCATAGCTTAAATATGGTGCTAAATCCACGTCAATTTGTTAAACAATTAAAAAAACAAAATTATTGAAAAACTAAATTTTGAACCTTGATGTTCAGGTTTTGATCTTGAACTTTTGGAAAAAATAGTAACAAACAAACGTATAAAATGTATTAAAAATAAAATTAAGTGTGGGAAAAATGTCAAGTTCTATTCATGAAGCAACAGCGGAAGTGGAGGAAAGCCAAACTGCTTCAGTAGGGTTTTAGGTGAGCTGCAGGTGGCCATTATTTTGTTCTTGCTCGTAGTGAAGGAGAAACAAAGTAATAAGTAATCTAATCAAGTGGGTATTAAGGCGAAAAATAAATAATAAATCCTTGAGATGTCTGTGTATATTCTCATTTATCCAGATCACTGTGACCTAAAGTATCTGCACTTCTGCTTTGGCTTCAAAACGTTTCACTACTCATCCAAGAACAGAACAAGTCCAGATGCTTTGGATCCAAACCACGGAAATGTTTCTGAAAGCAAGATTGATTTAACACATTTATCCGATCTGAAGTTTCCATTGAAGTAAAGGGACTCTAGCGTTTTTCCAATGATTAGTTAATGAATGGGACAGACAATTATGTAATTATGTTTGTGAAGGACAGATATCGCCTCTTGGCGACTTACCTCCACTGCATAGCTAACATTCTTTGTCCAGTGATGGAGAGAAAAGTCTCGTAGCTGAGAGAACCTGGAAATAACCAACATAGTTTAATGTTTCCTGTCGAGAGATGATCCTGTTATTAAATGTATCTTAACACAAATAAGTCATGGCTCACATGTCAAACCTCTACAGACTGACCTGTTCTCTGCCAGCCAGTTGAAAGTGTCCTTAATCTTTTTCTCAGTTTTAGGTAGCTGGGTTTTGCCCGGAGCGATCCAGCAGTGACCGATGGAAACTTTACTCCACAGGATCAGACTGGAGGCAGCAGCGTTCCACAGACGACAAACACTGCCCACCCTGGACCAGAAAAACAGAGGAGAGAAGAGGGACTTGGTTTAGTTTGTGCTGACACCTGCTGGAAACAGCGATGGTCGGTCAAGTGTGCTGATAAGCTGCGGTGATAATGACAACATTGCAGGATATTGTGGCAATTAGTGCATCACAACTGCCTGGAGAGACACAAATTTAGTTGTCATGCAAATAATCCCTTTTAATGATTTATTTGTCTTATATTTTATTTCACAATTATAGCATCAGTCTAATAACAGTGTAATAAACAAAGTCATCCGAAATCAATCCCTTGATTGAACCAGGAGCTCAAAAGTTCTGTGAATGAGGCATATCAGGACATTTTTTGTGTTAGCTGTTTAAACCAACGGAGAGAAGGGTAGACAAAATCAGAGCAAAGGTAAGAGGAAGAAATAGAGAGGAAGGTATAAATATGATGTGAATGTCTGTATCATCCAGATGTCTTTAGCCACAATAATCGTTCTAGCGAAGTTGAAAAATAATTGCGGTTATTTGAAATAATTGCCATTATGAATATGTAATAATTGGCCTTGGGACTGGTAAATGCTTGTAGATAGTCTTTAAAAGTTAATTAGCCGTACTATTACTAGTTTAAAAAAATCTCACATTTATTAAGATCAGAAAAAACCAAATGCATACAAAAAACATATGAAATAATGAAACTGTTCTGCACTGAAACCAGAAAAACATCTGGCTTTACACAGCCAGTCCATGAATTTGCTAGTATGCTGAAGTACAGTAAAGCCTTTTATTCACTCATCAGATCAAATATGTGCTTATTACCTGCATAGAAACGGTACAGCACCATCTTGGATGATTGCCATCTTAAAAATATTGATCAGCACCTCCTCTGGAAGATTTTCACCCCATCGGTTGTCTGCTGCTTTCTCTGGCACAAACCACTTTGTGTCATCTTTATCACTGGCAAGAGGATTATTCTCTGGTTTAGGTTTCACTGAGGGAGACTTTTTCCCCTTTATCTGAACAGCTTTGCTTTTTCCTTTAGTTTTCCCTTTTCCTTTAGTTATCTTTTTCTTTTTGCGTCCTTTCTTTGGAGGAGTCCAGGCTGAGCCGCCATACTCTGAGGTAGAACTGGATATGATGAGAAGCATATCTTCTCCTTGCTGGACTGTGTAGCCAGGCTGAGCGGGGCGAGAGGTTCTGGTCTTTTTTTGCTTCTTGGCTTTTTTGGCATTTGTAGGATGACCAGCACTCCTCTTCACAGAGGTCCTCTTCTTTGCCTTTGTTTCATCTACTTCTTGACCTGATGTATTTGATGTGCCCGGTGCAGCGTCCGCTTTCATTTCGCTGTTGGAAAAAGCCTCCATTTCAGAAGAATCCATCGCGTGCAGCTAACTACTCTTAACCACTAGCTTCATTTCAAAGAAACCAGACATTCGCTGATGAGGGACATGTCAGCATCTGAGAACAGAATCAGAATCAGGTCAGTCTGTACCTGTGTGAGAGATCAAATCTTTACAGTATGGATAAAAATGTTGTGTACATGTCTTCTGATTTGAAGAAAAGGAATTAACTCGAAGAGTCTCACTTGTCTTTCTTATATATATGGATTTATTACAGACAGATTTGTTATAACAGAGGAGATATTGGCACACTCAGGTGTCTCAGCCCAGAATCCTGTTATTCAGATCCAGCAGGATCATTATATGCTTACAATGTCAGCCTATATCTACCAGGTCAGGCTATTTTGTCCTTCAGACAGAATAATGCCCAGATCATTCGCCAGATATAACATTAG
Organism: Lophius americanus; assembly: GCA_037951165.1. Lineage (NCBI taxonomy): Eukaryota > Metazoa > Chordata > Actinopteri > Lophiiformes > Lophiidae > Lophius > Lophius americanus. Next base: position 919,374 of record JBBDHG010000030.1, on the reverse strand, counting down.
GAAAGACGTTGGAAACATGTGGGGAGAAGATAGTATCTTCTTTTCCCTAACACTCATTCTTACTCCAGAATCTCAGACTCTCATTGAATTTGGACATCAAACAGCCACTCTTGAAGGTATGTGGAAAGTGTCAAAAAACACCTTGCTCCTTATCCTAAATTGATAATGGATTAACCTCAGAACATCCAATTATAGGATCCCCATTTCTCCTTGAGAGAATACCAACCTTATTTAAGAAACTATGCAACTGAAAGGGGAAACATTCTAATGTTGATCTGCATTTGTTTGTGATTCTGTAACTTATTTTCTGTATTTATGTGTCCTATTATGCAATTTCTTCTAATGTTGAAGTAGTATGTTTCCTTAAGGTCTCCCTCAGAAAAAGATATTTGGTCTCTACCAATTTCCCAGTTTAATAAAGGTAAAGCTGGTGATACAGGGAATATGTACAGTCTTGTGGAATCCAATGGAATCCAGGGTTGAGTGTGATAAACTGAAGAAATTCATAAACTGGAGTGCACAATGCTGAGTTGTGAATACTACACAGAGTGCTGCTATTACCAATTTGTATGATGAAGGACGCTAATACATGGATTTGGCTTGTAAGTGAATGGCTTTTATTAAAGAAAAAAAACAACACAAATAAGTGTATCAGTGTTTTCTTCTAAAAGATGACTCTTCCCATTGTTTACTACATATACATGAGTTGCTTTCTATTTTAATTTGCTTTAAGGTTGCAATGATCTACAATAGTAGATAGTAGTAATAATAGAGATCATAATATAAAACCATCAACCAAAACATTAAAACATCTGCCTTATATTGAGCCTAGATTGGTCCCTTTTTGTCACCAAAACAGCTATGATACACTGTGTGTTGCGATTCTTTTCTATTTGGACCCAAACTAAATTTTTTAGAAATTAGTGGTACAGTAGATCTCCTATACGATCATACAACACAGGTTGTAGCGTATAGTCCCCATGTGCACCAATGAGTCTTCTTCTCATGACCCTGTCACCAGTTCACTATTTTCCCTTCCTCAGACCACTTGGTAGGTTTTGACCACTGCAGACTAGGAAAACCCAACAATATCTTGAGCTCTGGAGATGCTTGTGGTGTCTAGCCATCATAATCTGGTCGTTTTCAAAGTCCCTCAGATCTTTACACTTATCCATTTTCCCTGATTCAGCACACCAACTTCAGAACAAAATGTTCTCTTTGTGCCTAATATAGAGTATATACCACCCACTAACAGGTAACCATGGAAGGTAGAGGAGCAATGTTATGTTGACTTCATTTTTCAGTGGTTATAGTGTTCTGGCTGATCAGTGTATATTAGAGAATGGTACGGCAGTATTCAGCTGAGCTCCATGGATAATGCCAATCTAGCCTAGGCTCACATCACCCGCTGAAAACGTTGTTTTATGTTAAGGTTTGAGACAATATTGGTGTCAACAGTCTAATTGCATTATTAGCATCACATTATTAAGATAATCGCGCTATGTTGACTGTTTATAAACTGAGAACCAGTCACGTTCTTCCATCATAGTTGCAGCCAGTAAGATTTGGAAAAAAGCAACGTAAATGTAAAACTTCATATGTATAATAAAACAATTTACTAAGTTTAATATAAAACAACAGTTAACTGATTATAGACAACGACAATGTTGCTTGCTAGCTAACGTTGAGTTAACACAACTGTGTTAATTAGTTAGCTAGAACTACATACAACATAACGTTCCAGAACATGAAGCTGGTATTCTTTAACCAATAAACACGTATACCCACAATGCATAATTGCTTTATAAAGTACAAATAAATCTATTTCACATTACCTTTACTGCTTATTTGTGAACGAGAGCCGCCTACCCACCATACCCACTATGCATTTCTGATTTCTGTGTGATTGGTGGAGACCGGTTCAAATCCCACCCTCTGCAAAACTATCCAATCACTGACTGGTTCACTGTTCTGACTCCGCCCCGTTTTGTGCTTTTGAAGTCAGTTACCTGTTTTGGAGATATTTTTTGTATTTTCATTTTTGATTTTTTTGTTTATTTTGGCTAGGATTATATAGTTAGTTCAAGTTTTTAACTAGTTGTGAATTTTGCGGGGATTTTATCTACCTAACCCCAGATTTTATAATATGTAAACAATTCAGTTTAAAGATTGATCACACCGATTTCAATTACCTACTTATAACACTCACGCGTTTTTGCACACAAGCACGCACATACAAGTGCATATATATATATATATATATATATATATATATATATATATATATATATATATATATATATATATATATATATATATATATATATATAAATATATATATATATATATATATATATATATATATATATATATAAATATATATATATATATATATTGGCGGCATAAATAAAATGCAAAAGAAAGAGATGTATAGCGTACATGGGAAAGATATCAGCTATACATCTCTCTTCTTGCATTTAAATTATGCTGCAAATTTTTTTGGCCTCTGTGTCCTAAATCTATTAAATGTTATATAAATATATACTTTTGCATATAATTGATCTTTAGCGGAGCATTTCATTACTTCGTGTAAAATATTTAAATATGATAGAAAAATGCTATGGCAGCAAAACCACAAGGGGTAAAAGACCGACTCAGCATGGCGAATCCGTTGAGGTTAGGAAATGGATACATTGGTATTTGAGAGTAATGCTCAAATTACAGGACTAAAAATCAGACAACAGAAGAGAACCTAAAGTGCATTATAAATGAAATGTATTATTATTATTATTATTATTAACCTGTTGTGTCAAGGACGACTAAACCTGAGGGTGGCAGTAATGGCAGGTTAAAGCCTAAGAAATAACGTAAGCCCCGAAGAAGTAGAAGAAGAACCCGAGGAAGAAAAAAAAAGAAAAAGAAGAAGAAGAAGAAGAATCTGCAGCAGACGTAGTCGTCGTATAGCTTGTCAGTAAGAACCTATGCTTAATACATTTTAACTGCCTTAACGATTGAATTGATGTTTATCTTCCATACCCAGTACCCTAAAATTATTCATTAGAGGTATTGTTGGCAATTTACAGCAGTTTACGATGTTTTAAACAGGGCTAACATTGTTCAGCAGCTCACAATGCCAACATTAGCAAGCATCATGGGATACAGCTGAGAGGAGTAGCATAAGGATTTTGTTTTCCTAAATTTATATCATAGTTAGGAATCAGTGCAATGTGCATCTGAATTTAACGGGATTAAAAAACACAACAAACAGATCCCCAATGTGCAAGCTAACGATACAATGTTTTATACAGTATTTTATACATTATGATGAAAAGCACGTCAATACATTGTTTTCCTCCGTCTTGACAATGAAGATAAGGTTGACGTGTGAGCCTAGTCTCCCTAGTCTTGTATGCAGTTTAGCAACATGTTGATAAATGTGCACAGCTCATTTATTTTTAAGGGGAAAGGAATGGATTCCTCTTAGCTTTAATATTAGTAATAGTGTTTCTGTAAACGATAATGTTAAGGATATGTGTCTGTCTGCAATCTCTAGGGTACATTGAGAGTGTGCACTTTGTTCTGGTCTATTTAATCTCTTTTTTTCATGCTATGCAAAGCCCTGACAATTAAAAATTAATCTAATGAAATTAGCAGACAATTCATTAAAATTTTGTCATTTTATCACTGCGCCTGTGGTACTTGTCGGAGCCAAGTTTCATAATGTGGACATATTATAGTGTATATAACGGCTTTACCTCAGAAGAAGTCAGTCAAATGATTTTAAAATACGACAGCAAAGGTAGTGCCACAGAGGAGCAGTTGGTGGAGACTGTGAGCCTGCATTAAAAAAACCTTTGTCAAATCGTCGTTGCCTGTCAAAGGCCCACAAATTTTGAACACAAGGAATAAAATTATTAACTTACTTTAAGGCTTTTACACTCAAGGAATTTATAAACGTCAAATTTGTGAACAATTAGATACATGAGTTCATTAAACACACGTTGTCTTTCTCCTTGACTCTCCATGACCGTCATTGTTTTGAGTTGTCAGTCTTAGTCGTTGTTTCAACTACTTTTGTTAGTCCTGTCTATATCATATTTTGTGTCTCTTGTGTTAGAATTGTATAATGTGCTTGGTGCTTTGTATTATATTTCAGTCTGTTGTTTAAATGTTTTTTACGGTTTAAATAATTGCTTGTTTTATTCAGCAAAGGCCTAACTAGGTACAAGGACTGCAGATAACCTCTGACCACAAGTCCTATACACAATGCAATAGTTTAATTTTATCTTAATGTGACAATGTCTCAATAACTAATGAAATAAATGAGTTGTACTTTGAAGCTAGATTTCCCTATTAGGGCTAAAAAAAAAGGGGGGGGGGGGGGCTCTCCCCTTAAACCTGTGTAGAATAATGTGCACTGTGCAATATTTGTATCTTAGAGTATCTTTGTCAAAGAGTCTCCGAGTCAGTTCAGAGAGTGCTGTTCACGGGATTATTGTTATCATATTATTACAGCCGATACTGACTAAAAAAAAAAACAGTTGAGGATATACATCTAAATATTGCCTTTGTGTGAGCACAGATTATTTGAAGTCTTAACCGTCTACAGAACCCAAAATTATTCGGGTATCCTGTCCAAATGAGGCTCAAATTCTAAAGACCTTTGGATTTAACAGGTCAACATTTGTTGTCCACTTTATTGTAGATTACATAATATTTGCTGGGCATAATGATGTGGTGTTTCTCACACTGCCATGGTATGTGCAAAATAAATTAACAAAACAATGATGTTTATGGTAGGACATCAGTATATGAAAATAAATAAAAGCACATAAAGCTACTGGGGGGTTATTGAAAAATACTGTACCTCATAAAAAACTGCAACAAATATACACACCTGCAGATAGCAACATATTTTCAGTGTAATTTGCATAAGGGCATTCCTCTTCAGATATCTTTTTCTCTGCTTTACTGTTTCAGGATTGTAAAGGGTTATGGCTGTTAAACAAGTAGCTGCTTTCAGCTGTGATACATGGAAAATGGTCATTGTAACAAAAGTGATGTGACAGTTTCATTAATTCAGGTTAGGTGTGTTTAAGGTTAGGTAACACATAAATTCCTGTTAGCAACTAATCAAGCATTTTCTCTTATTATTAACACATGTCTTTTGTTTTTAATGTGTTGTGCTTATCCAGGTTGATGAATGAATACTGAGCACGCAATGGAGAAGGGAAAGGATTTCTCCCTCATCGGTAAAGCAGCTGTAACTGAAACTAATCTGAGTAGGTCAAAACATTTATTTATGTGTACATACTGTTAGTAAGATGAGCTATTTCTTTATTTATTAATTATTTCTAAAAATAAGTGAATTTGTAATACTAAGAAACTTTTCCTCTTTAGTGATTGCATTGTAATGTGTCAGAGAACATAAATAAATTCTACATAATCCTAAATAATCCTCTATAGTTAATAGATTTTCTTATCCGTCCTTTCAGTCGAAGTTGCAACATCACCTTTTGGCTAAGCATTACTTTTCTACAAGAAATGCTGAGTATTATCTGTTTTGTTTTTCAGGAGATGAGTACTATTTGAAGCTGGTTGCAGATTTCATTGGTCCTCAGTCGGGAGAAGGATTAGAGCTTGATAAGGCGCCATGCAAGAACAGACTTATGATTCAAGTAGGACTTTTGAGAGAAGACAATAATTTTCCATGGGTTGCCATTTTAAATTGGCTGAAGAAGATTTTGCCCTCCCATCAGTCGGCTGACTTTCGTCGATTGATTGAAATAGGCATTGCAACTACATTGAGTCTTGGAAAAGATGCCAGGATGACCTTCCTGGAAGCTGACGTCAACTTTAACTTTGTTGGCCCAGTATGTGACAGCATCGGAGTGGAGCGACAACATCTTTTGGAGCTACGGGATTTTTCAGAGCGAGCACAGCTAATCGAAGTCACAAACGGATTAATTCTGGAGTTGAGTAACTTTATCACCAGGGAAAAAATCGCACCAATCATTTTAGTCACTTGGCTCAAAAACTTCAGCCCAGACTTTTGTACGAATCGGAATGTTCAGAAAACATATCAAGATCTCAAAGCCAGGATCAAAAAGTTGAAACTACATTGTCGCAGTTATGAGACGAGAAGTCACAGGAGGAATGCAGTGATGGAAAGCCTGCTTCAGAGTCCGTTTGAACTGGCGCCAGAAAAAAATCCAAAACTTATTGCAAAGAAACGCATGAAAAGAGACGATGCAGTGTTTAATGAAAAATTTACAATCAAGCAGGAATATGAGCCCTGTGAAATCACACAAGGTGAGGGGTCTGAGATGAACAGAGGAGCTGGTGTTGAAAGTGATATTGATTTGGATGAACCCAACAGTGGAGATGACAGATCCTCAGACAAAAAAAAAGAATCCCTGACGCTTCTGGACATAGCAATGCTGTCTGCCCAAAAGCTATCGAGCATGTACGGCGGTAAAACGGACGCATGCAAGAAGGTTTCTTTAGATCTCCTCAGAAATCAGTATACTCTGACATGCAAGGAGCATCCAGCCATGGCAAAGTTTGAGGAGAAACTCAAATCACTGGGAGAAGATATTTCCCTCACCACTCCTGTGGTGTTCTTAAACTACAACGCCAACTTCCTTGTTGACGTACACAACGCTATCGAGCAGCAGATCATGAGTTTTGAAAAAGAAATTATTTTATCAACAGACGAACAGCTGGGCCGGGACAAGCTTCCAAAATTCAGGAACTTTGTCAACATGTCAGAAAGTGCTACTTCACGCTACATTCACATGGCTTGTGATATCCTGAGCCCTAGAACCCCCAGTGCGCAAAACTACAGGAAACACTGGGTCGCTTTCTGCGAAGAAAAGAGAAATTCCTCCAAACTTACCGTAAATCAGTCAAACCGATTCAACAACTACTTTGAAGCTGCAGCAGGTCTGATTCACCACCACAAAGAGATCGCTCCCTTCTTGTCGGATTTGCTGTCACTGAACAACGACGAATGCGAAAACGTGATCCTGGAGAGCGTTGCTGCTGACGCCAATGATTCCGTGGTACAGAGCCTAGTTTGCGTCCTGGCCATCGTTTACTGCAAAATCCTCGGTCCTTATTGGCAGCTCCTGAAAAGTGAAGGAGAGTACTCGTTCTTCAGTAAGTACGTACTGTGTCTCTACCAGAAGTTTCTTGATTGGTCCAAAGACCCTTCTTCTCTGTTGGAACCTGAGGGGGCCACAAATATCTTTCTGCAGTCCCCGCTGCAGGAGAGTAACTTTGACGGAGTGTTTCAATACTGCGGTCAGTGGCACACCAACAGGGAACTGATCCGAGCTTGCTTAAAGAGGATGTTAAAGGTGATTGCTGCTACCACCGAGGAACACCTGAAGGATTTCCTTCCTGGAGGATTATTTTCACAGAGCCCTTCATCTGATTTGAGCTTACAACTGGCGGGATGCACATTTTCCGTATTGATGGCAGAGTATCCCTTCGGCCATGCGTACCCGTACGAGAAGAAAAGACCCGACAAGTCCCCCAAGCAGTCCTCACACAAGAACGCATCGTTGGATAGCTCTGGGGAAGATGATGAACTGCTTGGTTCTCCTGGCGACAGCTCAGATGAGCTTTCCACGTGGCGAGCAGGAAAAAGTACTAGCCAGATTGATGACCAAAGTCCGCGGCTGAAGTTGGGTCACAAAAATAAAAGAGAACGGTCAGGAGGGGAGTTTAAAGAGCTTGTGGAAAACATAGACAGAGACTATATCAAAGCAACAGTGTGCCAACATGGAGGTCCATGCAAAACTCAGCAGGATGTCGACAAAATGATGTTGCGTTTCGATGGAAAATCCCGGGCAGAGAAAAGGGAGGCAGTTCGCTGTGAGATACTTTACCAAAAAATGATTCTTAACAACACAGACCCGAACTTGAATTGTGTTTTCCATAACGCTACACAGATGTTGCTGAAGCTGAAACTGGCTCTTCCTCGTGTCAAACCAGGGTACTCCCTTGTTTGGGCACCTTCCACGAAGTTCCAAGATACAACTCGTGTAGCCAACTGAACGCATTCACACCAGTGAACTTTCACTACAGTTAAAAGGGTGATATTAAGGGATAGAAGAGGGCCATGAATGATGGTGTAAGGAAACTGGGTAAACATGTGACTTCCTGATAAGACTTTTTGTTTACAGCATCAGCTGGAATACAGACCTTGAACCCATTCTTTGCACATAAATACTACACACTGCATGTTTTTAATGATAGATGTAGCTGTCACATGCGTACTACATTCTGCTTTTTAGTACCACTAGTTGAAATTATAAAGTCTGATTTTGTGAATCATTTTTATACAAGTTTGTTCCCATTGCTGCTGATTGAGACCATTTTGATGACAAAATAAACACCTATGTTCATATTTCCTTGCTATTGAGAACCTGTTTAATAAATTCTTAGGTTAATACCCAGCCACTGAGACAAGAATTCAGTGTTTCACGACATAATGACCCCTGTGTTTCTTAGATTTGTTGTTGTGCCACGGGCATCAACCATGTCACCGAGTTCAGTCCTACTAAAGTGTCGACTGGATGGAGCTCAGGGAAAGTACTGTAGCTGAGACGTTGGTTAATGGGGTCATCAGGTCAGCCATAACATTATAAACACCTGCCTAAAATTGTCTTGGCTTCCCTGTTGCTGCCAACACAGTTCTATAATGCACCATGAGTTCTGACGCCTTTCATTCGGAACCGGAAGAACTTTGTTCGCAATTTGTGCTAATCAGTGGCTAGCCTACACGTCAATGAGCCTTGGCTGCCATGACCCTGTCAACAGTTCATCATTTGTCCTTCCTTAGACCACTTTGGTGACATGTGCCATAATAAGGAGAAATCAAAGGTTATTTTCACTTGACTTGCGGTTACTATCTCCACGAAGGAGGTTATGTTTTTACCTTCAGTCTGTTTGCAAGATTACAGAGAAAAAGTAATGGATAGATTTGCATGAAATTTCACCAGCAGGTATTCTGTTACATATCCAAGAGATAGTAAGATTTTGGTGACTATAATTTTTGACCCCACAAGGTGACGTTACAATATAATTTTCTTAACCAGTGCCTTGGGGGATGTTTGCACTCTGATTGTTTGATAGTTCATAATGTTATGACTGCTTGGGCTATTGGCGAGAAGGGGGCTAAATTCATTTTGGCCCCTGGAAAATATTAGTTGAAGTCTGCTAGGGCTGAGCATTTGATTTGATTTTATGGTATGGGCAGTAGTGACCAAACGGGTTGCTCTGAAACTTGTAACAACTCCGAAATCATATCCAGGCCAAATAAAACCAAAAACAAGTCTCTGGTAAGTTGTCAACTACTTGGAGCATGAACTCACCATTTTATCCCCAGGCAGTGACTTAAAGGGCTTTCTGTGATAAAGATGCCTTCATGGTCATCGGAAAAGTGTCTGACCCCTCATGCACAAGGGTGAACCACGCGGCTGCTATATTCAGGTTAAACATTAATATGATTTAAGACAGTTTGAAATTTTGATTGGGTATTCAGGTTATATTATTAATTTAAAAAAAAACAGAACGCTGGAAAATATTAAAATGCTGTAAACGCCCTTTATGAATTAGCCGTGACACAGAAATGTACAAGTAGTAAGCGAAGGCATCCAAAGTGGGCGGAAACTTTGCGTAAGTGTCTCCCCGTTGTTCAGGCTGAGGCAGCGCGCGGGGGAATATATTGTTAGCATTTCTGCCGGTGTACGGGCAATTTCCTTAACCTCTTGATCGAGCCAAGTGGTACAATGGGCGTCAGCTGGTGGAAAAGTGCAGCAGTTACACATGCGCTTATAGCGCTGTTCGCCATGGGCTCGTGGATTTCCGTCAACAGTCTGTGGGTCGAGCTCCCAGTGGTCGTTAGTGTGCTGCCCGAAGGTCAGTGCTCCATCTTCACCTCACCCGGCTTTTGGACTCTTGCACTTTAATCTATATTTAACTAAACCCAAACAATTAATGTACCATATTTGTATTTCTGTGGTCCTTAAATCCATGGGGAGGCTAGCCCTAAGCTAGCTAGCTGAAGTTACAGGAGACTTCAAGTCTCCCAATGTTATTGTTGTTCATTATAGAACTTCTTTTTTAAATTATATATTTAGAATGGAAGCACACAATCTATAGTTGAAGATTAACTTAAGCATTACAGGTTATAATTTGTAAATTGCGCCATTAAGTGATTGCGTAATTGAATACAATTACACCGAGTACATACAAACGTTACACTCGTCGAGTAACATTTACGCACTTTTACGTGTTTACAGACATTGAGCTCACCGCCACTTATGTATTTAACGTTTCCATTTGTATTCACGGTGCTTAAGCGATACTTACTCATGGAATTAAACAAATTCTTGTAAGATTTTACATAGTATCACCTTTAAATTAATAAATACAATTTAAATTTAAAACCTCTTTGAAACCTTTCAGTCTGGTTTCCGTTCCGCCCACAGCACAGAAACAGCTCTGCTTAGAATCACAAATGACCTACGGATGGCAGCAGATGCTGGTTCACCTTCCCTCCTGATTCTCTTTGATTTGTCAGTTGACCATGGAATACTCCTACATCGCCTACATCACACCATTGGACTCACTGCTACGGCCCTAAACTGGTTTCAATCCTACCTCACTGATAGAACAGAATACGTTTCCCTTGGAAGTTCAAAGTCCCGGTCACACACCGTCACCTGTGGGGTCCCCCAGGGATCAGTCCTTGGCCCCATTCTCTTCATACTATACATGCTCCCCCTTGGCCATGTAATCAGTCGATATGGACTCTCATTCCATTGTTACGCTGATGACACGCAAATCTACATAAAAACTGACACATGTTCCTCCGCAGCCTCTCCATCCTCATCGTCATCATCATCTCCCCTGTCAACTCTCCGCGCTTGTCTGGAGGAGATAAAGCCTGGGATGATAAACAACTTTCTCCAGTTGAACAGCTCCAAAACCGAAGCTATTTTAATTGGCACCCCACATCAGACCCAGTCTTCCTCCATAACCAGTTTTACCTTCTCTGGTCAGGACATTCCCCTCTCTTCATCAGTCACCAACCTCGGTGTAAGATTTGACCCTCAACTCACTTTTGAATCCCACATCAAACACATCTGCAAGATCTCCTTTCACCATCTCAGAAATATCTCGAAACTCCGTTCTTCACTCACCTTGAGTGATGCTGAAAAGCTGGTCCAGGCGTTTGTCTCCTCCAGACTGGATTACTATAACGCACTTCTCATCGGGATCCCTGATAAAAGTCTTCAAAGACTTTAGTATGTTCAAAACAGTGCTGCAAGGATCCTGATGAGAGTTCGTAAACATGAACACATCACCCCTGTTCTTCATTCCCTTCATTGGCTTCCCATCTCCACTAGGATTGATTATAAGATCTCTCTCCTAACTCACCAGTGTATCCATGCCCCCCCCCCTACCTGAAAGAACTACTCACCCCACTGACCTCAACACCATCCCTCCGTTCTACATTATCATACCGCCTCCTCCTTCCCCGGACTAAGCTCAGCACCATGGGTGATCGGGCTTTGTGTTCTGCTGCCCCTCGTCCGTGGAAAGCCCTCCCTGACCATCTCAGGGCTCCACAGACGACTGACACATTTAAAAAAGGACTTAAAACTTTCCTTTCTAGCAGAACCTATAACCTTAATTAATATTGCTGCTTTTTGGTAAGGCTTTTATATAGTTATTATTTTATTTTTTATTGATGCTTTTATCTGCTTTTGCTTTGTAGCACTTTGAGATTTGATCCAAATGTAAAGTGCATTATAAATTAAATGTATTATTATTGATTATTATTATAAATCTAACGTATTGATATCGGTTAAATTATCTAGATCAAGTTCTTAATTAACCTCATAATTCAGTTAGTATCAAAAAAATTTTTTGGCTGATATAATTTAACATACTGGCACAGTGATGATATCTAAATAAATCCCACGACAATCAAGTGGATCAGAACCACCAACTTCAGTTTTTCTTAAGCATGAATGAAGTACTTAACATTCGAGAGCTATCTTAGGTCTCTATGTGAAAGTTACAGATGATATTAGTGATAACGTAATGTTTCTGTGAGTTTAACACCCAACACAGCCTCACTAATAACTTGATATTTGATAAAATCATAATGTAGTTTTATCTTCTGTTTTATTACATCCAAACAGAAGATAATGTCTGTCCTTTGTCCCTCCTCTCTCCCTCGTGCCTCCAGTACATGAGCTAGTATCAACTGTTTCTTCATTCAAAACACCACAATAACGGCAAAAACTTCCTTGACCGCACGGTAGACGCCCACTTTCTGTTTGTCACATTTGCGCTCATCAGATAGCTGTTGACAGTTCATCCGATTGATGTCGGTGCATTTAAACACCATTTTCGATGAGTTCACTGCTCATTTTAACAGTCAATACAGGAATATCCTTTCGGAATTACTTCATTCTGAAAGGAGACAAGTGTCCATGTGTACCCACATCTGGTCAATGTTCAGTTGGTCACCCGGCAGAGGCTGGGCTGAGACAGAGAGCAAAGAGGGGAAGAGAGAGATATGAGGATGATGAAGATAGAGCGAGCTGAGAGAAACGGGGAGATATGGAAAGTGACATGGAGTGAGAAAAGGAATAAGAGATAGTGGAGATAGACAGTATAAGAAAAAGAAAGAGGTAAAGAAGAGCCAGGCAGTGGTGTCTTCTCGGACTGCACACTCCGCCTCTGAGTTAGGTCGTGCGCCGTACCGTACCATACTTGTGAGAGAGAGGCAGGAGATTACAGAAAGAGGAGATCAAGTTAATATTCTGATACTGTCTTCAAAAAAATGTAATGTGGACCTAATCCCTTTACAGGATACTGAAAATAATGCACCGTAAAAATAAAAACAATACTACAACCACCAACTTTACCCAAGGTTAACCGGCATAGCACAGTGATTAGTCATCATCGTATTGTCATGTGGTAAGAAGTAATGCATGCCGCCACAGTCCTACCCGACCATTTATTAAGTTGGTCCAAGTATGTTCAAACTTTCAATGATGGAAGTTCATTTTCTGACGGAGTAATCAGACTTATATACCTGTACTTAAATATCAGAATCCTCAAAAAATGTCTGTTTAGAATTTTCGTTTCAGAAAAAAATAGATTTTTTTGTTAATGGGTGGATGTTTATTTTTTGGGAGTGGAACGTTTGTTCAAACTCTGTAGTCATGTTCATAAGTTTTTTTTTTCATAGACAAATATTTGGACTACGTTGACGTCAAATAATAATTTTCGTGGGAAACCTAAGGAACCTGTTTTTTTTTCGTTACGGAGAGTTACAAATTGTAATTACTTTATTTTTTATTGCATATTAGGTGACGTTCTGTATATATTAATATTATTATTCCGTAGCGCGATACTCAATACAATTTTTAACAATTCACATGAGTTTCGGTCAAAACCTTAACACATACACTACCTCATCAGCTGATACCAGGGAAGTTTCTATATAGCAGAACATTGAATAAATCAATAACTAAATTGGTTAATTCATCCACCCATTTAACAGGTATTAATTATTTAAGGATATTTTCTATTGTTTTATCATTTCGGGAGGTACTAAAATTGTAATAAATGATATATAACTCCAGATTATATCATTTCCTCTGGTCAGACTTTGACCGCTTTACATTTTATCTATATTTATTGAAAAGGGGTCACGCTTTTAGACTTTTCAGGTTGCTCCGTACCAAAATTCAAAGTATGAAACCTCCCCGGTATCAAAGTCCGTATGAAACAGCTGGACTGTAGTCCGACAAAAAGAAGTTGTCTCAGTCCAGATCAAACTAAACCATGGTTTGGACTGAAAGTCCAAATTACTCAACATAAGTTATTTATGTTTAGTGCAAACCAGTGACTAATTACTGAAAGTTACAGTAGACTACCGATTCACCAAAAATTTACCAAAGTTGAATAGAAGATGTGAGGAGGGAGATGATAAAAATGAGCAGGCGTAGCACCTGAAGAGATGAATATCTAGGATGTTCAGAAGTGCTATGATCTGAAGAAGAAATCAAGTCATTTAGAAAAAAAATCCCTCAAAACACTGAAACTTCTAATCCTCTTTCTTGAGGATGAGAGAAAAAAAAGATGAAGGGAAAGCAATGTCACTTGAAGGTATGAAGATGTGTGATGCCACCAGAATTCGTTTTATTTTTATTTTGACCTGGATGGCATCCTGGGCTCTCCTCCAACAGCCTTCCCCGGCTGCGCCAGTGGCTACAGAAAACATGCCAGGGAGCAGCTTGGAGGATTGTGCTTGAAGTTGGTCCTGATGGCAGTGATAACATTATGATAATAGCATATTGGCAAAGATCTGTTCACTCATTTTTCTTTTATCAACCGGCTCAGTGAGTAGTGCTGCTACCTCACAGCAGAAATGTACAGGTTTAAAATCCACCGCTGCCAGAGTTTCTTGTTCTCCCTGTGTCTACCAACGGGTACAAATATAGTAACCAGAACTTGCGTTGGTTCCCTCGGGATATTCTGGGTTCCTCCCACAGTCCAAAAACATGCAATATAGGTGAATTAGCATAAAAAGCCTGCAGTGAACTGTAGACTCGTCCAGGGGGTATCTCGCCATCGCACAATGTCAGCTAGGATGGGATTCAGCACCTGCGACCCTGAACAGGATAAGCAGTTACGGATAATGAATGATTGAATGAAATAAAAGAAGCCTATCCCCCGGATCCACGACGCAATGACGCACAGCGATACACAACTCAGTCAATCATTATGTATAGAGACATAGACTACATAGATGACGACAGCAGGTAAGACTATCAGGAAAAGTTCTTTAGTTGCACTGCAAAATTACAATGTAAATTTAAACCTAACCGGATCAAAAGTATGAAATGCAACAGGAACTGTGACGAGGATTTGTTACCGACTGCTGGCAGCACATTCCCTGCAGAGAAATAGTTTTTAGGAACAGACATGCTCTATAATTAAATTAATATATATCTATTTAATAACTAGGAACTGCAATATTTTTGAGTTCACTCTCCATAGAAGGTTTAAACCAGCTGTTTCATGCTCTCTTAAAAAGAGGCTGCAGTGAGGATGATCATTTGTAGCAACAATGGGATTCAACCACGTCTCTCAAGTTTTATTGGTGAATTATATAATGATAATAATAATCTCAATAAATCAATCAATCTTTATTTACGTAGTGCCAATTCACAACAGTTGTCTAACAACAGGGGTCAGGCCACAGCGGAAGCAGGGATCCCAGGTTGATAATAACATTAATAGTAATATAACATTAAACAATAGCTTATGTGCAAATATAATATAATAATAATTGTAATCCTAATCATCTTGTGATCAGTGGAAATCGAGCAGGTCAACAGCAGCAGATGCAACCACCACCCATGTGATCTCACAGGGTGACAAAGCACATAGACTCCAGGGAAGAAGTCAAGTTAGTAACATGCATTAATCCAGTAACATGCATTAATCCAGTAACATGCATTCATCCAGTAACATGCATTCATCCAGTAACATGCATTCATCCAGTAACATGCATTCATCCAGTAACATGCATTCATCCAGTAACATGCATTCATCCAGTAACATGCATTAATCCAGTAACATGCATCCATCCAGTAACATGCATTCATCCAGTAACATGCATTCATCCAGTAACATGCATTCATCCAGTAACATGCATTCATCCAGTAACATGCATCCATCCAGTAACATGCATTCATCCAGTAACATGCATTCATCCAGTAACATGCATTCATCCAGTAACATGCATTCATCCAGTAACATGCATGCATCCAGTAACATGCATTCATCCAGTAACAGGCATTAAAGTGAGAAGGATGTATGAAGAGGGAAAGTGATAGAGGAAGAGATAAAAGCTCAGTGCATCGTGGGAGATCCCCGAACAGTCAAACCTAAAGAAGCATAGCTAAGGAACAAGCTTATGCCAGCCTTAATTATAAACTTTATCATGAAGGAGAATTTTAAGCCTACTTTTAAAGGAGAGAGGGTTTCTGCCCCCCGAACCAAGATCGGGAGATGGTTCCACAGGAGAGGAGCCTGATAGCTGAAAGCTCTGGCTCCTATTCTACTTCTGGAGACTCGAGGGACTACAAGTAACCCTGCATGCTGGGAGCGCAGGGTTTGATTGGACAATATGGAACTATGATCACCTCCAGATACGTTAGAGCTACGTTACATGCGTTACAGCTTTGTAAGTGAGCAGAAGGATTTTGGATTTGAGTTTAGATTTTACCGGGAGTCAATGAGGGCAAGCTAATACAGGAGAGATATGTTCTCTTAACCTGGTTCAGGTGAGAACACATGAAGTAGTGTTTTGGATCAGCTGGAAGGGCTTCAGAGACATATTGTGACCGCCTGCTAGTAGGGATTGCAGTAATCCAGCCTGGAAGTATAAAACGCATGAACTAACTTTTTTGTATCTTTTTTCAATGAAAAAAAAAGCAGTCCTAGAAATCTGTTTTATGTGGCAGTCAAAGGACATATCCTGTTCAAATATAACTCCCAGGTTCCTCACAGTGTTTCTGGAGGCCAAGGTCATATAATCCAGAGTAGTTATATTATCAGATAAATTGTTTCTAAGGTGTTTGGGTCCCAGCACAATAACTTCAGTTTTATCAGACACTCATAATAAAAGCTGCAGGTCAACCAAGTCTTAATGCCTTTGAGACACGCCTCTAAATTGGATAAGTGATTAGATTCATCTGGTTTCATTAATAACTACAATTCTGTGTCATCTGCATAGCAGTTAAAGTTTATGTAGTGTTTCCTAATAATGTTGCATAATGGGAGGATATATAATGTGAATTAAAAAAAAAAAATGTATAACGCACTCAAAATCTCAGATGAATTGTCAATGTGCTACGATAGGTAAAAGTACATGAAAACGTCAATAATAAAATATAATAATATTATAAAAATATGACCGAAAAGCAGCAATGTTAATTAAAAGTTATAATGAATCTGATAGAAAGGAAAGTTTTATGTCCTTTTTTTAAAATCTCAGTCATTTGTGGAGCCCTGAGATGGTCAGGGAGTTCATTCCACAGACGAGGGAGGAGCTGGTTTGAGTGGGTACAATGGAGGGATTGTGATGGGGTGGGGCTAGTACTTCTTTCAGATAGGGGGGGTGCATTGCCATTGATGCAGTGTTGAGTGAGGAGGCAGACCTTATAATAAATCCTGCTGGAGACGGGAAGCCATTGAAGTCAATGAAGGAGGGAGGTGATGTGTTCGTATTTACGCACTCTCATCAGGATCCTTGCAGCACTTTACCGATTATATAATTAATGTTATTGGGTTGTTTCTCCAAGAGATATCACTGGAATATGTTTTTTTTTTTTAATGTAAAAACTAACGAGTTTTATTAGTAATTCCAGAGTAAAGTCGAGTAAAATAATAACCTACAGCAATTGATATGTTCAGCAGCAGTTCGGGCCGTCACAGCTCGTGTGTTAGAGTTGAAAAGAGACACTGGCCTTTGTGTCGATTGGAAACATTTTTTATTCATTTTGTTTTCAGTCTTCATTATGTGGACAAGTTTAGTTTTCCTAACAGTTTTTTCCATAAATAAAAGCACCTCATTTTTTGCGACTTATGCCAACGTGTCCTCTTTTTTGAGAACGCTTTTCCCACATTTCTAGGTGTGAATGCGGAACAAACGGTTAATTTCAAAATCGATAGAAAACTAACTTTCCCTATCAAAAATAAATAGAAGAAAATTCTTTTCTAAACGCTGTAGTTTCCATTCCCAAAATGTTGTCACATTTTTTCAGATATACAACTTAAAAATGAAGTGACTGTGGTGTTTCTATCTTGACATTGGTACCTGTAATGATAATTGACGGTTGCTGTTGTTTTAGGTTGGAACCTGCCTGCCTATCTCTCCGTGCTGATAGCGTTTGGGAACCTTGGGCCAATAGCAGTGACTATCACCCACCACTGTGCTCCAGGACGTTTGAACGAGCGTCTCCTCATCCACTGCATCCAGGTGCTGGCAGTGGTAGCATCCGCTCTGATGGCAGCCTTTTGGTCACACACCGTCACAATAGCAGGAGAGGAACGGTCACTGGTGTTCCTGCTTTTCACTTTTGTGTTGTCTTTGGTTTGCTGCACCTCTAACGTCACCTTCCTGCCCTTCATGTTCCGTTATCCCCCTCAGTACATCCGTACCTTCTTCATCGGTCAGGGCTTCAGTGCCTTGTTCCCGTGTGTTGTGGCTTTGGGTCAAGGTGTTGGCAAGTTGGAGTGTATAACAGTGAATGGCACCGTGAAGCCTGAGCATTTACAAGAAAACTTTCCTGCACAGAACTTCTTTGGGTTTTTGTGTGTCATGCTGACGATCTCGGCTCTGAGTTTCTGGGCTTTAACACAAAGACAGAGCGGGTCACAGGAATACGCACCGTCGCAAGAGTCTGACCAATCAGCTGCTGCCAATAAGAACCAAGAGGAAACACACCCATTACGCAACGGAGGAACACCAGTGTCAGAAGAGCCGCCACAGCTGGAGCCTCCTGCTCAGAGATTTTGGACGCGGCAGATTATCTATCTGCTGTTACTGCTCGCTGTTTCCAATGCCCTTACCAACGGCGTCCTGCCGTCTGTTCAGAGTTACACCTGTTTGCCCTACGGCTCCATGACTTTTCATCTCTCTGTAGTGCTTGGCAACATAGCTAACCCACTGGCCTGCTTTCTGGCCATGTTTTTTGTCCTGAGGTGAGAAAAACACAAACTCTTCTTTTACCCCCAACAAATTTGATATACTTGTAAGATTTGTTTGTATTTATTATAAATATGGGCCATCATGTTTTAATTTGAGCCACTTTTGTTTTGCAGGTCCTCCATAGGTCTGGGCGTCTTGTCGATAGCAGGTGGTGTTTTTGCTGCATATCTGTTGGTGTTAGCAGCTCTCAGCCCTTGTCCTCCACTCCTAGGAACCTCTACGGGTGTGGCTTTTGTGGTGAGTGACCCTTAGAGGTGCAACACATCATAAAACTCATGGGTAGCAGAGGACCATGGTTTTTGAGTTCTGGAAAATATCTGATAATTTTTTGGGATTTGCAAAAAAAAAAAGAGGGAATGACAGACTTATGTTTTCCATTCTTTACTTAAAGAACAGTATGAACACTCAAATGTTAAATTAGAGTGAATTTGAGGCGCAATGGATGGTATTAAACAAAAACATCATTGAACAATAAAAGAACCTCCGCCCGTATTGATAAAGAGAGAGGGGGCGGATGCACCCCCCTACTTAAAATAACTACTACTCCCACTGACCTTAACACGATCCCTCCGTTCTACCCTCTCATACCGCCTCCTCCTTGCCCGGACTTAGCTCAGCACCGTGGGTGATTGGGCCTTCTGTTCTGCTGCCCCTCGTATGTGGAATGCCCTCCCTGACCATCTCAGGGCTCCACAGACGACTAAGACTTTTAAAAAAAGGACTTAAAACTTTCCTTTTTAGCAGAACCTATAACTTTTAATTAACATTGCTGCTTTTTGGTCATTTTTTTTATATAGTTATTATATTTTTTATTGATGCTTTTATCTGTTTTTACCTTGTAGAACTTTGAGATTTGATCCAAATGTAAAGTGTGTTATAAATTAAATGTATTATTATTATATATTTACGTTAAATACTTTTCCGTCTGTAGCATCAGCCATCTTTGTACTGTTTGCTTGTCCCGTTGCTCAAGCACGTTCACCATATTATTAAACCCTGTGTCTTTCACAACTAAGTTGGGCCTTTGACCACGTCGGCAACAATAAACATTTGAATTTGGTATTGGCTTTAGCCAGCTCTCTTCAGCTTGAATGTGGTCATTTGACACCTACTGAAGTGTTGAGCGTATTACCATGATAACTACTTTTTAAATAATTTTCCCAAGAATTCGGGGACATTATGGAATCGCTATCGCAATATCTGTTACAGATCTTTTTGATAAGTCAAAAACTATATCTTGTTTCTGAAAATTGACTCAATCAGCTGGAGGAACCAGAAAGGACAGAACTTATTTTATTATTATTATTATAATATTATTATTATTATTATAATAACATGGTCACATGCAAGACCAACAGCAAAAGCTTGTAAATCAGATCTCGACATAGTTTTATTCCTATGAGGACATTGATGCCGGTCATAATCTTTATCAGGGTCAGTATATCTTGCCCTCAGACAGAATGATACACTTATCTTTTTTACAATTTAACGTCAGTAGAGAACTCAGAACCACAGTGGGACCAAAGGATTTGGGTGTCCGGGGTTTGCTTGTACAACGCAGGGCATTGGGGTTTATTAAGGGACCTTGCTATCGTGGCCAACAGAGTAGGCGTAGGTTATGTTCGCTTCTTTGCTTGTGAAAGTTAGAGGAGCCCTTGTTTGTCTGCAGCAGACCTCATTTTTGTCTGGAAGGTTGGTTCACTTTTGACTGTTTCGACACTGCTTGCCTCTATTCACATAGAGACTTCTTCATAATGATTGGCCCGGTTTGTGACATAGCAAGAATAGGAATAGGATGGTTTTCTTTGTAACTCCACAGGTTGTTTAATGGCTCCATGGTAGCATCTAAATGCTAGCATTTAGGCTCAGTGCTAGCCTTTGGGGTACCTACAAGGGTAATGTTGTTACAGCGGTCTCACTCGTCTGCAGAGTCTGCCATACAGCTGAAACACATTATCACCACAATAAGAAAATCTATAATGCCACAGGCATAATTCTTTGCAACACCTGCATGCAGGAGTCTTTTTTTTTTTTTTTTTTTAGATCTTTCCCTCCTTTATTGTCCATGGCTGAAATGAACACACAAGTGCTCTGGTTGGATCGTTTTACTACAGATCCGGACAAGGATTTAGACAATTAGTACACTGTACAATTGGTACAATGAACCTCCTGGGGGCTGGATTCTGAATCACGTCCAAAATCAAAGTGAAAAACTGAGTCCACATGCTGACCCACTATGTGTGGATTTCATCACAATATTATATATCAGTAGAGGGTTTGACCTCCGTTTGCCAATGGGACTCCTGACAACATCCGGACCTGCTCCTGATGAGATGGCGAATGGTGTCCTTGGGTATCTCCCAGAACTGGATCAGTAAATCAGTGAGCTCCTGGACTGTCTGTGGGTCTACTTGGTGACTTCTGATGCAGCGATACACACCGTCCCTGAGGTTCTCGGGTGGATTCAGGTCTGGAGAACGAGAGGACCACACAATGGCATTAACACATTCACCTTCCATGGACTGCCTACCAGGCTTGAAATTTTCCTGCACCAGGATGAACCCAGTGTCCAATGCACCAGTGTAAGGTCTGACAGAGGGTCTGAGGATTTATCCGGCTACCTAACAGCAGTCAACAGCCGTTTGGAAAATGCAAAACTGGGGAGATTCAGTCAGGAAGGATGAGGAGAGAGAAATGGTTGGTGATCACCACCTGTAAAACTAGAACCTTCCTGGGAATTGTTTTGATTTGTCCTGTCTTCCCACCTGTTGTCACATTCATTGGCACCGAAGCAGCTGAAACCGATTCACAATCACTTATGCTTCCTAACTGGACACATCAGACCTTTAACTGACTCTCTTATAGTGTGATGATTAAATACTCCAATTCCTTTTTTGAGCGTATTTTATGAAGTAAAGGATGTCGTGAAACTGTTTTCGTACCATTACATTAACTTTGCACTTCATCCACAAATCGAAGATTATGTTTTTGCATATGGTTGTTTGTTACTCAGCGTGATTATTAAACAAGTTATGAAGGGATTTCGATCAGATAATTTTAATGGGTGATCAAGAAATCAATTGAGACTTTGTTGTTGATCAGAATCATCGTCTGGATACAGAACCTGTCTAAAGATAAGATACGATTAACCTTTATTAGTCCCACAACAGTCAAAGTTCCAGCATCACAGTAGAGAATTATAATAGCAGAAAGGATAGTGAGAAACGATATCTATTGGTATCAGGCAAATGGAAGAGGTAAAAATATGTGCACTGTCGATGTATATATTGCAAATATATACAAAGTGTCATTGTATAAAGTGAATCCCACATTTGTATAAAGTGTTGTTTATTTTGCACAGTAAAAATATCCTTTACCATTATGGAATCGGGGCAACTAAAAATGTTTTTTTCTTCTACCGTAATGGATAATGCCAATGATACAAAAAATTACCACAAAAACAACCCTATAATATTAAGCACACAAAGTCTGATAATATTTCAGATCTGACGATCCGAGATGTTTAAATATATAGGGGTCAGAATATTCACTTCTGTGAGATAACATCAGTAATGCTATCTCACTTGAACTGAAACTGCTGATTCAGTTAGATGTAAATTTGTTGTATTTCTTGAAGATATCGAAGTAGCTCCTGAAGAAAACAATTCTTTGAAAAAAGGAAATTTCAAATTGATAATGATATTAATGTGATTTGAAATATTAGGGCAGGGTTATAACAGTTGAGGAGTCACAAAATGAAGCTCCCAACAATCATGGCTTTATCATTTTTAGGTACAGTGACGCATAAACTCTGACTTGTACTGAGGTGAAAGAGGCATCTCATCGTCACCACCCTAATAATATCCCAGAAAAGCTGGGGATATTATGGTTTCGCCATCGCCCACCACCACAGATCCTTAGTATTTACATTCAAAAACTATGACCTGGATCATTTTCAAATTTGATACCCACATGGACCGTAGTAGGAGGAAGAACTGGATTTATTATAAGAAAGATCTGCCGCCTATTTCAGAAACTGGGGGGAGCTGTTTCCATAACATCTTTGGACCATAATGTCTCAACCGTTAGTTTCGATTTAAACCGAATTGGGTGCATGTGAACCGACCCGAGAATATCTATTATATTTTACTTATTATTGAGGGGAGCCTTTTTATAAAAAATACCCATATATATAAAAATATATATATTTTATAAAAAAATTTTCAGACAAAATCTTCAGATTTAGTCCAAATGTGGTGCAAACAGTGTAAATACTAGGGGGAGCTCTTTAAAGTTACAACTCTGAACTCCTCAAAATAAATGTAGTTATGTCCAAAAACAATCAGGTTTGTACAACGCCGGGTATTGGGTTTTTTTCCCGGGGATATGCCCTTGCTGGTGGGGATGACAAGCGTATATCTAGTTATTACTTGGTCCTCTGGTGTTGCTCCTCTGCATGCTAATAACAGCTAAGGGTTCACAACGTTACCATTTGTTTTATTCCAGGCGCAATCCAGCAACAATTACAGATAAAGTACAAACCTGGCTACAAAAAAATGGTATATAAAGCCTGGGTTTAAAAATAAAGACAGCTTATTTTACAGTCTTTATATAATAGTTATGAATATTATATTCTGTTTGTTTAAAGAGGTACTACTAAATTTCACTCGCTGAACCATTACCCCCCCTCTTTTTTGCTCTGTTCTTTGCTCCGTTGTTAACGTCCTCCTCTGACTCCTGTCACTTGTTGTGTTCCACCTACAGGTCATGCCCTGGATCATTTTCACAGGCGCCTTCTCCTACGTGAAGGTGGTGATCGGGACTTTGCTTCACGAGGCCGGTCACGCGGCCCTGCTGTGGTGTGGCATCTCCATCCAGGCTGGCTCACTAGTCGGAGCCCTCACCATGTTTCCCCTGGTCAACATCTACCAAGTGTTTGCCCGTGCTCAGGAATGCATGGATAACTGCAGCTAGAAGGAGTTTATTTACATAAGGTTTGTTCTTATTGGTTGATGGGAGGAAGTGACTGTTTTAACCCTGCTGGAGGGTTCCTGTTGTTGAAACACTGAGTGTGTATGGACCTCATCTCCTGTGTCACAAGTGAAGCATCCACTCCTGACTCAGGAGACCTTTGAGCCTTTGTAAGTGAAAACAGCCCCACATCATAATGGGACTATTGTGTTCGTGTACATTGGCCCGGGGGATGTAACACACATATGATGCAGTAATACCATAAGTGCTTTCTGTGGTCTTTTATAATCAATCTCCGTAGCTGAAGTTGTTTCCACATGAAAAAAGACAACATAATTTCGATGTTTCTTTTGGCCTCTTTGTTG
This sequence comes from Lophius americanus, assembly GCA_037951165.1. Lineage (NCBI taxonomy): Eukaryota > Metazoa > Chordata > Actinopteri > Lophiiformes > Lophiidae > Lophius > Lophius americanus. Next base: position 895,218 of record JBBDHG010000030.1, on the reverse strand, counting down.
CTTCTGTATCTAATTTATGAGGAATATTTTATATTGAGCTACAAACAACAGCAGCATTCCTGCACAAATCAGGGAGTAGTTATTTTTTATTTCCAAGTGTTTGCTACCTCTTTCTTTTGATTCTTTCTGTAATCTATTCATTGTTTGAATTGTGTGGGAGCCTGTATGTGATGAAATGGTTAGGTGCGGGCGCAGCGTTCAACCACACAGTGCGCTTGAATAGTAGTCCAGATTTAAGCAATGCCTCAAGGCAAATAATATACATTGAGGATTTTTTTAATCGAGTTACCCAAATTATTCAAGGAATCGTTTTAGCCGTATTTTGAAGTACTTGTGAGGAAATGAACACAATTATAGACGTTTTCATGCTGTAGCTTCAAACAAACAGTTTAACGATTCAGTGACGTTCCCTAACTTTGCTGTGCCTGAAAATAATTTAAAAGAATTCTTACAAAACACATCTCTCACAAATTATAGATTTAGGGATTAAGTTATTTTTTAAGATTAAATTTGGCTTTTTATCCAAGTTATCGAGGATTTTTTTTTTTTGTCCAAAAACATTATGTTACGTGAAGGGAACACAGTTAATGAGCAGTAAAATGATTCTGACTGATCGAGGCACCACTTTACAATAATCCCAAACTCATTTAATGTTCATTGATGGTTGTAACTAGTTTATTAATTAGGTTGTGAAATCTTTCAAGTCCTATCCATCTATTGATGACAAATACTGAACCCACACCGATGATTGAGAGCAGTGTTATAAGCTGTTCATAAATGTTTATTAATGATGTATAAAGCGGATATTACAAACTCTATGAACCCAATTATTCAATTGTTCGTCTTTGATAATAATGATATATATATATATATATATATATATATATATATATATATATATATCTCATATTAAAAATGTGTATATCTGATGTGCACAAATACCATATCAGGTAAATCTCATAACCTGCTGCTGCAGTACATCAGGTATGAAACCTCATGAAGTTTACAGAAGAATGTCCGTCTGATTGCATACTTAAAGCAAACCTCCTTTTTTCTGTCCGTTTAATTCACTTCTCATGTCCAAGTAAACTTATCAAATTCTTAAGTTTAGTAAGTATTTAAGGTGTGTTTTATATGACTGTGGGTGTGTTTTGTTAAAAAAAAAGTATTTTGTCTGTGGTTGTCATGAATTCAACAACATAGGAATTTCTGAAATGACTGGTAAACAATAAAGATTTGTTGAAGTGTGTTGGGTAGTTTTGGGTTGTTTTCTGTATGATTTGTTAGATCAGCTGGATAAATATTGATAAGACCACATGTAGGACAGATTTAACTCTGGACTCAAGTTATTCCAGACTGGAACCATCTAGACTTTATTCATCTAAAAATTAAAAATATTGAAAGATCTCTTCATAAAACAAGCAGGAAATACAAAAATGTCTCATACAGTTCTGACCTTCAGATGTGTTTAGGTGAGATTTACAAATAATTTGATTAGATAGGGTATTGAAACCCCCTTTCTGGTTTCTTATATTTTATATAACTTATATAACACAGTGCTAGCTGCGTAGTCTTAAATGTCACAATACGGATTTAAGCCATGAAAATACTGAAATATGTGTTGGTATGCAAGGTCTTAAATCTGCCGATTTAATGAGCCGTGTCCATATAAATGCTGCAGCTAATCTTAGAATTAGCTCTTGTGAATTAAATAACGCTCTGTTGTGTGAAAACAGTTCGGTGATATACTTTCAAGTAACTAGCATATTCCATCTAATACGATGTACATTTTATAAATATGGCCCCTAATTTGTTTTCATCTCATTTACTGATACCTGCAGAAACCCAGTAAATAGTTTGTAACTAGCTGAATAATAAAGCTATGAACACTTAATGAAGTTTTCATAAGCTGCTATAACTCATTATATAAACAGAGACGTGTTGCTTGCCAAATAGTGAGCACATTCATATTTACAGCTGTGTTGCTGTGCCACATAGTGAACCCACACGGGTTTTTCAGAGCTACGTTCTAAGTTGTTGATAAAGTTTATTAATCATTTTTAAATGTTCATAACCTAATTATTAACCAGTTGTAAATCCATTGCAAAATGAACACTAAATATAAGCGTTGGATATTCTTTAACTATAATTTTATTGGTATTTCAAAATGAGTTAAAAACAACCCAAGCGCAACTCCCACACAATTGAATACTCAAAATTGAAAAAGCTATGTTTGAACCATAAACCCATCTCAACTTAGTATCTAGATGTTTCTCCTTCAGCAACAGCTGCAAACAAACCCTTCTGATAACTGGAGATCAGTCTCTGACATCTCTGAATAAAGTGAGATCGACTCACTCTTCTGCTTGGGATAATTGCTTCGCTGCATGACCAGACTGATGACCCGACATTCACCTTCAGAATTTTATGGTAGAGTTAATATTTCCCTCAATGACGGTGAGACTTTCTGGTCGTGAAGCAGCAAAGCATCTCCACAACATTCCACTGCCACCTCTATTTTTGAGCGTAGGCCAGATGTTCTACTAGTGGAATGGTGTGGTTGGTTTCCTGCAGATGGAACCCCTGTCTTCAACAGTTCAAATCTCCACTCATCAGTGCAGAAAAAGATTCTCCCAGAAGCTCTGAGGTTCATCGAGGTGTGTTGTAGTGAAATCCAGACCAGCCTTAATGTTCTTCTTGGTCAGCAGTAGCTTTCTCCACACCATTCTCGCAAATGCCATTTTTGTCCTGTGTGTTTAGAGTAGTGGTGCCATGACCTCTGACTTTAATTTAGTTGAGAACCTGGAGTCTCTTTGATGCTTTGGAATCCCTCACCCTCATGTCTTGTTGAATTTCAGTGGTCTGATGATGATGAATTGTAGTTTTTAGGATTCAGTCTCTAAGGGGGCGGAGCCTCTTTCTAACAGACCCAGTTGACATTGGAGAACCTTTTTGTTCAATAACAGTCAACAGTTAAATCTTGGTTTGTTTAACTCAGATTACCTTGAAGATCATAAAACAATAGAAGAAACTAAGAGGGAGTCAAATATAAACATTTTTAGACTACTGTAAAAACTCATAAACTTGGCGAATAATTTAATAAACCGTCAAACATCAAAATGGTGGCCTCATCATTAGGACCAAGACCAATAACAATTTAGAGGTAAAAAACTTTAAAATACTCCATCTATGATTGTTATTAGCACTCAAGATGATCCCACTCGTGTAAGCTCTTATTTAGCTTAGCATTAAACATGGAGGCATAATGACACTAGGCAAGAAAATCCATCTACCATTCCTCCTCAGCTCAATAATTAACATTTTATATATATCTTATTACAAAGTCCAAAGTATAATAACCACAATCTGTGGCTTATATTACACGCATGTGCTGGCCTACAAACCGCTTCCCAACATTCTCTAGATTAACCCTATGCTAAGCTAAGCGCATGACAGTTCCTCATAACACGTGTATATTTGTATCATCTGCTGTGAAAGTATTTTGTATAGGGCACAATTTAAATTTCTTTTTAATACTTTTATTGAAATATTTTTCTCATCAATTTTGTCTTTTCAGAATTTTTGTATATTTTTCTTGTAAATAATAATTATTTTGCACAACAGATAATATGGATTTCCCATCTACAGTATCTCCTTCTGGGATGCCCTTTTTCCATATTGCCCTGTGAATCGTGGGAATACTCGCCATCACTTTATCCAACTCAATCCAGACATTTCTCTTTGTCTTCCAACTTGTGGGGATAAATGCCCACAGCATTCATCCTTACACCTCAATCTTCTATCTTTCAACTCATCACTCTGTCCAAATCTCTTTTCGTACTCTTCACACATACTCCTCTTTGAAAATCACCCCTACCCCATATCTCCTCCCATCTACACCATAGTAAAACAGTTTGTATCCTCCTCCAATGCTACTAGCCTTGATGCCTTTCAGTCTAGTCTCTTGGACACACAGTATACCTACCTCCCTTCTCACACAGTATTCCTACCTCCCTTCTCCCCGTCACATCAGCTAGCTTCTACCTCTCCTGTCCTGTGCCGACATTTAAGGTTCCTTCTCTCGGTCCTACTTTGCTGCCTTTCCTCATATCTTGCTGTTTCCTGGCACATTTTCCCACGCTCCGTTTTCTTTTTCTTCGACTAACATTAGCGTAGTTTAAGCCGGCCCCCTGGCTGGTTAGCCCGGGCTCTGACCAATCCAGTTTGGAAATCAGATTGTGTTCCGCATATTGATTCGGCATAGGTTTTACGTCGGGTGCCCTTCCAGGTGTGACATTCCCCATTTATCCGGGCTTCTGCCCAACACTGGAAGTTTTTAAAGGCTTTTCACCCCTTTGTGGCTGGGATCTGATCTACAGTATATTGAACTATTATATTATTATTATAATAACTATATATTATATATCATTTATAATAATAATTATCATATTAACTATTAAATCATTGTTAATGTACATTTTTGTCTGGTGCGTGTGCAGCTATGTAAAAAAACATGTTTCACACATGTTCACCTCTGCTCCCATGATTCCCTTAAGCAGAATTAAGACCTTCGCTGGGTCCTGAATGCTTTTCCCTCACTCAGAAATGGCTTTGAGGGAAAAGAAAACGGAATGTTTTGGCGGCAAATCACAGCATGTGATGTTCATCGATGATCCTAAATCCCCTCACAATGAGGGTATTTAAGGTTTGAGACAATGATCAATGAACATGCCGTGGGTGGCTACAGACGCTCACACCCACTCTCGCCCAAAGGAGAAGGAGAGCCTAATCCCCAGCCGACACAGAGTTTAACACACAGAACTCCTTCCACTCAGCACAAAACACCAGGCGCTCAGGCAGGCAGCATGTGAGTATCTGCAGGGATGCAGACCATCACTCCTTCATTCATTTAGAATTTAATAGTTTGGAATGTGCAGGAGAAGCTATGCTTTATGTGTTATCTGCAAATATGTTCACATTGATGGACTCTATACGATTCTGACGTTCATCAGATAAACATGAAAATCAGTTTAACTCCAGACTTCTAGATCTACTAGACCATTTTGATTTCACTTTTTTTATTTTGATAAGACTTGTGCCTGGACTTCTGAGAATAATTTTTGCAGTTTTGTCTTGTCTTTGATCAAAGACTCTACTTCATACATTCTCTTCAACCAATAAACAAAACAGTTGGCAGATGTTTTCTTGGGGTTATGTAAGAGCAACCAGTGCTGCATGAGGTCGTGTCTCCTCTGCTGTGTGTTTACTGTTCTGACCCCACGCCTGTCCTCTGCCAGCGGATGGAAACAACCTCAAAGGGATGAAATCTGATGCAGCATTTTCTGATTTTTTTTTAACACATACAAACCCAGACCCGTTTATCTTAAAGGAATTATTATAGGAGATATGAAATAGACCAAATCAACCGAAAACTTGCTGCTGAATTTGTTTTTTAAATAGATAGATAGATAGATAGATAGATAGATAGATAGATAGATAGATAGATAGATAGATAGATAGATAGATAGATAGATATATGGAGTAGTCAACTTGTCCCATGTTGATCGGTATGGATATTTTAGTCTATTTTTAAAAAGGTACCCATTGATTTGTCAGAGATCTGTAAATTTATAGAATACATGAAGGGCCTGGAGTTACTGCATTAATTTTGCAATGGTCAATTGTCTGATTTTGTCCAAATTTGAATCAATAAATCATAGATCTATCTTTTATATATATCATATCTTAATCACTAGGGGGAGTGTTTTTTTGACTTTGTTTTGTTATTTACAAAAAAGTGTTTTTCTGACATAACTTCACATTTCATTTGATGAGTTCAATCGGGGGGGATTGCTTGTAAAACACAGCGGATTGAGGGCTTTTCAGCGATATAAACTTGCTGTTGAGGACGACAGAGTAGACCTGGTTGTAATTGTTTTCTTTTCTTGACAATAACAAATAACAATGCTCTGTGTGGTTGCACCAGGACTCAGCGGCGAGCTGTATGCTAACCATCTGCATGCTAACTTGATCACATTGAGTTCTAAAAGGCTGATGATTAGCATGTATATTTAGCGTAGACGTACACCACAGCCAGATCATTAGCAGGTACTTCACAAACCAAAATACTCGACAGATTGGACACAATGATGGAGCTCCAGTTAGGTGATCACCAGTTCATCAATATTCATCATGAAGTGGGAGGGAGTGTCTTGATCAATTTTTATGGCTGCATAAATCTCCTCAATTAGAGCCACGAATGGATTGCAAAGTTGCTCTGCCAAGAAATGAATATCAAGAAAGTAAAAAAACATTATTTGTAGGATATTTGTCATAGTTTTTGTGTAAAAGCACAGATTCATCGTGTCAATCATGTTTCACGTGGGATTTTATGCAACTGGAATATTAAGCAAAACAATGTTTTTACATAAACATAAAGATATATTTTTTCAGGTATTTACGGAAATTTATTGGTTAAGAAATTGTGTCTTATTATTTTTTCTCCTAATTATTAATATTGGATGAAGGTTTAAATCCTTGTAATCAGCTCAATGAATGGACTAAAATCCTAATTTTAAGTAAGTCAGTCTCAAATAAATTTCTTTTCATTGTTTTAATCAGCAAAACGTGCTTAAATTAGACATTTTTTTTCTAGTTTAAAGGCTTAGATGTTATACTTGTTTTAAGAATTCTATCCAAGCAAATATTTTCTTACCCCATTGGCAGATTTGCTAATTTCAAGACACTGTGATTATAATTCAAGAAGAAAGGCATGGCACAGTAAAAAACGGTATGTTCTTCCCAGCCACTTGTAACCACCTGACCTGTCCTGGTGAGGAAATGTTTTTCTTACTAAATAAGCCACCAAGTATCAAATACGCAGCAAATAATCAATAATCAATCAATATATAAAGACTGCAAAAAATGGCTAAACAACCAATGCACACTAAAGCATTTCACTCAAAACCACACATGGGGGCGCCATCGTCATTAGAAAAACACTAGATTACATTCCCTAAAACCACTGACCTGCTGGTGAGGCCAGAGGATGATTTTGGATATCATCACAATAATTATGATGCACCATCTGCAAACAGTTCAGGTAATACATGTTAGGATTTTTTTGAAGATGACCTTCTTGTGAACCAGCCACAAAAAGGTTCCAAGCCTGGATAATTGGGTAGAGTTGCGACAGTAAGGGCATCCAGCTTAAACCTATTCCAAATCAATATGCAGAACACAAAACTAATTCCACACCCGATTGAACAAATACAACTACAGGTACTGTTAGTCAGCAGGGAACTATCCTATGGATGGAACAGACGATCCGCTGTGGCGACCTCGAAGGGAACAGCCGAAAGACAAAGAAGAAGAAATCCTCGAATGCCAAATTTTGTCAAATTTATTGAGATGTCAATCGATTTATTAAAAGACTCACTAAAGTATCTAAAAATTGGAGTTGCTCTTTAAGCAAGACCCGAATCCCAACTTGCTCCCTGGGTGCTCAAAGGGGCTCCATACTGCTCCCCCAGGGATGGGTCAAATGCATTGAACTTGGGATAAATATTATTTATTATACAGTCATCGAGCGGACTTGTGGCTGGCTCTGCCCTATCGCAGGCTTTAGAAACTCTGGCATCGTTAGCTTATGAAACTTGCTATGTTCCTCTTGGTGATTAAATTTGAATTTGAACATTTGAACACATACAATTTGAACACTTTCAGGGTTGTTATTATGTCCTTACAGGTTTAAAAATTTGCCAGCTTTGTGTTTTCTGGCTTGTGCACGGGGCATGCAATGAATCAACGCCGAGTTAGGACGCTCGGCCGATTACCGATCACATCAAACTAGGCCTCCTGCCGACAATTGAACAGTGCAACTCTATTCCACATAACAAAACATTTGAACTCCAAATAAATAAGCAAGCAATTGTTCTGCTTCACCCCAGGCCTCACCACGACACCACAAATAACAATAGACCTCATGTGCTCCACACCTTTTCATTTAGTCATTATATTAACCTGTTCTACTCATTGGTTATTTTAAGCCAAGCCTCTCCTGAATCAATTCTCTATATCCACTTAAAAATAGCTCCTCAACTCTCAGGTGTGTTTGAATAACCGTGGTGTCTATGTACAGGTAAGACTGAAAGTAATACATTTTTGGTCAGTAACGTTGTACCTGTAATTATGTGGTGAGTAATCATTGATTAAACATAAAAAATACCAATATTTCGATCTTCATATGAGTTTAATTTTAGATATAAGAACTAATAACATCTTTATAGTTCAGTAACACCATGAAACAAAACATCAGTGAATTTGCTCAGAAAATCTTTGATAACCGGGAAAGAACCAGGAGGACTCTCCATTTGGCATAGTTGGATAGTAATTGGATCCAAAATGTGCCAAAAATGGGATTTGGACCCCATATTCAGATTCTTACTGCAAAATACCCCAATGTCCACTAAGGGTAACTACAGACACATACTACAATATTTGTCTGTGACATAAACCTTGGATTTTGTCAATATCCGTGACTACCCAAAACACTACCCAGTAGCAACTACGGAAAACTAGCATGTTTAGCTAAAAACCGCAAGACTTTAAAATTTGCGAAGTGACTAAAGGTCAGAGTTAAACTGATGATAAGGTGATGTTCTGTATATTTCAACTCACCCACAATTTTGTCTCTTTTTAGAAAACCAACCTCCATCATGTCCCTTTTCACCCACCTGCTGGCGTGTCTATTTGGGATGGGCTCATGGATCTCCATCAATGGCCTGTGGGTGGAGTTGCCCCTCATCGTCCCCCAGATCCCTGAGGGCTGGTACCTTCCCTCCTACCTCTCTGTCCTCATCCAGATGGCCAACATTGGGCCTCTCTTCGTCACTCTGATGCACCGCTTCCGTCCTGGTGTCCTGAATGAAACAGCAGTCATATACGTGATCATCGGCTTAGGTACTGTGGCGAGCTTCCTGCTGGGTTTCTTCTGGAAGGAGACGATTGTTTTAGCTGGTGTTCCTCGGAGTGTAGCCCTACTGGTCTTAACCTTCTTTCTCTCTGCTGTTGACTGCACATCCTCCGTCACCTTCCTGCCCTTCATGATGCGTCTCAAGCCCCAGTACCTGACCACCTACTACATAGGGGAGGGAGTCAGCGGCCTGCTGCCAGCTATAGTGGCATTGATCCAGGGTGTTGGGGTGGTCAACTGCATAAATAGCACCCAGTCTCTGAACTCCTCCAACACCTCTGAAGACTTCAACCTTCTCCAGGCCCAGTACCAGTCAGCCAATTTCTCAGCTGAAGTGTTTTTCTTCTTCCTCAGTGCCATGATGGTGGTTTGCCTTGTGTCATTTCTGCTGCTTAACTACCACCCATCTGTAGCCAGGGACCGCTCCGACGCTCAATACACCCATGGAGTGAGAGAGAAATCTAAGAAAAACCGGAAGTCTGTGGAGCAGAAGCCCATGATGGATCCGAACAGACCTGCACACCAGAAGTCCAGAAGTACATTTGGCACTGGCACCTACAGTTGGATGCAGGTTTTTTACATATTTTTGGTCCTGGCTTGGGCAAATGCTCTGACCAATGTGGTGCTACCCTCGGTGCAGTCCTACTCCTGCTTGCCGTACGGGAACAACGTCTACCACTTATCAGCCACCATGGCAGCTGTGTCCAACCCTCTAGCCTGCTTTATCGCCATGTTCATCCCTATAAGGTAAGTCAGATGTTTGCGGTGATACGGTGTGCTCATTGCTCATAGCGGGGTACATAAGTCAAGACTAACCTCACTGAGGTCTTTGTGTAGTGAATTCAAATTCAGATTTGTGGCTCCCAGTAAAACTTTATTGATTGACATTCAAGTGCTGCAATTTTTTTTTTTATAGCATGTTGATTTGTTCACAGTTGTGTTACCATATCAGTGCCATCAATTTATCATAACTTAATTATGAAGAGAAGGTAATTGACCAACTTTTAATAACAATAATTAACATTTAACATTCTTTGACCATTCTTTGACCTTTTCAGCCTGCTCAACTGTTTTACTGAAAAATGTGTGCCACCTCACTGAACCTGTTTATGATATGAACCAGTGGCAGCACGTAAATGCCAAAGAGTAAGGGACCAAGGGTTGATCACTGGGGGACACCACAGGTCAAATAGTTTTTTTCTAAAAACATTTTACCAGAAGGTTGAATTAATCTAATTAAAACTGACTATTTTCCCTGATAAATAAAATTTCCTCATGATATTATTTTTACTGTTTAACTTTTTTTTTAAACAGACATTTTATGGTAAATTTAAGGTGTCTAAGATATTAAATCAATACATTTAGGAAAAAAAAACATGCCAAAGAAATCTTTTTTCCGTAGTTCCTCTTCATGCCATCAAACACTAGCTTGTACAACCAACAGTATAATAAGGCTGAGGGAAGCAAAGTAATCTAGAAATAACAACAGATTCATTCAAAACAACAGCCAGTTCTACAAAAAAAAGGAAAATCCAGTTCAAAAACCTTTATATACATTTATATATAAGTCTGTATGCAGATTTTTGATGTGTTTCATGCATGAAAAATGGTTCAAGCAAAGAAAAAGTAGGACAGAATATATTTTACCTCTGTTTTAATCTTAACAATTAAAGATGCAATTTATAAAATGTAGTGGTACATGTTTTGATAAATGGAATATAATATTCAATAATATTCATAATTGTGTTTTTTATGCAGAATCAGCTGAAAATCTAATTTTACAATTTGAAGTGTCAGAAAGACAATGAATTAATATTTCACCGTTAACATATCAACGAGGAGGAAGAAGATGAATAAGTTGCTTCTGTATAACTATGTTGGTTTTATTTTTGAGAAGTTTGTGAATTTTAGAACCCAAATTTTGACATTTGGAGGATGGTACTTATTATTTATCTCAAGAAAAAGCAAAAGAGCATCAAACAGTGCCAAAAGAGCAAACATAAGAACGTAACTTGTGAAACCATTGAGCCATAAACTGATGGGGTCTGTGCTGTACAACCGGGGGATTCAACTTGGATGGCAAAGGATGGAGTGCTCACTCCAGTGCCACAGCATACCCTCCATGGCGGTGCGTATAAAAGATTTAGAGGCAAAGATGCGCTGGCCAGCCTTACCGTCTGAATCGCAAGCTGTACAGCAACCCCTGTCTTGAGCTCATCACCTCCTTTAGCTGTCCATCGTCTGCCTAGTGAATTCCTCGGGGAGATTGTATGGACGGCACAGTTTACCTCTTGATGGTTTCACAAGTCGGGTCTTCATGTTCCCTCTGATGGCGAGGTCTCACCCACTAAACCTACTTAATAGTAAGTATTATCCTCCATTTGTTGAACATTTGGATTTTCATTCCAAGGAGAAAGGGGGCCCGAAGCAATTGTCACGGCTGCTACAGTGTGGAACGAATAATAGTATTTGAGGTATTAATGTAAGGTTTAACTTACATTTGACCAATATCATTTCTAAATATATCTCACTAAAAAAACCTCACCACCTGACGGGATAATTCATGACATCTTTTTGACACTTGGAGGCCACCAATGATTCTTGGATTGGTATGGATGAGATGCAATACTGGTATCAATCTGGATCTTCACGACTAGATGCCACTAAAACTGTACCTGTAAGTATTATTCTGTAAATTCCTCAAAACAACCTCATTTGTAATCCCTTAATGGTCCCACTTTACAGATCTCTGCTGCTGATGGGGGTCCTCACAGTGATAGGCAGTGGAGTTGGAGCTTATATAATGGGCATAGCATTGCTGAGTCCATGTCCACTGCTGGTCAATGAAACCTCAGGTGGCATCATAATTGTGAGTATTAACTATAACAGACTCCATTATGGTCACGGATAATGAATGGATGCTACTGAAACACAAACTGTAGGTCATCATTAAAGAACCCGACAGAGCCCGTATCAGACTCACCTTCCTCTGCTCCACAGGTGTTGGCTTGGATCCTCTTTGTCCTCACTCTGTCCTATGTGAAGGTGATCATCGGGGTGATCCTACGTGACGAGGGCCACAGCGCACTCGTTTGGTGTGGAGCTGTAGTGCAGTTGGGCTCCTTGCTGGGAGCTGTGACTATGTTTCCACTGGTCAGCGTCTACAGTTACTTTTCATCAGGGGACCCATGCAACACAAAATGTGCCTAAACTAAACCAAGAAATTGTGCGCCAGAGACTGGAGGCAGGTTTCACCTGCAGATTTTCATTTTCAGTAAACTCTGAACTGTGTTTTTAAAATCTTGATTAATTTTTACATCTGAATAAGAAACTGTCAACATTTAGGAGCTTCCAAAAGAAAAGTGCAAATGAAGGAGATGATGTCGTTCTGAACGTGCTGGGCGGGACACACTTTTACTCACCTCGATGTAAAGATAGATGCAGTTTAGACTTCAGCATGTTTTAATCTGAGGTTCCATAAATCTACTGTCACAGCGGTATGTGTAAATAGTAAATGGAGTGTACTTACAACGCGAAGCGGCATCCACACCGTGATGCTTGAGACGACTTTACATCAAGTACCACTCTAACTGCTGAGCTACAGCTGAACCAAATGACCTAGCATGAGGAGGTCTGGTTTTCATTGATGGTTAAGAGTATATGTCAAAGGGCTCTTCCTGATTTCGGTGAGATTGTGTAGAGGTGACTGGTATAATGCCACAGAGGTGGTTCCATTTTCAGGTGCATCTTAGTAAAGTGTTGATCCTGGAAAGTTTTGCTGTCTTGGCCGAAAAAAAAACACTCTTCAAATGCTCCTCTAGTTGCCTTAGTTACCTCAACCTCAGAGGTTTATGTTAATGTTTATGCAATTGCTTGTTTGTTAGTTTGCTTACACAAAACTACTCCAAACCAAACCATGTGTTGGAGCATGTGCCAAATGGGAACCCATTAAATCGAGACCGAGTTGCAGATGCAGGAATATATTGTTCACTTCCCTAAAGATTATTACGTAGTAGGGCTGGGCGAGACATAGTAAAAAGTTTGCGGTCTTGATATATATATATATATATATATATATACTTTGTCATTTCTAAAGTATGGTGATTCGCTAGCATTTTAGTTAGTTAGCTGCAGCAAATGTTGCTAGCTTAGCCAAAGCTTAAGCTGGCAAACATATGGCAGTCGCTAAATTAGCTTAGCGATTGCTTAGCTTTAGCTTATCTATTGCTTAGCTTTAGCTTAGCTTTAGCTTGCACTAAGCTAAGCGCTAACTTCGGCCGACTAGGAGGTCAAAGTGAGCAAGCTAACATCAAATAGCACAAGCAGAACAGTCTCTTATCACTACACACTATCACTCTTATCACTTACAGCCACCCTCTTGTAATCTTCCTTCTTTCTACCATATTATTTTAATGTTTTTCATGATAGCTACTAATCTCCATCTCTCATAACTACATGGATAGAGTGTTTATACCCGGCCAAAGCCCGACGGCTGCCCTGAATCCGTCAAAGTGTAATGAGCCCGTGAATGCAGCATATGGTCTGCTGGGCTATGTGTTACTTTTCTCGCGGGAAATTCAAGCTTAAACTGATGTGAAGAAAAATGTCTTAGGTAAAGTTTAAAACTACAGAAAACCATGCAAGGGAACCAATAGTTTGGAGGGATTTTGTCTGAGTTCTGGATGCAGAGTCCAACGGAGCAGTTCACCAATGGTAAGACTCCAATTTCTGTACATTTACAACTGCTGATGACCGTGTGTTTTGGTTGTGTTTGGCCTTGAAGAAGGTGTTAGAGCACAAAAACATAGAGCCAATAAACAGTCCTTTATTATGGTCGTTTACTCTGTTGATGACATGAGTAATCAGGGTAAGAACAACTGTGTGCCAGCGTAAAAATGTAGTGCTTCGATGTCGGACAAAGGTGGGGTTTATATATAAAAGAAGTTGCTCTGCTTGGTTCGGATCGGGCTTGATCACTATTCTCTCTTCCATCGAGCTATCACATTAATATATACCTGAGCCGCGCTCCGGTCTGCTGAAGTTACCCCTTTAGTGCCCACATATACAGTTCATCTATATTTGTTACACACAGACATGCATGGCAGCTTCTTCAATTATTGTATGTACATTACAAAGTTCAAAATGATGTAAACTGGTAAGACCTTGGAGAGAATCTCAATTCCAAGCATAAAAAGAAGCAAATCTCATCTAGCCTGAATCTCCAAGCACTATCCCTTTAGGAGATCTGTTTCTAGCTTGCCCTGTCCTTTGTATCTTCTTCTGTTTAGCCAACCAACTGCATGTCCTCTCTCACCACATCCAGAACTCTCCTCTTTGGTCTTCCATTTTTTCTGTTGCCTGGCAGCCTTATCTCCAGCATCCTTCTTTCAATATATCCAATATCCTTTCAAAACCATCTCAATCTCTTACTTTGTCTCGAAGACGTCTAACATGGGCTGTCCCTTTAGTGTGCTAGTTTCTAAACCTGTCCATCCTCGCCACTTCCAAAGAAAATTTTAATATCTTCATCTCTGCCACCGTTCTTTTGGTCAGAGCCGCCATCTCCAAGCCACACAGAAGGGCAGGTCTCACTACCGTCTTGTAAACCTTTCCTTACACTCTTACTGCTACTCTTCTGTCACAGATAACTCATGACACTCTTCTCACCCACCCCACCCTGCCTCCACTCACTTCTTCACGTCTTTTCTGCACTCCTCGTTGCTCTGATAGTTGACCCCAAGTACTCAAACTCCTGAACCATTTTCGACTCTACTCCTTGCATCATCACTCTTCCACCTGCCTCCCTTTCATTCACACATGTATTCTGTCTTCCTGCGACTGACCTTCATTCCTCTTCTCTCCAGTGTACACTTCCATCTCCCCAGGTTTTCTTCCACCTGCTCCCTGTACTCACTACAGATCACAGTGTCATCCACGAATATTATAGTCAATGGAAACTCCTGTCCGACCTCATCTGTCAGCCTGTCATCATAGCAAACAAGAAGGGGCTCAGGGCTGATCCTTGATGCAGTCCCACCTCCACTATAAACCCATCCGTGACTTTACTGCACACTTTATCGCTAACATACTGCTCTCATACATAACTTGCAAAACTTCTAACATAAAACTCTGTCCCTCCAGACTTCTTCATGCAATCCCACAATTCCCCCTGTGGTTTACGCTTTCTCATAATCCACAAAGACGCAATGCAACTACTTCTGTTCTTCTGTGTACTTCTCCGTCAGCATTTGCAAAGCAAACATTGCATCTGTAGTGTTCTTTTCAAACCACCGAACCATTCTGCTGCTCACAAATTGTAACCACTTGTTGTCATTATCGATTTAATGTATCTCTGTCTTTATGTGATTATGTGTAACATGTGTGTTCAGACATGTACTCTAACGATGATGATGATGGCAGGGCTTTTTCTCTTGCTACCCTCCCAAACAGCTTGTGTTGGTTTAGATGCCATCTGACGGTGGTTATGGAGACTTTGTTACTCCAACATTCAGCTAGCCTCTGCAATTCTTTTAATCAGTCCAGCCATCCTCCACACAGTATGTGAGGTCAGTTTGTAGAAACATCCATGATGTGTGGAGAAAAGTAGAGCTGCAAAAGTCAGACATATATTTATTGACAGATATTTAGAAGTTTGAAGAGACTGGACATGTCAAAAAATTCTGTAACATCCATTTTGGTGTTTTGCACTTTAAACATGCCACTACTGTTGTTTCACAGTGTGAAACCTTAAACTGACGATAAAGTATGCAGCAAATATTTCTGCATAATCTGCAGCTACCAAAGCCAGCACCCTCCTTTTTTGCTGCATGACTTTTTTCCCCAAAAAAACCCTCAAGATCCTTCCTGAGCCTAGTCCAGCAGGTAGGAGCGAAGTTCTGGCTTGTTCCAGTTCATTCCATTCAGGTACTGGATGATATCGGGGCCCAACAGTGGCACCAGGGTTAATCATTTAGAAATGAAAAAAGGGTTGACTATTACCCAAATACGCCGTCGTAATCAAATGTTTCCAGAGTTTGCATTGGGCCATACCCACAAAAATAAATTGTAACACTCCTGATTTCTTCTTTTTTTTTTGTGTTTCTCAGACTAATCTGTGAAAGATCTTCTGATATGACAGTCTGACTCTTAAACATAAAAACAGAAGAAACCAGGAACGGGCTAAATCCTTTTTTTCACAGCTCAGTGTTTTATGTTAAACTTAATAGGGAAATCTTTCATCATGTTAAAAACTAGTCCACATAAATCAAATTACTTATATACATTTTAATGGTGGTAAATTGCATAAGCTCTCCACGCAGTTTACATAGTTTTCTAAAATATACAAAATAAAATATGCAATGTAAAATTACAACAATTCCATATATACATCAGCACAGGTGTTCATTACAGTGAAAAAGAGACACACATGGATATTACATAACATGTCATCATATAGTCACAAACACTCTTTCCACATTAACCTGTTCTGCTCATTGGTTATTTTAAATGAAGTTGAAGTACATCCCCAAAGTTAACTTCTATTAGCTCCACAACTATCAGGTGTATTTGCTCCACCTTGGTGTCCAAAATAACTTGTTTTCAGTGTCAGAAACATTGTACCTGTTACTGTGTGTGAATAATCTGTGATTAAACACAAAAACTAACAATATTTCTATCCTCGTCTGATTTTTTTGTTAATAGAAAAGGCTATCGTGTCCTTATATTACAGTAAGACCATGCAACAAAACAACTAACAACAACTGAATACTCATTTACTTTACTCAGAAGCTCTTTGATAACTAATCTAAAAACATTGATAAAACATTCATGTTATTCCACACAGTTGTACGAGGAGGACTCTTCATTTGGATAGACAGTTGGATAGAAACTTTTGAATTTTGACCCCAGAGAGAGATCATGGCGGCACAATACTACCTCCGCCCATTAGGTGGTGCAGCCTACTTGCTTCATACAACCTTTGAAATTGACATAAATCAATGTTTATAATAAAATCTAGCATTGTGTATAGTGAAAAATAGCAACAGTTAGATACAAGCTTTATTATGGGCACTCAACCTCCAACATGGTGTTGGAGATAGAAGTTTAAGATACGATGGGTCAGCTTAACCGGTCAGATTCTTTCTCCATCAAAAAGTCATTGATATGACCAATTCTTTATGTTGCCCCCTCCTGCAGATGAGCATATTTATGTGATGGTGTGTAGGAATTACAAATACGTTTTCTAAATGCACTTTCCATCCTCATGGAAAGATTTTGGCAGCAGACTGCCTCCGATAAAAATAAGAATCATTATCAAAATTACATTTCTATTGAAATCCTATACACTCATTGGATCGAAAATGTAAATTTGATAGAAAAGTTCTAAAACACAACATTTACAACACAAGTGAAGCCATACTCAAAGAGTCTCCATGTTTTAGCCAATGCTTGCATGTTGATTGGTCTTTACCTCACTGTTTGAACAGCCATAACGTTACAACCTCATCGTGCCTGTAAGCAGCTGAAAATTCAAAAGACCACCAAACCAAATATATTTAGACATGTTGACCAGTCATTATGCATTTGCTACAGCAGCGCGTAAGTTTGCTAATGATCTCGTTAAGTGATTATCAATGGGCGGAAGGAAGCTTAAGGGTTAGCATACAGTGTTAGTATACTAATGTTATGTTGAAGGTTGAACTGAAAGGAGATACAGCCTTCAATTGTTGCACTGACAAATTTGCCTTGATACTATTTTACTGTGTCCAACATCAACTTCAGGACAAAATGATCACCTGCTTCTCTAATAGTTCATATTTCACCCACTAGGGTTTTTGGGAGGGGCGCTTTTTTATGAAAAAGACTTTCTGACAGAATTTAATATTTAATTTTGAGAAAAGTTTTAGTTTTCTTCGAGAACTAAAACTTTAAAATAGTAATAAGCACAATAGACATGGATCAATGTCAAGCCTTTAATGTGTCGCTCAACTGTTTGGTTGAACTCATTCTGAGTATCTATTTCTTATTTGAAAATGAGACTGGAACTGTTCATGATAAGACCCAGTGGCAGCATGTATATGCTAAAGGTTAAGGAGCCTAGGGTGGAGCCCTGGTGGATAACACAGGTCAAAGGGTCCAATGAGAAGGAGGGATTAACCATGACTATTGAGAAAGTCCTATTCGATAAGTGTAATTTTTTTTTTGTTATATTGAAGCCTTACTAAGATAAGGTTAAAGCTAAACCTTTATTAGTCCCAGAACGGGGAAATTGCAGACAACGGGGAAAGTGCAGACAATGGGGAAATTGCAGATTGCACTAAACAGAACTATTTAACTTGATGAAATCAAAAAAGTCTAAAAGTTGTCAAATAGTGTATGATTAAAATGAACTATTTTCCATAAAATACAAAATTTCCTCTTTTTTTTTAAACATGCTAGTTAAAAAGCTGATTTGTCATGTTTTGGTAAATCTTAGAATGTCTAAGGGTTAACAATATTTATGCCTGAAGAGCTCCATGCAATCCAAACAGTCTCCAATGATGTGCATGAGAGTAATTAGTACATCAACACAGCCACAGGATGGCGAATAGAACCAGAGGCCCCATCTCTCTGGGGTGATTGGGTCACATGGTTTTCTTTCCCTTCTTGAAGCAGGCGATTTTTCGTTGGTTAAAGAGGTAAAACAGTGGATGCACAACACTTGCAGCTGACAATGACAATAGGAATAGAGGATGAATTATTCTTTCAACCAGACAGTCATTCCAATCTATTGCAATAAATTAAGAGGAGAGTAAAAAATGGAAACAACGACTGAAGTACCAAAGATAGTTTTAAAGGCTCACTTCTTGGCAGGATGCATCTTCTTTTTCTTTGGCCCAGACTTCCTAAGCATACACACAATTCTGAAGCTGCAGTTTATAATAATTCCAGTCATGAATGCAAACCAAATGAAGGAAATGCCGTCCAGTAATCTCTCGTTGACAGTGGAGGAATCTTCCAGGCAGACGCTCAGGAAGGCTATAGTTACCGAAAACAGCCAGACTGACAAGGCAGTCAACTCCCTGAATCTCTACTTCTTCAGCAGCGGATAAGAGGTGGGGTAAATAACAGCCACAATTCTCTCCAGGCAGATATATGAAAAACTCATTGGCCCCCCAATCTGCGCATACGTCAGCAGAAACTCAAGGATTGTATGATGTGCTTCTGACTGCAAGAGCAGGACAAATAAATGCAAGAGCCAGATCATGTACTGCAAGTAACATGAATCTTGTTGTATTTCTACTAAATGTGATGCAGTAGTTTCAAGAGTCTCCAAGCGCCTTCACTGAATGTTTTGTTTGATGGTGTTTCTGTAATATAGTGAGGAATCAGCACGGCCGAATCAGCACACTTTAAATGTTGGTTGAAACAAATCATGCATACTGTCAGACAAAATTCCAACAAAAAAGTTAGAAAATGCAAATATAAGCCAATGCTCTAAATAAAAAAAATTATTTTGGTATTAATGCAATTAAATGCTGCAATATGCAAAACAGAAAGTAAATCTTGCTCATGAGCCGTCATTTGAAAATGCTAACATTTAATTAAATATAGCTTTCATGCAGTTCTTCATTGAATAGTATATAAAATAGCACATTAAAACAGATAATTAAGAAAAATGTATCAAAACAAAATTGGTTTTGAGTTGGAATAAGACAAAGTATTAGTGTGCCTGTAGATTTATATTATTCTGTACCGTACTTTACTCTTATTTCCTGCTTTTTTAAACATACCTACAGATAACCTGACGATATACATTTTTAGTTTTTATACATACAAGTTTTTAATTAGAATTTTACATTGAGTTTAATTTAATGTTAATTAATTAATTGAACCTTGTGTTTTAACATGACTAAACTGATTCTAAATATATCTGAGCTGTCAAGCTGGCACCACAATTAGGATCCTCAAGCACGACTAATACAACGTCTGGTGAATAAACTCTTTACTCGTAAGGGCAGGGAAACAATAACCGAGGGAGCAGGCAAAAAATACAAGGCTTCTTACAAGCAGAGATCAGAACCATGGAACACTAGGAATTACGCTGGATAGGTCGGTACAATGGAACAACACGATCTGGCACAGGTGGGAAGGGGAGCACAGCTTAAATACACTGAGTCAGAGTCTTAACAAGACGCAGGTTTTAACAATCAAGGGTGGAGAAGCAATCAGGAAACAATATGACAACAACCCTAATTACAAGGC